>JBBDGP010002710.1:0-1200000 GCA_037952835.1 Lithobates septentrionalis
CTCACCCCTTTATAGAACCCCCCCCTTCACACTGCAGTCCCCAGCCCCCTTCACTTTCCTGTCCTCACCCCCTTTATAGAACCCCCCTTCACACTGCAGTCCCCAGCCCCCTTCACTTTCCTATCCTCACCCCCTTTATAGAACCCCCCCTTCACACTTCCGTTCCCAGCCCCCTTCACTTTCCTGTCCTCACCCCCTTTATAAACCCCCCTTCATACTGCAGTCCCCAGCCCCCTTCACTTTCCTGTCCTCACCCCCTTTATAGACCCCCACTTCACACTGCAGTCCCCAGCCCCCTTCACTTTCCTGTCCTCACCCCCTTTATAGAACCCCCCCTTCACACTGCAGTCCCCAGCCCCCTTCACTTTCCTGTCCTCACCCCTTTATAGAACCCCCCCTTCACACTGCAGTCCCCAGCCCCCCTTCACTTTCCTGTCCTCACCCCCTTTATAGAACCCCCCTTCACACTGCAGTCCCCAGCCCCCTTCACTTTCCTGTCCTCACCCCCTTTATAGAACCCCCCCCCCCCCTTCACACTGCAGTCCCGCATCCCCCTTCACTTTCCTGTCCTCACCCCCTTTATAGAACCCCCCCTTCACACTGCAGTCCCCAGCCCCCTTCACTTTCCTGTCCCTCACCCCTTTATAGAACCCCCCTTCACACTGCAGTCCCCAGCCCCCTTCACTTTCCTGTCCTCACCCCTTTATAGAACCCCCCCTTCACACTGCAGTCCCCAGCCCCCTTCACTTTCCTGTCCTCACCCCCCTTTATAGAACCCCACTTCACACTGCAGTCCCCAGCCCCCTTCACTTTCCTGTCCTCACCCCCTTTATAGAACCCCCCCTTCACACTGCAGTCCCCAGCCCCCTTCACTTTCCTGTCCTCACCCCCTTTATAGAACCCCCCCTTCACACTGCAGTCCCCAGCCCCCTTCACTTTCCTGTCCCACCCCCTTTATAGAACCCCCCCTTCACACTGCAGTCCCCAGCCCCCTTCACTTTCCTGTCCGCACCCCCTTTATAGAACCCCCCCTTCACACTGCAGTCCCCAGCCCCTTCACTTTCCTGTCCTCACCCCCTTTATAGAACCCCCCCTTCACACTGCAGTCCCCAGCCCCCTTCACTTTCCTGTCCTCACCCCCTTTATAGAACCCCCCCTTCACACTGCAGTCCCCAGCCCCCTTCACTTTCCTGTCCTCACCCCCTTTATAGAACCCCCCCTTCACACTGCAGTCCCCAGCCCCCTTCACTTTCCTGTCCTCACCCCCTTTATAGAACCCCCCCTTCACACTGCAGTCCCCAGCCCCCTTCACTTTCCTGTCCTCACCCCCTTTATAGAACCCCCCTTCACACTGCAGTCCCCAGCCCCCTTCACTTTCCTGTCCGCACCCCCTTTATAGAACCCCCCCTTCACACTGCAGTCCCCAGCCCCCTTCACTTTCCTGTCCTCACCCCTTTATAGACCCCCCCTTCACACTGCAGTCCCCAGCCCCCTTCACTTTCCTGTCCTCACCCCTTTATAGAACCCCCCCTTCACACTGCAGTCCCCAGCCCCCTTCACTTTCCTGTCCTCA
Organism: Lithobates septentrionalis; assembly: GCA_037952835.1. NCBI lineage: Eukaryota > Metazoa > Chordata > Amphibia > Anura > Ranidae > Lithobates > Lithobates septentrionalis. The sequence continues at coordinate 1,574 of JBBDGP010002710.1, forward strand.
CCCCCTTTATAGAACCCCCCCTTCACACTGCAGTCCCCAGCCCCCTTCACTTTCCTGTCCTCACCCCCTTTATAGAACCCCCCCTTCACACTGCAGTCCCCAGCCCCCTTCACTTTCCTGTCCTCACCACCCTTTATAGAACCCCCCCCTTCACACTGCAGTCCCCAGCTCCCTTCACTTTCCTGTCCTCACCCCCTTTATAGAACCCCCCCTTCACACTGCAGTCCCCAGCCCCCTTCACTTTCCTGTCCTCACCCCCTTTATAGAACCCCCCCTTCACACTGCAGTCCCCAGCCCCCTTCACTTTCCTGTCCTCACCCCCTTTATAGAACCCCCCCTTCACACTGCAGTCCCCAGCCCCTTCACTTTCCTGTCCTCACCCCCTTTTATAGAACCCCCTTCACACTGCAGTCCCCAGCCCCCTTCACTTTCCTGTCCTCACCCCCTTTATAGAACCCCCCTTCACACTGCAGTCCCCCTTCACTTCCTGTCTACCCCCTTTATAGAACCCCCCTTCACACTGCAGTCCCCAGCCCCCTTCACTTTCCTGTCCTCACCCCCTTTATAGAACCCCCCCTTCACACTGCAGTCCCCAGCCCCTTCACTTTCCTGTCCGCACCCCCTTTATAGAACCCCCCTTCACACTGCAGTCCCCAGCCCCCTTCACTTTCCTATCCTCACCCCCTTTATAGAACCCCCCCTTCACACTGCAGTCCCCAGCCCCCTTCACTTTCCCCAGCCCCCTTCACTTTCCTGTCCTCACCCCCTTTATAGAACCCCCCCTTCACACTGCAGTCCCCAGCCCCCTTCACTTTCCTGTCCTCACCCCCTTTATAGAACCCCCCTTCACACTGCAGTCCCCAGCCCCCTTCACTTTCCTGTCCTCACCCCCTTTATAGAACCCCCCCCCTTCACACTGCAGTCCCCAGCCCCCCTTCACTTTCCTGTCCTTACCCCCTTTATAGAACCCCCCCTTCACACTGCAGTCCCCAGCCCCCTTCACTTTCCTGTCCGCACCCCCTTTATAGAACCCCCCTTCACACTGCAGTCCCCAGCCCCCTTCACTTTCCTGTCCGCACCCCCTTTATGAACCCCCCTTCACACTGCAGTCCCCAGCCCCCTTCACTTTCCTGTCCTCACCCCCTTTATAGAACCCCCCCTTCACACTGCAGTCCCCAGCCCCCTTCACTTTCCTGTCCTCACCCCCTTTATAGAACCCCCCCCTTCACACTGCAGTCCCCAGCCCCCTTCACTTTCCTGTCCTCACCCCCTTTATAGAACCCCCCCTTCACACTGCAGTCCCCAGCCCCCTTCACTTTCCTGTCCTCACCCCCTTTATAGAACCCCCCCTTCACACTGCAGTCCCCAGCCCCCTTCACTTTCCTGTCCTCACCCCCTTTATAGAACCCCCTTCACACTGCAGTCCCCAGCCCCCTTCACTTTCCTGTCCTCACCCCTTTATAAAACCCCCCCTTCATACTGCAGTCCCCAGCCCCCTTCACTTTCCTGTCCTCACCCCTTTATAGACCCCCACTTCACACTGCAGTCCCCAGCCCCCTTCACTTTCCTGTCCTCACCCCCTTTATAGAACCCCCCTTCACACTGCAGTCCCCAGCCCCCTTCACTTTCCTGTCCTCACCCCCTTTATAGAACCCCCCCCCTTCACACTGCAGTCCCCAGCCCCCTTCACTTTCCTGTCCTCACCCCCTTTATAGAACCCCCCTTCACACTGCAGTCCCCAGCCCCCTTCACTTTCCTGTCCTCACCCCCTTTATAGAACCCCCCTTCACACTGCAGTCCCCAGCCCCCTTCACTTTCCTATCCTCACCCCCTTTATAGAACCCCCCCTTCACACTGCAGTCCCCAGCCCCCTTCACTTTCCTGTCCTCACCCCCTTTATAGAACCCCCCCTTCACACTGCAGTCCCCAGCCCCCTTCACTTTCCTGTCCTCACCCCCTTTATAGACCCCCACTTCACACTGCAGTCCCCAGCCCCCTTCACTTTCCTGTCCTCACCCCCTTTATAGAACCCCCCCTTCACACTGCAGTCCCCAGCCCCCTTCACTTTCCTGTCCTCACCCCCTTTATAGAACCCCCCCCCCCCCCCTTCACACTGCAGTCCCCAGCTCCCTTCACTTTCCTGTCCTCACCCCCTTTATAGAACCCCCCCTTCACACTGCAGTCCCCAGCCCCCTTCACTTTCCTGTCCTCACCCCCTTTATAGAACCCCCCCTTCACACTGCAGTCCCCAGCCCCCTTCACTTTCCTGTCCTCACCCCCTTTATAGAACCCCCCCCTTCACACTGCAGTCCCCAGCCCCCTTCACTTTCCTGTCCTCACCCCCTTTATAGAACCCCCTTCACACTGGCAGTCCCAGCCCCCTTCACTTTCCTGTCCGCACCCCTTTATAGAACCCCCCCCTTCACACTGCAGTCCCCAGCCCCCTTCACTTTCCTGTCCTCACCCCCTTTATAGAACCCCCCCCTTCACACTGCAGTCCCCAGCCCCCTTCACTTTCCTGTCCGCACCCCCTTTATAGAACCCCCCTTCACACTGCAGTCCCCAGCCCCCTTCACTTTCCTATCCTCACCCCCTTTATAGAACCCCCCCTTCACACTGCAGTCCCCAGCCCCCTTCCACTTTCCTGTCCTCACCCCCTTTATAAAACCCCCCCTTCATACTGCAGTCCCCAGCCCCCTTCACTTTCCTGTCCTCACCCCCTTTATAGACCCCCACTTCACACTGCAGTCCCCAGCCCCCTTCACTTTCCTGTCCTCACCCCCTTTATAGAACCCCCCTTCACACTGCAGTCCCCAGCCCCCTTCACTTTCCTGTCCTCACCCCCTTTATAGAACCCCCCCTTCACACTGCAGTCCCCAGCCCCCTTCACTTTCCTGTCCTCACCCCCTTTATAGAACCCCCCCTTCACACTGCAGTCCCCAGCCCCCTTCACTTTCCTGTCCTCACCCCCTTTATAGAACCCCCCCCTTCACACTGCAGTCCCCAGCCCCCTTCACATTCCTGTCCTCACCCCCTTTATAGAACCCCCCCTTCACACTGCAGTCCCCAGCCCCCTTCACTTTCCTGTCCGCACCCCCTTTATAGAACCCCCCCTTCACACTGCAGTCCCCAGCCCCCTTCACTTTCCTATCCTCACCCCCTTTATAGAACCCCCCTTCACACTGCAGTCCCCAGCCCCCTTCACTTTCCTGTCCTCACCCCCCTTTATAAACCCCCCCTTCATACTGCAGTCCCCAGCCCCCTTCACTTTCCTGTCCTCACCCCCTTTATAGACCCCCACTTCACACTGCAGTCCCCAGCCCCCTTCACTTTCCTGTCCTCACCCCCTTTATAGAACCCCCCCTTCACACTGCAGTCCCCAGCCCCCTTCACTTTCCTGTCCTCACCCCCTTTATAGAACCCCCCCCCCCCCTTCACACTGCAGTCCCCAGCTCCCTTCACTTTCCTGTCCTCACCCCCTTTATAGAACCCCCCCTTCACACTGCAGTCCCCCAGCCCCCTTCACTTTCCTGTCCTTACCCCCTTTATAGAACCCCCCCTTCACACTGCAGTCCCCAGCCCCCTTCACTTTCCTGTCCTCACCCCCTTTATAGAACCCCCCCTTCACACTGCAGTCCCCAGCCCCCTTCACTTTCCTGGTCCTCACCCCCTTTATAGAACCCCCACTTCACACTGCAGTCCCCAGCCCCCTTCACTTTCCTGTCCTCACCCCTTTATAGAACCCCCCCTTCACACTGCAGTCCCCAGCCCCCTTCACTTTCCTGTCCTCACCCCCTTTATAGAACCCCCCCCTTCACACTGCAGTCCCCAGCCCCCTTCACTTTCCTGTCCTCACCCCCCCTTTATAGAACCCCCCTTCACACTGCAGTCCCCAGCCCCCTTCACTTTCCTGTCCGCACCCCCTTTATAGAACCCCCCCCTTCACACTGCAGTCCCCAGCCCCCTTCACTTTCCTGTCCTCACCCCCTTTATAGAACCCCCCCTTCACACTGCAGTCCCCAGCCCCCTTCACTTTCCTGTCCGCACCCCCTTTATAGAACCCCCCTTCACACTGCAGTCCCCAGCCCCCTTCACTTTCCTATCCTCACCCCTTTATAGAACCCCCCCTTCACACTGCAGTCCCCAGCCCCCTTCACTTTCCTGTCCTCACCCCCTTTATAAAACCCCCCCTTCATACTGCAGTCCCCAGCCCCCTTCACTTTCCTGTCCTCACCCCCTTTATAGACCCCCACTTCACACTGCAGTCCCCAGCCCCCTTCACTTTCCTGTCCTCACCCCCTTTATAGAACCCCCCCTTCACACTGCAGTCCCCAGCCCCCTTCACTTTCCTGTCCTCACCCCCTTTATAGAACCCCCCCTTCACACTGCAGTCCCCAGCCCCCTTCACTTTCCTGTCCTCACCCCCTTTATAGAACCCCCCCTTCACACTGCAGTCCCCAGCCCCCTTCACTTTCCTGTCCGCACCCCCTTTATAGAACCCCCCCTTCACACTGCAGTCCCCAGCCCCCTTCACTTTCCTATCCTCACCCCCTTTATAGAACCCCCCTTCACACTGCAGTCCCCAGCCCCCTTCACTTTCCTGTCCTCACCCCTTTATAAAACCCCCCCTTCATACTGCAGTCCCCAGCCCCCTTCACTTTCCTGTCCTCACCCCCTTTATAGACCCCCACTTCACACTGCAGTCCCCAGCCCCCTTCACTTTCCTGTCCTCACCCCCTTTATAGAACCCCCCCTTCACACTGCAGTCCCCAGCCCCCTTCACTTTCCTGTCCTCACCCCCTTTATAGAACCCCCCCCTTCACACTGCAGTCCCCAGCCCCCTTCACTTTCCTGTCCTCACCCCCTTTATAGAACCCCCCTTCACACTGCAGTCCCCAGCCCCCTTCACTTTCCTATCCTCACCCCCTTTATAGAACCCCCCCTTCACACTTCCGTTCCCAGCCCCCTTCACTTTCCTGTCCTCACCCCCTTTATAAAACCCCCCCTTCATACTGCAGTCCCCAGCCCCTTCACTTTCCTGTCCTCACCCCCTTTATAGACCCCACTTCACACTGCAGTCCCCAGCCCCCTTCACTTTCCTGTCCTCACCCCCTTTATAGAACCCCCCCTTCACACTGCAGTCCCCAGCCCCCTTCACTTTCCTGTCCTCACCCCCTTTATAGAACCCCCCCTTCACACTGCAGTCCCCAGCCCCCTTCACTTTCCTGTCCTCACCCCCTTTATAGAACCCCCCCTTCACACTGCAGTCCCCAGCCCCCTTCACTTTCCTGTCCTCACCCCCTTTATAGAACCCCCCCCCCCCTTCACACTGCAGTCCCAGCCCCCTTCACTTTCCTGTCCTCACCCCCTTTATAGACCCCCACTTCACACTGCAGTCCCCAGCCCCCTTCACTTTCCTGTCCTCACCCCCTTTATAGAACCCCCCCTTCACACTGCAGTCCCCAGCCCCCTTCACTTTCCTGTCCTCACCCCCTTTATAGAACCCCCCCTTCACACTGCAGTCCCCAGCCCCCTTCACTTTCCTGTCCTCACCCCCTTTATAGAACCCCCCCTTCACACTGCAGTCCCCAGCCCCCTTCACTTTCCTGTCCTCACCCCCTTTATAGAACCCCCCCTTCACACTGCAGTCCCCAGCCCCCCTTCACTTTCCTGTCCTCACCCCCTTTATAGAACCCCCCCTTCACACTGCAGTCCCCAGCCCCCTTCACTTTCCTATCCTCACCCCCTTTATAGAACCCCCCTTCACACTGCAGTCCCCAGCCCCCTTCACTTTCCTGTCCTCACCCCCTTTATAAAACCCCCCCTTCATACTGCAGTCCCCAGCCCCCTTCACTTTCCTGTCCTCACCCCCTTTATAGACCCCCACTTCACACTGCAGTCCCCAGCCCCCTTCACTTTCCTGTCCTCACCCCCTTTATAGAACCCCCCCCTTCACACTGCAGTCCCCAGCCCCCTTCACTTTCCTGTCCTCACCCCCTTTATAGAACCCCCCCCTTCACACTGCAGTCCCCAGCCCCCTTCACTTTCCTGTCCTCACCCCCTTTATAGAACCCCCCTTCACACTGCAGTCCCCAGCCCCCTTCACTTTCCTATCCTCACCCCCTTTATAGACCCCCCCTTCACACTTCCGTTCCCAGCCCCCTTCACTTTCCTGTCCTCACCCCCCTTTATAAAACCCCCCCTTCATACTGCAGTCCCCAGCCCCCTTCACTTTCCTGTCCTCACCCCCTTTATAGACCCCCACTTCACACTGCAGTCCCCAGCCCCCTTCACTTTCCTGTCCTCACCCCCTTTATAGAACCCCCCCTTCACACTGCAGTCCCCCAGCCCCCTTCACTTTCCTGTCCTCACCCCCCTTTATAGAACCCCCCTTCACACTGCAGTCCCCAGCCCCCTTCACTTTCCTGTCCTCACCCCCTTTATAGAACCCCCCCCTTCACACTGCAGTCCCCAGCCCCCTTCACTTTCCTGTCCGCACCCCCTTTATAGAACCCCCCTTCACACTGCAGTCCCCAGCCCCCTTCACTTTCCTGTCCGCACCCCCTTTATAGAACCCCCCCTTCACACTGCAGTCCCCAGCCCCCTTCACTTTCCTGTGACACAGCCTGCTGGTACTTACCTCATTCTAGAACCCACTGTATGAATTGTTTCTCCTTATTACTATTATTACACATTTTACAATGAGCCGCCCACAGCACTATACAAAGAATACCCAGCTAATTATATCCCTATCTACACCACAGGAGCTTACAATCTATCCCCCTCCCCCACAGTCACACACTACTACTATTATACATTTATATAGCTCTGACATATACCGCAGTGCTATACAAAGATCACTGAACCAATCATATCAGTCTCTGTACAGAGGAGCTTACACTCTAATGTCCCCTCCCCTACAGTCACACACTATTATCATTATACAGTGCCTTGAAAAAGTATTCATACCCCTTGAAATCTTCCACATTTTGTCATGTTACAACCAAAAACGTAAATGTATTTTATTGGGATTTTATGTGATAGACCAACACAAAGTGTCACATAATTGTGAAGTGGAAGGAAAATGATAAATGATACAAATAAATATGTGAAAAGTGTGGGGGGGGGGGCATTTGTATGGCGCCCCCCGGAGTCAAATACTTTGTAGAACCCCCTTTCTCTACAAGTCTTTTTGGGGATGTCTCTACCAGCTTTGCACATCTAGAGAGGACATTTCTGCCCATTCTTCTTCTTTGTAAAATATCTCAAGTTCTGTCAGATTGGATGGAGAGCGTCTGTGAACAGCAATTTTCAAGTCTTGCCACAGATTCTCAATGTGATTTAGGTCTGGACTGTGACTGGGCCATTCTAACACATGAATATGCTTTGATCTAAACCATTCCATTGTAGCTCTGGCTGGATGTTTCGGGTCGTTGTCCTGCTGGAAGGTGAACCTCCGCCCCGTCTCAAGTCTTTTGTAGACTCTAACAGGTTTTCTTCTAAGATTGTCCTGTATTTGTCTCCATCCATCTTCCCATCAACTCTGACCAGCTTCCCTGTCCCTGCTGAAGAAAACCATCCCCACCACATGATGCTGCCACCACCATGTTTCACGGTGGGGATGGTGTGTTCAGGGTGATGTGCAGTGTTAGTTTTCCCCACACATAGCGTTTTGCTTTTAGGCCATAAAGTTGAATTTTGGTCTCATGTGACCAGATCACCTTCTTCCACATGTTTGCTGTGTCCTCCACATGGCTTCTCACAAACTACAAACAGGACTTCTTATGACTTTCTTTCTCCAATGTCTTTCTTCTTGTCACTCTTCCATAAAGGGCAGATTTGTGGAGAACACGACTAATAGTTGTCCTGTGGACAGATTCTCCCCCTGAGCTGTGGATCTCTGCAGCTCCTCCAGAGTTACCATGGACCTCTTGGCTCTTCTCTGATGAATGCTCTCCTTGCCCGGCATGGTCAGTTTAGGTGGACGGCCATGTCTTTGTGGGTTAGCAGTTGTGCCATACTCTTTCCATTTTCCGATGATGGATTGAACAGAGCTCCGTGAGATGTTCAAAGCTTGGGAGATATTATTATAACCTAACCCTGCTTTATACTTCTCCACAACTTTATCCCTGACCTGTCTGGTGTGTTCCTTGGCCTTCATGATGCTGTTTGTTCACTAAGGTTCTCTAACAAACCTCTGAGGGCTTCACAGAACAGCTGTATTTATACTGAGATTAAATGACACACAGGTGGACTCTATTTACTAATTAGGTGACTTCTGAAGGCAATTAGTTCCCACTAGATTTTAGTTAGGGGTATCAGAGTAAAGGGGGCTGAATACAAATGCCCCCCCCCCCCCACACACACTTTTCACATATTTATTTGTATCATTTATCATTTTCCTTCCACTTCACAATTATGAGCCACTTTGTGTTGGTCTATCACATAAAATCCCAATAAAATACATTGACGTTTTTGGTTGTAACATGAAAAAATGTGGGAAATTTCAAGGGGTATGAATACTTTTTCAAGGCACTGTATACCAATGAAATTCACTGGTATAGTGTGATGCAGCTTTGAATCCCCCATTTTTATAAATGGATGGATTCCCATAACCCCCCCTCCCCCGAGGTTCCCACACCTATGCATTTTTTTAGTGCGTTTTCAGTTTTGCAGAAACACACTACACTCCATATAACATGGTTTCCTATGGGTCATGTTCACATCTGTGCATTGTATGGAAAGGGCCAGGGACTTCTTCTGTTTTTTGGTTCCATAGACTTGGATCAAAAATGTGTATTGAAAAATGGAAAACGCACCCCGGAATATGCAAACCCCAACCTGCAGAGGTGTGAACCGGGTCTTAAATAAACATTGGAGCTTCTCAGGAAACATAAAGCCTTAAAAGTGAAAAGACTTGCCGATCCTGTCCCTCGGGTCGGGGAAATTTCGGGTGGGGTGGACAGCCGGCATCACTGAAGGGATCTATGGCAGTGATGACAGAGTGGGGGTCATATCTGGGGCAGACGTTATCTCCACCATGACACCACAGACCTGATCTATGAGAAATGGAACAGAATTCCTGGTGTGAGACTTCCAGTAACAATCTATCACCTTTTGGGGGTCATTCATTACATTACAGGTGGAATGACTGTGCTGAGAGCGGCCGGAATCCATGTTTATTATGGGCGATGGGGACTATGTTCCAGTGCATGGCGTTATTTCATGTATTAAGGTGGTCCATTCACATTAATGGGTTATCAACCCCCCCAGATGTACAAGAAATCAGACATGCACCATTTTCTTTCTAATGCAGCGCAACACAATGCATGGCGGTGCGTTACTTGGCATGAAGAAGCACTACAACACATATGCATTGGAGATACATTGGTTTAATGCACTGGGTGGCAGTGACAATGCATGGCACCACAATGTGCAGGGGAGGAAAAAGCAGCATTAAAAATGCTTCTAAAGCCACGTTTTGCTAACACGTTTAGGTGCGTCAAGCGTCTGGGCGTTCGGCTGTAAGGCCAAAGTTTATGTGGTGAGAATGCCCTCAGCAGGGCCGGATCTAGCCTATCTTATCTGGGGGGGGGGGGGGGGCAGTAAAAAAGTCAGGGGGCATAGCTTAAACATTGTGTGAGGGTCATTGGCAGCCTCTACACAGTGTGACAGAGATGCAGAGAACCAGAATTCCCTGTTCACTCGGCGCGCTTCTGTATATTGGATGCTTCTATTAGAGTCCCCCTTTACATCAGGATCCCCATCACAGTGCCCCCTTACATGGGATATCCCCATCACAGTGCCCCCTCACATGGGATATCCCCATCACAGTGCCCCCTCACATGGGATATCCCCATCACAGTGCCCCCTTACATGGGATCTCCCCATTAGTGTGCTCCCTTACATCAATTGCCCTATCAGAGTGCCCCCTTACATCAATGTCCCCATTGGAGTGCCCCCTTACATCAATGTCCCCATTGCAGTGCCCCCTTACATCCACTGCCCCCATCAGCGTGTCCCCATACATCAATTGTCTCCATCGAAGTGCCCCTTAGATCAACTGCCTCCATCAGAGTGCCCCCTTACATCAACTGCCTCCATCAGAGTGCTCCCTTACATTATTTTGCTCCATCGGAGTGCCCCCTTACATCAACTTTCTCAGTAGAGTTTCCCTTTACACCAGATATCTCATCAGTGTGCCCCCTTACATCAACTGCCATGATAGGAGTGTCCTTTTACTTCAACTGCACCATCAGAGTGCCCCCTTGCATGAAGTGCCCCCATCAGAGTGCCCCTTAGATCAACTGCACCATCAGAGTGCCCCCTTGCATGAAGTGCCCCCATCAGAGTGCCCCTTAGATCAACTGCACCATCAGAGTGCCCCCTTACATCAACTGCACCATCAGAGTGCCCCCTTACATCAACTTCCCCCACCAGAGTGCCCCCTTACATCAACTGCCCCATCAGAGTGCCCCCTTACATCAACTGCCCCATCAGAGTGCCCCCTTACATCAACTGCCCTTTCAGACTGCCCCTTTACATGAACTGCCTCAAACAGCGTGCCCCCTTACATCAACTTCCCTATCAGAGTACCCTTTTACATCCATTGCCCCATCAGAGTGCTCCATTACATCAACTGTCCCAGTAGAGTTTCCCTTTACATCAAATATCTCATCAGAGTGCCCCCTTACATCAACTCCCCCCATCAGAGTGCCCCCTTACATCAACTCCCCCCATCAGAGTGCCCCCTTACATCAACTCCCCCCATCATCAGAGTACAAGTTGTACCTGACTCATTATATTCAGCTGTGCGTTGTTATGCGTTGCGGTGTGCTACAACACAAGTGCCTCACCTTGGTGTGTTGGGGTGTCCAATGAGTGACCCCACTATGCAGAAACACGTGTTACCAAGTGCAAATGTGCTCAAGAGATTGTACAATCAGATTGTAACGTGTGTGGTCAGATTGGACCTCTATATTCTAATATAACATTGTTACATTGTCTCTGTTCTTTATTCAGGTTCTGGGCCTTTCCCATCGCAGAAAAAGGAAACTCCCTGCGGAGTATAAATAGCTGAGCGGAGGCTTTAGGGTTTAGTCGTCTGTTCTTCCCAATAAGGAGTCAGTGTGTGGAGATGTCACTGATGAGCCCGGTGACATGTGAACAGGCTTTGTCACACATATAAGCTCAGCCCTTCTATTGTCATCCCACTGCCTGTCCCGGGATCTCCACACTCCTCCACACTCCTCCAGACTCCTCCACTCCTCCACACTCCTCCACACTCCTCCAGACTCCACCATGGATGACATCTACAAAGCAGCGGTGAGTCCCTATTATAACTCCAACAGGGGGGTCCACATACTGAACATTCCAGGAGCTCGCCTGACATTCAAATTTATTGATTTATGTATTTATTTATATAGTTATCAATGTATTTATAAAGTTAATTAGGCTATTTATTTAGTTATGTATTTATTTATATAGGTATCAATTTATTCAAAAAGTTAATTACGTTATTTATTTAGTTAGGTATTTATTTATATAGTTATCAATTTATTTAGAAAGTTAATTAGGCTATTTATTTAGTTATGTATTTATTTATATAGGTATCAATTTATTCAAAAAGTTAATTACGTTATTTATTTAGTTAGGTATTTATTTATATAGTTATCAATTTATTTAGCAAGTTAATTACGCTATTTATTTATTTGTGTATTTATTTATATAGTTATCAATTTATTTAAAAAGTTAATTACGTTATTTATTTGGTATGTATTTATTTATATAGATATCAATTTATTTATAAAGTTAATTAAGTTGTTTATTTAGTTATGCATTTATTTTTAAGGTTGTCAAATTAACTTTTATAGTCATTGATTTATTTGTATATTTATTACATGTATTTGTAGAGTGCCGACAATTTTACGTAGTGCTTCATACATTGTACATTCACTTCTCTTATAAATGATTTTACATTATTTATGTTTTTTACTTTATAACTTTTTGTAACACTTTGTATCTTGTAATAAGAGACACAAAGTATCCGAGACGTAACAGACACGGCCTATTGAACAATGTATCAGTTCAGGGATCTTCCAATAACAAGAGATATAAAGCAATGTTTCTAAACTCCAGTCCTATTGTACCCCCAACAGGTCATGTTTTCAGGCTTTCCATTATTTTGCTCAGGTGATTTAATCAGTTTCACTGCCTTAGTAATTACCACAGAATAGTGCTCCATCATTGGTGTCAGTGGGAGGAATAGTGCCCCATCATTGGTGTCAGTGGGTGGAATAGTGTCCCATCATTGGTGTCAGTGGGTGGAATAGTGTCCCATCATTGGTGTCAGTGGGGGGAATAGTGCCCCATTGTTGGTGTCAGTGGAAGGAATAGTGCCCCATTGTTGATGTCAGTGGGAGGAATAGTGCCCCATCATTGGTGTCAGTGGGAGGAATAGTGCCCCATCATTGGTGTCAGTGGGTGGAATAGTGTCCCATCATTGGTGTCAGTGGGGGGAATAGTGCCCCATTGTTGGTGTCAGTGGGAGGAATAGTGCCCCATTGTTGGTGTCAGTGGGAGAAATAGTGCCCCATCATTGGTGTCAGTGGGAGGAATAGTGCCCCATCATTGGTGTCAGTGGGGGGAATAGTGCCCCATCATTGGTGTCAGTGGGAGAAATAGTGCCACATCATTGGTGTCAGTGAGAGGAATAGTGCCCCATCATTGGTGTCAGTGGGGGGGAATAGTGCCCATCGTTGGTGTCAGTGGGAGGAATAGTGTCCCATCATTGGTGTCAGTGGGGGGAATAGTGCCCCATCGTTGGTGTCAGTAGAACGAATAGTTCTCCATTGTTGGTGTCAGTGGAAGGAATAGTGCCCCATCATTGGTGTCAATGTGGCGGAATAGTGCCCCATTGTTGGTGTCAGTGGAAGGAATAGTGCCCCATTGTGGGTGTCAGTGGGAGGAATAGTGCCCCATCATTGGTGTCAGTGGGAGGAATAGTGCCCCATCATTGGTGTCAGTGGGTGGAATAGTGTCCCATCATTGGTGTCAGTGGGGGGAATAGTGCCCCATTGTTGGTGTCAGTGGAAGGAATAGTGCCCCATTGTTGGTGTCAGTGGGAGAAATAGTGCCCCATCATTGGTGTCAGTGGGAGGAATAGTGCCCCATCATTGGTGTCAGTGGGGGGAATAGTGCCCCATCGTTGGTGTCATTGGGAGAAATAGTGCCACATCATTGGTGTCAGTGAGAGGAATAGTGCCCCATCATTGGTGTCAGTGGGGGGGAATAGTGCCCATCGTTGGTGTCAGTGGGAGGAATAGTGTCCCATCATTGGTGTCAGTGGGGGGAATAGTGCCCCATCGTTGGTGTCAGTAGAACGAATAGTTCTCCATTGTTGGTGTCAGTGGAAGGAATAGTGCCCCATCATTGGTGTCAATGTGGCGGAATAGTGCCACATTGTTGGTGCCAGTCACATAAAAACCAGAAGAATACGGATCGACCACAAAATATAATTCCACCTTTTCAAGAAGCAGCTTACCTTACCTTTTTGACCACTAAAGGTACAAAGATCGGAATACGCTCAAATCAAGCAAAACTGCAAACCGTTTTGCCACCGTGCGCAGAACCGTTCTGCTCTGTGGGGCACCATTCATTCTAATGGCACCTCACTCACATGAAAGGCATGCGCCAAACGGCATGGTCCAGCACGATATTTAAAAAAGGGTTGGGAACTACTTTCCCAGCATTTCTCGCGGGTAAGGCAGTCCATTGAAATAGTTGGGTTGCCGTACACATGACATGTGGGAATCACGTGTGTAGCGCACATGCGCACCAGTGCCCGCGGTAGTGTGCACCAAGCCTTCCGCATGTGATGTGAACAAGCCCTAAAAGTATTTTCTGGTCCCCCAGTCCACCTGTACATGGAGAGTCCCTGTCTATAGACTTCCAAGCACTTTATTGTCCATCAGGTCTGCCCTGTACAGAACCGGACCCTACCATCTGAGCCAGCGGGGGGATATAAGTCACAAGAGTCCTCCCCAAATCGACTTTAGTTATGTAGAGGCGGCCCGTGACTGGGTGCTGGGTAACAAAGCACGTGGCCTCTACAATGTCATCAGGGTGACTCTACAGCAGGGGTCTCAAACTGGTGGCCCTCCAGCTGTTGCGAAACTACAAGTCCCATCATGCCTCTGCCTGTGGGAGTCATGCTTGTAACTGTCAGCCTTGCAATACCTCATGGGACTTGTAGTTTCGCAACAGCTGGAGGGCCGCCCGTTTGAGACCCCTGCTCTACAGCTTTGTCCAGAGGGCCTCCGGCTACAGACTCCAGTCAGTTTATTATCTACTTGTCTGTGATGTGGGGGGAGGACATTCCCAAGGACAGGTTTATGGTGATGGATGGACTAAGAACGCTCAACTTAAACAAATTTTACAAAACAAATATGTGTGTAAAATTTTCATATAACTGAAAATAACTGGAGACCAAGCAGACGGCAGCTCCTGGTTGGGCCTTATTGGCCATTTTAGGCTCAACCAAAGGGCTGCTCACCTGAGACCTTCAATGGCATGGCTGAAGAGCAGGTAGACAAGTATGGGATCAGGACTGTATACCATAAACCAATTAAACCCTTACGTATACCGTTGTGAGCATCATGGCTCTTTCTTTTATAGAAGCCAACTTTTATTTAGGTTTACCCTTTGAAGTGATGCTAAATTGTGTTCACTTCTTGGACTGGGTACCACATAAGGGACCTGGGCCCTCCATGACAATGACACAGGGTGAGGATATTTAAAGGCCAACATCACCCAACATGAAAAATTCAGTTTCAGGTGATAAATTCATCAGCTGGAGGTCCAGTGCAATCTATCAACTACAGTCACCTTTGGGGAATTTGTGGGCGGAGCTTGACCAGTTTGAACACACCCTCAATTCCATTTTTGGAGCTCTTTGGAGCTCTGGCATTATTCTGTGCTCTTTATCAAACAGTCACATCTATCTCCAGCAATGTGAGTTTATGAAGCTTCTACCATCCAGCAATTCTGGATTCTACACAGAAGAATAAAGACATAAAAAAACAATCAATGAATCAATGAGCCAGAGAGGCAGAGCAAAGGATTCCCTGATAATTTATTATATTCAATATCTGAATAATTCCTCAATGTACATTCCCCAGAGATGGAAGTCATGTCTGTCTCCTATATATAGAATGTGGCCGGAGTCTGGACAATGGAACAATGGCTTATCCTCCACCTGTCTGATGATACAAGTACCGCCATCAACAGCTCAGCCCGACTTAAAATAGTTCACAAGCTTCAGATGATTTGTTGGTGGTCCCATTCCAGAACGGACGTCTGATGAGTAACCTTTACTGGATTGTCCACCATTGTCCTACCTTCTCACCAATCCTTCCATCATTATATCTCTTCTCTCTGTAACACCCCTCCCCCCTGACTCCCTACCCCATCAACTGTCCCTCTTTCCTTCTCCTCTCTTCCCTGTGTTATCTCTATCACTCTCTCCCTTCTCTTTCTATGTCTTGTCTTTATTTTTTCTTTCGCTTGCTTTTCTCTCTACTTCCTTCATCCCCCTCTCATTTCTCTCTCTCCCTTTCTTTCTCACTCTTTCTGCTCCCTCCTCTTTCTACTGCCCCCTTCTCCTTCTCTCCATCCCCCTCCTCTCTCTTGTTTTTCTCTCTCGTCTCTCATCTCTCTCTCTTTCTCTCTTGTCTCTCTCTCATCACTCTCTCTCGCTCTCTCTCCTGTCTTCTCTCGCTGTGTCTCTCCTTTCTCTCTTTCTCGCTTTCTCGTCTCTCTGTCTCTCTCTGTGTCTCTTCTCTCTGTCTCTCTCTGTGTCTCTCCTCTCTCTGTGTCTATCCTATCTTGTCTCACTCTTCTCCTGTCTCTCTGTCCCTCTCTCTGTCTCTCACTCTGTGTCTCCCCTCTCTCCTCTCCTCTCCTCTCCTCTCCTCTCCTCTCCTCTCCTCTCCTCTCCTCTCCTCTCCTCTCCTCTCTCTCTCTCTCCTCCTCTCCTCTCCTCTCCTCTCCCCCTCTCTCTCTCTCCTCTCTCGTCTTGCCTCTCTCTCTCTCCTCTCTCTCTCTCCTCTCTCGTCTCGCCTCTCTCTCTCTCTCCTCTCTCTGTGTCTCTCCTCTCTCTTGTCTCTCCTCACTCTCCTCTCTCTGTGTCTCTTATCTCTCATCTCTCCGTCTCTCTCTCTCTCTCTCTCCTCTGTCTCTCTCTCTCTGTCGGTCACTCTCTCTGTCTCTCGTCTCTCTCTCTCCCTCTCTCTCGCTCCTCTCTCTCGTTTCTCTCTCTCTCCCGTCTCTCTCCCTCCTCTGTCTTCTCTCGCTGTGTCTCTCCTCTCTCTCTCTGTCTCTCTCTCTGTCTCTATCTCCTCTCTCTGTCTCTCCTTCCTCTCTTGGCTCTCTCCTCTCACTCTCTGTCTCTCCTCTCTTGGCTCTCTCCTCTCTCTGTGTCTCTTCTCTCTCTGTCTCTCTCTCTCTGTCTCTGTCTCTCCTCTCTCTGTCTCTCCTCTCTCTGTCTCTCCTCTCTCTGTCTCTCTCCTCTATCTGCATCTATCAGGCAGTCTTCAAGGGATCACACATCCATAGAAAATTCAATCAGTTACATCAGCATCAGGTGCTTGATAGCTGCTGATCCAAGATGGATTCATTTTTATGAATGTGAGCCTATCAACGGAGTCTGTGGACAGGCGCACTCTATGATCCGTTACAAACCCTCCAGCAGCACTGAATGTGCGTTCAGAAAGAATGCTGGGTGCAGGACAGGCCAGTAGCTCAGTTGCATATTGAGCAATTTCTGGCCAGTGGTCCATCCTCAAGACCCAGTAACCCAGTGGATGCTCTGTTGGAAAGGTCTCCAAGTCTGCTCTTGCCCCTAGATATTCCTGCACCATGTAATGCAGACACTGGTGATGGTTGCTTAAACCGATCAGACCTTGGCGCTAAGGACTGAAAAATTGTTTAAAGGCATCAGTCAGCCGGCCACCTTCTCCACCACTCTTCCTCAGCAACCTGTTGGCCAGCACTAGGAAATTGTAACCTCCCAGAGTCTGGAAACGCATTGCACAAACCCTTCTTCAAGGCCTCCTGAATATGTTTCATCCTCTGCTCCCTCTGCGAAGGCAGGACGGGTTGCCAGCCAGCAATGATCCCTCTCCGTGATACCATGAATCCTAGGGTCCTTTCACAGGCTTTTCAGAATCAGGGAGGCCATGCAGCGTAAGTTTGCAGAGGCATTCGATTCTAAGTCCTTTGGGTCACTAAGAATCACATGATCTGTAGCAACCTCCTCCCAGCCACGTACAACTCCTTGGGTTTCTGGGGACTGAAAACCATCCCTTGAAGACTGCTGCTGAGTGTTATCCTCCACGTCCATGCTGACACAATCCTCCTCCTCCTCTTCTTCCTGTGTGTTTGGAGGGCCCGCAGGAATGCTATCTGGGGGCCTTGAGAGGTAATAAAGTCCTCCTCTTCCTCCCTCTGTTCTGCCTCAAGTGCCCTGTCCATTATTCCATGAAACGTGTGCTCTAACAGGAAGACTAGAGGGACAGTGTCACTGATGCATACATTGTCGCTGCTCACCATCCTTGTGGCCTCCTCAAATGGTGACAGGACAGTGCATGCATCCTTGATCAGTAGCCACTGGCGTGGGGAAAAGAAGCCAAGCTCCCCTGACCCTGTCCTGGTGCTATACTCGCACAGGTACCCATTGATTGCTCTCTGCTCCATGTGTAGCCACTGCAGCATTGCCAATGTTGAGTTCCACCTGGTGGGCATGTCACAGATGAGGCGGTTGGTGGGCAGGTTGCATTCCCTTTGAATATCAGCCAGCCAAGCACAGGCATTGTATGACCGGCGGAAATGACCAAAGACTTTCCTGGCCTGCCTCAGGAGATCCTGTAAGCCCGGGTACCTGCTCAAGAACTACTGCACCACCAAATTCAGGACGTGAGCCAAACAGGGAACATGGGTGAAGTGTCCCTTTTGGAGGGCGGAGAGAAGGTTGGTGCGATTGTCGCATACAATTATTCCTAGCTGAAGCTGACATGGCGTCAACCACCTCTGAGCCTGCCCCTGCAGAGCTGACAGAATCTCTGCCCCAGTGTGGCTCCTGTCCCCTAAGCAGACCAACTCAAACACTGCATGGCATCTTTTTGCTTGACTGCTTGCATAGCCCCTTGAACGCTTATGGAGCACTGCGGAAGAGGAAGACGAAAAGGAAGAGGGTGGAGGAGAGAGCTGTGGCAGAATCACCACTAACATTTTGGAGGTGTGGTGGCGGAACAAGCTCCAACAATACTGAACCCTGTCCTGCATCCTTCCCAGCTGCCAGCAAAGTTACCCAGTGTGCTGTGAAAGAAAGGTAATGTCCCTGTCCATGCCTGCTGGACCATGAGTCAGTGGTAATATGCACCTTACTGCTGACCGCCCTGTCCAACAAGGCCAAGACATTGCCTTCCACATGCTGGTAGAGAGCTGGAATGGCTCTCCGTGAAAAGAAATGGCGTTTTGGAACCTGCCACTGAGGTACAGCACATTCCACAAATTCATGAAAGGGGGCAGAGTCTACCAGCTGAAAAGGCAGCAGTTGCAGTGCTACCAATTTGGCCAAGACAGCATTCAGACGCTGAGCATGTGGATGGCTGGGACCGAATTTCTTTTTGCGGTTCAGCAACTGGGCTAGGTAAATTGGCCTGCTTAAATCAGATGGTGGTGCACTGCTAGCAGATTGGCTGCAAGTACTTGGGACACCTATTGCTATACCTTCATTCCTCTCAGTGCAGGTTTTTGAGAGGACTGGAGGTATAGTGGGGTTGGAGATCCCAGGATGAGGAGCAAGGAGAAGTCCGCCTTTTTCTTTGATGTGGGTCTTTCAAGTGCTGTTGCCAACGGACTGCATGGGAGGTCATCATATGTCTGGTTAAGCATGTGGTGCCCAAGCGGCTGCTGTTCTGGCCATGCTTGATCCGCTTCAGACATAGATTGCAAACAGCAATGGTGTGATCTGCTGCACACGTGTCGAAAAAGGCCCACACCAAGAGACCAGCGGGGAGTCAGCAGCGCCCTGCACCCGCGGAGCTCTGTGGTGTGATGCAATAGGGTGGCTGCCCTTAAGCTGCCCCCTGGAGGGCATCCAAAATCATTGGAGATATGCCTCCTCCTCTCTTCTATTAGGCACCCAAGTTAGGTCAGTGACCTCATTATCCCCTCCCTCCTCGTCACTGGAGCAAACTTGGCAGTATGCTGCAGCTGGGGGAACATGACTGCCAGTTTCTTGTCCTTCTTGGGCACCCCCTCTCTCTAGGCTCACGTTACTCCCTTCCTCAACCTGTGTACCATCATCGGAGCCTTCAAATCAAAATGTGCATCCTCCAGCAGCATGTACCCAACACTGTAGTCGAATAGTTCTGGGGCCTCCTCCAGGCATCATGGTGGGGCTACAAAGGAATGACTGTAGACAAGGAGCCGATGGAATAGGCCGCTTTGGCAGCTGCATCGGAAGGCAAACTACTCTGAGCCTGGGTGACAGAGGATGAGGAGGACGAGGACGACTTTGTTATCTACTCCACCAACTCTTCTGCATGTTCTGGCTCAATAACACGGCCAGCAGCAGAAAAATAGGACAAGCGTGCCCCACGGCCACGTGCTGAGGATGTACCATGTCCACGACCAGCACTGTTGACTGTAGACACAGAGCCTGCTTGCCCTCTTTTAGTGGCCTGTGAACGTCTGCCTCTCCTTGGTGGCCTTCTGGACATGATGTATATTTTATTTTGCAACCACACTGCACTGTATTATATACTGTGTACACCACCAGAAGTGTAATAGCAACTGCACTACGACTGCACTGTATTTTGTACTGTGTACATCACCAGAAGTGTAGTAGGAACTCTACACACTGTATTAGATACTGTGTACACCACCTAATGTGTATTAGAAACAGTACACCACAAAATGAACTGTAGATATAGGCTAAACTGGATGCAGAGTATATATATATATTAATACACTGCCTGTGCTGACTGAATATAGAGTAAACACTGAATTTATAGTCTATGCTAAATGCAGAGTATATATATATATATATATATATATATATATATATATATATATATATATATATATATACTAGACTGGCTGTATATATATATCAAATACACTGCAACTGAATAACCTGCCTGCTTAATCTAAATCAAACTATCTCTCTGTCCACACCAACAACACTACACAGGGCCACCGTGCAGGCAGCCTTATATAGTGTGGGGCGTGGACTTAGTCCCCCTGAGCCATGATTGGCCAAAGGCACCTTGCCTTTGGCCACTTATGGCTCTCTTAGCAAAGGCCACTGGGACTGGCCAAGGCATGCAGGTCAGGTGCATGCTTTGGCCAATCATCATACAGCAATGCACTGCAATCTCGCAGTGCATTATGGGGCGTTCTGCGGGTGCTCAAATTTGCTGCGAACGCCCGATAATGTTCGCTCTTCGGCGAATGGGCGAACACCCGATGTTCGAGTCAAACTTATGTTCGACCTGAACATCAAGCTCATCCCTAATTGTCACCCCATTATTGTCACCCCAATATTGTCATCCCATTATTGTCATCCCAATATAGTCACCCCATTATTGTCACCCCATTATTGTCACCCCAATATTGTCACCCCATTATTGTCATCCCATTTTTGTCATCCCATTATAGTCACCACATTATTGTCATCCCATTATTGTCACCCCAATTTTGTCACCCCATTATTGTCACCCCAATATTGTCCCCCCATTATTGTCATCCCAATATTGTCACCCCTTGTCTGATGTGGCCCTTAGTAAATCAGGTGACAGATTTCTCACAGTAGTGGGGCCCCCATGTCTAATGTGGCCCTTAGTAAGTCATGGTACAGATTTCTTGCAGTAGCGGGGCCCCCATGTCTGATGTGGCCCTTAGTAATTCAGGGTACAGATTTCTCGCAGTAGTGGGGCCCCCATGTCTGATGTGGCCCTTAGTAAGCCATGGTACAGATTTGTTGCAGTAGCGGGGCCCCCATGTCTGATGTGGCCCTTAGTAAATCAGGGTACAGATTTCTCGCAGTAGCGGGGCCCCCATGTCTGATGTGGCCCTTAGTAAGTCAGGTGACAGATTTCTCACAGTAGCGGGGCCCCCATGTCTGATGTGGCCCTTAGTAAATCAGGCTGTAGATTTCTCGCAGTAGCGGGGCCCCCATGTCTGATGTTGTCCTTAGTAAATCAGGCTGTAGATTTCTCGCAGTAGCGGGGCCCCCATGTCTGATGTGGCCCTTAGTAAATCAGGCTGTAGATTTCTCACAGTAGCGGGGCCCCTGTGTCTGATGTGGCCCTTAGTAAAGCAGGCTGTAGATTTCTCGCAGTAGCGGGGCCCCCATGTCTGATGTGGCCCTTAGTAAGTCAGGTGACAGATTTCTCGCAGTAGCGGGGCCCTTGTGTCTGATGTGGCCCTTAGTAAATCAGGCTGTAGATTTCTCGCAGTAGCGGGGCCCCCATGTCTGATGTGGCCCTTAGTAAATCAGGCTGTAGATTTCTCGCAGTAGCGGGGCCCCCATGTCTGATGTGGCCCTTAGTAAATCAGGCTGTAGATTTCTCGCAGTAGCGGGGCCCCCATGTCTGATGTGGCCCTTAGTAAATCAGGCTATAGATTTCTTGCAGTAGCGGGGCCCCCATGTCTGATGTGGCCCTTAGTAAATCAGGCTGTAGATTTCTCGCAGTAGCGGGGCCCCCATGCCTACATAAGGCAATCCAGGCAGTGGCAGGTCTATATATATATCCCAGATTGGCGGCTTCTATCACAATGCTGATATCGGTGCCAGAGACCAGAGCGCAGTGCGGAGATAAAAGGAGGAAGGTCACATGCCACGGCCGTTATCGGCACACAATACATTATCTCCACTTTCCAAGCGCCAGGAATAGAACCCGAGCGCCGGGGATTAGCGTGTTTGGACTCTGCGGATTAATGGTGGACAAACATATCCTGAATTCATCGCGGAGCGCTCACCATGCCGGCATTCAGGACATGACAATGGATGGGGCACAGCTGTGTGGATTAGACACGGGCAACACGGACAGTTCACGTTTCATCATTGTATTGTTAGCGCTCTATTGTCATCGTCTAATCAGAGTCCTATCTATTTATAAAGGAGGCAGATTCACCCGCAATTCACCGGTCACTTACAGTGACTCTAAAATTAAAACTTTTTAACCACTTCAGCTCTGGAAGGTTTTACCCCCCTTAATGACCAGGCCATTTTTTTGCGATACGACACTGCGTCATTTTAACTGACAATTGCGCGGTCGTGCCACGCTGTACCCAAATAAAATTGACGTCCTTTTTTCCCCACAAATAGAGATTTCTGTTGGTGGTATTTGATCACCTCTGCATTTTTTATTGTTTGCACTATAAACAAAAAACAAAAAAACAAAACTATTTTGAAAGACAAAAAACAATATTTTTTACTTTCTGCTATAAAACATCCAATAAAAAAATGTAAAAAATCTAATTTCTTCATCAAGTTAGGCCAATTTGTATTCTGCTCCATGTTTTTGGTAAAAAAAAAAATCCCAATAAGATGTAATATATTTTATTATAATTGGTTTTTATTTTTTTTCTTTTATTTTTTAAATGTATTTTTACTTGATTGCCATCACAAGGGGTTAATAAACCTCAATGTGATGGCATTGGACAGGTGACAGGTACTCTTTATGGAGACATTAGGGGTCTAATAGCCCCCCAATGTCTCCTCTGCCCTTCACACTATCTAACCAATCCTATGAGATTTTAGTGAATGGGTTGATTGTACGTTTGAGATTGTATGATCTTTGTTTTTGTATTTTGCAGGTTGAACAACTGACAGATGAACAGAAAAATGGTAATTGATGATTCTTCTTCTCGGATACAAAGAGTGTCAGCCAATCAGAAAAGCTACATGAAAAAAAAATAAAATAAAAAATACAAGGACCAGTCACATTGGATTGCTTTGATACTCACCGATCGATATACTTTATATATAAATATAAAATAAATAATAACTTCGCACTCGTGCAAAGTTAACCTATTAAAAAAAAAAAAAAAAAAAAAAAACATCAGCTGCAAACACAAAAAAAGATATCCCTTCTAATACATACAAGTAAAATATTAACCCCTTCCCGTATAAGCGTAAAACAAATGTTAATGCCTAAGCACAATTTTGCAACTTTGACATTTGTTAGTAAAACTGTACATATCATCACTTTGTGCATCCAGGTGGATTATACCGCGTGTTTCTCAGGACAAATTGGGCTTTCTTTTGGTGGTAAATGGTAATGAATATCTATTGATATTTTTTTTTTTATATTTATTATTATTTTTATTATAATTATTATTGTTATTATTATTATTTATTAGCAAAAGAAAATTGACCCAAAATAGTAACAATATATATATATATATATATATATATATATATATATATATATATATATATATATATATATATATATATATATTTATATTTTGTTTAAATTTAGCTGTGTATTTCTTGGTATTACAATAATTCACCACCAAAAATAACCTAAAAAAAATTCTACTCCTGACGATCGCAGTGATACCACATATGTGTATATTAGTTGTTGTTTGTACCCGGAGTACAGCCCCGAAACAATCGTGTACATTTTGCATTTTTTTTAATCCTACCTAAAACACACTGACACTGATTAAAAATACATTTCTTTTTTAATTCTTCCTAAAATATGCCGATTGTGACCTTTGACCCCGACCTTGACCCTAACACTAATCCTGGCAAAACCTCCATCTTGTTGATTTTTTTTCTTTATTTTTACATTTTTCTTTCTTTCATTGTTTTTGGTACACACTCTTTTCTATTTACAGCTTCATTTCCTACAAGGAGAGAAAGATACAAAGTATTATATAATATATAAGGATACAAAGTATTATATAATATATATATATAAGGATACAAAGTATTATATAATATATATAAGGATACAAAATATTATATAATATATGATTAACCCTTTCCCCCCGATCTGTGATCACAGAACGCACCGCCCGCATACCGCAGGGGACACGTGTGCAGTGCGATCATAGGAGGACGTCCATGTACACACTCCAGACAAAGTAAGCCCGCACTGTAGCCATCTTTTGGCTATAGCTCGAGCAGGAAGGGGTTAAGCAAGAATTTACTCTCATATTGACATAAAATAAACGCACATATTAAAAATCACCAAGCTGGCATGGGCATTCACTTCCTAGAACGTGATGAAGTCATCACGAGGCTCCGCCCAGCGCATTTTGTCATCAACAGACGTCTTTCGTGGCTACAGTTGTATGTAATTTTGAAGAATAAATAATAATTTTCTCTTACTTCCCAGAATTCAGGGCGGCGTTTGACATTTTCGTACAAGATGCGGAGGACGGCTGCATCAGTACAAAGGAGCTGGGGAAAGTCATGAGGATGCTGGGCCAGAACCCCACCCCCGAGGAGCTGCAGGAGATGATCGATGAAGTGGATGAGGACGGTCAGTTCTTTTACGTCTCCCTTTACCTCATTCTTCCTTCCCTGGTCAGATCTTTCTTCCTCCATCTCTAATTCTCTCTCTTCTTCTTCACTTCTCCATTTAATTTCACTGTCCTTCAGCTTTAAGTGAAAAGAAAAGTGAAGCTGAGGTTTAATCTGCTTCTACCTGGTTCCTCCCCTCCCCCTTCATCAATATGTTAATGACATTAAAAATATAACCTTTCAATACTATTTTTTACACTCAGGTGACATCATTACTGGGTCTCCTAACTTCTCTAGGCAATGCAGGCAGATCACGGCTGGTGGGAGGAGACGGCAGGGAGCTGTACATAGATTCCTGAACACATCACAGCACCCGGCCTCAGCACTCCTCTCAGTCCTGATGCAAGCAGTGGGAGGAGTTATGCAAATATTAAAATGCCTCGATTGGAGGGTGTTAGTCTGGAGGAGTGGTTGTGAACCGGTAGGGTCAATCCGGGTTGTTGCAGCCTGGCTGGAAAGTGGGCTGGGAATTTTTGTTTGTATTTTGAAATGCATTGCCCTTCCATGTGCTCCTTGTTGCAAAGGCCGGTTATAGGTTGGGGATGGTTGCCATTTGTTTGTACTGGAGGAGTGGGCGTTCCTAGTGTGCCGGCCCCTCCCACCAGCCATGATCTGCCTGAATTGCATAGAGAAGCACAGAGACCCCGTGATGACATCACCGGGTATAGAATAAAGTATGCAATGAAAATGAAAATTTTTCGTTACAAATTTTATTAGCACATTTATGGGGGAGGGGAAGGGTAAATATTGGTGTTATTCCTGGATGGTTTCAGTCCATTACCCGTAATCCTTCCTCTCTGCTCAGGGAGCGGCACGGTGGACTTCGATGAGTTCCTGGTGATGATGGTGCGATGTATGAAGGACGACAGTAAAGGAAAAACAGAGGAAGAATTATCCGATCTCTTCCGGATGTTTGACAAGTGAGTGGCGGGGGAAGGGAAATGTGACCGATGGCCGGGTCTGGCGGTGCGCAGCGAAGAGATCTCCGAAATCTGAGGCCAACTTTCCTGAGTTTCGGTGTTCAACCCCATTGAGGATTCTGACCGTAACAGATATTCTGTAAAAACTCCACCATAGTAGAGAGGACACACCTCCCACGTTTAGCTCCTCCCCTCTGCTATCACCGGCAATTACCGGCTGTCAGAATGACATTGTACAGAACTTTTTTTCTCAGAGAATAGGTGCAGAAACTCCCCCCCTTCTGAGTCCCACCTTGTCTCCGCCCCCTACCCACCTCCAAGCAACATCCCTTGGTTCAACCCCTGCCGACCTCCAAACACCTCCCCATGGTTCCACCTCCTACCCACCTCCAGGCACCACCCCATGGTTCCACCCACTTCCAAGCACCGCCCAATGGTTTCAACCCCTACCCACTTCCAAGCACCGCCCCATGGTTCCACCCGCCTCCAAGCATTGTCCCTTGGTTCCACCCCCTACCCACCTCCAAGCACTATTCCTTGGTTCCACCCCTACCCACTTCCAAGCACCGCCCCTTGGTTCCACCCTCTGCCCACCTCCTAGCACTGAACCATGGTTCCACCCCCTACTCACCTCCAAGCATCATCTCTTGGTTCCACCCCCTTTCCCACCTCCAAGCACCGCCCCATGGTTCCACCCCCTACCCACTTCCAAGCACCGCCTCATGGTTCCACCCACCTCCAAGCATCTTCCCTTGGTTCCACCCCTTACCCACCTCCAAGCACCGCTCCATGGTTCCACCCCCTACCAACTTCCAAGCACCGCCCAGTGGTTTCAACCCCTACCCACTTCCAAGCACCGCCCCATGGTTCCACCGGCCTCCAAGCATCGTCCCTTGGTTCCACCCCCTACCCACCTCCAAGCACTATCCCTTGGTTCCACCTCTACCCACTTCCAAGCACCGCCCCTTGGTTCCACCCCCTACCTACCTCCTAGTACTGCCCCATGGTTCTACCCCCTACCCACCTCCAAGCATCGTCTCTTGGTTCCACCCCCTTTCCCACCTCCAAGCACCGCCCCATGGTTCCACCCCCTACCCGCTTCCAAGCACCGCCCCATGGTTTCACCCACCTACAAGCATCGTCCCTTGGTTCCACCCCCTACCCACCTCCAAGCACCGCCTCATGGTTCCACCCCCTACCCACTTCCAAGCACCATCCCTTGGTTCCACCCCCTGCCCACCTCCCAGTACTGCCCCATGGTTCCACCCCCTACCCACTTCCAAGCACCGCCTCATGGTTCCACCCACCTCCAAGCATCGTTCCTTGGTTCCACCCCCTACCCACCTCCAAGCACCGCTCCATGGTTCCACCCCCTACCCACTTCCAAGCACCGCCCAATGGTTTCAACCCCTACCCACTTCCAAGCACCGCCCCATGGTTTCACCGGCCTCCAAGCATCGTCTCTTGGTTCCACCCCCTACCCACTTCCAAGCACTATCCCTTGGTTCCACCTCTACCCACTTCCAAGCACCGCCCCTTGGTTCCACCCCCTACCTACCTCCTAGTACTGCCCCATGGTTCTACCCCCTACCCACCTCAAAGCATCGTCTCTTGGTTCCATCCCCTGCCCACCTCCAAGCACCGCCCCATGGTTCCACCCTCTACCCGCTTCCAAGCACCGCCCCGTGGTTCCACCCACCTCCAAGCATCGTCCCTTGGTTCCACCCCCTACCCACCTCCAAGCACCGCCCCATGGTTCCAGCCCCTACCCACTTCCAAGCACCATCCTTTGGTTCCACCCCCTACCTACCTCCTAGTACTGCCCCATGGTTCTACCCCCTACCCACCTCCAAGCATCGTCTCTTGGTTCCACCCCCTTTCCCACCTCCAAGCACCGCCCCATGGTTCCACCCCCTACCCGCTTCCAAGCACCGCCCCATGGTTCCACCCACCTCCAAGCATCGTCCCTTGGTTCCACCCCCTACCCACCTCCAAGCACCGCCTCATGGTTCCACCCCCTACCCACTTCCAAGCACCATCCCTTGGTTCCACCCCCTGCCCACCTCCCAGTACTGCCCCATGGTTCCACCCCCTACCCACTTCCAAGCACCGCCTCATGGTTCCACCCACCTCCAAGCATCGTTCCTTGGTTCCACCCCCTACCCACCTCCAAGCACCGCTCCATGGTTCCACCCCCTACCCACTTCCAAGCACCGCCCAATGGTTTCAACCCCTACCCACTTCCAAGCACCACCCCATGGTTCCACCGGCCTCCAAGCATCGTCTCTTGGTTCCACCCCCTACCCACTTCCAAGCACTATCCCTTGGTTCCACCTCTACCCACTTCCAAGCACCGCCCCTTGGTTCCACCCCCTACCTACCTCCTAGTACTGCCCCATGGTTCTACCCCCTACCCACCTCAAAGCATCGTCTCTTGGTTCCATCCCCTGCCCACCTCCAAGCACCGCCCCATGGTTCCACCCTCTACCTGCTTCCAAGCACCGCCCCGTGGTTCCACCCACCTCCAAGCATCGTCCCTTGGTTCCACCCCCTACCCACCTCCAAGCACCGCCCCATGGTTCCAGCCCCTACCCACTTCCAAGCACCATCCTTTGGTTCAACCCCCTGCCCACCTCCCAGTACTGCCCCATGGTTCCACCCCTACCCACTTTCAAGCACCGCCCCATGGTTCCACCCCCTACCCACTTCCAAGCACCGCCCCAAGGTTCCACCCACTGCCCACCTCCAAGCACCGTCCCTTGGTTACACCCCCTACCCACCTCCAAGCACCATCCCTTGTTTCCACCCCCTACACACCTGTTTACCCCATCTTCCAGGTCGTTTATGAACAAATTAAATAGGATTGGTCCCAGCACAGAACCCTGGGGAACCCCACTACCCACCCCGACCATTCTGAGTACTCCCCATTTATCACCACCCTCTGAACTTGCCCTTGTAGTCAGTTTTCAATCCATGTAACCACCCTATGGTCCATGCCAACAGACCTTACCATGTACAGTAAACGTTTATGGGGAACTGTGTCAAATGCTTTTGCAAAATCCAGATACACCACGTCTACGGGCCTTCCTTTATCTAGATGGCAACTCACCTCCTCATAGAAGGTTAATAGATTGGTTTGGCAAGAACGATTCTTCATGAATCCATGCTGATTACTGCTAATGATATCGTTCTTATTACTAAAATCCTACAAGTGTGAAAGGACACTCAGGGCCCCTTCACACTCGTAAGACTTGTCATGCGACTTTGGACATCAAAGTCACATGACAAGCCTACCACATGTTTTCCAGTGATAACCTTTTAGATACGTGCGTCTTAAAGCTGCAGCGACTTCAGAGTAGTTCATGCACTACTTTGGTATTACTTTCATACAACTTGAGGGCCATAGACTTCAATGTCAACCCTCAAAAGTTGCACCTGAATCTTTTATATGCAACAGCGGTGCAACAGCGGGTCCGACTTTGCATAGGAACATCAAGTCACATCCAAGTAGCACATATCCAATGTTGCATCAAAGTTGCACTCCAAAGTTGCACAACTTTGGAATCATACAAGTGTGAATGGAGCCTCAGACCCCAATTACACTTGTACAACTTGTCATGCGACTTTGGACATCAAAGGCGCACGGCAAGCCTACCACGTTTTCCAATGATAACCATTCAGATCCATGCATCTTAAAGTCGCAGCAACTTCAAAGTAGTTCATGCACTACTTTGGTATTACTTTCATGTTAACCCTCAAAAGTTGCATGAAAGTCGCACCTGAATGTTTTACATGCAACAGTGGGGTCCGACTTCGCAGAGTCACATCCGAGTCGCACCCCCATCCACAACTTTGGAATCTACAATTGTGAATGGAGCCTTACAGAGAGTCTCCAGAGCGTCGTTAAATACAATGTAATAATGTTTTGTTTCATTGTATTTTTTTATTTTAATCATCTGTAGATCAAAGGTGTGACCAATGAGGAAGCCGGACAAGGGGATGTTTGTGCTGTTTTCTAGTCTCGGTTGCGTTGGCCAATCCTCTGCCCGTATTTCACCTCATTTTTTGAATCTCTTGTATTGAACTCTATCAGGTTTTGTTTTTTCTGTAGTACGCTGACATCTAGTGGAGGTTTTGGGTCACCGCAACGTCTTCACTAATGTGATTTTGCCATCTTCTTCCGTCTTTCCCTCAAGTTTTGTGGTAATTAAATCCCCCAAAAAAGGAACAGAATGGGACTTTTAGGGTGCCATCAATTAAATAAAACCGGATAACATAAAAGCCAATATTTATTTTAAAGTTGTGAGGTCAGGCACTGATGTTGGACGAGAAGGCCTGGCTTGCAGTCTTCCGCTCTAATTCATCCCAAAAGTGTTCTATGGGGTTGAGGTCAGGACACTGTGCAGGCCAGTCAAGTTCCTCCAACCCAAACTCGCTCATCCATGTCTTTTATGGATCTTGCTTTGTGCACTGGTCCAAATCATTTGGTGGTGGGAGAATTATGGTGCGGGCATGGCCCCTCAGGGGTTGGGCTTGGCCCCTTAGGGGTTGGGCTTCCAGTGAAGGGAACTCTTGAGGCGTCCAACCATTTTGGACAATTTCATGCTCCCAACTTTGTGGGAAAAGTTTGGGTATGGCCCCTTCCTCCAACATGACTGCCCACCAGTGCAGGGCCGCTGATAAGGCAGTACAGCCAGCCCTCCTGTACTGGGCCCGGACCCCATCAGTAAAAAAGGGGGGCCCGGGCATCTGCTGGGCAGGAAGTCTGGCTGTACTGTCTTATTGCAGACACCAATCCTCTTCTGCCTCCCCTTGCCTCTCTTCCAGCTTCTCCTTTTCTTTCTCTGGCTTGCACTGCAGGGGGATTGGTTCTAGCACTTGCACCCCTTCCATCTGCTGTCCGGGCCCCCCCATGTGCCCCTTTTCCCCCCTGCAGTGCTTCCGGCTTCCCTCCTTTCCTGCCAGCAGCTGCTGTGGGCACACAGGGTGATGTTTCATGATGAAGAGTGGGGGAAGAGAATGATAAATACAGTGGAACCTTGGATTAGGAGCATAATCCGTTCCAGGAGAATGCTTGTAATCCAAAGCACTCGTATATCAAAGCGAGTTTCCCCATAGAAGTCAATGGAAACGAAGATAATTAATTCCACATTGACTTCTAATGCATGCAATACCGCTTGTGACCACAGGTTGGGGGGGGGGGGGGCGCCGGAGAGATACAGAAATACTCGGAAACCCTCGGAAAGGCTTGGGAATGAAGTATTTCCAAGTGTTCCTGAGTGCCACCGGCGCCCCCCGCACCTCTGGCCAAATGCGGTACTGCACACCGCAGAGGCTTGAATCTTACCCGTGTTGTCTCGCAAACCGAGTCAGGATTTTTTTAAAAAAATGCTCGTATTGCGAAACGCCCCTTCCATTCCTGAATGAGCACAGTGAGCGATCGGTAACCAATCACTCACTGTGTCCATTCATCGCTGAAACATAGTAAACCGTGTTTACTATGCTTCAGTTTGTGAATGAGCAGGAAGCCTCAGAGCGTTCCTATTCATTCATCTGTGAGGTCCAAGGTACAGATAAAGGGACTGATAAATTTATGTGCTCAGTCACTTTTGGCCGGGGGAAGAGGGCCCTGTCAGATAGGTTGTATGGGGCCCCGTGATTTCACCAGTGCACAAAGCAACGTCCATTATTTGATTAATGACACCTTACAAGTCCCATTATGTTGCTTTTTTGGTTTCCACTGTGATGATCTCCTCCTTCTACAAAGTTACAATGTACAGTCTGATCACTGGAGGAGGGGAGACTGAGGAAATGACTCCTCCTCCTTCTACAAAGTTACAATGTACAGTCTGATCACTGGGGGAGGGGAGACTGAGGAAATGACTCCTCCTCCTTCTACAAAGTTACAATGTACAGTCTGATCACTGGGGGAGGGGAGACTGAGGAAATGACTCCTCCTCCTTCTACAAAGTTACAATGTACAGTCTGATCACTGGGGGGAGGAGAGACTGAGGAAATGTCTCCTCCTCCTTCTGCAAAGTTACAATGTACAGTCTGATCTGAATGCAGAAATAAAGGTGACGGTGTTCTTCTACAATCGATATTCTCCGTATTGCAGGAACGCGGACGGGTACATCGATCTGGAGGAGCTGAAGATGATGTTGGAGGCCACGGGGGAAACCATCACTGAGGATGATATTGAAGAACTGATGAGAGACGGAGACAAAAACAATGACGGCAGAATTGATTACGATGGTAATTTCCGATCTCTTGTTGTCAATGTGTAGCTGGAAACCTCAGAGAAAAGACGCGGCCTATGAAAACCCTCCACTGGGGGACGGAGCCTCAGTTGGTGGGGGGGAGAAGGCTGGCATTGGAGGACAGAGCCTCAGTTGACGGGGGGGGGGGGGGGGGGAGGCTGGCATTGGAGGACAGAGCCTCTGTTTTTTGGGGGAAGACTGGCACTGGAGGACAAAACCTCAGTTGATGGGGGAGGCTGGCAGTGGAGGACAGATCCTCAGTTGGTGGGGGGGAAGGCTGGCACTGGGGGACAGAGCCTCAGTTGGTGGGGGGGAGGCTGGCACTGGAGGACAGAGCCTCAATTGGTGGGGGGAAGACTGGCACTGGAGGACGGAGTCTCAGTTGATGGGGGGAGAAAGCTGGCACTGGAGGACAGAGCCTTAGTTGGTGAGGGGGAAGCTGGCAGTGGAGGACAGATCCTCAGTTGGTGTGGGGGGAGGCTGGAACTGGAGGACAGAGCCTCAGTTTGGTGGGGGGAGGCTGGCAGTGAAGGACAGAGCCTTAGTTGGTGGGGGGGAGAAGACTGGCACTGGAGGACGGAGTCTCAGTTGGTGGGGGAAGACTGGCACTGGAGGACGGAGTCTCAGTTGGTGCGGGGGAAGCTGGCAGTGGAGGACAGATCCTCAGTTGGTGTGGGGGGAGGCTGGAACTGGAGGACAGAGCCTCAGTTTGGTGGGGGGAGGCTGGCAGTGAAGGACAGAGCCTTAGTTGGTGGGGGGGAGAAGACTGGCACTGGAGGACGGAGTCTCAGTTGGTGCGGGGGAAGCTGGCAGTGGAGGACAGATCCTCAGTTGGTAGGGGGGAAGACTGGCACTGGAGGACGGAGTCTCAGTTGGTGGGGGGGAAGCTGGCACTGGAGGACGGAGCCTTAGTTGGTGGGGGGAGGCTGGCAGTGGAGGACAGAGACTTAGTTGGTGGGGGGGGGGGGGGGGGAGAAGGCTGGCACTGGAGGACGGAGCCTCAGGGCTCTGGAGAGGAGTACTGAGTCCGGGTTCTGGGATGTTTTCAGGAAGCCATGTACAGTCCCAAGCCAGCCCCTCCCACCAGCCATGATCTGCCTGCTTTGCATAGAGAAGCAGAGAGACCCGGTGATGGCATCACAAAGTCTATCATGTTGAGTAAGTGTGTTGGGGGAGGGGGAGGTAATAATAGGGAAGCCAGAATAAAAAAAGAATATACTTCAGCTATGAGTCTTCACCTCTCTATGGAAAACTAAAATGAAAATGTAGCCTGTGTTTCTTTACGCAATGTATTGTCATAGATGGAAAGTGATGTTTTCTTATACTGAAAGTGCATTTGGTTAATAATGACATCATAAAGGCTCATTTACACTTCAGAATGTGGCACTGGACATGTTGCTCTAAAGCACTCTGAATGCCAATCAGAGCTCCTGTCACTAAATACAATTGTTACATTACAGTCCTGGCTACACGTTGTGTTTCTTGGTGCTTGAAAACATCTCCAAAGCCAGAGAGAGAGGAGGATCAGCAGAGCTGGGGGTTACTACTGAGTAGGGGGATCGGCAGAGCTGGGGGTATTACTGAGCGGGGGATCGGCAGAGCTGGGGGTATTACTGAATGGGGGATCAGCAGAGCTGGGGGTATTACTGAGTGGGGGATCGGCAGAGCTGGGGGTATTACTGAGTGGGGGATCAGCAGAGCTGGGGGTATTACTGAGTGGGGGATCAGCAGAGCTGGGGGTATTACTGAGCGGGGGATCAGCAGAGCTGGGGGTATTACTGAGTAGGGGGATCGGCAGAGCTGGGGGTATTACTGAGTGGGGGATCAGCAGAGCTGGGGGTCACTACTGAGTGGGGGATCAGTAGAGCTGGGGGTATTACTGAGTGGGGGATCAGCAGAGCTGGGGGTCACTACTGAGTGGGGGATCAGCAGAGCTGGGGGTATTACTGAGTGGGGGATCAGCAGAGCTGGGGGTATTACTGAGTGGGGGATCAGCAGAGCTGGGGGTCACTACTGAGTGGGGGATCAGCAGAGCTGGGGGTATTACTGAATGGGGGATCAGCAGAGCTGGGGGCATTTCTGAGTGGGGGATCAGCAGAGCTGGGGGTATTACTGAGTGGGGGATCAGCAGAGCTGGGGGTATTACTGAATGGGGGATCAGCAGAGCTGGGGGTATTACTGAGTGGGGGATCGGCAGAGCTGGGGGTATTACTGAGTGGGGGATCAGCAGAGCTGGGGGTATTACTGAGTGGGGGATCAGCAGAGCTGGGGGTATTACTGAGCGGGGGATCAGCAGAGCTGGGGGTATTACTGAGTAGGGGGATCGGCAGAGCTGGGGGTATTACTGAGTGGGGGATCAGCAGAGCTGGGGGTCACTACTGAGTGGGGGATCAGTAGAGCTGGGGGTATTACTGAGTGGGGGATCAGCAGAGCTGGGGGTCACTACTGAGTGGGGGATCAGCAGAGCTGGGGGTATTACTGAGTGGGGGATCAGCAGAGCTGGGGGTATTACTGAGTGGGGGATCAGCAGAGCTGGGGGTCACTACTGAGTGGGGGATCAGCAGAGCTGGGGGTATTACTGAATGGGGGATCAGCAGAGCTGGGGGCATTTCTGAGTGGGGGATCAGCAGAGCTGGGGGTATTACTGAGTGGGGGATCAGCAGAGCTGGGGGTATTACTGAGTGGGGGATCAGTAGAGCTGGGGATATTAATGAGCATCACTGAAGCATCAAAAACACATCAGAAAAGCATGTTGAAGCGGTAGGCTCTTTGGTGTGTGTTGAGGTGTAAAGGAGCCCTTAGAGGTAGGACAAGAATACATTTTCTTTTTTCTTTTATAGAATTCAGATCATTTTGAAGAATTTTTGTTATTTTGATGTTTTTGCAGAATTCTTGGAGTTCATGAAGGGAGTGGAATGAAAGAAATCGCCCCGGATCCATAGACTAAATTCTACAGATCCTGATATCTGGTTGACTGAAGTAAAACCCAATGAAGAACTCCCCCCCCAACTCAGCTGCCCCATGTGACCCCTCCCCCAACTCCTCCTGTGAATGTCTCTGTCTCTGTAAAATATTGATGTTTGATGGTGCAATAAAGTTATTTACTATTGATTGTTACTCTGGGTTACACCCCTGCAGTGTTATGCGGTTCCTTTGCATGACTTGATTTACACATTTTCAGGAATAAAATGTTTTTGTTTTTTTAGATAATCTTTGTTACAAAACAAGGTCCAGATGACGTCATAAGGTGGTGGTGTGGGCAGGGCCTGGACAAGGGGTGGGAGGAGGGGAAGCTGCCCTGGGCGCAGTGCATTTTGTATATTGCAGGGAATTCCTTCTACTATAAGGCTGACAGGAATATCATCAGCGGCACAACTACCGGACCGGCGCTGTAAGCGGCAAGGAGAGGAGGAGAGAGTCGGGAGGAGGCGCGGGCTGTGCTCTCTCTCCCCCTCCTTTGCCCCGTCTCACCCACGACACGCCCATCATCAGATACACCACGTTGGAGGTCCTGCAGGATGATGTTCCCCTCGTTCTCTGTACCTGCTGAGGTTGTGAAATACTTAAAGTGAAGAAGAAATGGAGCTTCAAAAAGAAGAATCAATGAAATAGTTGGGGGCAAATTATTCACAACTTGGACATGCATGACCGGGCCTTATTGGAGACAGCAGTCCACTGAACAGCATCTTCATTGAGTGCCCCATCATCGGTATCAGTGGGAGGAATAGTGCCCCATCATTGGTGTCAGTGGGAGGAATAGTGCCCCATCATTGGTATCAGTGGGAGGAATAGTGCCCCATCATTGGTATCAGTGGGAGAAATAGTGCCCCATCATTGGTATCAGTGGGAGGAATAGTGCCCCATCATTGGTATCAGTGGGAGGAATAGTGCCCCATCATTGGTATCAGTGGGAGGAATAGTGCCCCGTCATCGGTATCAGTGGGAGGAATAGTGCCCCATCATTGGTATCAGTGGGAGGAATAGTGTCCCATCATTGGTATCAGTGGGAGGAATAGTGCCCCATCATTGGTATCAGTGGGAGGAATAGTGCCCCATTATTGGTATCAGTGGGAGGAACAGTGTCCCATCATTGGTATCAGTGGGAGGAATAGTGCCCCATCATTGGTATCAGTGGGAGGAATAGTGCCCCATTATTGGTATCAGTGGGAGGAACAGTATGCAGCCACTTGTGCCCATCAAATGCAGCTACTTGTGTCAATCAAATTCAGCCACTTGTGCCCATCATATGCAG
Source organism: Lithobates septentrionalis (assembly GCA_037952835.1). Classification (NCBI taxonomy): domain Eukaryota; kingdom Metazoa; phylum Chordata; class Amphibia; order Anura; family Ranidae; genus Lithobates; species Lithobates septentrionalis. The sequence goes on from JBBDGP010002710.1 coordinate 37,613, forward strand.
CAACCTATGTGTGCATCATATGCAGCCATTGTGCCCATCAAATGCAGCCACTGTGCTCATCATATGCAGCCACCATGCCCATCAAATGCCGCCACTTGTGCCCCATTAAATACAGCCACTATGCCCATCATATGCAGCCATTGTGCCCATTGTATGCAGCCACTTGTGCCAAGCATTTGATGGGCACAGTGGCAGCGTTTGGTGGGCACAGTGGCTGCATCTGATGAGCACAGTGGCAGCGTTTGATGGGCACAAGGGCGGCGTTTGATGGCACAGTGGCTGCATTTGATGGGCACAGTGGCTGCGTTTGATGGGCACAATGGCAGCAATTGATTGCACAATGGTGGCTTTTGATGGAATAGTGGCTGTGTTTGATGGGCACAGTGGCGGCAATTTGATGGGCACAGTGGCGGCAATTGATGGGCACAGTGAGGCTGCAATTAATGGGTTTTTTTTTCAGAATTTTTCAGTTTGTTTACACCTCCAAAAATTTTGAGCACCAGCCGCCAATGTGCGAGGCCAACCTTACGGTACACACCAATTTCCAAAAGTATTTCCTGCACTACTTTTGGCGACTTCGGGGGGCGACTTCAATAGACATCTGTGCAGGAACTCACACAAATGTATTTCAAGTCGCCCCCCACCCCTCGAAGTCGGACTGAAATGCGGCTTTGAAAATCCTGCGAGTTCAGATGAAGTCGAACGATTTCAAAGCCGCGTTCAATGCGAACGAGAGCTTCAGGTGTAAGACCAGCTTCAATACAAATAAAATGTAATATAATAAATATAAATAATATAATATACCGGTAATTAAGATACATTGAGAATGTTGCAATAAATGGCAATCCTGGCCAACTGAGAGCCTGAGATTTGTAGATGTGGGACAGTGATGATCACTTTGGAATACTTCGGGGAGAATCGGATATTTAGAACAATTCTCATTCATTTCTCGGTATGTTTGGAGCGGCGCAGATAATTCTCCGACTTCCCTGAGGAAATAATAATAGGAGGTAATAATAATCATCTGTGCCGAGAGTATTATTCAGTAATTATGTTCTAAAGTGATTTACATTTTAACACAAATTGAAAGGAGTTGTGTACACCCTCAAGGTTTACATTCTATGCATTAAGGTGAAAAACCTTCTGTGCAGCACCCCCCCCCCCCCCAGACCCCCTCTTTTTACTTACCTGAACCCCGATCGTTCCAGTGTCTCAGGTCCTCATTGGATAGACTGATAGCAGCAGGAGCCATTGGCTTCCGCTGCCGTCAATCAAATCCTGTGACACGGTAGCCGGGGGGGGGGGGGGGGGAGGGGGGCGAGTCCTACTGTCTGTGCCAATGGACGCAGCAGCAGGACTCGGGAGCCACACGGGTGCCTCTATGGAATGCGGCTCTCCATGGGGGCACCAGAAGAAGAGGAGGAACCTGGAGACCCCCAGAAAAGGAGAATCTGGGGCGCTCTGTGCAAAACCCTTACACAGAGGAGGTAAGTATGACATGTTTGTTATTTAAAAAAAAAAAAAAAAAAAAAAAAAAAAGAACCTTTACAACCCCTTTAACCACTTGCCTAGCGGGCACTTTCATCCCTTTCCTGCCCAGGCCAATCTTCAGCTTTTAGCGCTGTCACAGTTTGAATGACAATTGCGCAGTCATGTAATGCTGTACCCATATGACATTTTTATCATTTTCTTAACACAAATAGATCTTTCTTTTGGTGGTATTTATTTACTGCTGGGTTTTTTATTTTTTACAAAAAAAAAAAAAACGATCGAAAATTTTGAAAAAAAAATATATATTTTTTTTTAGTTTCTGTCAGTAAGTTTTGTAAATAAGTAATTTTTCTCCTTCACTGATGGGCACTGATGAGGCGGCACTGATGGGCACTGATAGGCAGCAATGATGGGCACTGATAGGCAGCAATGATGGGCACTGATGGGTGGCACTGGTGGGCACTGATAGGTGGCACTGATGGACACTGATAGGCAGAACTCGTGGGCACTGATAGACGGCATGGATAGGCAGCACTGATGGGCGGCACTGATGGGCATTGATCTGTGGCACCGATGGGCATTGATGAGCAGCACTGATGGGCATTGATGGGCAGCACTGATAGGTGGCATTAATAGTCAGCACTGAGTGGCATCACTTGTGGGCACTGATTGCTGGCACTGGTGGCACTTTATTGTAATCAGGGCACTGATGATCACTGATGTCTCGATGTCCCCCGTGAGGAGATGGCGCTGATCACGTCTACTAGCCACACACTCTGTCAGTGTGAGGCGAGGAGAGCCGATTACCGGCATCTCCGTGTTAACATGTGACAGGCTGTGATTGGACACAGCCGATCACATGGTTAGAGAGCCGCGGCTCTTTACAGAGATCAGGGTTGTGCTGTGCTGCACGCCCCCATATGACATCCACCCAGAATGAGAGCCACACGCCCCTTTGTCATTTGAAGGTGGACGGGCGGCAATCGGTTAAGTGGTCCAGTGATGTGCATGAGAGCAGCGTCTCTCCCAGCTCTCTCCCTCCTTATTGGATGAGAAATAACAGTGTGAGCCATTGGCCATTAGGGAGGTTAGTCGGGGGTAGACTGAGCCACGTTCTAGGTGTCCCCTAGACACACAGAGCCAGTTCAGGAGCGAGCATGCGCGAGTGCCCTCAGAGAAAGCAGCTTGTTCCTCGGCTCTGCTTCCGCTTGATCACCACCTGCAGCTACTTGTTGCCGACCTTTCGTTTGTTTACTAACGACACTTCTGCTTGACCCCCTACCTGCTATATCTGCTACTGGACCCCCGGCGATCCTGAGGACTGTGACCTGGCACTAACATGCAACAAAACCCATCCCCACCATCAGGAGCTCTGGTGAATACTGGTTAGTGCTTAGACCCCGCACCTCAGGTGAGCCCACGTCATCCGCCTAGGTGACCTGCTTGTGTACTTTTCCTGCTGGTCAGTGTGAGTCTCTCTACTGCTATAGATACTGATCTCCGAGTCTGACGCCTGACCCTTGACCTCTGACCATGGCAGCATGTAAATATTTTTAAGCAATTTAGCAAGGTAACTGTGACAGACTCACCCAGGACAGAGGCTTTTGGAGGGGACTGATTGCTGGCCTCTTGCCTACTGATTATGGGCCCTGGCATTTGGGGGAACGGTGCTCTTTGTGAACTGTATGCCTGGGGACCCTTGAGGTGGTGTTGCTTTAGATTCAGGTCCATATCCCCCAAGACACACAGACTCTGGGGACCCTGAATATGCCATATTAGAAACAGTGACTGAGAAAATGTATATTGCATTACTTAAAATGGGACAGTAATATTCATCCACAATATCTCCCAGGATATATGTAAAGACTATTCTTGGTTTGTTTGATTCTGAACTCCACATGTTAGTTGAGAGAGATGATCACATTGGCCTCTAGAACTGGGTAGGAGCCGGACAGTCTACTCATACTATAGTTTGTTGCCTACTAGGCTGGGGAGGGGGGGAGATCACTGTTTGTATTGTTAATTGTAATTAGCTCCTGTATATATTTGTGTGTCATCTCCAATAAATCAGTCCATGTCAGCAGCTAAACATGTATCGTCTTGTTTTGTGCTTGTGAGCCGTTGGAATATCTGATATTTATATTCAGACTGGGAGGAAGTGGTAAATGACGAAAGCACTCAAGCAGGGTGTGGGACGTTCCATTACAGTAACCAACAATTTTCTTTTTTTTCTTTAAATGTATGCAATGTGAGGCGGCTCTCTAATTAGGCAAATTAGGCGGTCGCCTAAGGCCTCGCCTCGCGGCTGCCGAATTTGCCTGTTCTGAATCACTGAAGTTGACGCCGGCGGCTCCGCCTACCCCCACTGGAACTCTGTGGCTTAGGAGCTGACGGACAAATCAGATACTGCCCGCAGCCTGAGGAATAGTGGCCTCATCACGGAGCGTCCCAGTCCATGGGGCCTCATGTGTAAGTTTTGCCTAAGTCCTCACAAAGCCTAGAGCCGCCTCACAGGGCGAAGCGACATAAGGTAACGTCGTTTCGCCCAGCCGTGCCATTCTGCCACAGTACAACTGTGGCAGCTGGTCGGCAAGTGGTTAATAGGAAAGCAGAGGGACTGGCAGGAACACCAGGGATTTCACACAAAGAAAGGAATACAAAGAGAACAGGAGACTTCTTCATACCAGCACATGGTAGAGTAGCCACATAGGAATATGAAATGCCGGGTTTATGTATTCCCTAACTAGGTATAGACACTGGGCGTGCTACACATGCTTACATAACTTGCCCTGAATACTTTGGGGCGTGTGTAGTACGCGCCTCCTTAGCTCTCCACCCCTGCATTTGGCAATTCTCAGCGTCATTTTGACATTTGGGACTGGTTTTAATTACACAGGATTAGATCTTTCAGATTGGCTGCCTTTGATACAGTTGACCACCCCCACCTCCTCCAAAAACTTGACTCCTTTGGTCTCCATGTCCGTACTCTTCGTTGGATCTCATCCTACCTATCCCAGGTTGGCTGTTTAGGCTCTACCTATCCCACCGCATCTTCAGTGCCACTTACAACTCTACTTCCTCCTCTTCCTTTCTCTGTCGGGGGTCCCCCCCAAGGTTCTGTCCTTGGACCTTTCCAATTCTCCATCCACACCTCCTCCCTGGGTCACCTGATAGACCTCCCATGGCTTCCAATACCACCTCTACACTGACCACACCCAAATCTCTCCCTCCACCCCTCAGCTCACTCCTTCAGTCTCCATCACTCTCACTTTAAAATTGCTTGAAACAGTGCCAAAATATGAAAAACAGGGTGAAATATTAAAATAATATTAATAATATTCCACAGTAGAGCACCAATATCCAAATCCAATCTCACAGAAAAAAAAGTCCATACAAAATGAAAAGTAAAACCCCAAATTGTGAAAAAAAAAGTGTATCACTATAAAAACATCCACCACATGTCCTCCACCGCAGTGTGCAGTGCAGGTTCCACTCCCTTAACCTTTTCGCACCGGCGCCTCCCGGCCCTTTAAGAGATTTATGATGTCAGGAGGTGGGGCGTGGCTTAAGCGCATGTGACCGCCGTGATTGGCTGTCACAGTAATCACGTGACCAGAGAGCTCCTGACTGCTGCTTTTTTCGGTTAGGTGCCGGTGACTGTGTTGGGAGAGCGCACTGCTTTTGGCACAGCTGTTTGAACTGCAATTCATGCAAATACGCGGCCCCTTGGCGCCAAGGACCAGGTGCTGAGAGGCTGCATATTTGCGTGCGGCCGGCACCAAGGGGTTTAGAATAATGCTCACAGATGGTGTTGCCATTCATTCTCATGACTGGCAAATAGCACTTATGTTGATATAAAAAAACGCCCGGAAACTCTATTTCCCATCCAGATGTCATGAAGGCATCCAGAGAAAAATCAGGACAGCGCATCCAATAGTGTAAAAAGGTGCAAGGTTTATTTAAAAGTTATTCACTTACATCAACAATCAAAAGTCCATAAATAAAATCAATGTCAGGCGTCACAGTGCTGTGATCTCACCATCCCTCATGGATCAGAGCGGCCACTTTCTGAATCAACGTCCTGACGTCACATCCGGGTTCCAACGTAGCCCCGCCCGACACGTTTTGTCACATTTGACTTTGCCATATTATGGTACCTGAAAATCTCCATAGGCAATGCTTTAAAAGGTGAGAAACAAAAAGGGGTGCCTACTAAGTGCAGTATGTTTAAAATAACGATTTATTAGTAGTATAATCAGCCAAATGGCTACTCACATGACAGTAGTGAGAAACAAGCATGGGTGTTTCAATATGGGGTGTGCGGTCACTCTGTAATTCAGGGGTACATCCTGAGTGTAGTCCCAGTGAGCTGAACTGATCCAGGCCAGTAGAAGGAGCTGTGACCCCCGAGCGCGTAGCCTGTACTATCCCTGTATCATCCACAACACCAGCCTGGATGTTTGCCGTGCATCAGTGACGTCATTTCCGCTTCCGCGCTCCAGAGTGGTCGGCGTGGAGCTTTCCATGCACTGGATGCAGCGGTTCAGCATGTTTACAGACTCCACACCCAGACGCCTGAAGGAATGAAATCCGAGCCAGAAACAAGATAACAGCACATCCCAGGACACTTCCCATCTCAAAGAAACACCTCCACCCTGCGAACCAGTAAGTGTAATTGTTACACTAACTTTCATTTTTGCATAAACAAGCTACCACAGTTGGCGCCTCCACATCCCTCCTTTTTTCAACATTGAACCTGGATGATGCAGGGGGATCCAGAGGATGGAGCCAGTGATGGAACCTGGGTTCTGAAGGGCAGTGATGAGCGTGTTAGCCGGCCTGTGATGGAGCCTGCCGGCCTGTGTCTTGCTCAGCGGCAGCGTGCGTGTCAGCATGGAACGCACTTGGTGCTATCCGGAACCGGAAGTGACATTGGGGCGTGTCAGATTATGCATTTCAAAGCTTCCGCTTTTTCCTCAGATCTCTTGCTTTAAAAGCCTGTACAGGTTACCAGTTTAGAGTTACCAGTGGCAGCCGATGAAATTTCTTTTTGGGGGGGTGGGGCGGCAAACAGTATACCACCCCCCCGGTCGGTAGCACTTACCCCATCACCAGCGGCTTCCCCTGCTCTGCTCTCCACGGATCATCCTGGCGATGGCGGCCGAGGCTTCCATTTCCTCCCTCCTCCTCGGCGGCCAATCTGGAGTCTTCTCTTTTCGGCCAATCGGAAAACGGGTCTCACACCCGCTTCTGGTTGGCCTGATTGAGGATCAGTGTTTCAACAGCAAATATTCATTCGCTGTTGTAACACACCTGGGTGGGATTGGAGAGCATTCTCTGCGACCCGAGACCATCTGATTTTGAAGCCTATGAGAGCCCCTGGCTCTAATCCGTGCCTAAAAAAAAAACACGGCCGCTGCGATTCATATGCCCGGTGCCCTGAAAGGGGCCGGACACATGAATATGGCTGCTATGGCTGCTATGCACAAATCTATCCATTGCATATAGGGGGGTGGTGTGGAGAGAGGGGGTGGGGCCCGGGCGCCCCTAATGGACGCCCCTCCACAGAGAGTTAGACAGGAGGTCTGGTTCTAGAGTTATTGTGATGTTTACAGTGATACCTCATATGTGTAGTGCGAATGCCCAATGCATGCAGGATCTGTGCATTCGCATTTTCCCATGAGCACAGGGGAGTCGGGGCACTTTAGATTTTTTATTTATTTATTTATTTTTTGTTTTGTTTTAACACTGTAGCTTTATTTTTTTCAACTTTATTGCTATCACAACAGATAAACATTTCTTGTGGTAGCATGGTGGGCTGCAACCTCTTTATGGAGATATCATATGATGGTGGCAAGTGGTTAACCTCTTCACGCCGACCATGCGCAAATATGCGGCCACCACTGGGCTGGGCTTTTTGCGGTGAGGCCCTATATTTGCGTATCTCCCTTTTGTGCTGGGAGCGCGCTTCTTGGTGGAGGGAGAGCTGCTTCTGCTCCTCCTCCTCCTGGGTCTGCCCCGCCCACGCTTCCCGGCAAGTGTTTTGCCTAAGAGAAGGGGATGTGTGTGGGCGGGTAGTTTGAAAAGGCTAACCACCCATGTATTGGCGCAGTACACATCCAACCCACACAAGTGTCAGCAGTAAGAAGATGCTCCGCCTCAGGGTCCTTCCTTAACCCCTGCAAAGTGCGTGAGTGGGGCCTCATGGCTAAATTTTTGCCTAAGGCCTCCCAAAGCTTAGAGTCGCCTCTGTCTGCAAAATTTGGGGTATTGTAATATCAAGCTTACCGGTAATGACAACCATGGACTGTGCCTGTGCAATGTGCATGGGTGCAGTCACTTGTAGTCTCCGCCCACCAGGGGCGTAGTCACTTGTAGTCTCCGCTCACCAGGGGCGTAGTCACTTGTAGTCTCCGCTCACCAGGGGCGTAGTCACTTGTAGTCTCCGCTCACCAGGGGCGTAGTCACTTGTAGTCTCCGCTCACCAGGGGCGTAGTCACTTGTAGTCTCCGCTCACCAGGGGCGTAGTCACTTGTAGTCTCCGCTCACCAGGGGCGTAGTCACTTGTAGTCTCCGCTCACCAGGGGCGTAGTCACTTGTAGTCTCCGCTCACCAGGGGCGTAGTCACTTGTAGTCTCCGCTCACCAGGGGCGTAGTCACTTGTAGTCTCCACTCACCAGGGGCGTAGTCACTTGTAGTCTCCGCCCACCAGGGGCATAGTCACTTGTAGTCTCCGCTCACCAGGGGCGTAGTCACTTGTAGTCTCCGCTCACCAGGGGCATAGTCACTTGTAGTCTCCGCTCACCAGGGGCGTAGTCACTTGTAGTCTCCGCTCACCAGGGGTGTAGTCACTTGTAGTCTCCGCTCACCAGGGGCGTAGTCACTTGTAGTCTCCGCTCACCAGGGGCGTAGTCACTTGTAGTCTCCGCTCACCAGGGGCGTAGTCACTTGTAGTCTCCGCTCACCAGGGGCGTAGTCACTTGTAGTCTCCACTCACCAGGGGCGTAGTCACTTGTAGTCTCCGCTCACCAGGGGCGTAGTCACTTGTAGTCTCCGCCCACCAGGGGCATAGTCACTTGTAGTCTCCGCTCACCAGGGGCGTAGTCACTTGTAGTGTCTGCCCACTAGGGGCGTAGTCACTTGTAGTCTCCGCCCACCGGGGGCGCATGTGATGGGAATGCAAGGCAGGGGCATAATTGGAAGCCAACCCAAATTAAAATCCTGATCAAGGACCCGCATGGCAGGATAGCAATCAAATAATTACTTTAATGAAATTCACAGATTTAAAAAAGACTGGAAACTATTTTTGACATTAGCATGTTAGAACAAAGTTAATATAAAAATAATGAATTATTCATTTTTAATGATTAATGATATATTAAATATATATATATATATATATATATATATATATATATATATATATATATATATATTTAAACACAAAATGAATACATTTAGATGAGCATGACTAGTATGAATTTTTCATCCCAAAGTTTCAAAACAACTTATAGAGCTTTGTAAAACCTGACTGAAACAGAAAATTATTTAATTTTCTCAATAATGTCAAATAATTGATATTAAACCTATTACTAATTTGGATGTTTTCTTTAAGGAGCGTGACACATTTCTTAATTCTGTTGTTCTTTTCTCCATAATGGACATACCTGTTACAGCGTGTGCCCATATGGGGTAACGGGTATTAGATATTATTTGTTTTTCTTGCTGAATGTACTTTGAAAAATGTGACTAATATTGTCTTTGGATTGTTTAATGTTATTATTGTTGTTTGCTCATAAAAAATTCAATACAAGGTCTAACTATAAATGACTGCTTTAGGATTTGATTAAAATGTTGGGGATTTTTGCTAGACATCTGCACTGCGAACAAAATGTGTTTGTTTTCGTTTCATTCATTTTTTTTTTTCGGGTCATTTGTTATGATCGCAATTTGTAAATTCCTACATTCGTACATTTGTAAATTCGTAAATTCATACATTCGTACATTCGTAAATCCATACATCCGCACATTTGTACATTCGTAAATTCGAACATTCGTAAATTCGTAAATTTGTACATTCGTACATTCATAGATTAGAAAATTCGGAAATTTGGAAATTCGAAACTCGAAAATCCAAAAACCCGGAAATTTGAAAATCTGAAATAGTAATTAATTATTAAATTATAGGTATTGGAATTTCCTTTCAAACTTGGCTGTTATTGAACATAACGAATACAAATTTATCTGAAGTTACGAATTATCTGAATGCCGCATCTAAACAACGGAACAAATTAATAATAAATAATAATAATAAAACCTTTTAATTAATATTATTGTTATTGATTATTAATAATTCATTACGTTTTATTCATTTAGATGCGGCATTCGTTATTTCGGATAATTCGTAACTTCAGATAAATTCATATTCGTTACGTTCGCTAACAGACACATTTGAAAGGAAATTCCAATACCTATAATTTAATAGTTAGTAATAGTTAAGTTATTATTAGTTAATTATTATTTCAGATCTCCGAATTTTTGAACTTCCGAATTTACAAATTTACGAATGTGCGAATGTACGAATTTACAAATTTTCGAATATTCAAATTTACGAATATTCGGAAAAAATCGTTAAACGGGATTGTCGAAATTCATTAAAAAAACAATTCGGAGCTAAACGAATTGCACATGTCTAATTTTTGCCTTTGTTAAAATATTACAATAAAACAAACAACGATAATATAGCAGAGCGGAGGAGCATAAATAGATAAAACTATTCAAATTACATTTTATTAAAAAGATGGACAAGTCCCTTTTATCACATGCTGAAGTTGAATTAACCATCCGGCCCAATTCTGGCACTTCGCTCCTACATGTAAATATCATCATTTTTTTCCCTAGAAACTTACTCAGAACCCCCAAACATTATATATATTTTTTAGCAGAGACCCCAGAGAATAAAATGGTGGTCATTGCAACTTTCTATGTCACACGGTATTTGAGCAGCGATTTTTCAAACATGATTTTTTTGGGGAAAAAAAAAAACAGTTTCATGGATAAAAAAAAAAAAAAACAGTAAAGTTTAACATTGTATAATGTGAAAGATGATGTTATGCCGAGTAAATAGATACCCAACATGTCACGCTTTAAAATTGCGCACACTCGTGGAATGGCGCCAAACTTTGGTACTTAGGTGACATTTTAAAATTTTTACAGGTTACCTGTTTCGAGTTACAGAGAAGGTCTTGGGCTAGAATTGTTTCTCTCGCTCTAATGCACGCAACAATATCTCACATGTGTGATTTGAACGCCGTTTACATATGTGGGCGCGACTTACGTATGCGTTCGCTTCTGTGCGCGAGCACGCGGGGATGGGGGCACTTTTAAAAAAAATGTATTCTTTATTTTACTTTTATTTATTTATTTTTTACACTTTCTCTTAAATTTTTTTTTAATCACTTAAATGTAAACAACCCCTATAATAGGAATGGTGCGTGACAGGTACTCTTTATGGAGAGATGTGGGGTCTATAAGACCCGACGTATCTCCTCCAGGCTGGAAAGCCTGAGATAAGAAAAATAAATAAACACTCTCGGCCTTTCCAGCCGAGTTGGTGACATATATATCTTGTTTTCTGCCACCCTGGGGGACCCCAATACAGTAGGAAGGGAGCTCACTGTAGAACATGTGAAAGGGCCGTTGTGGGGTCGTAGTAAAGGGCCCCAGGAGATATATATATATTTGCATTTTATAGTTGCCCCCCTACTTTTGTCCCTGTCCCCCCATGTGCCCCCCCTAAATATGAAAGCTGGAGACGCCACTGCTGGTATCATCCACAAAAAACTATTGGAAACTGCTGAGATAGAACACCATGGCAGATACAACTGGCCCTTTGAGGGCCACCATAATGCCGATGTGGCCAACAATGAAATTGAGTTTGACACCCCTGGGTTAAAAAGGGTCAATTTTTTTAAACACAAAAGTCATCGATTTAACTTGTTGAGGCACTGCAAAGCTTTGAGAAGTGCTCTCTTAAGGTCTTTGTTCCTTATACTGTAGATCAAGGGGTTAAGTAAGGGGTTAACGAGGGCATACAACACAGACACCACCCTGTTAACAGTAAACAGATTACTGGTTGTGGGGATGAAGTAAATGAAAATAATTGATCCGTAAAAGATGAAGACCACGGCAAGGTGAGACGTGCAGGTGGAGAAAGCCTTCATCTTTCCAAATTTGGTTTGAATCCTGAGAACCGTATTGAAAATATGGACATATGGAAGAAAGGTGATGGCAAAGGCTGCAAACCCAAGAACGCCACCAACAATCAATATGACTAATATATTGATGTAAGTGTCAGTGCATGAAATCTGAAACAAGTGTGGAAGATCACAGAAGAAGTTGTGGATGGTGTTTGGACCACAGAAGGTCAACCTGAGGGAAAACAATGTATGGACCAAGGAATAAAAAAAACTAAGAACCCAAACCATGGAAGCCATATAAGCGCAGAACCTCTTGGACATAATTTGTACATAACGTAGAGGGTGACAGATGGCTACAAACCGGTCGTAGGACATAGCCGAGAGCAAGAAGAGCTCTGCACAAGCAAAGTAGATAAAGAAAAAGATTTGCGTAGTACAGGCAGGAATGGTTATTGACCGGTTATTGGTGACCAAGTCGTAGAGCATCTTTGGTGCGGTCACTGACGAGTAGGACGTGTCTAAAAAAGCCAAGTTTCCGAGAAAGAAATACATCGGGTTGTGAAGCTGAGAATCTGTGAAGACCAAATAGATAATTAGAAGGTTAATGATGAGAGTCATTACATAGATTAGGAGAAAGGCCACAAACAAGACACTGATGGTTGATGGGCGGTCAGATAGGCCAATAAGAAGAAAACTGGTAATCTCGGTGAGGTTTTTCATTGTATTAAGAATCCATCCCCACTAACTCAAGACAAAAGCTGTGCATTGGTCATGGCAAGGATCTATAAAATGTAAAAGTATGTGTGTAACACCACATTTTCTGTATATTTCTGCTACAAATTTTCTCTCCAGCCATAAAGATATATAAAATCTCACAGTCCCTATGGGGGGGAGGGGAAAGCCCTCTGATACCCAGATCCACATCTGTACGTCTGCCGCATCACAAATCTCCAGACATTAAATATAATAAAACAAATACAACACGTTCTTACAATTGTCCTTAGAGTCATTAATAATCTCTAAAGTATTTGCTTCTAAAGTTTGCTGCAAATAACTTTTCTTGCCAGACTTATTTGTGGTTCGAACCAAGGTCAGTTCATTGGACTCAAAATTTTGTTTAAAGCATATAGAAATGAAATTTTCTTTTCTAGTTTTGGATAAAGTTACAGCAGACCTCCGCTTCATCTGAGCACCACAAAGCTAAAATGCAATTTAATTCATTTTTAATATTCAAAGCAAACTCTCCCATCCATATCTCCATCCATCCATCTATATCTCCATCCATCTATCCATCTCTCCATCCATCTATCCATCCATGCATCCATATCTCCATCCATCCATCCATATCTCCATCCATCCATCCATCTCTCCATCCATCTATCCATCCATCCATATCTCCATCCATCCACCCATGCATCCATATCTCCATCCATCCATCCACCCAACCATGTCTCCATCCATCCATCCATCCACGTCTCCATCCATCCATCCATCCATCCATGTCTCCATCCATCCATCCATCCATTCATGTCTCCATCCATCCATCCATCTATGTCTCCATCCATCCATCCATCCATGTCTCCATCCATCCATCCATCCATCCATCCATCCATTCATGTCTCCATCCATCCATCCATCTATGTTTCCATCCATTCATCCATCCATCCATCCATCCATCCATCCATGTCTCCATCCATCCATCCATCCATTCATGTCTCCATCCATCCATCCATCTATGTCTCCATCCATCCATCCATCCATGTCTCCATCCATCCATCCATCCATCCATCCATTCATGTCTCCATCCATCCATCCATCTATGTTTCCATCCATCCATCCATCCATCCATCCATCCATCCATGTCTCCATCCATCCATCCATCCATCCATCCATGTCTCCATGCTTTATCTTACTTTGAACCCCCCCCCAGCATTTCCATCTTGAGTAAGGGTGGGTGATTTAGGGTTGCCACCAGTCTGGGATTCACCTGGACAGTTCGGGTTTCGAATCCTGTGATCGGATTTCAGGCGGGCTGAAACCCGGACACATTATTCAGACCGGGCTGTGGCTCCCCAAGTAACCAAGATAGTCACACACAAATCTGTTGCCATCCAGACGCTGCGGGTGTCTGTATGGGGGTAGGTTTGGCATCACGGGGGGGGGGGGGGGGGGCAGGGTGATGATGTCAGCAATAGAAATTTGGCCGCAAACACTGTTCGCTGCAGCACGCTACGTGCACCACATGACTACTCTCCTTGGGGCACCCAAAGGTGCAATCTGGACAGCTCCCTGTCTGATCCCTTAGGACAACCTTGCCTGTCTCTTGTTTCTGGTGAACTTTGAACTCCTCCCATGAACTTCCTGATTTAAGCCATGTCTTTGCACTTCCTGTTTGCCAGATTATTGTGCTCTCTCCAGCCGATATCTGGCTCCTTTGCGTACCTGCAGCTGTCCTTATCTCCACTACCACTTGTTATTGACCTTTGGCTTATTCCTTCACTACCCTTCTGCTTGATCCCAACCTGCAAGAATTTGTTACTGACCTTTGGCTTATCCCTTTATTAACCTTCCACTTGAGCCCAACCTGCAAGAATTTGCTACTGACCTTTGGCTTGTTCCTCAACTATGCTTCTGCATAAACTCCCAACCTGCAATCACTTGTTATTGACCTTGGCTTATTCCTTCACTACCCTTCCACTTGATCCCAACCTGCAATCACTTGTTATTGACCTTTGGTTTATTCCTTCAGTAACCTTCCACTTGATCCCAACCTGCAAGAGTTTGTTACTGACCTTTGGCTTGTTTACTGCTTTTGTTAATCCCCACCTGCTATATCTGCTACTGGACTCAGCTTGTTCATCTCCTGGTGGGGGCGATCCCAAGGACCGCGACCTGGTACTAACATGCATTAAGGGTTGTCCCGATACCGATACTAGTATCGGTATCGGCACCGATACCGAGCATTTGCCCAAGTACTTGTACTCGGGCAAATGCTCCCGATGCTTCCGCCGATACTATGACAGTCAGCGGTGAACGGCGTGTGGGGGAGTTACAAGCTTCCCCCCGCGGCTTTCAGTGACATTCAGCGGTGATCGGTGCTTGTAACTCCCCCACACACGATCACCGCTGACTGTCACTGCATCCTCCTTCATGCCCACTCCGTTCCTCTGTCCCCCTTTCCTTCTCTGTCCCCCTCCGTTCCGTTACTCCGTTCCTCTGTCCCCCTCTCCTTCTCTGTCCCCCTCCGTTCCGTTCCTCCGTTCCTCTGTCCCCCTCTCCTTCTCTGTTCCCCTCCGTCCCGTTCCTCCATTCCTCTGTCCCCCTCTCCTTCTCTGTCCCCCTCCGTTCCGTTCCTCCATTCCTCTGTCCCCCTTTCCTTCTCTGTCCCCCTCCGTTCCGTTCCTCCGTTCCTCTGTCCCCCTCTCCTTCTCTGTCCCCCTCCGTTTCGTTCCTCCATTCCTCTGTCCCCCTCTCCTTCTCTGTCCCCCTCCGTTCCGTTCCTCCATTCCTCTGTCCCCCTCTCCTTCTCTGTCCCCCTCCGTTCCGTTCCTCCGTTCCTCTGTCCCCCTCTCCTTCTCTGTCCCCCTCCGTTCCTCTGTCCCCCTCTCCTTCTCTGTCCCCCTCCGTTCCGTTCCTCCATTCCTCTGTCCCCCTCTCCTTCTCTGTCCCCCTCCGTTCCGTTCCTCCGTTCCTCTGTCCCCCTCTCCTTCTCTGTCCCCCTCCGTTCCGTTCCTCCGTTCCTCTGTCCCCCTCTCCTTCTCTGTCCCCCTCCGTTCCGTTCCTCCATTCCTCTGTCCCCCTCTCCTTCTCTGTCCCCCTCCGTTCCGTTCCTCCGTTCCTCTGTCCCCCTCTCCTTCTCTGTCCCCCTCCGTTCCGTTCCGTTCCTCCGTTCTGCTGTGCCTCTCCGCTGTCCCCTCCTTTCTGCCGTCCTCCTCCTTCCTTTGTGAATGGACAGAGTCAGCTGACTCTGTCCATTCACATAACTGAAACATTGTAACCTCTTGTGATTACGATGTGTCAGTTTATGAATGGAGAGGAGCCGCTGTCTTCTCTCCATTCATTCTCAGTGCAGCTGAGGCTGCAGAGAAAGGGACTGGGGAATCTCTATCCTCTGTCTCTTTCTCTGTCTCAAGGGGGAGATATCAGGGGTCTGTTAAGACCCCTGATATCTCACCAAAGCCCCCCAACAGGGCTGATTAAAAAAAATAAAAATAAACATATTGCAAAAATGAATAAAAAAAATATTATTGTAAAAAATAAAAATTGTAAAGAAATAAAAAAAAAACACACAGACACCGTTCACCCCCTCCCCCCGAAAAAAAAGAAAGCATTGTTAAACAAAAAAAAAAAACTGTCACGTGACATTAAAAAAAAAAAAGTATCGGTAATTGGCATCTGCGAGTACTTGAAAAAAAGTACGGTACTTGTACTCGGTCCTAAAAAAGTGGTATCGGGACAACCCTAACTAACACGCAGCAAAACCCATCTCCACGATCAGGAGCTCTGGTGAATACTGGTTAGGGCTTGGACCCCGCACCTCGTGTGGTCTCGAGTGATTCTCCAGGGTAACCTAACTGTATACTTATCCAGCTGGTTAGTCGGCGCCTCCCTGTTATTGCTACTGGTCTCCGAGCTGGACTCCTGACCCTGACATAGGGTGGACTTGCCCAAAATGTCCGCTGGCCACCCACGATCGCTCCCCAGAGAGACAGGTCGGCAGTCTGCTGATGTAAACAAGGCAGATCGCTGTCCTGTCAGGTATGAACATGCAGGGAGATCTTGTGTTCCTGCTAAACAGGAACATTGGCACTCCCTCCTCTCCCCTGCAGCAAAGCTGGCTGGCACAGGGGAGCCGGATCATGTGACGGGACCATAACAGGCTGAAAATAGGTAAGAATCTTTTTTACGCAGGTTAGTCAGCATAGTTGGCTGACTTAGAGAATGCATTAAGGTAAAAAAAACCTTACGGCTTTAGAACCACTTCAATGAGAGCTTTGAGCTTCATACCATACTGTGAACCAAAATGTATCTTCACCTTGGAAGTTTTGCCTTCCTTCAGCCTGGTCCCACCCCCCCATCCCCCCATCCCCACACTTGTCATTTTATTTTGACAGTTCATTATATTAGCTCCACAGGTGTGTGCAGCCTATTGCATTAGGGTGTGCACCCTGTGCACCCCAAATCTCGAACACACATGTGTGTGTATATATGTATATATATATATATATATATATATATATATATATATATATATAAATATATATATATATATATATATATATATATATATATATATAAGCAGGGCAGTGGACGGTGTCGGTAGAGCAGAGATCGATGTCAGTAGTCTACCGTTATTATTTTTTTAATAATCATTTTTTATTTACATTTTTTAGGAGCCCCATTGGGGGGGCTTTGGTCAAATATAAGGGGTGTAAAAAGACTCCTAATGTATCACTTTTGTGACAGTGAAAGGTACCGAGGACAGAGATTCCCCCAGTCCCTTTATCGGCAGGCAAGCAGCTGGGGGAATCTGCACAGGGTGATTAGGGTGTGCCCAGGCACACCTGGCACACCCTGTGTGCACACCTATGATTAGCTCATGTGCGTTGTATATCTTTCATATATGGTTTATTTAATTTTCACCTATCCATTCTTGGTGGTGTAATATTAGTTAATTTTTTTTCCTTTTTCCCCTCTCTGGACGTTTTCACAAATTTATTATTAATAATTTTTTTTCAGTTTATTACATTTATGTTTTTTTATTTATTTTTATTATTTTTCTTTATTTTGCTAATTTATACCCCCACCTCCCTTCTCATTACAAGCATCATCATTATTTATGTTTATAAACCACAGTTTATACTTACTGTTATGTTTGTTGCCACTTTAATTGATTGTTTCCTTTATTTGTTACTTCTACAAGTTCCATGTTTCCTGTTTGGTACTCTTACTCCCTCTGCTGGTTTCCTTTGAATAATACCTCTCCATTTAATGTTATACTGTGTACATAAAAACAAATGTGTTGCGCTTAGATATAAAAAAAACAAAAAAAACACCATAAATGAAAATGCAATCTTTCATTTATTTTATTTTACTTCATTTATTTTGTTTTACATATTTAAGCGCAACACATTTGTTTTTATTTACTTGTTTATGTGATTATATCTCACGTCAGTGGTGCTGCTATTTACACGTTTCGTCATTCACGAGTTTTTCTTAAATTTTTATTTCCTATACTGTATATAAAAAGATTCTGGATACACACTTGCTTAAAAAAATAAAAAATAAATAAAATTATTAATAATCACACTTTATTTTAACCCTTTTTTTCCCCTTAAATCTTTTATAATTGTTTTGTTGTTTTGGTTTTTTAGCCTCCCTGGCGGTTTTCCCGAGTGTGGCTCGGGGTTACATTTCAGGACCATTAGCGGTAACCCCGAGCCACACTCGGGATTACATCGCAGGATCCTGGTGCCTCCTTACTTACCTTGTCCCCGGGATCCTGCGATGTCCCCCGCACTGTCCGAGGGCTCCGTCCTCCTCCGAAGCCTCTCCGTGCCAGGCTCCGTTCCCTGCGAGCGTCGCGACGCACGGGGGCGGAGCCTGGCGGCAAATTCAAAAAAATGTAAAAATCATAACACATACAGTACTGTAATCTTACAGATTACAGTACTGTATGAAATGATTTCACATCCCTTTTGTCCCCAGTGCTCTGGCCCATGCCCTGCATGCAGTTTTATATTGCATACACTGTTCTTTCTGCCTGGAAACTGGAGATTGTCCATAGCAACCAAAAAGTGTCCCTTTACGTCAAAAATGGCTTTAGACCAGCTAGAAAACTGCGATAGTAAATTAGAACACTTGCAGAATTGAGCGATAGTGAATCGTGTGGAAATTTATTTTATTACTATTTATTTTTATTTTTTTTAATTATTATTTTTTTTTTATTATATTATAATTTATGTTTTTGTGTTTCAAACTTTATCATACCCGGGATATCTACTAGACTCTTGTTTGGACAGATTTAAGTGTGTTATTGTTAATAATTAAATACCTACAATATAAAACGCCAAATTTCATTGCAAAATAATTGTACCGCTTTCGGCACCTAAAATCAGAAAGAATCATACCGCCAGGGAGGTTAAACAAAATACTGGTTTTCCCTTTTTTTCATGTTTTTTTTTTCTTTATGTTGGCGGCTGTCATCCCCAGCTCCCCGCCACTCTTCAAATGTCTTTTCAGTTTTCTCCAAAGTTCTCCAGGCTTGATAAAGGGGCCTATTAGCCCAGAAACGCATTGTCTATCCCCCTGTCCCCCTTTATCACAATGTGGATTCGCTGACTGGTCCAATGGAAGCATTGCATGCGTGTGCCGTTATGCGCTGCCGCTCTGGATTGCGCTCTCTGCTCCCCCGCCCGCTGCCTGTCATCCCCCCCAGTCCTTGTTGTTATAAGCATTGGGCAGCATGTGGATCCTGAATCCTTTCCTTCATCCCACTGGTGCTGCTGTGATTACCGAGGGCTGATGTTTAACCACCAGGCACACTATTGCAGTATTTTTTTTCCCCCGCCATACCTCATTATGGCCACTAGATGGAGCTGACAGTTATAGGAAATCGCTGAATTAAGAAAAATACAAACAGAATTCATAAAGAATGGGCGAATGTTTGCCACATTCGTCCAGCAAATGTTTTTTTTTTTGTAGAAAAAAATGTAGCAGCGCTAAATCACAAAAAGGAATGAATAGGTAATATTATAGATATTAACCAAAAAAGTGAATGAATAATCCAAAACCAATTAATCAGTGAAAAAATATATAAATAAAAGTCCAAAGTGTAAAAAGGTAAAAACAGTTTATAATAAAGTGTAGGTAGAACTCTTCTACTGTGACTTCAATCACAACAAAAATCCGTGAAACAAGTAGTTATATAAGTTGAAAAAGTGATGATTCCTCCACCGCAACCAAAATGTGAATACCACATAAAATGTTCACTTACTATGTGGCAAGCTAGATAAGCTTGTGACCAAATACCCTGGTCAGGGCCTTTACCCAAATACATGAGCCGGTGCCTCCAAATGATCCAAGGAATGTGGCCAGCAAAACAGTAGGGATCCCCCAATCAGGAAGGTTCCCACAAGATGGTCAGATGTTACCCGGAATGAAAAAGGAATTCACCATAGCATAATTACTATGAGACATCATTTATTAAGGTAATAAAAGTTACACTTACAATATAAAAGTTAAAAAGTAGCAAAATAGCCAGACGGCTGTGCAAAACACCCGTCCTGCGATGACGTCATCTCCTCCCACGTACGTTTCCTCCAACGTACGTTTCGTCAAATAGTGACGTCGTCTTTCACTTTTTTTTGTAAAGTGACTCCATCGTGTTCTTTGTTTAACCTCTTGCCAAACACCCCACCCCGTACATTTACTGCAGGGCGTCAGCTTCTCTGCGCAGAATCACGTACAGGTGCGTGATTCTGCACTTCCGGGTCTGGGGGGCGCACACGCACGCCGCCAGCGACCCGCTCCCGCTGTGAATGGACACAGCTGGAGGCCAATCAGTGGGACCAGCGGCACCCCGTGATCATTTCGGGAGAGGCGCAGAACGGCGGTCTGCCTATGTAAACGAGGCAGATCGCCGTTCTGTCAGTGGGGAAGGTAGTGATCTTGGGTTTAAGCAGGAACACAGGATCTCTGCCTTCCCACAGTACAACCACCTACCCCCACAGTTAGTAATCACTCCCTAGTGACACATTTAACCCTTTGATCGCTACTGATGTTAACCCCTACCCAGCCAGTGTCAGTACAGTGACAGTGCATATTTTTAGCACTGATCACTGTATTGGTGTCACCGGTCCCCAAAAAAGTGTCACTTGGGGTCCGATTTCTTCGCCGCAATGTTGCAGTCCCGCTATAAGTCTCTATAAGACACAACTACTGGTAAAAAAATTAAAATAATTAAAAATTCCATAAATATATCCCAAAGTTTGTAGACGCTATAACTTTTGCACAAACCAATCAATATACATTTAATGGGATTTTTTTTTTTTACCAAAAAAATGTATCAGAATACATATTGGCCTAAATTGATGAATCCATTAGATTTTTTTCAATTTTTTTTTTAGTGTATGTTTTATAGTAGAAAGTAAGATATATATTTTTTTTAGCAAAAGTATCACTTAATGTCCGATTTCTCTGCTAAAAATCGCTATAACTTTTGCGCAAACCAATCTATATACGTTTATTGGGATTTTTTACCAAACATATGTAGCAGAATACATATTGGCCTAAATCAATGAAGAAATTAAATTTTTTTTTTACATTTTTTTATTGGATGTTTTATAACAGAAAGCAAAAAATATTGTTTTCTTTTCAAAATTATCGGTCTTTTTTAGTTTATAGCGCAAAAAATAAAAACCGCAGAGGTGATCAAATACCACCACAGGAAACCTCTATTTATGGGGAAAAAAGGACATAAATTTTATTTGGGTACAGCGTCACACGTCCGCGCAACTGTCAGCTAAATTAACGCAGTGCCGGATCGCAAAAAATGGCCTGGGTAAATTTTCAGGAGCTGAAGTGGGTAAAAAGACACATCAAAATGTAATATGAACAATATTGCTGCACCTGCAGAAAAGTTGAATAGATCTTCCAGCACATGCTCAGTGTATCTGCTAATTTTACATTTTAATAAATTTAATTTAAATTTAATTTAAATGTAATACATTTTAATTCTAATTTTAACAGCTGGTCATAGACAATTGTGTTGGCTGCCCATTCTTTGCCAGGTTTAGTCTGTGTGCATGCATCATTTAATATTATTATCTGTTATTATTATTATTAGCTGTTATTATTAATTTTATTAACCCCCTCCTGCCCAGCCTATAATAGAATGACGGCCGAGGGGGAGCACTGCCATCCTGGGTGGATGTCATATGACGTCCTCCGGTTTACACCTCGCTTTTGCCCCGCAGGCCACATTGCAGCATGATCTGTCACCCAAATCAGTGTACCGGGCCGCTGCTGGTATCATGTGATCGCTGTGACCAATCAATTGTTTAGAATGAATAGCTTCCATTCATAGCCATTTATTGTGTACTTCAGAGGTGGACCGTCTATTAAGGGCGCTGCCCCCTCTGTCCATCGCCACCTCCCCTATCCATGCGTCTGGCCCCTTTTAAGACAACGGCGCATGAATTCCAATGCGGAGGGGAGTGTTTTTTGAAGCACCTGATTAGAGCCAGAGGCTCTTATAGGCTTCAATATAGGGTGGGCTGGGATCGCAGAGAGTGCGCTCCGATCCCACTCAGGTGTAACACTGATCCTCCTTCCGGCCAATCAGGAAACAGGTTTTGACACCGGTCACCCGATTGGATGAAATTACAGGCGATCCTATTGGACGCCTAGGAGGAGGAGGGGAGGAGCTGGAGGTCGCCATGAAGGAGAGAACATTTGGAGCCGAGCAACTGCACCGGGCTGCCTGCCACCCGCCATGATGGGGTAAGTGCCAAACTGACCAGCAAACAGTGGAGGGTTTGCCATTCGGGAGGGGGGGGGGCTGCGTGCTGCTCGGGGGTGGGGGGGGGGATGCCCACCCCCCTGAAAAAGACACCAGCTGCCACTGGTGTACTTCTGTGTTGATCTCTGTGATTGGTCACAGTTATCACATGGTACAGACAGGGACAGTCACAGTGCAGCTGTACAATGTAAAAGCTGTGGCCAATCACAGCTTCACAATAGTACGCACTGGAAATGAATGCCATTCATAAAAAAAAAAAAAAGATTGCTTATAACAGTGATTATCACTGTAAAGAGCAATCATAGTGTGTACAAAAACAAAACATTTCTGATCACCTTCAGCGAACACTATATTGCTCTGGTCACTGTATGTAAAAAAAAGAGTAAGAAAAGAAATTATAATAAGAAAGAAAAAAGTTTGAAAAATGTACAAAAATTATTAATTTTATTAAGTCAGTGTCCCTGATACTACGCTGGTGACACTATGTAAAAAAAAAAAAATAGTGAGAAAAAAAAAACAAAACATTAAAATGTCTTTTTTTCCCCAAAAAATTGTGACAAAAAAATGACAACTTCAAAAAACTCGCCATGCCTCTTACTAAATACCTCAGACTGTCTATTTTCCAAAAATGGGTCTTTTGGGGGGTATTTGTTCTGTCCTGATATTTTCGTTCCTCAAGAAATGAGCCGTCAGTACATCAGGATTGATGGATTTTCAGATATACAGTATATGCCATCGTTTGTGGACTCCATAGGGTTGATTTACTAAAACTGGAGAGTGCAAAATCTGGTGCAGCTCTGTATAGAAACCAATCAGCTTCCAAGTTTTTTTTTTTTTTTGGTCAAAGCTTAATTGAACATGCTGAAGTTAGAAGCTAATTGGCTACAATGCACAGCTGCACCAGATTTTGCACTCTCCAGTTTTAGTAAATCAACCCCTATATCTTTCCTAGAGACTAAATAATATACACTGATTTGGGTTATTTTATCAAAGAAATGTAGCAGAATACATTTTGGCCTAAATTTATGACAAAAGATTATTTAATTGCAAAATATTATAACAGAAATTAAGAAAAACATGTTTTTTTTTTTCCTCAAAATTTTAAATACATTTTTTTTTTTTAGCAAAAAAATTAAAAAACCCAGTGGTGATTAAATACCACCAAAAGAATCTTTATCTGTCTTAAAAAAATGATACACATTTCATTTACATTCAGTGCTGCATGACTGCGTTTATTGTCATTTAAAGTGTGACTATTGCAAAAAATAAAAATAAAAAACGTCCGACAGCTCTGAAAGCTGAAAATTGTCCTGGGCAGGAAGGGGGTGAAAGTGTTAATAATAATAAGTTAAATGCCTCATGCATACAGAATCAACCTGACCAGAATGGGGAGCCAACATGTTATTATTATTATTATTAATAATAATAATAATAATAATAATAATGTATTTATCTATTTTTAATATAAGGATGGTCCTGTATACAATCAGGGAGCACTGGACAGTTTGAGTAACATGCACTGATACCAACAATTTTTTGTAGAGTTTTTTCTGAAAAAATAGTGAGAGACAAAGTCAAGAAATTTTATTTCAGCAAACCGAACTTCCAATAAGTTGATCTTCACCCTCAAATATAACTTCCCTCCTCTCCACCCCTTAATTACACAAATAATTCTTTATTTTTTTTTCTTGCTTATTTACCATGTTTAATAATTAGCGTTTGGTTGACGTGAACTGATATACATGTCACATATCCCAGGAATCAGAATCTTCCATTCACAAAGGAGGAGGGGGGGTTTAGGGGGTCGTTGGGCCTAGCGGCGTTTTATCGAGAGGCCCGTTGGCTGAAGCTGGGAAGATCTGGCAGCCTCAAGACGATGTCACAAAGTGCACTGGATGAAGACAAGAGGATTCTATAGGAAAAAGCTAGAACCACTTGGTAGGTGAGTATCCAAACTTTGCAGAAACTGCAACAAGGTAAGTAAGGATTTTAAAAAAATGGGGGGGGGTCGTTGGGCCTAGCGGCGTGTCATCGAGAGGCCCGTTGGCTGAACCGGGAAGATCTGGCAGACTCCTGACGATGTCACAAAGTGCACTGGATGAAGAAAAGAGGATTCTATAGGAAAAACCCAGAACCACTTGGTAGGTGAGTATCCAAACTTTGCAGAAACTGCAACAAGGTAAGCAAGGATTTAAAAAAAAACAGGGGTGGGGAAGG
Organism: Lithobates septentrionalis; assembly: GCA_037952835.1. Taxonomy (NCBI): domain Eukaryota; kingdom Metazoa; phylum Chordata; class Amphibia; order Anura; family Ranidae; genus Lithobates; species Lithobates septentrionalis. The sequence goes on from JBBDGP010002710.1 coordinate 62,042, forward strand.
GATTGGGGGATGGGGGTGAAGATCTGCTTTTAGTGTTGTTATATCACAGCTCGCGGATCACACCAGCGTTCCATGAGCTATAGACATGGACATTATTTTAGGGGTTCCCCAAGATCTCAAACTTTTTGCCAAGGGTTCCTCCAAGGTAAAAAAAAAAGTCGAGAAACCCTGGTCTACGGCATTATTTCTCCACCTTTTTCAGTTGCATCACCTTTTAAGAGTATGCAAAATCTTGAAGCACCCCAGTTTAACCGCTTGCCGACCGGCGCACGCTGGGCAAATGGGCGTACCTGTACGTCCATTTGAATTTCCCGCTGTGCGCGCGCCGGCCGGGAGCTCCGTGAGTCGGGTCGCCGGTCCCGCGGACTCGATCGCCGCGGGGAGACCCGCGATCGCCTCACGGAGCGGATGAACGGGGAGATGCCGTTGTAAACAGCATCTCCCCGTTCTGCCTAGTGACAGTGTCACTCGATCTCTGCTCCCTGTCATCGGAGTAGAGATCAGTGATGTCAGCCACACAGCCCATCCCCCTACAGTTAGTAATCACTCCCTAGGACACACTTAACCCCTCCCCGCCCCCTAGTGGTGAACCCCTTTACTGCCAGTGTCATTTACACAGTAATCAGTGCATTTTTAATCGCACTGATCGCTGTATAAATGACAATGGTCCCAAAAATGTGTCAAAGATGTCCGACATGTCCGCCATAACGTCGCAGTCACAATAAAAATCGCTGATCGCCGCCATTACTAGTAAAAAAAAAATTATTAATAAAAATGCCATAAAACTATCCCCTATTTAGTAAACACTATAACGTTTGCGCAAACCAATTAATAAACGCTTATTGCGATTTTTTTTACCAAACATATGTAGAAGAATACGTTCGGACTAAACTGAAGAAAAAAAATGTTTTTTTTATATATTTTTGGGGGATATTTATTATAGCAAAATGTAAAAAATAATGCGTTTTTTTCAAAATTGTCGCTCTTATTTTGTTTATAGCGCAAAAAATAAAAATCGCAGAGGCGATCAAATACCACCAAAAGAAAGCTCTATTTGTGGGAAAAAAAGGACGTCAATTTTGTTTGGGAGCCACGTCGCAATTGTCAGTTAAAGCGACGCAGTGCCGAATCGCAAATAACGCTCTGGTCAGGAAGGGGGTAAATCCTTTCGGGGCTGAAGTGGTTAAAATGTACAAAACAAAAAATTGTTACTTATCAATGAGAAAACTTGAGCCTGGGACAACGCAACACAACTGCTTTGATGAGATTAACTTCACATCAGAAGCCCCCTTCACATCAGAGTCCTCCCTATACATGAGAGCCCCCACACCACAGAATAGTCACCCCTGGACAGGGCGGCACAGTGGTGTAGTGGGTAGCACTCTCGCCTAGCAATAAAAAGGGTCACTGGTTCGAATCCCAACCATGACCCTGCCTGGAGTTTGCATGTTCTTCCTGTGCCTGTGTGGGTTTCCTTCAAGTACTCTGGTTTTCTCCCACACTCCAAAGACATGCTGGGAGGTTAATTTGCTTCTGTCCAAAATTGTCTCTAGTATATGAATGTAAGTTGGGGACCTTGATTCAGGAGGTACTGCCGGAAGCTATATGTAATTTCTGGCTGCGACATAGTGAATCTGTGGACCCCCTGATCCTCTGGGATACTTTCAAGGCCTGGGTTAGGGGGGAATATATATCCCGTATATCTTCACTTCAGAGGGAGGCTGGTTGGTCCCTGGAGCGGTTGGAGGGAGAGGCGGGGGAGACTGAAGCTGTTTATGTAAGATCCCCTACTGAACCTAATTACTACACATGGCAGAGAGCTCTAAGGGAACTTTCCTTATTTAATGTAGAACAAACTAAGAAATCTATGCTACACTCAACGCAAAGGATATTTGAATATGGCAATAAAAATGGAAGATTATTGGCTTGGCTGGCACGTGGACAGCTGGGAACCACACACATAGCGGGGGTGCGGGATGATAGTGGGGGGTTGCTGACCTCTCCAGAGGATATTAATGCTAGATTTTCCCATTTTTTCAGTGATCTATACACTTCCAGAACTAGTGGTAACTCTTTGGCATTGCAGGAGTATTTGAATAATATCCCTTTCCCTACATTATCTGATGAGCATAGGGCAATGTTGGATAAGGATATCTCCCTGGAGGAGGTACAGATTGCAATCGGGGGGTTGCAGATAGGAAAGACCCCGGGGGTGGATGGACTCCCTACGGAGTTCTACTCTCAGAATATGGAGCTGCTTGCACCTAAACTCACGTCCCTCTTTGCTGGACTGGCTGGAAGGGGTGCTCTGCCGGAATCCATGGAGGAGGCGGTCATTGTTTTGATCCATAAACAGGGTAAGGATCCTCAGGAGTGCGCGTCCTACCGGCCCATTTCATTACTTAACGTGGATACCAAAATTTTAGCCAAAATCCTTGCCACCCGCCTGTCCTCAATTATATCTACATTGATCCACGTTGATCAGACCGGTTTCATGCCGGGCAAGGGGACAGACATTAATATTAGGTGTCTTTTCCTCAACCTGTCCATTGCCCATGATAACTGTGGGGATAGAGTGATCGCCTCCTTGGAAGCTGAAAAGGCGTTTGACTCTGTGGAGTGGGAATATCTTGGGGAAGTGCTAGAGAGATTTGGTTTTGGTCCTGGCTTTCGCCAATGGATTAAATTGCTATATCTAGCACCAAGGGCTAGGGTGCGCACCAATGATAGGATCTCGGATCCCTTCCCACTTCACAGAGGCACTCGCCAAGGGTGCCTGCTGTCACCTAGTTTGTTTGCTCTTGCCCTGGAGCCGTTGGCGATTTTAGTTAGAGAATCCTCGGAGATCAGAGGGATGCAGATTGGTAGACTTGAAGAGAAGATTTCATTGTACGCGACGACGCATTACTTTACTTGAATGATGCCGGACCATCTCTGTTGGCTGCTCTGGCCATTTTTGACAGATTTGGTGCTGCATCGGGGATTCGAATAAATTCGTCTAAATCAGTCCTTTTCCCTTTGGATAGTGGGATCCCTGATGCGACGGGTGGTACGCCTCTCCAGTGGGTGTCAGAGTTCAAGTACCTCGGGGTTCGAGTATCCAGGGATGCTGCCCAATACTATAATCTAAATATACTTCCTTTGCTCCACCTCCTTAAAGAAAGGTGCCGTGCATGGTCTGGACTACCTCTGAATCTGCTGGGGCGTATAAACATCTTAAAAATGATGCTCCTACCCAAGTTCACTTACCTTTTTAGAAATAGCCCGATCTGGCTCCCGGCGTCCTTTTTTCAGGAAATAGACAAACAAATTATCTCCTTTATCTGGAATGCAGCTGTTCCGCGTCTAGCCAAGTCCACATTACAACTTCCTACACAGCTGGGGGGGCTTGCTCTCCCCAATTTCAGACTATATTATTGGGCGGCCATGCTAGTAACATCGTACTGGTGGTTTGAGGGGAAACGCTCTAATGCTGCTGTGTGTGTAGAGGTGGCGAAGCTAGGTTCTTTACAAGATCTGCAAAATTTGGTCTATAGGGGGGTAAAAGCATATGCGGAGCTTCCTGCCCCGACTAGAGCAACACTACAGGTATGGAGGATGGCTAGAAGGAGTTTCTCCCTTGTAGGACGATGGGCGCCTGTCCAGCCTCTTTGGGGAAATCTTCAGTTGCCCCATTATCGAACAATTCCTGATCCTCAGTTGTGGGCAGGATTTGGAATCAAAACCCGAAGAGATATTATGCCCAATGGGGAATTGATGTCCTTTGCGCTTATGTCAAGGACGTATAGGCTTCCGGGATGGATGTTTTTCCGGTACGCTCAATTACGCCATGCGACTCGGGCACAATTTCCTGTCCCTCCTCTCCTACAATTAGACCCGTTAGAGGACCTGTTGTCCAGTAATGATCTAGTGAAACCCCTATCAGCCATATATAACACGCTGCTGCCTAGGGAGATACACAAGATGGACAGGTTGTGGAAAACTTGGAAATCAGACATCCCTACTTTGGATAGAGAGGACTGGGAGACCTGTCTGGAGCAGGGTCCCAAACTGGTAATATCGGCCGGAGATAAACTGACACAAACAAAATTTTTACATAGGGTCTATTTCACGCCAGCGAGATTATCTAAAATATACCCTGATAGGGATCCACATTACCCTAGATGCCAAACCCAGATTGGCACGTATCTTCATATGTTCTGGGACTGTCCTGCATTGTCAAAGTTCTGGCTGGGAGTGTATAATCATTTAAATCTTAGAATGGACTTGTCTGTTCCAAAAACACCTAAGATAGCCCTATTGGGAATACATGAGAATGAACGCAGGTCGCATCATAGTAAAATTTTAATTTCGCTCCTCTTCTATTACGCCAAAAAAGAGATACTTGCTAGATGGACCTCTGCTGGCCCCCCGACCCTATCCTCCTGGGAAAAGAGAATTAATAACGCTTTGCCCCTCTATAGACTGACATATACTAGTCGGGGGTGCCCTTGGAAGTTCGATAAGGTTTGGTTACCATGGATTAGCTGACAATGTATTGATGTACCTGATAGGATTATCTAGCATGGTTTATAAGTAAATACTAAGCAAATTTGTGTACATGCTTTGAAAGTAGTATGATAACAATTATGTGAGCAAGAGTTTACCTCTAGTCAAACATATGATCCGTATTTGTATGTACTTCTATACACATGGTCTGTTTACTCCTTTTTTCTTCTGTACTGCATTTTATACTTTTCAATAAAGCACTCCTGATTGTTAAAAAAAAGTTGGGGACCTTGGATTGTGGGCTCCTTGAGGGTAGGGACCAATGTGAGTGTGCGATGTATATGTGGAGCGCTTCATAAATTGACGGCACTATATGGGTACCTTAACCACTAGACATCCGCGCTATGGCCGAATGATGGCCACAGCGTGGACCTGCATTCCCGGGAGGCCGTCATATGATATGCCGTCATATCCCTGCGCGCGCCCTGCAGGGCGCGCGCCGGGCGCGCTGTGATCACCGAGTCTATGAGACTCAGCTGATCACTGATCCGTGTAAGGGGCCGGTCCCGACCCCTTACCATGTGATCAGCTGTCAGCCAATGACAGCTGATCACATGATGTAAACAAAACATCGGTAATCGTTTTTTTTTTACTCACGCTGACAGCCGATCACCGGCTCACATGTAATGGACATCGGTCCCGAAGTGGAAGAGGCACATCTGCCTCATCAGTGCCCACTAAAAGTGCCACCTAACAGTGCCCACAAGTGCCACCTATCAATGCCAACAAGTGCCACCTATCAATGCCCACAAGTACCAAGGAAGTCTGGCAGGTTTCCATTTTCTCCTAAATGAGGGGATATTCCATGACACCTGTCCTGTATCAGAGTCATGCTTTGCAATGGTGCAGGTTGGATAACCGCCATCCCTATAGTAATGAATGGCTCCATATGTCCCGGTTGTGGAGCGTCATTGTTTGTTATGGTGCTGGCGGCTGGCTGATCCAGGGAAAACTGGGCCCTGTCACTTGTGGCGCAACGTAAAAACTCAGAGGGCACCCTGGTTGGGAAAGACTGGCTCAAAGAATGGTTTGTTTTCAACAGCAGACTGAAGCTGACATACACAGATCGAATTTTGGCCGATTCAGCAGGGACCAGTCAAATTGCAATCAATGTATGGCCATACCCACTTGACAAAAGATGATTGTTTGTTCAAACTTTTCTCGATCACTGACCACTACCGATCGGTGCCGCTATCTGAATACAATGTCCAAGGTTGGGGGGTGGATTGGATGGATTCCTCAGGCTTGATAAAAACAATTTAACAGGGTGTTCCCAGCTTATGAAACCGACCAAAGTGGATTGATATCAGATTTCATCAACTGCTGGATCTGGTGGATGTGATGGTCACAGCATAATCCAGCCTAGGAGCCAACTTCTAAACTGTTGGGTTAAATTACCTGTCGGACTTCTCTCTCAGAAGCTCTGGAGAGTTTTCTGCAGTGTCTCAGTTGCCTCGTACAAAGGATATCTGGTGTGCAGAGCGAAAGGCTCCAAAAAATTTTTGTAAAGTCCAGAAAAACGTTTAACTAAAAATAATTTTCAGTAACAGCCAACAATAAGACCATAATAGAGGCAATGCTTGCTCTCAGCTACATTTTCCAATTGGCTTATTCCACACGTTATATGAGGGTCTCCACAGGCCAGACTAGCTTGTTTACCTCTCTGGACTGTACACACTTGGGAATGCCCTTTAGGTGAGGATCATTAGTGGGGATATGGTTGGTTTTTAGAGATTTTTCTTTTGTATTTTTCTTATTCTTATTTTTATATATATGTACTGTATGTACAATAACTCACAAAAGTAAGTGCACCCCTCGCAATTTTTGTAGATCTTTTCTTCTATCTTTTCATGTGACAACACTGAAGAAATGACACTTTGCTACAATGTAAAGTAGTGAGTGTACAGCTTGTATAACAGTGTAAATTTGCTGTCCCCTCAAAATAACTCAACACATAGCCATTAATGTCTAAACCGCTGGCAACAAAAGTCAGTACACCCCTAAGTGAAAATGTCCAAATTGGGCCCAAAGTGTCAATGTTTTGTGTGGCCACCATTATTTTCCAGCACTGCCTTAACCCTCTTGGACATGGAGGTCACCAGAGCTTCACAGGTTGTCACTGGAGTCCTCTTCCACTCCTCCATGACGACATCACGGAGTTGGTGGATGTTAGAGATCTTGCGCTCCTCCACCTTCCGTTTGAGGATGTCCCACAGATGAACAATAGGGTTTAGGTCTGGAGACATGCTTGGTCAGTCCATCACCTTTACCCTCAGCTTCTTTAGCAAGGCAGTGGTGGTCTTGGAGGTGTGTTTGGGGTCGTTATCATGTTGGACTACTGTCCTACTGTGAGATACTGTATATTTTTTTCATAGTGTTGGTAGGGTTACCTGGTCTCTGGTGACATCACCATAGATGTCATGGACAGATTTTATTCTATGTAAATTCCTTGAGATATTGAATCAACTTCTGTGTATGTAATGAGATGGCTATGTGCTGAAATTTTACTGTTCTTGTATGAATTACTCTGTTTATTCAATCTAGTTGTTTTTTTTTTTGCTAGATCATAGGATTGTGACGTTGAAGATAGTTGTTGAATGTCCTAGGCCTGAGGAAGCGGAATATCTATGAAACGCGTTAACAATATTGGGCGTATATGAATACAGTCCACAACATTCTGCACAGAAATTTTAGGAATACACTTTTTATATGTTTTGGGGCCTGTTTCAGGCTTGTTTTTAGCTCTATGTATATAATAAAAGTTAAACTTTTATTGTATTAAATGTTGTTATATTTTCTTGGTGGCACGTCCTTTAATTTCCTTACTTTTTTTCTACTCGTTAGCATTGACTGGATGGTGTCCTCAGGAAAAAATGTTACGAACATTTATAGGATGGTTTGAGGACTTCACTGACCACATTTTAGCTGTTATATCTCAGTTCTTTTATTAGTTAGTCTTTTATTATTTATAAGAAATGACAAAATGTTGAGCCAGGAAGTATCCGATTGCTTTTAGGGATCATGTTTGTTTGTTTGGAGCAAATTTCCTTTTCTGGCCTTCATCTCTATCAACTGCATGTTTAAAGTTCTCAGGTTCTGAATTGTTTTTTTAATTTTATTCATGTATTTCTTTATTTATGGGTGAGCCTGATGGACAGGGTTCTTTTTTTTCAACCTAATTATGTAACATTAGGCTGCACATTTTTTTTCCCCTGTAGCCTATTTGTAGCTGGTTCTCTATATGTAAAACTGTGAGCCCTTAACATTTCACATTTAAATAAGAAGTTATTGAAACCACTAGTCAAATCAACATTGCAAAAAAAAAATACAAAAGTGCCACATTTCCCCAAATTACTTTCAACTTAACCCCTGTATCAACTTTATATGATATAAAAACCTCATGAGTGCCTCCATGAGATCTTTGTTCCTCAGGCTGTAGATCAGAGGATTCAGCAATGGGTTAATGAGGGCAGATATGACTGAAAACAGTTTGTTTGAATTGACCATATTGCTGGAGGAGGGAACAAAGTAAATGAAAATTAAGGAGCCATATAAGATGGAGACCACGGTGAGGTGTGATGTGCAGGTGGAGAATGCTTTCCTCTTTCCCGTCTTGGTACGGATTCTGAGGATGGTACTGAAAATACGGAAATAGGGAAGAAAGGTCAAAAGAATGACTCCTAACCCAAGACTGGCACCTGCTACGAATATGACCATTATGTTTATGAAGGGGTCAGTGCATGTAATTTTAAACAAGTGTGGAAGGTCACAAAAAAAGTTGTGGATGGAAGTTGGGCCACAGAAGGACAATCTGAGCAAAAAAAGAGTATGAATCAAAGAGAGAGAACATCCTGCAGCCCAGACCAGAGAGGCCATACAAGTACAGACCCTCCAAGACATAATTAGTTGGTAATGTAGGGGGTGGCAGATGGCAATGTAGCGGTCGTAGGACATAGTTGAAAGTAGGAAGAGTTCTGAGCTAGTAAAGTATAGAAAGAAGAAAACTTGAGCTATACAGGCAGGGATAGATATTGATCGTTTTTTTGTGACCAAATCAAAGAGCATCCTTGGTGCAGTCGATGTGGAATAAGACATGTCCAGAAAAGCCAAATTGGCAAGAAAAAAATACATTGGGTTGTGCAAATGGTAGTCAGTGATGACCAAGAAAAATATAAGAAGGTTTGTGATAAGAGTCATCAGGTAGATCAGGAAGAAGAATACAAAAAGTCCATTCATGGTTGGTGGATGGTCTGATAGACCCACAAGAGTAAGAACGGTAACCTTTGTGAGATTCCTCATATTATTTATTCCTTCTCAGTGTAATTTTATCAATCTGAGGAATTGTGAATCGGAAAAGATGTACGGAGTGTGCGCTCATTATGCTCAGATTTCCATGTAGACATGTTATCCAGATAATGACTTATATAGATATAAAATGTTGGCATCCCCACCGGGCAATCTGCTGTGTTGTAATAAAACAAAGCTTTAAGTCTCGTTAAATGTCTCTTAAGATTTAATATAAAACACCTTTGTCACTTGAGATTCTCTTTATATAAATAAGTTTACAGTTAATAAAATATCCCCTGCATTAAAAATCTTCTGAAATTCTACTTTTTAGCTATTGCCTATTTACCGATGTAATTCCAATACTTTAAAATGAAGCCAATCACTTACAAATAGCAAAAAACAGGTTTTTAAAGGCACAAAAAAAAAAAATCAAAACAAAAGTAAATCTTTTATGTCCAAAAAAGCCGCGCTAGTTGAAAATGTGATATAAACAATTCAACTACCATCAATCCAACGGTGAGGCAATTAATGAGATAAAAAAAATACTAAAGTGTAGAAAGTTCACGTGAAGAAAAATACTGAAAAAAAATCAGCAAAAAATGATCTTTAAAGTTCCGACACCAACATAAATGAGAGCTGCTTAAAAGTGACACCCACCACCTCAGGTAACGGGGGCGCTGACCGGATCATATGGGCCTTCTATTGCAGGAAAGGTCAACCAAGCTTTGGTGGTAACCCTCGATGGGGCGAGGCCGCGTGCTGACGTCACTGCGTTCCCACTGACCCTGGAAGTGCGGGTAGAACGTTCCCGTTTTTTTTGCCCAGCAAAGATTATTTTACAAGGCGATTTTTACACAAGAATCATGTAAATGCAATCTAAATATTTTAATAATGAGTTTACAGCGCCTTGAAAAAGTACTCACACCCCTTGAAATTTTCCACATTTTGTCATGTTACAATCAAAAACGTAAATGTATTTTATTGGGATTTTATGTGATAGACCAACACAAAGTGTCACATAATTGTGAAGTGGAAGGAAAATGATAAATGATACAAATAAATATGTGAAAAGTGTGGGGGGGGGGGGTACATTTGTATGGCGCCCCCCGGAGTCAATACTTTGTAGAACCCCCTTTCTCTACAACTCTTTTTGGGGATGTCTCTACCAGCTTTGCACATCTAGAGAGGGACATTTTTGCCCATTCTTCTTTGTAAAATATCTCAAGCTCTGTCAGATTGGATGAAGAGCGTCTGTGAACAGCAATTTTCAAGTCTCGCCACAGATTCTCAATGTGATTTACAGTGCCTTGCGAAAGTATTCACCCCCTTGCTTTTTACCTATTTTGTTACATTACAGCCTTTAGTTCAATGTTTTTTTAATCTGAATTATATGTGATGGATCAGAACACAATAGTCTAAGTTGGTGAAGTAAAATTAGAAAAATATATACATAAAACTATTTTTCAGAAATAAAAAACTGATAATTGGCATGTGCGTATGTATTCACCCCCTTTGTTATGAAGCCCATAAAAAGCTCTGGTGCAACCAATTACCTTCAGAAGTCACATAATTAGTGAAATGATGTCCACCTGTGTGCAATCTAAGTGTCACATGATCTGTCATTACATAGACACACCTTTTTGAAAGGCCCCAGAGGCGGCAACACCTAAGCAAGAGGCACAACTAACCAAACACTGCCATGAAGACCAAGGAACTCTCCAAACAAGTAAGGGACAATGTTGTTGAGAAGTACAAGTCAGGGTTAGGTTATAAAAAAATATCCAAATCTTTGATGATCCCTAGGAGCCCCATCAAATCTATCATAACCAAATGGAAAGAACATGGCACAACAGCAAACCTGCCAAGAGACAGCCGCACACCACAACTCACGGACCGGGCAAGGAGGGCATTAATCAGAGAGGAGCACAGAGACCTAAGGTAACCCTGGAGGAGCTGCAGAGTTCCACAGCAGAGACTGGAATATCTGTACGCTCCATTAGGGTTGGGCTTTATGGCAGAGTGGCCAGAAGAAAGCCATTACTTTCAGGAAAAAAAACAATATGCCACGTTTTGAGTTTGCGAAAAGGCATGTGGGAGACCAAAATGTATGGAGGAAGGTGCTCTGGTCTGATGAGACTAAAATTTAACTTTTTGGCCATCAAAGAAAACACTATGTCTGGCGCAAACCCAACACATCACATCACCCAAAGAACACCATCCCCACTGTGAAACATGGTGGTGGTAGCATCATGCTGTGGGGATGTTTTTCAGCAGTCGGGACTGGGAAACTGGTCAGAGTTGAGAGAAAGATGGATGGTTCTAAGTACAGGGATATTCTTCAGCTAAACCTGTACCACTCTGATCACCATGTATAAATATATAAGGGGGGATATGATCATCATGTATAAATATATAAGGGGGATATGATCTCCATGTATAAATATATAAGGGAGGATATGATCTCCATCTATAAATACATAAGGGGGGATATGATTTCCATGTATAAATACATAAGTGGTCCATAACTCAACACCATAACTTGGTGTTGAGTTGTTCACTTTAAGGTCAGCACAGAGGACAAGAGGGCTGTCACGTACCTTGTGGACGAGCCCGACTTGCAGGGGATGGCCTCTCTTGCGGCTCCGACTCGAGGGCCCTGGTAGGGTATACAGGAAGCACAAGAGTCAGGAGTGGCATGAGTGCCTGGCAGGATCAACAGCAGGAGGTAGGTCTGGAACTCTGGAAACACTGTGCAGTGGAGATTAAGCTGAGCTGGTAGGTAGACTGGAACACTGGTGCAGCAGACTGGAACTGGATAGCAGGCTGGAACACACAGGACAGCAGACTGGAACACTGGTGCAGCAGGCTGGAAGGTCAGACAAGCCGGATCGATAGCCAAGCGGACTGTAGATGAGCCGAAGGGTCAGGCAGAAGAGAGGTCATACAAGCCGGGGTTGGATGCAGGCAGACAGCTAGGATAATCAGGAACAAGCCGGGTCTAGTACAGGAAACAGGTTCTCAGGAAGTGCACACGTAACGCTGTAGAGCAGACAGCAAGATTCTCATGTGACAGATCAGTTTAAATAGCCCACCTGGTGCGCGCGCGCATGCGCGCGACTGCCCGCACAGGGCGTCTGATACTGACAGAACTTTTCTGACAAGGGCACTCTTTAAATCAGGAGGAAAGCCTTTCCGTAATTGGAGGATATTTAATCTCCGAATACGTAAAGGTGCCACAAAAGAGCCCAGTGAGGCGTTTCAAGATGTTGTCGGGCATTTTTGTGGCATTTTTGTGGCATTGGCGCAGTAAAGGCTTCTTTCTGGCAACTAGACCATATGGATCATTTTTGTTTAAGTATCGTCATATTGTGCTCCTTGAAACAACCACTCCGTCTTGTTCCAGAGCAGCCTGTATTTCTCCTGAGGTTACCTGTTGGGGGTTTTTCTTTGTATCCTGAACAATTCTTTTGGCAGTTGTGGCTGCAATCTTTCTTGGTCTACCTGACCTTGGCTTGGTATCAAGAGATCCCCAAATTTTCCACTTCTTAATAAGTGATTGAACAGTACTGACTGGCAAATTTAAGGCTTTGGATATCCTTTTATATCGTTTTTCACCTTTATAAAGTTCCCTTACCTTGTTACGCAGGTCTTTTGAAGTTCTTTTCTGGCTCAGTATCTAGCCTGCTTAGTGCATCCACGTGAGAGATAACAAACTCATTGACTATTTATACACAGACACTAATTGCAAAGTAAAAAAGCCACAGATGCGGGACATTTCCTTTTAATTGGCATTGTACCCTGTGTGTGTCACCTTCTGTGTCTGTACCAAAGCCAAGCATTCCGGGGGGGGGGGTGGGGGGGGTAAACTTTATATCAGGGCCATTTGGGGAATTTATGTTATTATTAAAAAGGAGCCAAACAACTCTATGATAATAAATGGCTTCATATGATTTCTATCCTTAAATAAAAGAGATTTTTTGGTATGATCAGTCATATTTTCCACATCGATGCCAAAATTTCACCATTTCTACAAGGGGATGCAAACTTTTGATCACAACTGTATAACAAACAACAAAATGTTGATCCATGAAGTATACATTTGCCCTTGGAGATCAGGAAAACATTTCTTGTTTGTTTGAGCAAATTGCTTTTTGTTTGCCTTCATCTATTATTCTATAGAGTCATCACAAGGGGTGGTGGAAGGTGCAACATCCAAACATGCATGAATATAGTATAAATGTTACCAATAGTAACACGGATTTCTAGGTCACCATAGAAACAATTTGGTTAACATACAAATATTTTTTTTTTTACCCAAATGTATTTAAACATAATATAGTAAAACGTAATTTGCACAAATTTTAAGTACATATAAAACCTATAAAAACAGAGGACTTCTGTCTTCATATTACCCATGCCACTATGATATTGTGCATTAAAAAAGGCAAATATCAGCAAAACAGACATGAAGTCTTCAATTCAAAATCCATGTATTGGCGAACTCAACGCGTTTCGCAACAGTAGGTTGCTTCATCAGGAGTATAATACTGTAAAAAGGAGTAAGAGAGCCTACAATAAATACAAACAGTATGAGACAAAGATAGTATTGATCAGCAGTAGTCATGTACATATATATTTATTAATACTCAAAACTGGATCAATAACCGCAACAGTATAGAAGTCTGATAGGAGTGTAGCACAGCAGAGATGGCTCACTAGGTCAACCTGGGGTGTTAAGCCCCCACCTAACCTCACTGCGGACCACTGGAGCAAAACAGGCCAATGGCCCAATTGTGGACACAACTAAAAACAGAAAATCATAGAACCCAAGTCAGATTTCAGGCATCCCCTGCAACAAAAACATCACTTTTGGAGAGATACTTTCAATAGGAACATGGCTAAAGGGATGCAGGCCCAGCAGATTTCCTCATTAGTGCCCTGCAGCTGCACAGCCGACAGTTAATTATGAAACCACTCCCATTAGACCCGCTCAGTACAGAGGCACAGACAAACACACAGGGATTTCTTCAGAATAACAAAAGGTAGGAATCTGCAATAAACTTTATTATAATCCTTGCAATGTACACAGATCACGCAGAGGGGAATGTTTTTTTTTCTCAACAAAAGTGGAGTCACTCTTTAAATAAACTTGTGTAAAAAAAATATTCAGTATTTGTATGTTAACCAAATTGCTTCCGTGGTGCCTGTTTATTGGTAAAATGTATTCTTAATCTCTGCCTTCATCTCTTTTTTTTTTTAAATCCAGTAATCTTTATTACAAAAATTTTTCTTACATCAATACATCAAACACATTTCACATTCATATTGTCCAGATACAGCAAAAATACACATTACATAAAATAACCCCCCAAGCAACAAAAAAATCTCAAATCAAGTAGCCCCCTCATCTTCCCCTCCTCTTCCTCCTCCACTCCCCCAACCCCCCCCCTCAAAAGGTCCAACCCCCCCATCTCCCATCTCTAAACAGCCGGCTGGTATCCCCCCTCCATCCTATGACAACTCACATTTCAAGGCCCAAGACCTCCAAACAGCTTTTCCAAATAGCCTCAAACTTCCCTCGACAAATTTCTATGTAAATTTTCTCTTTTAATATAGTTTCTTTTATTTGCGTTCTCCATTCCTCCGCTGTCGGTGGATAAGTGGAGATCAATTTCTGAGCAATTAATTTACGTGCCTGGAACGAACTTCTCGCTATTGTATCCTTCATCTCTATCAACTGCAGGTTTAGGGTTCTCAGGTTGCAAAGTTGTTTTATTTTTATTTTATTTATTTTTGTCTTTCGGGTGAGCCCCGACGGACATGTGTCTTTTCAACCTAATTATGTAATATTAGGCTGAAAATGTTTTTTCTTTTAGTTGACCATTTGTAGCTGGTTCTCTCTAAGTATAACCACGAGCCCTTAACATTTCACAAAGAGTCAACTAAACACTGAAAAAAAAAAATTGCCAAATTTTCCAATATTATTTTCAGCTTAACCCCTTTATTAACTTTATGTAATAATGGGACCTCATAAGTGCCTCCATGAGATCTTTGTTCCTCAGGCTGTAGATCAGAGGATTCAGCAAGGGGTTAATGAGGGCAGATATGACTGAAAAAGTTTTGTTTAAATTGAACATATTGCTGGAGGTGGGAACCAAGTAAATAAAAATTATGGAGCCATAAAAGATGAAGACCACGGTGAGGTGTGATGTGCAGGTGGAGAATGCTTTCATCTTTCCAGTCTTGCTACGGATTCTGAGGATGGTCCTGAAAATATAGACATAGGGAATAAAGGTCAAAAGAAAGGCTCCCAATCCAAGACTAGCACCTGTTAAGAATACGGCCACCATGTTTTCGAAGGGGTCCGTACATGTAATTTGAAACAAGTGTGGATGGTCACAAAAGAAGTTGTAGATGGAAGTTGGTCCACAGAAGGACAACCTGAGCAAAAATAAAGTATGAACCAAAGAGAGAGAACATCCTGCAACCCAGACCGACAAGGCCATATTAGAACATACTCTCCAAGACATATATAGTTTGTAATGTAGAGGGTGACAGATGGCGATGTACCGGTCATAGGACATAGCGGAGAGCAAGAAGAGTTCTGAGCTAGTAAAATAGGCATAGAAGAAGATTTGGGCTATACAGGCAGAAAGGGCAATTGATCTGCTTTTGGTGACCAAGTCAAAGAGCATCCTTGGTGCGGTCACCGTTGAATAAGACATGTCTAGAAAGGCCAAATTGCCAAGAAAAAAATACATTGGTGTGTGCAAATGATGATCGGTAAGAACCAGTAAAAAAATAAGAAGGTTTGTGATAAGAGTCATCAAGTAGATTGGGAGGAAGAATACAAAAAGTCCATTCATGGTTGGTGGATGGTCTGATAGACCCACAAGAGTAAGAACGGTAACCTTTGTGAGATTCAGCATATTATTTATTGATGTTCAGTGTAATTTTATCAATCTGAGGAATTGTGAATAGGAAAACGTACGGAGTGTGCGCTCATTATGCTCAGATTTCCATGTAGACTTGTTATCCAGATAATGACTTATATAGATATAAAATGTTGGCATTCCCACCGGGCAGTCTGCTGTGTGATAACAATGCAAAGCTTTAAGTCTTGTTAAATGTCTCTTTGGATTTAATTTAAAACATCATACCACTTGAGATTCTCTTTATATAAATAGGTTTACAGTTAATAAAATATCATCTGAATAAAAATCTACTGAAATTATTATTATTTTTTTTTATTGGCCAAAGTAAGTACAAAGCACTTTAAAATTAAACCAAGCACTCACATATAGCAAAAATCTTCATTTTTAAAGGCACCAAAAAAAGTATCAAAACAAAAATAAAACTTTAAATATTTATTATAACTCCTTAAAAACAATGTGCATATACAATAATAACCTAGGTAGCGTCATGGTCATACAGGTAAACCACCATGAAATACATGTACATGGATATTGTAGGTGAAGAAGACCCCAATGCATTAGATTTCTGACATGACCCTTTATCAGGAGGATACATTTCACTGCTTAAGATTATGGTGTAAATATGCACTATATTGTCAAAAGTATTGGGACGCCTGCCTTTACACGCACATGAACTTTAATGGCATCCCAGCCTTATTCCGTAGGGGTCAATAATGAGTTGGCCCACCCTTTGCAGCTATAACAGCTTCAAGTCTTCTGGGAAGGCCGTCCACAAGGTTTAGGAGGGTGTCTATGGGAATGTTTGATCATTCTTCCAGAAGGGCATTTGTGAGGTCAGGCGCTGATGTTGAATGAGAAGGCCTGGCTTGCAGTCTCCGCTCTAATTCATCACAAAAGTAAGTACACCCCTCATATTTTTGTAGATCTGTTCTTCTATCTTTTCATGTGACAACATTGAAGAAATGACACTTTGCTACAATGTAAAGTAGTGAGTGTACAGCTTGTATAACAGTGTAAATTTGCGGGAGATGGGAGGTGAGGACGTAGTGTCCGTCACGGAGGGAGGAGCCCCAGAGTGCCAGCCGGACGCTGAAGCGAGGAGCAACGCCAAAGCCGCGGGAGGTCCCTGGGACAAGCAACGGGATGCGAGGCATCGTAGCCCCGTAGAGGGAACAGTAGCGGCCCCCGGAACTAAGCTCTGCCAGATGGAACACTGAAAGGGGGAATTTCAAAGAACATCAGGAAAGCGGCTGAGGCAGAGCATCGAGGCGTGAGTAACAGCAGCAGCGGGACCCTAGCCCCCTCGTCTCCCCGCCCCTCCTGCATACCACCCTGGCCGAATAAAACCCTCAAAGTCTGTAAGTATTTTCTCCCCATGAGAGGGGGGAAGGAAGACAAGTTTAGAAGGGCAGAAACTAAAGGTAATCAGTAAAGGAATATTTAAACAGCAATGACATGTATGCACCTGCAACTGTTTGGGACATATCCGAGACTCTCCTGTACAGACTGGTAGTTAAGGTTTGATTGTTTAACACACAGTACCGAGTAGGTGCACAAACCTAGAGGAGTAATCAAGTAAAAGTGAAAACAAGCAAAGCTACACATAGAGTAAAAGGACGGTCTAAACAGCATTAATGTGTATATGCTGGTAACTGTATGGGACATATCCGAGACTTTTTTTGTAGCCTGGTAGCTGAGGTCTGGTTGCTCAGCACACAGCACCGAGTATGGGCACAAGCCTTGAGGAGCGGTTAAGCAAAAGTGATAACAAGTAAGACTACGCTTAAAGTAAAAGGACGATTTAAACAGCATTTAGGTGGATGGGCTTTCAACTGTATGGGACATGCCCGAGATTCTCCTGTACAGACTGGCAGCTAAGGTGTGGCTGATTTGTATACAGTACCGAGTATATACACAAACCTAGAGGATCGGTTAAGCAAAAGTGGTAACAAGTAAAGTTACAATTAAAGTGAAAGGACGGTCTAAACAGCATTGATGTGTATGTGCGTGCAACTGTATGGGACATATCTGGGACTATACTGTATGGACTGGTAGCTATGCATGGCTGCTCAGCACATTGCACCGAGCTCGGGTACAAACGTAGAGGAGCGGCCAAGCAATAGTGACAACAAATAAAGTTACATTTAAAGTAAAAGAGAATAACGTACTGACTCCCTAAAACTAGGTAGGGAGAAACAGGGAGGCTATATAAAAGTGTTGAAGATTTCCTATTCGGTGTAATAATATTGGGTCAAAACCCATTCTAGAGCTGAAATCAGGGAAGCTCAGAGGCGAGGGAAGAGATTTCTACTCAATTACAACAGGGGAAAGACCATCTGAAACTATAGTCAAATTGTTCTGTAAACGGGTAGACTGTATGTTTCAGTAGGTCTAATAAATAAGAGGGGGAGACAATCAAGCCGCACTCAGATAAGGGAAGGACTTTCAAATAGGTCGCGGCTACCGCCCCCCCTCCCCTCCCCCGCCCCCCATACCCTCTACGCTCCTTCCTATCTCGTCTATGCGCTTGGTCCCTCCCCTGGGGTAGAGGGAGGATAGGGAATCAAGGCTGGGTAAGCGAATAAGAGGGATAAAAAAGAAAGATAAAATGAGTAAAAGTACAACTAAAGTAACAAGGGGGAATGCCCCTAAGTCCCCGAAAGATAAACCAGCTGTTAGTACGTTAAAACAACATATGACACAAGGAGCCAGCCCAAGGAATATGGATTCTGAGAGACAAAGTCAAAATAAAGCAGAAAAAAAAAGGGGGCTGATAAAAAAACAGGAGAGACCCCAGAACATTCCAGAGAAGATTTGTCAACAGAGGGGGAACATGACCTCAGTGGTGCTGAAGGTGGATCAACAGGGGTCCTCCCACTAACAAAAGGAGAGATGAGTGAAATTCTCTTGAAAATGGAAAATTCGATAAAGACAGACATCAAAAACCTGAGAGGAGATCTGGGGAATATATTGGAAAGAGTAGAAAATACTGAAAGAACAACAGAAGAACAAAAACAAGAATTAGAAATACTTAGACAGCAAATCAAAAGAACACAACAAAACCAGAAAATAATCCTATACAGATTGGAAGATCAGGAGAACAGGAGTAGACGACAGAACATCAGGATCCGCTCAGCTCCAGAAAAAGAGGGAGAAGACCTGAGGAAAATGATCATAACACTACTAGGTCCCCTGATAGATAGAGGAGGGGAGGACTCCCTAAAGATAGAGAGAGTACATCGAGTAGGATATATCCGCGACTCAAAGACAGAACGACCAAGGGATATAGTAGTTAGATTTAGATTCTATGAAGATAAATTTTAAATTTGGAAGAACTTGAGAGGAAGACCACCTTTGCTGTTCGAGGGAGTGGAAATCCAGATTTATGCGGACTTGGCTCAAGAAACTCTAACAAGAAGGCGATTACTTAAACCTCTATTAGAAATAATGAGATTACAAAATATTAAATATAACTGGGGTTTCCCGGCTTGCCTGAATGGATATAAGGGAGGTAGGTCTGCTAGACTGCGATTCCCGGAAGATCTAGAAGATTTCTGCAAAAGACTTGATATACAGGTTCCGGATATACCAGGCTGGACGACAGAAGATTAAGGGGCCCACAGAAAGGGGGTAGCCCATATAGGACTGTGAAGCAAAGTAGCCTTTGACTGGGGGGGGGGGGGTGGTGGGAGGGGGGAGGGAGAATGTAGAAAAATAAATAAGAGGTTGTAGAAAGCGTGTATAGAGGCCGGCTGGACCACCCCACCCCAACATCCAACTTGAGGAGTGGGGTGGAGAGGCACACTCGGAACTCCACCTTAGGACAAAGGGACTCAGAAAGCGCTCGGATGGAGGCCCTTGATGACCTAGGGGGCCTTTTGGGGCCAAATTGGGGGGGGAGGGAGAGGGGGAGGGGGAGATATAAGGTGTAAGTGCAATAAAAAAACAGGAATAACTTGTTATAAGCTAGAGGTGCATACTAGACAGGAATTGGATGAAAATGACAACACTTACATTTCTGACATATAACGTGAAGGGTCTAAACTCACCCTCTAAAAGATACAAAATACTAAAAGAACTGAAGGGATATGGCGCAGGAGTGGTGTCCCTGCAAGAGACTCACTTGACACATGATTCAAACATCAGATTATGGTCGAAGGATTTTCCGACTTGGTATTACGGAGATACAATCTCCAATAGATCAAGGGGAGTGGAAATAGGACTGGCGAGAGACGTACAATTTAAATTAGAAGATAGGATGCAGGATCCAGAGGGGAGATTTCTCTTTCTAAAGGAATTACTGGGGGGAAATAGAATGCACCATTGCAAACATATACGCTCCTAATAAAAATCCAGCAAAATTCCTGATAGGTATATTGGAGAAATTAACAAACTTTAGGAAAGGGGGACTGATTGTAATGGGAGATTTTAACGTATGTCTAGAGCCAGAGGTGGATAGTATGTCCGGGGTACAGGGGACGAATAACGGACAGCTAAGAAGGGTAAGACAGAAGATCTATAAGAATCAATTGGTAGATATCTGGAGAACTAGGAATGGTAAAAAAAAAGACTATACGTTTTACTCCCCTGTACACCGGACGTACTCTAGGATAGACTACATATTGGTAGAACATTGACTCCTGGATAGGATAGTAGACGCAAAAATAGGAATCACCACATTGTCAGACCACTCCCCCGTAGAGATGGAAATGCAACTATCTAAAACTCAGAGACAACCCTCCTTATGGAGACTAAATGAGGACCTATTACAAGATGAGGATGTGGCTCAAAGAGTTGAAGAGGAACTCAAACATTACTTTTTAACAAACGAAACAGGAGATATCTCGGGGTCTGTGGTATGGGAGGCCCATAAGGTGTACATAAGGGGAATATTAATAAAAGAAGGAGCTAGAAAAAAAAAAAGAAAGGAAAAATAGAATGGGAAACCTTACGAAAGAAATATCTAATATAGAAAAAGAACATAAAAAACAGAGAGGCCTCCATAAGGAAACATACCAAAGGCTGACAAATACAGGAGTGACCCAGGACCCATGGTAGAGCTGCCCACGAGAAGAGTTAAAAAGGTTGATGGACCAAGAAACAAAGGAAAAATTCTTCCTAATAGCGAAAGAAAGATATCATTGGGGGGATAAGGCGGGCAAACATCTGGCTAGAATGCTTAGAAAGAAAAAAAAACGTAATTTCATAGGTAAGATACAGTCCAAACAGGGATCGATGGTCTATGAGACAAAAGAAATAGGGGACATTTTTAAAAACTACTATAAAGATCTGTATGCGGGGGAGCAGAACGGGTGGCAGATAAAAGAAAAAAGTAAAAAGATAAGTGAATTTTTAAAGAACGCTGGGATCCCTAAGATCCTAGAGAATGCCAGAGAGTCCTTAGAGAAATCAATTACGGAAGAAGAGGTAAAGGAAGCACTATCAGATACAGTACAAGGGAAAAGCCCAGGGCCTGACGGATTCACCTCATATTATTACAAAAAATTTAAGGATGTACTGATACCTAAGATGTGTCAGTATATGAACGGGCTGGGAGAGGATTTCAAGTTGAGCAGGGAGGCGCTATCTGCTATGATTACGGTAATCCCAAAGGAAGGAAAGGATGAGACCTTATGCTCTAGCTATAGACCAATATCGCTACTAAACGCAGATACAAAGATCTTTGCAAAAATATTAGCAATGAGGATGAAAGGACTAATGAATACACTGGTCCATCCCGACCAAGTGGGTTTCATAGCAAGAAGGGAAGGGAGAGATCATGGGGTGAGAATCCTACTTCTGCTCCAGAAGATAAAGGAGGACGGACCCCCGGGTCTACTTCTGTCGAGTGATGCCGAAAAGGCATTCGACAGAGTAGACTGGGGGTTCATGTTTCAAACACTAGATAAAATGGGAATAGGCCCAAAGATGATGAGACGGATAAAAACACTGTATAGACAACCAAGGGCAGTTATCAAGATCAATGGATTCCTTCGAGATGAAGAGGGGGACGAGACAAGGGTGTCCCCTGTCCCCCCTGCTCTTCATCCTAACTCTAGAGCCACTCCTCGCAACAATTCATAATAATCCAGACATTAAAGGATTCAGGGTAGATGATGAAGAGCACAAACTGTCAGCATTTGCTGACGACGTGCTCTTTTATATAACTAATCCCGGGAGCACATTGCCAAACCTGATCAGAACGCTTAAGCAATATGGAGAGATAGCAAACTTTAAAATTAACATGGGGAAATCTGAAATCCTGAATATAAACATAAGTAAACTAGAAGAGGAAAAGTTGAAGAGGGAGTTTCAATTCACATGGAAAAAAGAGATAAAATATTTGGGAATAAAATTAGCTAACTCCCTGGAGAAGATATATAAAAGAAATTACATCCCTCTACTGGACGAAATTAAGAAGGAAGGAAAAAAACTTCAGACTAGACCAATATCTTGGATGGGGCGTATAAACGCCATAAAAATGACTCTCCTCCCAAAGATCACATACAAACTCCAAATGCTACCCATCAGATTACCACAGTACTATCTCAGAAAGCTTAAAACAATACTAACAAATATCATATGGAGAAATAAAAAGCCGAGAATTTCCTTAAAGATGTTAAAACAAGAACAAAAAAAGAGGGGGTCTGGCGGTACCGGATATTCTAACATGCGACAAAGCAATAATCCTATCAAGAGCGATAGAATGGGCAAGGGATAATCAAGAAAAAAGATGGGTAAACATAGAAAAATGTTATAGTAAGGCACAGCTAGGAGCTATCATTTAGAACCCTCCTCACCATAGAACGATAGATGAAAAAACACATTTGTTAACACGGGTGGTATTAAAGATGTGGGACACAACATATAAGCAACTAAATAAAACATATAATTCACCTTTATTAAGATTAAAAGAGAATGAGTATTTTGCACCAGGGAAAATAAGCGTATTGGGGAATTGTATAAAAAAAGATAAGGTTGAACTTAGAGAGATTATAAATAAAGGGAAAATTAGGACACTACATGAGTTGGAACAGAACACAGAAACTTGGGTGATTAATGCATGGAGGTACACGCAATTAGAACGGTTTGTGAAGAAACTACCACAGCCAATAAGATCAGGAGAGGAACTGACGGGGCTAGAAAAATTATGCACCTCAGAAATCACAAAAAATACTATTTCAAAATTATATAAATTATTGTTGATAGAGGAAGAAATAGAGGTACCTACATTCATTAAACAATGGGAAAAGGACTTGGGGACACAGAAAGATTTAAACACGATTAAAAAGATTTTGAACCTTACCCATAGCTTGGCAGTAGATATAAAAACAGCTGAGATGAATTATAAATGCTTAGTAAGGTGGTATGTAACACCAGACAGGATCAGTAAATATCAAAAAGGGAAGTCGGCAGATTGTTGGCGGGCATGTAAGGAGGTAGGCACAATGGCACACTTGTGGTGGAAGTGCCCGATTATTCAAAAGTATTGGAAAAACATCCTAGCAATTATTAAAGAGATTACTGAAATGGAGGTAAAAGAAGATCCATGGACGGTGCTCTTCCACGGCATTGATGGGAACGAGAGACAATATAAGGCCTCCCTGGTACCACACTTAATAAATGCAGTAAAAAAGTTAATTCCTAAAAACTGGTTGGCAAAAGAAAGCACACAGATATGGGAGTGGATAAATGCCGTGGAAGAAACTTATATCACGGACAGGACATACAGTAATAAGGAAGAAAAGAGGGAGGTGGGAAAAGACAAATGGAAGTGTTGGAGAGAGTTTAAAAAATTGTGGAGTTATGCAGAGAAAATCAGGACCTAGCCGAGTTATTGAAGGAAGGGGTATTGCACAAGGGTTGGGGGGGGGGGGGGGTAGAGGTCGAAAGGGATTAGATTAATGCCGGCCATACACGGTTCGAATTTCGTAAGAATTTTCTTTCGAAAATCGTATGAAAGAATTTTCGTATGAATTTCGCATCATTAGTGGGCTGCAACAACGGCCGATTTTCGTGCGGCAATCGAATTTGAGGAATCGGACATGTTGGAAATTTTCCGAAAAACAAACGATTTTCTAATCAATGATGGGAGAATCGTGCGAGAAATGTAATAAGAAAAGAAAATTTACGGAGAGAAAAGAAGATTCCCGGCCAAGAAAATTCTTTTCTTTAGCAACATGAGGTGAAATTGAAGGCTTGGTCGGCCGAATTTCGAAAATCAATGGTGGCATCATCGGATCACAAAAAAAACGAAATTTCTTATTTTGAAAAGAAAATTCGTTCGAAATTCGACCGTGTATGGCCTGCTTAAATACTACGGGGTATGATTGAGAGAGATAATATAATAAAGGCTGAAATTTTTACTCTAGTTTTATAAGGGAGAAGGAATGAGAAGGTTAGGTACTGATAAGTTGATTATGGGATTTTCTTGTGATTTCCTTCTTCCTTTTTTCTATACTGCTGTAAAAAATAGCCACAGTGATGTGAAAAATGAAAAAAGAGACATATATGAACGGTCAAGTTGATTTTGGTCTCTCCACACAACAAACTGAGTGGCACAAAAAAAAAAAAAAAGTGTAAATTTGCTGCCCCCTCAAAATAACTCAACACACAGCCATTAATGTCTAAACCGCTGGCAATAAAAGTGAGTACACCCCTAAGTGAAAATGTCCAAATTGGGCCCAAAGTGTCAATGTTTTGTGTCGCCACCATTATTTTCCAGCACTGCCTTAACCCTCTTGGGCATGGAGGTCACCAGAGCTTCACAGGTCACCACCGGAGTCCTCTTCCCCTCCCCCATGATGACATCACGGAGCTGGTGGATGTTAGAGACCTTGCGCTCCTCCACCTTCCGTTTGAGGATGTCCCACAGATGATCAATAGGGTTTAGGTCTGGAGACATGCTTGGCCAGTCCATCACCTTTACCCTCAGCTTCTTTATCAATGCAGTGGTGATCTTGGAGGTGTGTTTGGGATCGTTATCATGTTGGACTACTGTCCTACTGTGAGATACTGTATATATTTTTCATAGTGTTGGTAGAGTTACCTGGTCTCTGGTGACATCACCATAGTTGTCATGGACAGATTTTATTCTATGTAAATTCCTTGAGATATTGAATCATCTTCTGTGTATGTAATGAGATGGCTATGTGCTGAAATTTTACTGTTCTTGCATGAATTACTCTGTTTATTCAATCTACTTGTTTTTTTTTTTTTTTTGCTAGATCATAGGATTGTGACGTTGAAGACAATTGTTGAATGTCCTAGGCCTGAGGAAGCGGAATATCTATGAAACGTGTTAACAATATTGGGCATATATGAATACAGTCCACAACATTCTGCGCAGAAATTTTAGGAATACACTTTTTATATGTTTTTGGGGCCTGTTTCAGGCTTGTTTTTATCTCTATGTATATAAAAAAAATTAAACTTTTATTGTATTAAATTTTGTTATATTTTCCTGGTGGCACGTCCTTTAATTTCCTTACTTTTTTTCTACTCGTTAGCATTGAGTGGATGGTGCCCTCAGGAAAAAATGTTATGAACATTTATAGGATGGTTTGAGGAATTCACTGACCACATTTTAGCTGTTATATCTCATTTCTTTTAAGGGCTCTTATTATTTATAGGAAATTACAAAATGTTGAGCCAGGAAGTATCCAATTGTCTTTAGGGATCAGGAAGAATCATTTTTGTTTGTTTGGAGCAAATTTCCTTTTCTGGCCTTCATCTCTACCAACTGCATGTTTAAAGTTCTCAGGTTCTGAATTTTTTTTTATTTTATTTACGTATTTCTTTATTTATGGGTGAGCCTAATGGACAGGGTTATTTTTTTCAACCAAATAATATAACATTAGGCTGCACATTTTTTTTCTGTAGCCTATTTGTAGCTGGTTCTTGACACGTAAAACTGTGAGCCCTTAACATTTCACATTTAAATAAGAAGTTACTGAAAGCCCTAGTCAACTCAACATTGAAAAAAAAATACAAAAGTGCCACATTTCCCAAAATGACTTTCAACTTAACCCCTTTATCAACTTTATATGATATAAAAACCTCATGAGTGCCTCCATGAGATCTTTGTTCCTCAGGCTGTAGATCAGAGGATTCAGCAATGGGTTAATGAGGGCAGATATGACTGAAAACAGTTTGTTTGAATTGACCATATTGCTGGAGGAGGGAACAAAGTGAATGAAAATTAAGGAGCCATATAAGATGGAGACCACGGTGAGGTGTGATGTGCAGGTGGAGAATGCTTTCCTCTTTCCCGTCTTGGTACGGATTCTGAGGATGGTACTTAAAATACGGAAATAGGGAAGAAAGGTCAAAAGAATGACTCCTAACCCAAGACTGGCACCTGCTACGAATATGACCATTATGTTTATGAAGGGGTCAGTGCATGTAATTTTAAACAAGTGTGGAAGGTCACAAAAAAAGTTGTGGATGGAAGTTGGGCCACAGAAGGATAATCTGAGCAAAAAAAGAGTATGAATCAAAGAGAGGGAACATCCTGCAGCCCAGACCAGAGAGGCCATACAAGTACAGACCCTCCAAGACATAATTAGTTGGTAATGTAGGGGGTGGCAGATGGTCGTAGGACATAGTTGAGAGTAGGAAGAGTTCTGAGCTAGTAAAGTAGAGAAAGAAGAAAACTTGAGCTATACAGGCAGTGATAGATATTGATCGTTTTTTTGTGACCAAGTCAAAGAGTATCCTTGGTGCCGTCACTGATGAATAGGACATGTCCAGAAAAGCCAAATTGGTAAGAAAAAAATACATTGGGTTGTGTAGATGATAGTCAGTGAGGACCAAGAAAAATATGAGGTTTGTGATAAGAGTCATCATGTAGATCAGGAAGAAGAACACAAAAAGTCCATTCATGGTTGGTGGATGGTCTAATAGACCCACAAGAGTAAGAAAAGTAACCTTTGTGAGATTCCTCATATTATTTATTCCTTCTCAGTGTAATGTTATCAATCTGAGGAATTGTGAATCGGAAAAGATGTACGGAATGAGCGCTCATTATGCTCAGATTTCCATGTAGACATGTTATCCAGATAATGACTTATATAGATATAAAATGTTGGCATTCCCACCGGGCAGTCTGCCGTGTTGTATTAAAACAAAGCTTTAAGTCTTGTTGAAGTCCATGTGGACGAAACGCATCGGGTGAGCCTTACTCTTTCCTACACTTGATTTTATTATTATACACGTGATCACGCTTTTATATCGTTTGTTGATTATTGGTTATATCCAATAAAATACGTCATTTGATTTGCACTATTGGCGTCCTATCTATCTTTTTGGGAACCATCCATGCTCTGGAGACTTGTTTGTGGCTGAGAATTCCCCCTCTGGCTTCTGAACGGACAGTCGTGACATGGACCATAGAGGATAGATCCCCCTCGAGATCCGGGGTTTCCAGGACCAACCATCGTCCAACCATCGTCCATTAAGGATCTCAGAGCCTGTTTGATTCGGTGTCACCGGCACCTGAATCCACTCCTGCTGGTAAGCGTATTCCATCTATTCACTTCCCATGATCGTACAACTCATGATATACAAGAGAAGATTTCTACATCAGTCCAACATTCATATTTAGCCTATGTTTGGGACTCTCTTGTATCAGATTTATAGCCATACATTGGGACTTTACTATATCCCGTCTAATATTCAATTTTTTGGTATTATGCTTCATGTGTTTCAGCTATGTATATATTGGTAATGGTCACCATGTCTGATGTGCCTTTTACCATTTGTTATAATTTTTAGCGCTTCATTTCACTTTTACTTAAGTCTCGTTAAATGTCTCTTAAGATTTAATTTAAAACACCTTTGTCACTTGAGATTCTCTTTATATAAATAAGTTTACAGTTAATAAAATATCCCCTGCATTAAAAATCTTCTGAAATTCTACTTTTTAGCTATTGCCTATTTACCGATGTAATTCCAATACTTTAAAATGAAGCCAATCACTTACAAATAGCAAAAATTAGTTTTTTAAAGGCACAAAAAAATAAAAAAATAAAAACAAAAGTAAATCTTTTATGTCCAAAAAAGCCGCACTAGTTGAAAATGTGATATAAACAGTTCAACTACTATCAATCCAACGGTGAGGCAATTAATGAGATAAAAAAAATACTAAAGTGTAGAAAGTTCACGTGAAGAAAAATACTGAAAAAAAATCCTCATCAGCAAAAAATGATCTTTAAAGTTCCGACACCAACATAAATGGGAGCTCCTTAAGTGACACCCACCACCTCAGGTAACGGGGGCGCTGACCGGATCATATGGGCCTTCTATTGCTAGAAAGGTCAACCAAGCTTTGGTGGTAACCCTCGATGGGGCGAGGCCGCGTGCTGACGTCACTGCGTTCCCACTGACCATGGAAGCGCGGGTAGACCGTTTCCATTTTTTTTGCCCAGCAAAGATTATTTTACAAGGCGATTTTTACACAAGAATCATGTAAATGCAATCTAAATATTTTAATAAAGAGTTTACAGTGCCTTGAAAAAGTATTTATACCCCTTGAAATTTTCCACATTTTGTCATGTTACAATCAAAAACGTAAATGTATTTTATTGGGATTTTATGTGATAGACCAACACAAAGTGGCACATAATTGTGAAGTGGAAAGAAAATGATAAATGATACAAATAAATATGTGAAAAGTGTGGGGGGGAGGGGCATTTGTATGGCGCCCCCCGGAGTCAATACTTTGTAGAACCCCCTTTCTCTACAAGTCTTTTTGGGGATGTCTCTACCAGCTTTGCACATCTAGAGAGGGACATTTTTGCCCATTCTTCTTTGTAAAATATCTCAAGCTCTGTCAGATTGGATGGAGAGCGTCTGTGAACAGCAATTTTCAAGTCTCGCCACAGATTCTCAATGGGATTTACAGTGCCTTGCAAAAGTATTCATCCCCCTTGGCTTTTTACCTATTTTGTTACATTACAGCCTTTAGTGCAATGTTTTTTTAATCTGAATTAAATTAGAAAAATATATACATAAAACTATTTTTCAGAAATAAAAAACTGATAATTGGCATGTGCGTATGTATTCACCCCCTTTGTTATGAAGCCCATAAAAAGCTCTGGTGCCACCAATTACCTCCAGAAGTCACATAATTAGTGAAATGATGTCCACCTGTGTGCAATCTAAGTGTCACATGATCTGTCATTACATAGACACACCTTTGTGAAAGGGCCCCAGAGGCTGCAACACCTAAGCAAGAGGCACCACTAACCAAACACTGCCATGAAGACCAAGGAACTCTCCAAACAAGTAAGGGACAATGTTGTTGAGAAGTACAAGTCAGGGTTAGGTTATAAAAAAAATATCCAAAACTTTGATGAACCCTAGGAGCACCATCAAATCTATCATAACCAAATGGAAAGAACATGGCACAACAGCAAACCTGCCAAGAGACGGCCGCACACCAAAACTCACTGAGCGGGCAAGGAGGGCATTTATCAGAGAGGAGCACAGAGACCTAAGGTAACCCTGGAGGAGCTGCAGAGTTCCACAGCAGAGACTGCAGTATCTGTACATAGGACCACAATAAGCCGTGCGCTCCATAGAGTTGGGCTTTATGGCAGAGTGGCCAGAAGAAACACATTACTTTCAGCAAAAAACAAAATGGCACGTTTTGAGTTTGGGAAAAGGCATGTGGGAGACTCCCAAAATGTATGGAGGAAGGTGCTCTGGTCTGATGAGACTGAAATTGAACTTTTTGGCCAACAATGAAAATGCTATGTCTGGCGCAAACCCAACACATCACATCACCCAAAGAACACCGTCCCCACTGTGAAACATGGTGGTGGCAGCATCATGCTGCGGGGATGTTTTTCAGCAGTCGGGACTGGGAAACTGGTCAGAGTTGAGGGAAAGATGGATGGTGCTAAATACAGGGATATTCTTGAGCAAAGGCCGATCCAGGACTGGAGCATCCCAATAAGTATGCTCCATTGAGTGACAATGGTGAAACCAGACAGGGACCAGCACTGCTGGAGATGAGGGACTCTCCTAGCTGCCAGGGGAAGAACTCCTCCAGTGAGAGTGGGGGGGGGGCAGCAAAGGGAAAGGAAAGACAGATTCTGGTGGTAGGGGACTCAATTCTTAGAAGGACAGAGAGGGCAATCTGTAACCAAGACCTGAAGCGCCGAACAGTATGTTGTCCACCGGGTGCTCGGGTTCGGCACATCACGGACCTTGTGGACAGATTACTGGGAGGGGCTGGGGAAGACCCGGCTGTCATGGTGCACGTTGGCACCAATGACAAAGTCAGAGGCAGATGGAGTGTCCTAAAGAACGATTTTAGGGACTTAGGTGCTAAATTGAGGAAAAGGACCTCCAAGGTAGTATTCTCAGGAATACTACCGGTACATCGAGCCACACCAGAAAGGCAGAGGGAGATTAGGGAAGTAAACAAGTGGCTGAAGAGCTGGTGTAGTAAGGAGGGGTTTGGGTTCCTGGAGGACTGGGCCGACTTCTCAGTCGGTAACCGGTACTATAGAAGGGACGGACTGCACCTAAATGAGAAGGGTGCAGATCTGCTGGGAAGGAAGATGGCCAAAAAGTTAGAGGGGTTTTTAAACTAGGCGATGGGGGGGAGGGTCCAGAGACAGGGATAGCCAGCGCGGATGATATTCCAGAGGGTAGTGTTGGGGGCATTAGTGGTAGGTTAACCAAAGCACATAAACACAAGGTGAGTATAGTAGCAAGTCCTAGTTGCAATTTTGAAACACCCAATACGAGGACAATATGCGACCGGTCTAAACTATGTGGCATGTTCACCAATGCCCGGAGCATGGCAGACAAGATGGGTGAACTAGAGATACTGTTGTACAAGGAGGATTTGGATTTTGTGGGAATTTCAGAGACCTGGTTCAACAGCTCTCATGATTGGCTGGCAAACATTCAAGGGTATACCCTTTACCGCAAGGATAGAGAGGGTAAAAAAGGGGAGGGGTATGCCTATATATAAAGAATAATGTACAAGTGAATGTGAGAGATGACATCACTGAGGGGGCTAGAGAGGAGGTGGAATCCTTATGGGTAGAGCTCCAAAGGGATGAAGCTAAGGGGAAAATAATACTGGGAGTAGGCTACAGGCCCCCTAACCTGAGGGAGGAAGTGGAGACGGATCTCCTATCACAAATTGGATTAGCAGCAAGGATGGGAAGTGTTATCATAATGGGGGATTTTAATTATCCAGACATAGACTGGGCGGAGGGAACCGCGCATTCATTTAAGGCTCGCCAGTTCCTTAATGTCTTGCAGGACAATTTTATGGGTCAGATGGTAGACGCACCAACTAGAAATAAAACATTACTAGATCTACTGATTACCAACAATACAGACCTGATAACAGATGTGGAAATACGGGGCAATTTAGGTAACAGCGATCACAGGTCAATTAGTTTCAGTATAAATCACACAAATAGGAAACATAAAGGGAATACAAAGACACTGAATTTCAAAAGAGACAACTTCCCTAAACTACAAACCTTGCTAAAAGGCATAAATTGGGAAAAAATATTAGGAACAAAGAATACGGAGGAGAGATGGGTTTGCTTTAAGAGCATATTAAATAAGGGCATTAGCCAATGTATCCCATTGGGTAATAAATTTAAAAGAGCGAACAAAAATCCTGGATGGCTTAACTCCAATGTAAAAATGCATATAAAAGCAAAGGAGAAGGCCTTCAAAAAATACGAGGTTGAGGGATCATCCTCAGCATTCAGACTTTATAAAGAATGCAATAAGAAATGTAAGGGTGCAATTAGGACGGCTAAGATAGAACATGAAAGACACATAGCGGAGGAGAGCAAAAAAAATCCCAAGAAATTCTTTAAGTATGTAAACAGTAAAAAAGGGAGGACAGACCATATTGGCCCCATAAAGAATGAGGAAGGACATCTGGTTACAAAGGATGGGGAGTTGGCGAAGGTATTGAATTTATTCTTCTCCTCAGTCTTCACGAGTGAATCGGGGGGCTTGAGTAACCAAAACTGCAGTGTTTATCCTCATGACACAACACAGGAAGCACCTCCATGGTTAACAGAGGACGGAATTAAAATTAGACTTGAGAAACTTAACATTAATAAATCACCGGGACCAGATGGCTTGCATCCGAGGGTACTTAGGGAACTCAGTCAGGTGATTGCCAGACCGTTGTTCCTAATTTTTACAGACAGTCTATTGACTGGAATGGTACCAGCTGATTGGAGAAAAGCCAATGTAGCACCAATATTTAAAAAGGGCCCAAAAAACATCCCTGGGAATTACAGACCAGTTAGCCTAACATCAATAGTATGTAAAATCTTGGAGGGGATGATAAGGGACTATATACAAGATTTTAGTAATAAGAACGATATCATTAGCAGTAATCAGCATGGATTCATGAAGAATCGTTCTTGCCAAACCAATCTATTAACCTTCTATGAGGAGGTGAGTTGCCATCTAGATAAAGGAAGGCCCGTAGACGTGGTGTATCTGGATTTTACAAAAGCATTTGACACAGTTCCCCATAAACGTTTACTGTACAAAATAGGGTCCGTTGGCATGGACCATAGGGTGAGTACATGGATTGAAAACTGGCTACAAGGGCGTGTTCAGAGGGTGGTGATAAATGGGGAGTACTCAGAATGGTCAGGGGTGGGTAGTGGGGTTCCCCAGGGTTCTGTGCTGGGACCAATCCTATTTAATTTGTTTATAAGCGATCTGGAGGATGGGGTAAACAGGTTAATCTCTGTATTTGCAGACGATACTAAGCTAAGCAGGGCAATAACTTCTCCGCAGGATGTGGAAACCTTGCAAAAAGATCTGAACAAATTAATGGGGTGGGCGACTACATGGCAAATGAGGTTCAATGTAGAAAAATGTAAAATAATGCATTTGGGTGGCAAAAATATGAATGCAATCTATACACTGGGGGGAGAACTTCTGGGGGAATCTAGGATGGAAAAGAACCTGGGGGTCCTAGTAGATGATAGGCTCAGCAATGGCATGCAATGCCAAGCTGCTGCTAATAAGGCAAACAGAATATTGGCATTAAAAGGGGGATCAACTCCAGAGATAAAACGATAATTCTCCCACTCTACAAGACTCTGGTCCGGCCGCATCTGGAGTATGCTGTCCAGTTCTGGGCACCAGTCCTCAGGAAGGATGTACTGGAAATGGAGCGAGTACAAAGAAGGGCAACAAAGCTAATAAAGGGTCTGGAGGATCTTAGTTATGAGGAAAGGTTGCGAGCGTTGAACTTATTCTCTCTGGAGAAGAGACGCTTGAGAGGGGATATGATTTCAATTTACAAATACTGTACTGGTGACCCCACAATAGGGATAAAACTTTTTCGCAGAAGAGAGTTTAATAAGACTCGGGGCCACTCATTACAATTAGAAGAAAAGAGGTTTAACCTTAAACTACGTAGAGGGTTCTTTACTGTAAGAGCGGTAAGGATGTGGAATTCCCTTCCACAGGTGGTGGTCTCAGCAGGGAGCATTGATAGCTTCAAGAAACTATTAGATAATCACCTGAATGACCGCAACATACAGGGATATGTAAGGTAATACTGACACATAATCACACACATAGGTTGGACGTGATGGACTTGTGTCTTTTTTCAACCTCACCTACTATGTACTATGTAACTATGTAACTATGTAAAACCTGGAGCACTCTGATCACCATGGATACATCCCCCTTATATTGGGATATGATCTCCATGTATAAATACATAAGTGGTCCATAACTCAACACCATAACTCGGTGTTGAGTTGTTCACTTTAAGGTCATCACAGAGGACAAGAGGCAACTCTTTAAATCAGGAGGAAAGCCTTTCCATAATTGGAGGATATTTAATCTCCAATTACGGAAAGGTATCTTCACAGTAAGAGCTGTGAAAATGTGGAATAGACTTCCTCCAGAAGGGGGATCTGACCAGCTCAGTAGATTGCTTTAAAAAAGGCCTGGATTCTTTTCTAAATGTACAGATTATAACTGGGTACTAACATTTATAGGTAAAGTTGATCCAGGAAATATCTGATTGCCTCTCTAGAGATCAGGAAATAATTTCCCCTACTGGAGAAAATTGGATCATGCTTTGCTGGAGTTTTTTTTTTGCCTTCCTCTGGATCAACTGTGGGTGAAGGATTGTGTATATAGAATTGTACATTTTTCCCCTCTTTTATTGGTTGAACTGGATGGACTTGTGTCTTTTTTCATCCGGACTAACTATGTAACTGCACCAATGCCATAAAAAAGCCCAGCGAGGCATTTCAAGATGTCATCAGGCATATTGTAACCGGCCATTTTTGTGGCATTGGCGCAGTAAAGGCTTCTTTCTGGCAACTAGACCATATGGATCATTTTTGTTTAAGTATCGTCATATTGAGCTCCTTGAAACAACCACTCCGTCTTTTTCCAGAGCAGCCTGTATTTCTCCTGAGGTTACCTGTTTGCGGTTTTTCTTTGTATCCTGAACAATTCTTTTGGCAGTTGTGGCTGCAATCTTTCTTGGTCTACCTGACCTTGGCTTGGTATCAAGGGATCCCCAAATTTTTCACTTCTTAATAAGTGATTGAACAGTACTGACTGGCAAATTTAAGGCTTTGGACATCCTTTTATATCGTTTTTCACCTTTATAAAGTTCCCTTACCTTGTTACGCAGGTCTTTTGAAGTTCTTTTCTGGCTCAGTATCTAGCCTGCTTAGTGCATCCACATGAGAGATAACAAACTCATTGACTTTTTATACACAGACACTAATTGCAAAGTAAAAAAGCCACAGATGCGGGACATTTCTCTTTAATTGGCATTGCACCCTGTGTGTGTCACCTTCTGTGTATGTACCAAAGCCAAGCATTCCGGGGGGGGGGGGGGGGAAGGGGGGAAACTTTATATCAGGGCCATTTGGGGGATTTATGTTATTATTAAAAAGGAGCCAAACAACTCTATGATAATAAATGGCTTCATATGATTTCTATCCTTAAATAAAAGAGATTTTTTGGTATGATCAGTCATATTTTCCACATCGATGCCAAAATTTCACCATTTCTACAAGGGGATGCAAACTTTTGATCACAACTGTTTAACAAACAAC
Source organism: Lithobates septentrionalis (assembly GCA_037952835.1). Taxonomy (NCBI): domain Eukaryota; kingdom Metazoa; phylum Chordata; class Amphibia; order Anura; family Ranidae; genus Lithobates; species Lithobates septentrionalis. The sequence goes on from JBBDGP010002710.1 coordinate 96,918, forward strand.
AAAATGTTGATCCATGAAGTATACATTTGCCCTTGGAGATCAGGAAGACATTTCTTGTTTGTTTGAGCAAATTGCTTTTTGTTTGCCTTCATCTATTATTCTATAGAGGCATCACAAGGGGTGGTGGAAGGTGCAACATCCAAACAGGCATTAATATAGTATAAATGTTACCAATAGTAACACAGATTTTTAGGTCACCATAGAAACAATTTGGTTAACATACAAATACATTTTTTTTACCCAAATGTATTTAAACATAATATAGCAAAAAGCAATTTGCACAAATTTTAGGAACATATAAAACCTATAAAAACAGAGGACTTCCGACTTCCTATTACCCATGCCACTATGATATTGTGCATTAAAAATGGCAAATATCAGCAAAACAGACATGAAGTCTTCAATCCAAAATCCATGTAACAACGCGTTTCGCAACAGTAGGTTGCTTCATCAGGAGTATAATACTGTAAAAAGGAGTAAGAGAGCCTACAATAGATAAAAACAGTATGAGACAAAGATAGTATTGATCAACAGTAGTCATGTCCATGTGTATATTAAAAACACCCAAAACTGGATCAATAACCGCAACAGTATAGAAGTCTGATAGGAGTGTAGCACAGCAGAGATGGCTCACTAGGTCAACCTGGGGTGTTAAGCCCCCACCTAACCTCAGTGCGGACCACTGGAGCAAAACAGGCCAATGGCCCAATTGTGGACTCAACTAAAAACAGAAAATCATAGAACCCAAGATGGAAAAATGAAACAAGTGAAGTATCCCAAAAAAAGGGCTCAAAATAGGAAAACACAATAAATGCTTATAAAAATAAGGTACATAAAACCAAAACAGCCAATACAAACCTTTGCAGCCAAAGGAGAAGATATAATGAAAAAATACAGACATACCACATGACACAAAATTCACTTCCCAGAAGTCTGCCTTAAGATACAAGTCAGATTTCAGGCATCCACTGCAACAAAAACGTCACTTTTGGAGAGACACTTTCAATAGAAACACGTCTAAAGGGATGCAGGCCCAGCAGATTTCCTCATGAGTGCCCTGCAGCTGCACAGCTGACAGTTAATTATGAAACCCCTCCCATTAGACCCGCTCAGAACAGAGGCACAGACAAACACACAGGGATTTCTTCAGAATAACAAAAGGTAGGAATCTGCAATAAAGTTTATTATAATCCTTGCAATGTACACAGATCACCCAGAGGGGAATGTTTTTTTTCTCAACAAAAGTGGAGTCACTCTTTAAATAAACTTGTGTAAAAAAAAAAAATTCAGTATTTGTATGTTAACCAAATTGCTTCCGTGGTGCCTGTTTATTGGTAAAATGTATTCTTTATTTCTGCCTTCATCTCTTTTTTTTTAAAATCCGGTAATCTTTATTACAAAAATGTTTCTTACATCAATACATCAAACACAATTCACATTCATATTGCCCATATACAGCAAAAATACACATTACATAAAATAACCCCCCAAGCAACAAAAAAACCTCAAATCAAGTAGCCCCCTCATCTCCCCCTCCTCTTCCTCCTCCCCTCCCCCCCTCAAAAGGTCCAACCCCCCCATCTCCCATCTCTGACCAGCCGGCTGGTATCCCCCCTCCATCCTATGACAACTCACATTTCAAGGCCCAAGACCTCCAAACAGCTTTTCCAAATAGCCTCAAACTTTCCTCGACAAATTTCTATGTAGAAACGTAAATTTCTCTCTTATTTGCGTTCTCCATTCCTCCGCTGTCGGTGGATAAGTGGAGATCAATTTCTGAGCAATTAATTTACGTGCCTGGAACGAACTTCTCGCTATTGTATCCTTCATCTCTATCAACTGCAGGTTTAGGGTTCTCAGGTTGCAAAGTTGTTTTATTTTTATTTTATTTATTTTTGTCTTTCGGGTGAGCCCCAATGGACATGTGTCTTTTCAACCTAATTATGTAATATTAGGCTGAAAATGTATTTTCTTTTAGTTGCCCATTTGTAGCTGGTTCTCTCTAAGTATAACCATGAGCCCTTAACATTTCACAAAGAGTCAACTAAACACTGAAAAAAAAAAAGCCAAATTTTCCAATATTATTTTCAGCTTAACCCCTTTATTAACTTTATGTAATAACGGGACCTCATAAGTGCCTCCATAAGGTCCTTGTTCCTCAGGCTGTAGATCAGAGGATTCAGCAAGGGGTTAATGAGGGCAGATATGACTGAAAAAGTTTTGTTTAAATTGAACATGTTGCTGGAGGTGGGAACCAAGTAAATAAAAATTAAAGATCCATAAAAGATGAAGACCACGGTGAGGTGTGATGTGCAGGTGGAGAATGCTTTCCTCTTTCCAGTCTTGCTACGGATTCTGAGGATGGTCCTGAAAATATAGACATAGGGAATAAAGGTCAAAAGAAAGGCTCCCAATCCAAGACTAGCACCTGTTAAGAATACGGCCACCATGTTTTCGAAGGGGTCCGTACATGTAATTTGAAACAAGTGTGGAATGTCACAACAGAAGTTGTGGATGGAATTTGGTCCACAGAAGGACAACCTGAGCAAATATAAAGTATGAACCAAAGAGAGAGAACATCCTGCAACCCAGACCGACAAGGCCATATTAGAACATACTCTCCAAGACATATATAGTTTGTAATGTAGAGGGTGGCAGATGGCGATGTACCGGTCATAGGACATAGCGGAGAGCAAGAAGAGTTCTGAGCAAGTAAAATAGGCATAGAAGAAGACTTGGGCTATACAGGCAGAAAGGGCAATTGATCTGCTTTTGGTGACCAAGTCAAAGAGCATCCTTGGTGCGGTCACCGTTGAATAAGACATGTCTAGAAAGGCCAAATTGCCAAAAAAAAAATACATTGGTGTGTGCAAATGATGATCGGTAAGAACCAGTAAAAAAATAAGAAGGTTTATGATAAGAGTCATCAAGTAGATTGGGAGGAAGAATACAAAAAGTCCATTCATGGTTGGTGGATGGTCTGATAGACCCACAAGAGTAAGAACGGTAACCTTTGTGAGATTCAGCATATTATTTATTGATGTTCAGTGTAATTTTATCAATCTGAGGAATTGTGAATAGGAAAACGTACGGAGTGTGCGCTCATTATGCTCAGATTTCCATGTAGACTTGTTATCCAGATAATGACTTATATAGATATAAAATGTTGACATTCCCACAGGACAGTCTCCTGTGTGATAACAATGCAAAGCTTTAAGTCTTGTTAAATGTCTCTTTGGATTTAATTTAAAACATCATACCACTTGAGATTCTCTTTATATAAATAGGTTTACAGTTAATAAAATATCATCTGAAAAAAAATCTACTGAAATTATTATTTTTTTTTTATTGGCCAAAGTAAGTACAAAGCACTTTAAAATGAAACCAAGCACTCACATATAGCAAAAATCTTCATTTTTAAAGGCACCAAAAAAGTATCAAAACAAAAATAAAACTTTAAATATTTATTATAACTCCTTAAAAACAATGTTCATATACAAAAATAACCTAGGTAGCTCCATAGTCATACAGGTAAACCACCATGAAATACATGTACATGGATATTGTAGGTGAAGAAGACCCCAATGCATTAGAATTCTGACATGACCCTTTATCAGGAGGATACATTTCACTGCTTAAGATTATGGTGTAAATATGCACTATATTGTCAAAAGTATTGGGACGCCTGCCTTTACACGCACATGAACTTTAATGGCATCCCAGCCTTATTCCGTAGGGGTCAATAATGAGTTGGCCCACCCTTTGCAGCTATAACAGCTTCAACTCTTCTGGGAAGGCCATCCACAAGGTTTAGGAGGGTGTCTATGGGAATGTTTGATCATTCTTCCAGAAGGGCATTTGTGAGGTCAGGCACTGATGTTGAATGAGAAGGCCTGGCTTGCAGTCTCCGCTCTAATTCATCACAAAAGTAAGTACACCCCTCACATTTTTGTAGATCTGTTCTATCTTTTCATGTGACAACACTGAAGAAATAACACTTTGCTACAATGTAATGTAGTGAGTGTACAGCTTGTATAACAGTGTAAATTTGCGGGAGATGCAAGGTGAGGACGTAGTGTCCGTCACGGAGGGAGGAGCCCCAGAGTGCCAGCCGGACGCTGAAGCGAGGAGCGACGCTGAAGCTGCGGGAGGTCCCTGGGACAAGCAACGGGATGTGAGGCATCGTAGCCCCGTAGAGGGAACGGTAGCGGCCCCCGGAACTAAGCTCTGCCAGATGGAACACTGAAAGGGGGAATTTCAAAGAACATCAGGAAAGCGGCTGAGGCAGAGAATTAAGGCGTGAGTAACAGCAGCAGCGGGATCCTGGCCCCCTCGTCTCCCCGCCCCTCCTGCATACCCCCCCTGGCCGAATAAAACCCTCAAAGTCTGTAAGTATTCTCTCCCCATGAGAGGGGGGAAGGAAGACAAGTTTAGAAGGGCAGAAACTAAAGGTAATCAGTAAAGGAATATTTAAACAGCAATGACATGTATGCACCTGCAACTGTTTGGGACATATCCGAGACTCTCCTGTACAGACTGGTAGTTAAGGTTTGATTGTTTAACACACAGTACCGAGTATGTGCACAAACCTAGAGGAGTTACATTTAAAGTAAAAGAGAATAACGTACTGACTCCCTAAAACTAGGTAGGGAGAAACAGGGAGGCTATATAAAAGTGTTGAAGATTTCCTATGCGGTGTAATAATATTGGGTCAAAACCCATTCTAGAGCTGAAATCAGGGAAGCTCAGAGGCGAGGGAAGAGATTTCTACTCAATTACAACAGGGGAAAGACCATCTGAAACTATAGTCAAATTGTTCTGTAAACGGGTAGACTGTATGTTTCAGTAGGTCTAATAAATAAGAGGGGGAGACAATCAAGCCGCACTCAGATAAGGGAAGGACTTTCAAATAGGTCGCGGCTCCCGCCCCCCTCCCCTCCCCCCGCCCCCCCATACCCTGTACGCTCCTTCCTATCTCGTCTACGCGCTTGGTCCCTCCCCTGGGGTAGAGGGAGGATAGGGAATCAAGGCTGGGTAAGCGAATAAGAGGGATAAAAAAGAAAGATAAAATGAGTAAAAGTACAACTAAAGTAACAAGGGGGAATGCCCCTAAGTCCCCGAAAGATAAACCAGCTGTTAGTACGTTAAAACAACATATGACACAAGGAGCCAGCCCAAGGAATATGGATTCTGAGAGACAAAGTCAAACTAAAGCAGAAAAAAAAGGGGCTGATAAAAAAAACAGGAGAGACCCCAGAACATTCCAGAGAAGATTTGTCAACAGAGGGGGAACATGACCTCAGTGGTGCTGAAGGTGGATCAACAGGGGTCCTCCCACTAACAAAAGGAGAGATGAGTGAAATTCTCTTGAGAATGGAAAGTTCGATAAAGACAGACATTAAAAACCTGAGAGGAGATCTGGGGAATATATTGGAAAGAGTAGAAAATACTGAAAGAACAACAGAAGAACAAAAACAAGAATTAGAAACCCTTAGACAGCAAATCAAAAGAACACAACAAAACCAGAAAATAATCCTATACAGATTGGAAGATCAGGAGAACAGGAGTAGACGACAGAACATCAGGATCCGCTCAGCTCCAGAAAAAGAGGGAGAAGACCTGAGGAAAATGATCATAACACTACTAGGTCCCCTGATAGATAGAGGAGGGGAGGACTCCCTAAAGATAGAGAGAGTACATCGAGTAGGATATATCCGCGACTCAAAGACAGAACAACCAAGGGATATAGTAGTTAGATTTAGATTCTATGAACATAAATTTTAAATTTGGAAGAACTTGAGAGGGAGACCACCTTTGCTGTTCGAGGGAGTGGAAATCCAGATTTATGCGGACTTGGCTCAAGAAAGTCTAACAAGAAGGCGATTACTTAAACCTCTATTAGAAATAATGAGATTACAAAATATTAAATATAACTGGGGTTTCCTGGCTTGCCTGAATGGATATAAGGGAGGGAGGTCTGCTAGACTGCGATTCCCGGAAGATCTAGAAGATTTCTGCAAAAGACTTGATATACAGGTTCTGGATATACCAGGCTGGACGACAGAAGATTAAGGGGCCCACAGAAAGGGGGTAGCCCATATAGGACTGTGAAGCAAAGTAGCCTTCGGCTGGGGGGGGGGGGAGGGAGAATGTAGAAAAATAAATAAGAGGTTGTAGAAAGCGTGTATAGAGGCCGGCTGGACCACCCCACCCCAACATCCAACTTGAGGAGTGGGGTGGAGAGGCACACTTGGAACTCCACCTTAGGACAAAGGGACTCAGAAAGGGCTCGGATGGAGGCCCTTGATGACCTAGGGGGCCTTTTGGGGCCAAATTGGGGGGGAGGGAGAAGGGGAGGGGGAGATATAAGGTGTAAGTGCAATAAAAAAACAGGAATAACTTGTTATAAGCTAGAGGTGCATACTAGACAGGAATTGGATGAAAATGACAACACAAATTTCTGACATATAATGTGAAGGGTCTAAACTCACCCTCTAAAAGATACAAAATACTAAAAGAACTGAAGGGATATGGCGCAGGAGTGGTGTCCCTGCAAGAGACTCACTTGACACATGATTCAAACATCAGATTATGGTCGAAGGATTTTCCGACTTGGTATTACGGAGATACAATCTCCAATAGATCAAGGGGAGTGGAAATAGGACTGGCGAGAGACGTACAATTTAAATTAGAAGATAGGATGCAGGATCCAGAGGGGAGATTTCTCTTTCTAAAGGAATTACTGGGGGAAATAGAATGCACCATTGCAAACATATACGCTCCTAATAAAAATCCAGCAAAATTCCTGATAGGTATATTGGAGAAATTAACAAACTTTAGGAAAGGGGGACTGATTGTAATGGGAGATTTTAACGTATGTCTAGAGCCAGAGGTGGATAGTATGTCCGGGGTACAGGGGACGAATAACGGACAGCTAAGAAGGGTAAGACAGAAGATCTATAAGAATCAATTGGTAGATATCTGGAGAACTAGGAATGGTAAAAAAAAAGACTATAAGTTTTACTCCCCTGTACACCGGACGTACTCTAGGATAGACTACATATTGGTAGAACATGGACTCCTGGATAGGATAGTAGACGCAAAAATAGGAATCACCACATTGTCAGACCACTCCCCCGTAGAGATGGAAATGCAACTATCTAAAACTCAGAGACAACCCTCCTTATGGAGACTAAATGAGGACCTATTACAAGATGAGGATGTGGCTCAAAGAGTTGAAGAGGAACTCAAACATTACTTTTTAACAAACGAAACAGGAGATATCTCGGGGTCTGTGGTATGGGAGGCCCATAAGGTGTACATAAGGGGAATATTAATAAAAGAAGGAGCTAGAAAAAAAAAAGAAAGAAAAAATAGAATGGGAAACCTTACGAAAGAAATATCTAATATAGAACAAGAACATAAAAAACAGAGAGGCCTCCATAAGGAAACATACCAAAGGCTGATAAATACAGGAGTGACCCAGGACCCATGGTAGAGCTGTCCACGAGAAGAGTTAAAAAGGTTGATGGACCAAGAAACAAAGGAAAAATTCTTCCTAATAGCGAAAGAAAGATATCATTGGGGGGATAAGGCGGGCAAACATCTGGCTAGAATGCTTAGAAAGAAAAAAAAACGTAATTTCATAGGTAAGATACAGTCCAAACAGGGATCGATGGTCTATGAGACAAAAGAAATAGGGGAAATTTTTAAAAACTACTATAAAGATCTGTATGCGGGGGAGCAGAACGGGTGGCAGATAAAAGAAAAAAGTAAAAAGATAAGTGAATTTTTAAAGAACGCTGGGATCCCTAAGATCCTAGAGAATGCCAAAGAGTCCTTAGAGAAATCAATTACGGAAGAAGAGGTAAAGGAAGCACTATCAGATACAGTAAAAGGGAAAAGCCCAGGGCCTGACGGATTCACCTCATATTATTACAAAAAATGTAAGGATATACTGATACCTAAGATGTGTCAGTATATGAACGGGCTGGGAGAGGATTTCAAGTTGAGCAGGGAGGCGCTATCTGCTATGATTACGGTAATCCCAAAGGAAGGAAAGGATGAGACCTTATGCTCTAGCTATAGACCAATATCGCTACTAAACGCAGATACAAAGATCTTTGCAAAAGTATTAGCGATGAGGATGAAAGGACTAATGAATACACTGGTCCATCCCGACCAAGTGGGTTTCATAGCAAGAAGGGAAGGGAGAGATCATGGGGTGAGAATCCTGCTTCTGCTCCAGAAGATAAAGGAGGACAGACCCCCGGGTCTACTTCTGTTGAGTGATGCCGAAAAGGCATTCGACAGAGTAGACTGGGGGTTCATGTTTCAAACACTAGATAAAATGGGAATAGGCCCAAAGATGATGAGACGGATAAAAACACTGTATAGACAACCAAGGGCAGTTATCAAGATCAATGGATCACTCTCAGATTCCTTCGAGATGAAGAGGGGGACGAGACAAGGGTGTCCCCTGTCCCCCCTGCTCTTCATCCTAACTCTAGAGCCACTCCTCGCAACAATTCATAATAATCCAGACATTAAAGGATTCAGGGTAGGTGATGAAGAGCACAAACTGTCAGCATTTGCTGACGATGTGCTCTTTTATATAACTAATCCCAGGAGCACATTGCCAAACCTGATCAGAACGCTTAAGCAATATGGAGAGATAGCAAACTTTAAAATTAACATGGGGAAATCTGAAATCCTGAATATAAACATGAGTAAACTAGAAAAGGAAAAGTTGAAGAGGGAGTTTCAATTCACATGGAAAAAAGAGATAAAATATTTGGGAATAAAATTAGCTAACTCCCTGGAGAAGATATATAAAAGAAATTACATCCCTCTACTGGACGAAATTAAGAAGGAAGGAAAAAACTTCAGACTAGACCAATATCTTGGATGGGGCATATAAACGCCATAAAAATGACTCTCCTCCCAAAGATCACATACAAACTCCAAATGCTACCCATCAGATTACCACAGTACTATCTCAGAAAGCTTAAAACAATACTAACAAATATCATATGGAGAAATAAAAAGCCGAGAGTTTCCTTAAAGATGTTAAAACAGGAAAAAAAAAGAGGGGGTCTGGCGGTACCGGATATTCTAACATACGACAAAGCAATAATCCTATCAAGAGCGATAGAATGGGCAAGGGATAATCAAGAAAAAAGATGGGTAAACATAGAAAAATGTTATAGTAAGGCACAGCTAGGAGCTATCATTTGGAACCCTCCTCACCATAGAATGATAGATGAAAAAACACATTTGTTAACACGGGTGGTATTAAAGATGTGGGACACAACATATAAGCAACTAAATAAAACATATAATTCACCTTTATTAAGATTAAAAGATAATGAGTATTTTGCACCAGGGAAAATAAGCGTATTGGGGAGTTGTATAAAAAAAGATAAGGTTGAACTTAGAGAGATTATAAATAAAGGGAAAATTAGGACACTACATGAGTTAGAACAGAACACAGAAACTTGGGTGATTAATGCATGGAGGTACACGCAATTAGAACGGTTGGTGAAGAAACTACCACAGCCAATAAGATCAGGAGAGGAACTGACGGGGCTAGAAAAATTATGCACCTCAGAAATCACAAAAAATACTATTTCAAAATTATATAAATTATTGTTGATAGAGGAAGAAATAGAGGTACCTACATTCATTAAACAATGGGAAAAGGACCTGGGGACACAGAAAGATTTAAACACGATTAAAAAGATTTTGAACCTTACCCATAGCTTGGCAGTAGATATAAAAACAGCTGAGATGAATTATAAATGCTTAGTAAGGTGGTATGTAACACCAGACAGGATCAGTAAATATCAAAAAGGGAAGTCGGCAGATTGTTGGCGGGCATGTAAGGAGTAGGGATGAGCCGAACACCCCCCGGTTCGGTTCGCACCAGAACCCGCGAACGGACCGCAAGTTCGCACGAACGTTAGAACCCCATTGACGTCTATGGGACTCGAACGTTCGAAATCAAAAGTGCTCATTTTAAAGGCTAATTTGCATGGTATTGTCCTAAAAAGGGTGTGGGGACCCGGGTCCTACCCCAGGGGACATGTATCAATGCAAAAAAAACTTTTAAAAACGGCCGTTTTTTCGGGAGCAGTGATTTTAATGATGCTTAAAGTAAAAAAAAAAAAGTGAAATATTCCTTTAAATATCGTACCTGGGGGGTGTCTATAGTATGCCTGTAAAGTGACGCGTGTTTCCCATGTTTAGAACAGTCCCTGCACCAAATGTCATTTTTAAAGGAAAAAATCTCATTTAAAACTGCTTGCGGGTTTAATGCCATGTCGGGTCCTGGCAATATGGATGAAAATCAGTGAGACAAACGGTATGGGTACCCCCCAGTCCATTACCAGGCCCTTTGGGTCTTGTATGGATATTAAGGGGAACCCCGCACCCAAATTAAAATAAGGAAAGGTCCCTATATACTCTGAACAGCAGTATACAGGCGGTGCAAACAAGACAGGGACTGTAGGTTTGTTGTTAAGTAGAATCTGTTTGTAATTTTGAACATTTTTAACGTGTTTAGCTCCAGCCAAAAAATCTTTTCTAAGCTTTTTGGAAAACATAGGGAAGGGTTATCACCCCTGTGACATTTGTTTTGCGTCTTTCCTCCTCTTCAGAAGATTTCACCTCACTTTTTTGTCCCAATGAAAAATGTTTTTTGAAAATTTGGGTTTTTTTGTGGAACAAGGATTGGAAAGCATCAGTGGAAAGGAGAAATTGTTTTCCCATATTAACTCTTACATGAGAGAATTTCCCTTCCTAGGGGTAGATTTCATCTCACTTCCTGTTGTCTCCTTCCGTTTGCAAGTAGGAGTCGTTTGTAAGTTAGATGTTTGAAAGTAGGGTCCTGCCCTATATACTCAGCAGAAATTTGGGCCTTAGGTGTTGCTGTGGCCAAAACACTGTAAGCCCTCACAGGGCCCTGCTGTGAAATATTAGATCAAGAATTGTAATTACATGCCCCTGTTGAACAGGAGCTGAAAAATTAGGCCTTAGGCACTGGTGCTGGTGCCACAACACTGCAACCCCTCACAGACACTCTAGTTGGAACGCAGGAACGAGCCCTGCTGCAAAGTATTGCATCAAAAATTGTAATTACACGCCCCTGTTAGACAGGGGCAGAAAAATTGGGCCTTAGGCACTGGTGCTGGTGCCACAACACTGCAACCCCTCACAGACACTCTAGTTGGAATGCAGGAACGAGCCCTGCTGCAAAGTATTACATCAAAAATTGTAATTACACGCCCCTGTTAGACAGGGGCAGAAAAATTGGGCCTTAGGCACTGGTGCTGGTGCCACAACACTGCAACCCCTCACAGACACTCTAGTTGGAATGCAGGAACGAGCCCTGCTGCAAAGTATTACATCAAAAATTGTAATTACACGCCCCTGTTATACAGGGGCTGAAAAATTGTGCCTTAGGCACTGGTGGTGGCGCCCAGAACCAAAAATGTTCTTACAAGCTATCAGCGTGATGATTGAGGAGGAAGAGGATAATTACTCAGGGATAGTCACTCAGCATCAGCATAGGCAGTCTTTGAAGGGATCTGAAAAAAATTATTCAGTTACATCAGCATCAGGTGCTTGGTAGCTGGTGGTGATCCAAGACTGATTCATTTTTATGAAGGTCAGCCGATCGACCGAGTCAGTGGACAGACGCACCCTGTGATCGGTTACCACGCCTCCAGCAGCACTGAATGTGCGTTCCGAAAGAACGCTGGATGCAGGACAGGCCAGTAGCTCAATTGCATACTGTGCAAGCTCTGGCCAGTGATCCATCCTCAAGACCCAGTAACCCAGAGGATTTTCGGTGGGAAAGGTGTCCAAGTCTGATCTTGCCCCTAGGTATTCCTGCACCATGTAAAACAGACGCTGGCGATGGTTGCTGGAACCGATCATACCTTGGGGCTGCGGACCAAAAAATTGTCTGAACGCATCGGTCAGACGGCCACCTTCTCCACCGCTCCTTCTTTGACTGACCGAAGCCTCAGCAACACGTTGTCCAGAAACAGGAGTTTGTAACCTCCCAGTCTCTGGGAACGCGTTGCACAGACCTTTCTGCAAGGCCTCCCGAAGATGTTTCATCCTCTGCTCCCTCTGCGATGGCAAGATAAGGTCCGCAACCTTACCCTTGTAACGTGGATCAAGGAGGGTTGCCAGCCAGTATTGGTCCTTCTCCTTGATACCACGAATACGAGGATCCTTACGCAGGCTTTGCAGGATCAGGGAGGCCATGCAGCGTAGGTTTGCTGAGGCATTCGGTCCGGAGTCCTCTGGGTCACTAAGGACAACAACGTCCGCAGCCACCTCCTCCCAGCCACGTACAAGTCCATGTGTTCCTTGGGACTGATCCCTTAAAGACTGCTGATGCTGAGTGCCAGGCTCCACCTCCATACTGACACAATCTTCCTCCTCCTCCTCGTCCTCTTCCTGTGTGATCGGCGAGCACGCAGGAACACTGTCTGGATAAAGGGGGCCTTGAGAGCTAAGGAAGTCCTCCTCTTCCTGCCTCTGTTCTGCCTCAAGTGCCCTGTCCATTATTCCACGCAGCGTGTGCTCCAACAGGTGGACAAGGGGGACAGTGTCACTGATGCATGCACTGTCAGTGCTCACCATCCTCGTGGCCTCCTCGAATGGTGACAGGACAGTGCATGCATCCCTGATCATGGCCCACTGGCGTGGGGAAAAAAAACCAAGGTCCCCTGACCCTGTCCTGGTGCCATAGTCGCACAGGTACTCATTGATGGCCCTCTGCTGCGTGTGCAGCCGCTGCAGCATGGCCAATGTCGAGTTCCACCTGGTGGGCATGTCACAGATTAGGCGGTTCTTGGGCAGGTTAAACTCCTTTTGGAGGTCCGTCAGCCGAGCACTGGCATTATATGACCGGCGGAAATGCACACAGACTTTCCTGGCCTGCCTCAGGACATCCTGTAAGCCCGGGTACCTGCCCAAGAACCGCTGCACCACCAAGTTAAGGACGTGAGCCAAACAGGGCACATGGGTCAGTTGTCCCTGTCGGAGGGCAGAGAGGAGGTTGGTGCCATTGTCACAAACCACCATTCCTGCCTTAAGTTGGCGTGGCGTCAACCACCTCTGAACCTGCCCCTGCAGAGCTGACAGAACCTCTGCCCCAGTGTGGCTCCTGTCCCCCAAGCACACCAGCTCAAGCACCGCATGGCATCTTTTGGCCTGCGTACTTGCGTAGCCCCTTGAACGCCTACGGAGCACCGCTGGTTCCGAGGAAGAGGCCATGGAGGAAGAAGAAGAGGAGGGGGTGGAGGAGAGAGGTGTGTCACAATCAGCATTTTGGAGGCGTGGTGGCGGAACAACCTCCAACACTACTGCACCTTGTCCTGCATCCTTCCCAGCTGCCAGCAGAGTCACCCAATGCGCCGTGAAACTTAAGTAACGTCCCTGTCCATGCCTGCTGGACCATGAGTCAGCGGTAATATGCACCTTACCGCTGACCGCCCTGTCCAGCGAGGCATGGACATTGCCTTCCACATGCCGGTAGAGAGCTGGAATCGCCTTCCGTGAGAAAAAGTGGCGTTTGGGTACCTGCCACTGAGGAACCGCACATTCCACAAACTCACGGAAGGGGGCAGAGTCTACCAACTGAAAAGGCAGCAGTTGAAGTGCTAGCAATTTTGCCAAGCTAGCATTCAACCGCTGGGCATGTGGATGGCTGGGAGCAAACTTCTTTCGGCGGTGCAGCAGCTGGGGCAGGAAAATTTGCCTGGTACAATCTGGCGTCGGTGTACCAAAAGCAGATTGCCCACAAGTACTTGGCTGTGACACACCTAATTCTACACCTTCATTCCTCTCACTGCAGGTCTCAGAGAGGACTGAAGGTCTAGTGGGGTTGGAAATCTCAGCTGATGAGGAGCAAGGAGAGATCCTCTTTGTTCTTTGGTGTGGGTCTTTTAGATATGCTTGCCAACGAACTGCATGGCAGGTCAACATATGTCTGGTCAAGCATGTGGTACCCAAGCGGGAGATGTTTTGGCCACGCGAGATACGCTTGAGACATATGTTGCAAATAGCAGCGGTGCGATCTGATGCACTCGTCTCAAAAAAGGCCCACACCAAAGAACTTTTTGAATAACGCGCAGAGACTGCAGCGCCCTGCACATGTGGAGCTTTGGGGTGTGATGCAGTCAATGTGCTGCCCTTAGGCTGGCCCCTGGAGGGCATCCTGCCTCATTGGTGATGTGCCACCTCCTCCTCCTCCTCCTCCTCCTCTCTCCTATCAGGCACCCACGTTGAGTCAGTGACCTCATCATCCCCTCCCTCCTCATCACTGGAGCAAACCTGGCAGTATGCTGCAGCAGGGGGAGCATGACTGCCAGATTGCTGTCCTTCTTGGGCACCCCCTCTGTCCGTGCTTATGTTACTGCCTTCATCGAGCTCAGTATCATCATCAGAGCCTTCCAAACGCTGGGCATCCTCCTGGAGCATGTACCCAACACTGTGGTCAAACAGTTCGAGGGAATCCTCATGAGGACATGGTGGAGCTAGGGAAGGAGTCACTGATGACATTGAGCTGAGGGAAGAGGCCGCTGCTTTGCCAGACAAAGCACCCTGGGCATGGGTGAGAGAGGATGAGGAGGATGAGGACGGCTTGGTCATCCACTCGACCAAGTCTTCCGCATGTTGCGGCTCAACACGGCCAGCTGCCGAAAAAAAGGCCAAGCGTGTCCCATGGCCACGGGCTGATGAGGATGCACCGTCTCCACGACCAGCACTAGACACAGAGCCTGCTTGCCCTCTCTTATTGGCTTGTGACTGTCTGCCTCTCCTTCTTGGCCTTCCAGACATACTAATGGCCTGTAGCTGCACTAAGCTGGGATAGAACACCTGTAATTTTCTTCAGGTAGCTTTATATACTGTAACCAGACAAGCCTGCCTGTCAGTAGGAAGATAACAGGAACGGATCTAGCTGAACACTGTGAGCAGGACGCACTGCACTAAATGTAAATAGCAGGAACGGATCTAGCTGAACACTGTGAGCAGGACGCACTGACTGCACTAAATGTAAATAGCAGGAACGGATCTAGCTGAACACTGTGAGCAGGACGCACTGACTGCACTAAATGTAAATAGCAGGAACGGATCTAGCTGAACACTGTGAGCAGGACGCACTGCACTAAATGTAAATAGCAGGAACAGATCTAGCTGAACACTGTGAGCAGGACGCACTGCACTAAATGTAAATAGCAGGAACGGATCTAGCTGAACACTGTGAGCAGGACGCACTGACTGCACTAAATGTAAATAGCAGGAACAGATCTAGCTGAACACTGTGAGCAGGACGCACTGCACTAAATGTAAATAGCAGGAACAGATCTAGCTGAACACTGTGAGCAGGACGCACTGCACTAAATGTAAATAGCAGGAACAGATCTAGCTGAACACTGTGAGCAGGACGCACTGCACTAAATGTAAATAGCAGGAACGGATCTAGCTGAACACTGTGAGCAGGACGCACTGCACTAAATGTAAATAGCAGGAACGGATCTAGCTGAACACTGTGAGCAGGACGCACTGCACTAAATGTAAATAGCAGGAACGGATCTAGCTGAACACTGTGAGCAGGACGCACTGACTGCACTAAATGTAAATAGCAGGAACAGATCTAGCTGAACACTGTGAGCAGGACGCACTGCACTAAATGTAAATAGCAGGAACGGATCTAGCTGAACACTGTGAGCAGGACGCACTGCACTAAATGTAAATAGCAGGAACGGATCTAGCTGAACACTGTGAGCAGGACGCACTGACTGCACTAAATGTAAATAGCAGGAACAGATCTAGCTGAACACTGTGAGCAGGACGCACTGCACTAAATGTAAATAGCAGGAACGGATCTAGCTGAACACTGTGAGCAGGACGCACTGCACTAAATGTAAATAGCAGGAACGGATCTAGCTGAACACTGTGAGCAGGACGCACTGCACTAAATGTAAATAGCAGGAACAGATCTAGCTGAACACTGTGAGCAGGACGCACTGCACTAAATGTAAATAGCAGGAACAGATCTAGCTGAACACTGTGAGCAGGACGCACTGCACTAAATGTAAATAGCAGGAACGGATCTAGCTGAACACTGTGAGCAGGACGCACTGACTGCACTAAATGTAAATAGCAGGAACAGATCTAGCTGAACACTGTGAGCAGGACGCACTGCACTAAATGTAAATAGCAGGAACGGATCTAGCTGAACACTGTGAGCAGGACGCACTGCACTAAATGTAAATAGCAGGAACGGATCTAGCTGAACACTGTGAGCAGGACGCACTGCACTAAATGTAAATAGCAGGAACAGATCTAGCTGAACACTGTGAGCAGGACGCACTGCACTAAATGTAAATAGCAGGAACAGATCTAGCTGAACACTGTGAGCAGGACGCACTGCACTAAATGTAAATAGCAGGAACGGATCTAGCTGAACACTGTGAGCAGGACGCACTGCACTAAATGTAAATAGCAGGAACGGATCTAGCTGAACACTGTGAGCAGGACGCACTGACTGCACTAAATGTAAATAGCAGGAACAGATCTAGCTGAACACTGTGAGCAGGACGCACTGCACTAAATGTAAATAGCAGGAACGGATCTAGCTGAACACTGTGAGCAGGACGCACTGCACTAAATGTAAATAGCAGGAACGGATCTAGCTGAACACTGTGAGCAGGACGCACTGCACTAAATGTAAATAGCAGGAACGGATCTAGCTGAACACTGTGAGCAGGACGCACTGCACTAAATGTAAATAGCAGGAACGGATCTAGCTGAACACTGTGAGCAGGACGCACTGACTGCACTAAATGTAAATAGCAGGAACAGATCTAGCTGAACACTGTGAGCAGGACGCACTGCACTAAATGTAAATAGCAGGAACGGATCTAGCTGAACACTGTGAGCAGGACGCACTGCACTAAATGTAAATAGCAGGAACGGATCTAGCTGAACACTGTGAGCAGGACGCACTGCACTAAATGTAAATAGCAGGAACGGATCTAGCTGAACACTGTGAGCAGGACGCACTGACTGCACTAAATGTAAATAGCAGGAACGGATCTAGCTGAACACTGTGAGCAGGACGCACTGCACTAAATGTAAATAGCAGGAACGGATCTAGCTGAACACTGTGAGCAGGACGCACTGCACTAAATGTAAATAGCAGGAACGGATCTAGCTGAACACTGTGAGCAGGACGCACTGCACTAAATGTAAATAGCAGGAACGGATCTAGCTGAACACTGTGAGCAGGACGCACTGCACTAAATGTAAATAGCAGGAACGGATCTAGCTGAACACTGTGAGCAGGACGCACTGCACTAAATGTAAATAGCAGGAACGGATCTAGCTGAACACTGTGAGCAGGACGCACTGCACTAAATGTAAATAGCAGGAACAGATCTAGCTGAACACTGTGAGCAGGACGCACTGCACTAAATGTAAATAGCAGGAACAGATCTAGCTGAACACTGTGAGCAGGACGCACTGCACTAAATGTAAATAGCAGGAACGGATCTAGCTGAACACTGTGAGCAGGACGCACTGCACTAAATGTAAATAGCAGGAACGGATCTAGCTGAACACTGTGAGCAGGACGCACTGCACTAAATGTAAATAGCAGGAACGGATCTAGCTGAACACTGTGAGCAGGACGCACTGACTGCACTAAATGTAAATAGCAGGAACAGATCTAGCTGAACACTGTGAGCAGGGCGCACTGCACTAAATGTAAATAGCAGGAACGGATCTAGCTGAACACTGTGAGCAGGACGCACTGCACTAAATGTAAATAGCAGGAACGGATCTAGCTGAACACTGTGAGCAGGACGCACTGACTGCACTAAATGTAAATAGCAGGAACGGATCTAGCTGAACACTGTGAGCAGGACGCACTGCACTAAATGTAAATAGCAGGAACGGATCTAGCTGAACACTGTGAGCAGGACGCACTGCACTAAATGTAAATAGCAGGAACGGATCTAGCTGAACACTGTGAGCAGGACGCACTGCACTAAATGTAAATAGCAGGAACGGATCTAGCTGAACACTGTGAGCAGGACGCACTGCACTAAATGTAAATAGCAGGAACGGATCTAGCTGAACACTGTGAGCAGGACGCACTGCACTAAATGTAAATAGCAGGAACAGATCTAGCTGAACACTGTGAGCAGGACGCACTGACTGCACTAAATGTAAATAGCAGGAACGGATCTAGCTGAACACTGTGAGCAGGACGCACTGACTGCACTAAATGTAAATAGCAGGAACAAATCTAGCTGAACACTGTGAGCAGGACGCACTGACTGCACTAAATGTAAATAGCAGGAACGGATCTAGCTGAACACTGTGAGCAGGACGCACTGCACTGAATGTAAATAGCAGGAACGGATCTAGCTGAACACTGTGAGCAGGACGCACTGCACTAAATGTAAATAGCAGGAACGGATCTAGCTGAACACTGTGAGCAGGACGCACTGCACTAAATGTAAATAGCAGGAACAGATCTAGCTGAACACTGTGAGCAGGACGCACTGACTGCACTAAATGTAAATAGCAGGAACGGATCTAGCTGAACACTGTGAGCAGGACGCACTGCACTAAATGTAAAGAGCAGGAACAGATCTAGCCTAATCTAGCTCTCAAATCAAATGACACTGTCTGTCTCTCTCTCTATCAGCACACCGGAACACACTACACAGGGCCGCCGTGCAGGCGGCCTTATATAGTGTGGGGCGTGTACTAAATCCCCTGAGCCATAATTGGCCAAAGCCACCCTGGCTTTGGCCAATTACAGCTCTCTCTACTGACGGCGCTGTGATTGGCCAAGCATGCGGGTCATAGTGCATGCTTGGCCAATCATCAGCCAGCAATGCACTGCGATGCCGCAGTGAATTATGGGCCGTGACGCGCCACACGAATTTGGCGCGAACGGCCCATAACGTTCGCAATTCGACGGACGGTCGAACAGCCGATGTTCGAGTCGAACATGGGTTCGACTCGAACACGAAGCTCATCCCTAGTAAGGAGGTAGGCACAATGGCACACTTGTGGTGGAAGTGCCCGATTATTCAAAAGTATTGGGAAAAGATCCCAGCAATTATTAAAGAGATTACTGAAATGGAGGTAAAAGAAGATCCATGGACGGTGCTCTTCCACGGCATTGATGGGAACGAGAGACAATATAAGGCCTCCCTGGTACCAATGGCGACCCTAGGGGGGGGCCAGAGGGGGCCCTGACCCCCCCAACATTATGCTGGGCCCCACCATGTGCCCCCCCAAAAAAAAAAATTTTTTTTTTTTTTATTTTTTTTTTTATTTTTTTTACAAAAAGGCAATTTCTTTTTGTTTGTATTCATATCGGATGTGCCGCATCTTACTCGGGCCACCGCTGGGGTAACACAGTCTCTATTGAGAGGGAGAACGTCCCCAGTCAGCTCCTGCGGGTGATTCCTCCCCCCTCCCTCTGCTCGCTGACACTGCATAATGCAAGCGCTCACACAACCACGGCCGCTCGATCTGCTCCTTCCCCTGCATCCTCATTGGCAGGGAGAAGAGTGAGTTGCAGGAAGGACTCCACCAGGACTCTCAGTTACTGAAAAAACAGACTGATTTCTCCCGTCCTTAGGACATGAGAACGAGCCTGTAAATTCCAAGAAATGTCAGACCAGCTCTGTCAATAGCAGGGGCAGGACAGCAAGAGGAGGCTGGGGAACCCCACAGTGGCAGAACACCAGGGCCCGGTGGCAAGACGACCTTTGCAACCCTGACAGTTCTCCCACTGCTTTGGACCCTTATATTTTCTTGGTATGCTGGTGACATATATCTCTTGTTCTCTGTCACCCTGGGGGGGCCCCAATACAGTAGGAAGGGAGCTCACTGCAGAACATGTAAAGGGGCATTGTGGGATCATAGTAAAGGGGTAAAGGGCCCCAGGATAGATAAAATATATATAGATAGATAGATAGATCTATATATATATATATATATATATATATATTTGCATTTTATATTGCCCCCCTATTTTTGTCCCTGTCCCCCCATGTGCCCCCCCTAAATATGAAAGCTGGAGACGCCACTGCCTGGTACCACACTTAATAAATGCAGCAAAAAAGTCAATTCCTAAAAACTGGTTGGCAAAAGAAAGTACACAGATATGGGAGTGGATAAATGCCGTGGAAGAAACTTATATCATGGACAGGACATACAGTAATAAGGAAGAAAAGAGGGAGGTGGGAAAAGACAAATGGAAGTGTTGGAGAGAGTTTAAAAAATTGTGGAGTTATGCAGAGAAAATCAGGACCTAGCCGAGTTATTGAAGGAAGGGGTATTGCACAAGGGTTGGGGGGGGGGGGGGGTAGAGGTCGAAAGGGATTAGATTAAATACTACGGGGTATGATTGAGAGAGATAATATAATAAAGGCTGAAATTTTTACTCTAGTTTTATAAGGGAGAAGGAATGAGAAGGTTAGGTACTGATAAGTTGATTATGGGATTTTCTTGTGATTTCCTTCTTCCTTTTTTCTATACTGCTGTAAAAAATAGCCACAGTGATGTGAAAAATGAAAAAAGAGACATATATGAACGGTCAAGTTGATTTTGGTCTCTCCACACAACAAACTGAGTGGCACAAAAAAAAAAAAAAAGTGTAAATTTGCTGCCCCCTCAAAATAACTCAACACACAGCCATTAATGTCTAAACCGCTGGCAATAAAAGTGAGTACACCCCTGAGTGAAAATGTCCAAATTGGGCCCAAAGTGTCAATGTTTTGTGTGGCCACCATTATTTTCCAGCACTGCCTTAACCCTCTTGGGCATGGAGGTCACCAGAGCTTCACAGGTCACCACCGGAGTCCTCTTCCCCTCCCCCATGATGACATCACGGAGCTGGTGGATGTTAGAGACCTTGCGCTCCTCCACCTTCCGTTTGAGGATGTCCCACAGATGATCAATAGGGTTTAGGTCTGGAGACATGCTTGGCCAGTCCATCACCTTTACCCTCAGATTCTTTATCAATGCAGTGGTGATCTTGGAGGTGTGTTTGGGGTCGTTATCATGTTGGACTACTGTCCTACTGTGAGATACTGTATATATTTTTCATAGTGTTGGTAGAGTTACCTGGTCTCTGGTGACATCACCATAGTTGTCATGGACAGGATTTATTCTATGTAAATTCCTTGAGATATTGAATCATCTTCTGTGTATGTAATGAGATGGCTATGTGCTGAACTTTACTGTTCTTGTATGAATTACTCTGTTTATTCAATCTACTTGTTTTTTTTTTTTTTGCTAGATCATAGGATTGTGACGTTGAAGACAATTGTTGAATGCCCTAAGCCTGAGGAAGCGGAATATCTATGAAACGCGTTAACAATATTGGGCGTATATGAATACAGTCCACAACATTCTGCACAGAAATTTTAGGAATACACTTTTTATATGTTTTTGGGCCTGTTTTAGGCTTGTTTTTATCTCTATGTATATAAAAAAAATTAAACTTTTATTGTATTAAATTTTGTTATATTTTCCTGGTGGCACGTCCTTTAATTTCCTTACTTTTTTTCTACTCATTTTTTCAGGAAAAAATGTTACGAACATTTATAGGATGGTTTGAGGAATTCACTGACCACATTTTAGCTGTTATATCTCATTTCTTTTAAGGGCTCTTATTTATAGGAAATTACAAAATGTTGAGCCAGGAAGTATCCAATTGACTTTAGGGATCAGGAAGAATCATTTTTGTTTGTTTGGTGAAAATTTCCTTTTCTGGCCTTCATCTCTATCAACTGCATGTTTAAAGTTCTCAGGTTCTGAATTTTTTTTTATTTTATTTACGTATTTCTTTATTTATGGGTGAGCCTGATGGACAGGGTTATTTTTTTCAACCAAATTATATAACATTAGGCTGCACATTTTTTTTTCTGTAGCCTATTTGTAGATGGTACTTGATACGTAAAACTGTGAGCCCTTAACATTTCACAATTAAATAAGAAGTTACTGAAAGCCCTAGTCAACTCAACATTAAAAAAAAAATACAAAAGTGCCACATTTCCCCAAATTATTTTCAACTTAACCCCTGTATCAACTTTATATGATATAAAAACCTCATGAGTGCCTCCATGAGATCTTTGTTCCTCAGGCTGTAGATCAGAGGATTCAGCAATGGGTTAATGAGGGCAGATGTGACTGAAAACAGTTTGTTTGAATTGTACATATCGCTGGAGGAGGGAACAAAGTGAATGAAAATTAAGGAGCCATATAAGATGGAGACCACGGTGAGGTGTGATGTGCAGGTGGAGAATGCTTTCCTCTTTCCCGTCTTGGTACGGATTCTGAGGATGGTACTTAAAATACGGAAATAGGGAAGAAAGGTCAAAAGAAAGACTCCTAACCCAAGACTGGCACCTGCTACGAATATGACCATTATGTTTATGAAGGGGTCAGTGCATGTAATTTTAAACAAGTGTGGAAGGTCACAAAAAAAGTTGTGGATGGAAGTTGGGCCACAGAAGGACAATCTGAGCAAAAAAAGAGTATGAATCAAAGAGAGGGAACATCCTGCAGCCCAGACCAGAGAGGCCATACGAGCACAGGCCTTCCAAGACATAATTAGTTGGTAATGTAGGGGGTGGCAGATGGCAATGTAGCGGTCGTAGGACATAGTTGAGAGTAGGAAGAGTTCTGAGCTAGTAAAGTAGAGAAAGAAGAAAACTTGAGCTATACAGGCAGGGATAGATATTGATCGTTTTTTTGTGACCAAGTCAAAGAGTATCCTTGGTGCAGTCGATGTGGAATAAGACATGTCCAGAAAAGCCAAATTGGCAAGAAAAAAATACATGGGGTTGTGCAGATGGTAGTCAGCGATGACCAAGAAAAATATAAGAAGGTTTGTGATAAGAGTCATCAGGTAGATCAGGAAGAAGAACACAAAAAGTCCATTCATGGTTGGTTGATGGTCTGATAGACCCACAAGAGTAAGAACGGTAACCTTTGTGAGATTCCTCATATTATTTATTCCTTCTCAGTGTAATGTTATCAATCTGAGGAATTGTGAATCGGAAAAGATGTACGGAGTGTGCGCTCATTATGCTCAGATTTCCATGTAGACATGTTATCCAGATAATGACTTATATAGATATAAAATGTTGGCATCCCCACCGGGCAGTCTGCTGTGTTGTAATAAAACAAAGCTTTAAGTCTCGTTAAATGTCTCTTAAGATTTAATATAAAACACCTTTGTCACTTGAGATTCTCTTTATATAAATAAGTTTACAGTTAATAAAATATCCCCTGCATTAAAAATCTTCTGAAATTCTACTTTTTAGCTATTGCCTATTTACCGATGTAATTCCAATACTTTAAAATGAAGCCAATCACTTACAAATAGCAAAAAACAGGTTTTTAAAGGCACAAAAAAAAAAAAATCAAAACAAAAGTAAATCTTTTATGTCCAAAAAAGCCGCGCTAGTTGAAAATGTGATATAAACAATTCAACTACCATCATTCCAACGGTGAGGCAATTAATGAGATAAAAAAAATACTAAAGTGTAGAAAGTTCACGTGAAGAAAAATACTGAAAAAAAATCAGCAAAAAATGATCTTTAAAGTTCCGACACCAACATAAATGAGAGCTGCTTAAGTGACACCCACCACCTCAGGTAACGGGGGCGCTGACCAGATCATATGGGCCTTCTATTGCAGGAAAGGTCAACCAAGCTTTGGTGGTAACCCTCGATGGGGCGAGGCCGTGTGCTGACGTCACTGCGTTCCCACTGACCCTGGAAGTGCGGGTAGAACGTTCCCGTTTTTTTTGCCCAGCAAAGATTATTTTACAAGGCGATTTTTACACAAGAATCATGTAAATGCAATCTAAATATTTTAATAATGAGTTTACAGTGCCTTGAAAAAGTACTCACACCCCTTGAAATTTTCCACATTTTGTCATGTTACAACCAAAAACGTAAATGTATTTTATTGGGATTTTATGTGATAGACCAACACAAAGTGTCACATAATTGTGAAGTGGAAGGAAAATGATAAATGATACAAATAAATATGTGAAAAGTGTGGGGGGGGTACATTTGTATGGCGCCCCCCGGAGTCAATACTTTGTAGAACCCCCTTTCTCTACAACTCTTTTTGGGGATGTCTCTACCAGCTTTGCACATCTAGAGAGGGACATTCTTCTTTGTAAAATATCTCAAGCTCTGTCAGATTGGATGAAGAGCGTCTGTGAACAGCAATTTTCAAGTCTCGCCACAGATTCTCAATGTGATTTACAGTGCCTTGCGAAAGTATTCACCCCCTTGCTTTTTACCTATTTTGTTACATTACAACCTTTAGTTCAATGTTTTTTTAATCTGAATTATATGTGATGGATCAGAACACAATAGTCTAAGTTGGTGAAGTAAAATTAGAAAAATATATACATAAAACTATTTTTCAGAAATAAAAAACTGATAATTGGCATGTGCGTATGTATTCACCCCCTTTGTTATGAAGCCCATAAAAAGCTCTGGTGCCACCAATTACCTCCAGAAGTCACATAATTAGTGAAATGATGTCCACCTGTGTGCAATCTAAGTGTCACATGATCTGTCATTACATAGACACACCTTTTTGAAAGGCCCCAGAGGCGGCAACACCTAAGCAAGAGGCACAACTAACCAAACACTGCCATGAAGACCAAGGAACTCTCCAAACAAGTAAGGGACAATGTTGTTGAGAAGTACAAGTCAGGGTTAGGTTATAAAAAAATATCCAAATCTTTGATGATCCCTAGGAGCCCCATCAAATCTATCATAACCAAATGGAAAGAACATGGCACAACAGCAAACCTGCCAAGAGACAGCCGCACACCACAACTCACGGAGCGGGCAAGGAGGGCATTAATCAGAGAGGAGCACAGAGACCTAAGGTAACCCTGGAGGAGCTGCAGAGTTCCACAGCAGAGACTGGAATATCTGTACGCTCCATTAGGGTTGGGCTTTATGGCAGAGTGGCCAGAAGAAAGCCATTACTTTCAGGAAAAAAAACAATATGCCACGTTTTGAGTTTGCGAAAAGGCATGTGGGAGACCAAAATGTATGAAGGAAGGTGCTCTGGTCTGATGAGACTAAAATTTAACTTTTTGGCCATCAAAGAAAACACTATGTCTGGCGCAAACCCAACACATCACATCACCCAAAGAACACCATCCCCACTGTGAAACATGGTGGTGGTAGCATCATGCTGTGGGGATGTTTTTCAGCAGTCGGGACTGGGAAACTGGTCAGAGTTGAGAGAAAGATGGATGGTTCTAAGTACAGGGATATTCTTCAACTAAACCTGTACCACTCTGATCACCATGTATAAATATATAAGGGGGGATATGATCATCATGTATAAATATATAAGGGGGATATGATCTCCATGTATAAATATATAAGGGGGATATGATCCACATGTATAAATATATAAGGGAGGATATGATCTCCATCTATAAATACATAAGCGGGGATATGATCTCCATGTATAAATACATAAGGGGGATATGATTTCCATGTATAAATACATAAGTGGTCCATAACTCAACACCATAACTTGGTGTTGAGTTGTTCACTTTAAGGTCATCACAGAGGACAAGAGGGCTGTCACGTACCTTGTGGACGAGCCCGACTTGCAGGGGATGGCCTCTCTTGCGGCTCCGACTCGAGGGCCCTGGTAGGGTATACAGGAAGCACAAGAGTCAGGAGTGGCATGAGTGCCTGGCAGGATCAACAGCAGGAGGTAGGTCTGGAACTCTGGAAACACTGTGCAGTGGAGATTAAGCTGAGCTGGTAGGTAGACTGGAACACTGGTGCAGCAGACTGGAACTGGATAGCAGGCTGGAACACACAGGACAGCAGACTGGAACACTGGTGCAGCAGACTGGAACTGGATAGCAGGCTGGAACACACAGGACAGCAGACTGGAACACTGGTGCAGCAGGCTGGAAGGTCAGACAAGCCGGATCGATAGCCAAGCGGACTGTAGATGAGCCGAAGGGTCAGGCAGAAGAGAGGTCATACAAGCCGGGGGTTGGATGCAGGCAGACAGCTAGGATAATCAGGAACAAGCCGGGTCTAGTACAGGAAACAGGTTCTCAGGAAGTGCACACGTAACGCTGTAGAGCAGACAGCAAGATTCTCATGTGACAGATCAGTTTAAATAGCCCGCCTGGTGCGCGCGCGCATGCGCGCGACTGCCCGCATAGGGCGTCTGATACTGACAGAACTTTTCTGACAAGGGCACTCTTTAAATCAGGAGGAAAGCCTTTCCGTAATTGCAGGATATTTAATCTCCAAATACGGAAAGGTTTCTTCACAGTAAGAGCTGTGAAAATGTAGAATAGACTCCCTCCATAGGTGGTTCTGGCCGGCTCAGTAGATTGCTTTAAAAAAGACCTGGATTATTTTCTAAATGTACATAAAATATCTGAGTAATGACATTTATAGGTAAAGTTGATCCAGGAAATATCAGATTGCCCCTCTGGAGATCAGGAAATAATTTCCCCTGCTGGAGAAAATTGGATCATGCTTTGCTGGAGTTTTTTTTGCCTTCCTCTGGATCAACTGTGGGTGAAGGATTGTGTATATTGGTTGAACTGGATGGACTTGTGTCTTTTTTCAGCCGGACTAACTATGTAACTGTGCCAATGCCACAAAAGAACCCAGTGAGGCGTTTCAAGATGTTGTCGGGCATTTTTGTGGCATTGGCGCAGTAAAGGCTTCTTTCTGGCAACTAGACCATATGGATCATTTTTGTTTAAGTATCGTCATATTGTGCTCCTTGAAACAACCACTCCGTCTTGTTCCAGAGCAGCCTGTATTTCTCCTGAGGTTACCTGTTGGGGGTTTTTCTTTGTATCCTGAACAATTCTTTTGGCAGTTGTGGCTGCAATATTTCTTGGTCTACCTGACCTTGGCTTGGTATCAAGAGATCCCCAAATTTTCCACTTCTTAATAAGTGATTGAACAGTACTGACTGGCAAATTTAAGGCTTTGGATATTCTTTTATATCGTTTTTCACCTTTATAAAGTTCCCTTACCTTGTTACGCAGGTCTTTTGAAGTTCTTTTCTGGCTCAGTATGTAGCCTGCTTAGTGCATCCACGTGAGAGATAACAAACTCATTGACTATTTATACACAGACACTAATTGCAAAGTAAAAAAGCCACAGATGCGGGACATTTCCTTTTAATTGGCATTGTACCCTGTGTGTGTCACCTTCTGTGTCTGTACCAAAGCCAAGCATTCCGGGGGGGGGGGGGGGGGGGGTAAACTTTATATCAGGGCCATTTGGGGAATTTATGTTATTATTAAAAAGGAGCCAAACAACTCTATGATAATAAATGGCTTCATATGATTTCTATCCTTAAATAAAAGAGATTTTTTGGTATGATCAGTCATATTTTCCACATCGATGCCAAAATTTCACCATTTCTACAAGGGGATGCAAACTTTTGATCACAACTGTATAACAAACAACAAAATGTTGATCCATGAAGTATACAATTGCCCTTGGAGATCAGGAAAACATTTCTTGTTTGTTTGAGCAAATTGCTTTTTGTTTGCCTTCATCTATTATTCTATAGAGTCATCACAAGGGGTGGTGGAAGGTGCAACATCCAAACATGCATGAATATAGTATAAATGTTACCAATAGTAACACGGATTTCTAGGTCACCATAGAAACAATTTGGTTAACATACAAATATTTTTTTTTTTACCCAAATGTATTTAAACATAATATAGTAAAACGTAATTTGCACAAATTTTAAGTACATATAAAACCTATAAAAACAGAGGACTTCTGTCTTCATATTACCCATGCCACTATGATATTGTGCATTAAAAAAGGCAAATATCAGCAAACCAGACATGAAGTCTTCAATTCAAAATCCATGTATTGGCGAACTCAACGCGTTTCGCAACAGTAGGTTGCTTCATCAGGAGTATAATACTGTAAAAAGGAGTAAGAGAGCCTACAATAAATACAAACAGTATGAGACAAAGATAGTATTGATCAGCAGTAGTCATGTACATATATATTTATTAATACTCAAAACTGGATCAATAACCGCAACAGTATAGAAGTCTGATAGGAGTGTAGCGCAACAGAGATAGCTCACTAGGTCAACCTGGGGTGTTAAGCCCCCACCTAACCTCAGTGCGGACCACTGGAGCAAAACAGGCCAATGGCCCAATTGTGGACACAACTAAAAACAGAAAATCATAGAACCCAAGTCAGATTTCAGGCATCCCCTGCAACAAAAACATCACTTTTGGAGAGATACTTTCAATAGGAACATGGCTAAAGGGATGCAGGCCCAGCAGATTTCCTCATTAGTGCCCTGCAGCTGCACAGCCGACAGTTAATTATGAAACCACTCCCATTAGACCCGCTCAGTACAGAGGCACAGACAAACACAGGGATTTCTTCAGAATAACAAAAGGTAGGAATCTGCAATAAACTTTATTATAATCCTTGCAATGTACACAGATCACCCAGAGGGGAATGTTTTTTTTTCTCAACAAAAGTGGAGTCACTCTTTAAATAAACTTGTGTAAAATAAATATCCAGTATTTGTATGTTAACCAAATTGCTTCCGTGGTGCCTGTTTATTGGTAAAATGTGTTCTTTATTTCTGCCTTCATCTCTTTTTTTTTTTTTTTAAATCCAGTAATCTTTATTACAAAAAATTTTCTTACATCAATACATCAAACACATTTCACATTCATATTGTCCAGATACAGAAAAAATACACATTACATAAAATAAGCCCCCAAGCAACAAAAAAAACTCAAATCAAGTAGCCTCCTCATCTCCCCCTCCTCTTCCTCCTCCCCTCCCCCCCCCCAAAAGGTCCAACCCCCCATCTCCCATCTCTGACCAGCCGGCTGGTATCCCCCCCTCCATCCTATGACAACTCACATTTCAAGGCCCAAGACCTCCAAACAGCTTTTCCAAATAGCCTCAAACTTCCCTCGACAAATTTCTATGTAGAAACGTAAATTTCTCTTTTATTTGCGTTCTCCATTCCTCCGCTGTCGGTGGATAAGTGGAGATCCATTTCTGAGCAATTAATTTACGTGCCTGGAACAAACTTCTCGCTATTGTATCCTTCATCTCTATCAACTGCAGGTTTAGGGTTCTCAGGTTGCAAAGTTGTTTTATTTTAATTTTATTTATTTTTGTCTTTCGGGTGAGCCCCGACGGACATGTGTCTTTTCAACCTAATTATGTAATATTAGGCTGAAAATGTTTTTTCTTTTAGTTGCCCATTTGTAGCTGGTTCTCTCTAAGTATAACCACGAGCCCTTAACATTTCACAAAGAAACCCCAAGTCAACTGAACACTGAAAAAAAAAATTGCCAAATTTTCCAATATTATTTTCAGCTTAACCCCTTTATTACCTTTATGTAATAACGGGACCTCATAAGTCCCTCCATAAGGTCCTTGTTCCTCAGGCTGTAGATCAGAGGATTCAGCAAGGGGTTAATGAGGTCAGATATGACTGAAAAAGTTTTGTTTAAATTGAACATGTTGCTGGAGGTGGGAACCAAGTAAATAAAAATTAAAGATCCATAAAAGATGAAGACCACGGTGAGGTGTGATGTGCAGGTGGAGAATGCTTTCCTCTTTCCAGTCTTGCTACGGATTCTAAGGATGGTCCTGAAAATATAGACATAGGGAATAAAGGTCAAAAGAAAGGCTCCCAATCCAAGACTAGCACCTGTTAAGAATACGGCCACCATGTTTTCGAAGGGGTCCGTACATGTAATTTGAAACAAGTGTGGATGGTCACAAAAGAAGTTGTAGATGGAAGTTGGTCCACAGAAGGACAACCTGAGCAAATATAAAGTATGAACCAAAGAGAGAGAACATCCTGCAACCCAGACCGACAAGGCCATATTAGAACATACTCTCCAAGACATATATAGTTTGTAATGTAGAGGGTGGCAGATGGCGATGTACCGGTCATAGGACATAGCGGAGAGCAAGAAGAGTTCTGAACAAGTAAAATAGGCATAGAAGAAGACTTGGGCTATACAGGCAGAAAGGGCAATTGATCTGCTTTTGGTGACCAAGTCAAAGAGCATCCTTGGTGCGGTCACCGTTGAATAAGACATGTCTAGAAAGGCCAAATTGCCAAGAAAAAAATACATTGGTGTGTGCAAATGATGATCGGTAAGAACCAGTAAAAAAATAAGAAGGTTTATGATAAGAGTCATCAAGTAGATTGGGAGGAAGAATACAAAAAGTCCATTCATGGTTGGTGGATGGTCTGATAGACCCACAAGAGTAAGAACGGTAACCTTTGTGAGATTCAGCATATTATTTATTGATTTTCAGTGTAATTTTATCAATCTGAGGAATTGTGAATAGGAAAACGTACGGAGTGTGCGCTCATTATGCTCAGATTTCCATGTAGACTTGTTATCCAGATAATGACTTATATAGATATAAAATGTTGACATTCCCACCGGGCAGTCTGCTGTGTGATAACAATGCAAAGCTTTAAGTCTTGTTAAATGTCTCTTTGGATTTAATTTAAAACATCATACCACTTGAGATTCTCTTTATATAAATAGGTTTACAGTTAATAAAATATCATCTGAATAAAAATCTACTGAAATTATTATTATTTTTTTTTATTGGCCAAAGTAGGTACAAAACACTTTAAAATGAAACCAAGCACTCACATATAGCAAAAATCTTCATTTTTAAAGGCACCAAAAAAGTATCAAAACAAAAATAAAACTTTAAATATATATTATAACTCCTTAAAAACAATGTGCATATACAAAAATAACCTAGGTAGCTCCATGGTCATACAGGTAAACCACCATGAAATACATGTACATGGATATTGTAGGTGAAGAAGACCCCAATGCATTATAACTCTGACATGACCCTTTATCAGGAGGATACATTTCACTGCTTAAGATTATGGTGTAAATATGCACTATATTGTCAAAAGTATTGGGACGCCTGCCTTTACACGCACATGAACTTTAATGGCATCCCAGCCTTATTCCGTAGGGGTCAATAATGAGTTGGCCCACCCTTTGCACCTATAACAGCTTCAACTCTTCTGGGAAGGCCGTCCACAAGGTTTAGGATTGTGTCTATGGGAATGTTTGATCATTCTTCCAGAAGGGCATTTGTGAGGTCAGGCACTGATGTTGAATGAGAAGGCCTGGCTTGCAGTCTCCGCTCTAATTCATCACAAAAGTAAGTACACCCCTCACATTTTTGTAGATCTGTTCTTCTATCTTTTCATGTGACAACATTGAAGAAATGACACTTTGCTACAATGTAAAGTAGTGAGTGTACAGCTTGTATAACAGTGTAAATTTGCAGGAGATGGGAGGTGAGGACGTAGTGTCCGTCACGGAGGGAGGAGCCCCAGAGTGCCAGCCGGATGCTGAAGCGAGGAGCGACGCCGAAGCCGCGGGAGGTCCCTGGGACAAGCAACGGGATGCGAGGCATCGTAGCCCCGTAGAGGGAACGGTAGCGGCCCCCGGAACTAAGCTCTGCCAGATGGAACACTGAAAGGGGGAATTTCAAAGAACATCAGGAAAGCGGCTGAGGCAGAGCATCGAGGCGTGAGTAACAGCAGCAGCGGGACCCTAGCCCCCTCGTCTCCCCGCCCCTCCTGCATACCACCCTGGCCGAATAAAACCCTCAAAGTCTGTAAGTATTTTCTCCCCATGAGAGGGGGGAAGGAAGACAAGTTTAGAAGGGCAGAAACTAAAGGTAATCAGTAAAGGAATATTTAAACAGCAATGACATGTATGCACCTGCAACTGTTTGGGACATATCCGAGACTCTCCTGTACAGACTGGTAGTTAAGGTTTGATTGTTTAACACACAGTACCGAGTAGGTGCACAAACCTAGAGGAGTAATCAAGTAAAAGTGAAAACAAGCAAAGCTACACATAGAGTAAAAGGACGGTCTAAACAGCATTAATGTGTATATGCTGGTAACTGTATGGGACATATCCGAGACTTTTTTTGTAGCCTGGTAGCTGAGGTCTGGTTGCTCAGCACACAGCACCGAGTATGGGCACAAGCCTTGAGGAGCGGTTAAGCAAAAGTGATAACAAGTAAGACTACGCTTAAAGTAAAAGGACGATTTAAACAGCATTTAGGTGGATGGGCTTTCAACTGTATGGGACATGCCCGAGATTCTCCTGTACAGACTGGCAGCTAAGGTGTGGCTGATTTGTATACAGTACCGAGTATATACACAAACCTAGAGGATCAGTTAAGCAAAAGTGGTAACAAGTAAAGTTACAATTAAAGTGAAAGGACGGTCTAAACAGCATTGATGTGTATGTGCGTGCAACTGTATGGGACATATCTGGGACTATACTGTATGGACTGGTAGCTATGCATGGCTGCTTAGCACATTGCACCGAGCTCGGGTACAAACGTAGAGGAGCGGCCAAGCAATAGTGACAACAAATAAAGTTACATTTAAAGTAAAAGAGAATAACGTACTGACTCCCTAAAACTAGGTAGGGAGAAACAGGGAGGCTATATAAAAGTGTTGAAGATTTCCTATTCGGTGTAATAATATTGGGTCAAAACCCATTCTAGAGCTGAAATCAGGGAAGCTCAGAGGCGAGGGAAGAGATTTCTACTCAATTACAACAGGGGAAAGACCATCTGAAATTATAGTCAAATTGTTCTGTAAATGGGTAGACTGTATGTTTCAGTAGGTCTAATAAATAAGAGGGGGAGACAATCAAGCCGCACTCAGATAAGGGAAGGACTTTCAAATAGGTCGCGGCTCCCGCCCCCCTCCCCCGCCCCCGCCCCCCCATACCCTCTACGCTCCTTCCTATCTCGTCTATGCGCTTGGTCCCTCCCCTGGGGTAGAGGGAGGATAGGGAATCAAGGCTGGGTAAGCGAATAAGAGGGATAAAAAAGAAAGATAAAATGAGTAAAAGTACAACTAAAGTAACAAGGGGGAATGCCCCTAAGTCCCCGAAAGATAAAACAGCTATTAGTACGTTAAAACAACATATGACACAAGGAGCCAGCCCAAGGAATATGGATTCTGAGAGACAAAGTCAAACTAAAGCAGAAAAAAAAGGGGGCTGATAAAAAAACAGGAGAGACCCCAGAACATTCCAGAGAAGATTTGTCAACAGAGGGGGAACATGACCTCAGTGGTGCTGAAGGTGGATCAACAGGGGTCCTCCCACTAACAAAAGGAGAGATGAGTGAAATTCTCTTGAAAATGGAAAATTCGATAAGGACAGACATCAAAAACCTGAGAGGAGATCTGGGGAATATATTGGAAAGAGTAGAAAATACTGAAAGAACAACAGAAGAACAAAAACAAGAATTAGAAATACTTAGACAGCAAATCAAAAGAACACAACAAAACCAGAAAATAATCCTATACAGATTGGAAGATCAGGAGAACAGGAGTAGACGACAGAACATCAGGATCCGCTCAGCTCCAGAAAAAGAGGGAGAAGACCTGAGGAAAATGATCATAACACTACTAGGTCCCCTGATAGATAGAGGAGGGGAGGACTCCCTAAAGATAGAGAGAGTACATCGAGTAGGATATATCCGCGACTCAAAGACAGAACGACCAAGGGATATAGTAGTTAGATTTAGATTCTATGAAGATAAATTTTAAATTTGGAAGAACTTGAGAGGAAGACCACCTTTGCTGTTCGAGGGAGTGGAAATCCAGATTTATGCGGACTTGGCTCAAGAAACTCTAACAAGAAGGCGATTACTTAAACCTCTATTAGAAATAATGAGATTACAAAATATTAAATATAACTGGGGTTTCCCGGCTTGCCTGAATGGATATA
Source organism: Lithobates septentrionalis (assembly GCA_037952835.1). NCBI lineage: Eukaryota > Metazoa > Chordata > Amphibia > Anura > Ranidae > Lithobates > Lithobates septentrionalis. Next base: position 130,843 of record JBBDGP010002710.1, read on the forward strand.
AGGGAGGGAGGTCTGCTAGACTGCGATTCCCGGAAGATCTAGAAGATTTCTGCAAAAGACTTGATATACAGGTTCCGGATATACCAGGCTGGACGACAGAAGATTAAGGGGCCCACAGAAAGGGGGTAGCCCATATAGGACTGTGAAGCAAAGTAGCCTTCGGCTGGGGGGGGGGGGTGGTGGGAGGGGGGAGGGAGAACGTAGAAAAATAAATAAGAGGTTGTAGAAAGCGTGTATAGAGGCCGGCTGGACCACCCCACCCCAACATCCAACTTGAGGAGTGGGGTGGAGAGGCACACTCGGAACTCCACCTTAGGACAAAGGGACTCAGAAAGCGCTCGGATGGAGGCCCTTGATGACCTAGGGGGCCTTTTGGGGCCAAATTGGGGGGGGAGGGAGAGGGGGAGGGGGAGATATAAGGTGTAAGTGCAATAAAAAAACAGGAATAACTTGTTATAAGCTAGAGGTGCATACTAGACAGGAATTGGATGAAAATGACAACACTTACATTTCTGACATATAACGTGAAGGGTCTAAACTCACCCTCTAAAAGATACAAAATACTAAAAGAACTGAAGGGATATGGCGCAGGAGTGGTGTCCCTGCAAGAGACTCACTTGACACATGATTCAAACATCAGATTATGGTCGAAGGATTTTCCGACTTGGTATTACGGAGATACAATCTCCAATAGATCAAGGGGAGTGGAAATAGGACTGGCGAGAGACGTACAATTTAAATTAGAAGATAGGATGCAGGATCCAGAGGGGAGATTTCTCTTTCTAAAGGAATTACTGGGGGAAATAGAATGCACCATTGCAAACATATACGCTCCTAATAAAAATCCAGCAAAATTCCTGATAGGTATATTGGAGAAATTAACAAACTTTAGGAAAGGGGGACTGATTGTAATGGGAGACTTTAACGTATGTCTAGAGCCAGAGGTGGATAGTATGTCCGGGGTACAGGGGACGAATAACGGACAGCTAAGAAGGGTAAGACAGAAGATCTATAAGAATCAATTGGTAGATATCTGGAGAACTTGGAATGGTAAAAAAAAGACTATACGTTTTACTCCCCTGTACACCGGACGTACTCTAGGATAGACTACATATTGGTAGAACATTGACTCCTGGATAGGATAGTAGACGCAAAAATAGGAATCACCACATTGTCAGACCACTCCCCCGTAGAGATGGAAATGCAACTATCTAAAACTCAGAGACAACCCTCCTTATGGAGACTAAATGAGGACCTATTACAAGATGAGGATGTGGCTCAAAGAGTTGAAGAGGAACTCAAACATTACTTTTTAACAAACGAAACAGGAGATATCTCGGGGTCTGTGGTATGGGAGGCCCATAAGGTGTACATAAGGGGAATATTAATAAAAGAAGGAGCAAGAAAAAAAAAATAAAGAAAAAATAGAATGGGAAACCTTACAAAAGAAATATCTAATATAGAACAAGAACATAAAAAACAGAGAGGCCTCCATAAGGAAACATACCAAAGGCTGATAAATACAGGAGTGACCCAGGACCCATGGTAGAGCTGCCCACGAGAAGAGTTAAAAAGGTTGATGGACCAAAAAACAAAGGAAAAATTCTTCCTAATAGCGAAAGAAAGATATCATTGGGGGGATAAGGCGGGCAAACATCTGGCTAGAATGCTTAGAAAGAAAAAAAAACGTAATTTCATAGGTAAGATACAGTCCAAACAGGGATCGATGGTCTATGAGACAAAAGAAATAGGGGAAATTTTTAAAAACTACTATAAAGATCTGTATGCGGGGGAGCAGAACGGGTGGCAGATAAAAGAAAAAAGTAAAAAGATAAGTGAATTTTTAAAGAACGCTGGGATCCCTAAGATCCTAGAGAATGCCAGAGAGTCCTTAGAGAAATCAATTACGGAAGAAGAGGTAAAGGAAGCACTATCAGATACAGTAAAAGGGAAAAGCCCAGGGCCTGACGGATTCACCTCATATTATTACAAAAAATGTAAGGATATACTGATACCTAAGATGTGTCAGTATATGAACGGGCTGGGAGAGGATTTCAAGTTGAGCAGGGAGGCGCTATCTGCTATGATTACGGTAATCCCAAAGGAAGGAAAGGATGAGACCTTATGCTCTAGCTATAGACCAATATCGCTACTAAACGCAGATACAAAGATCTTTGCAAAAGTATTAGCGATGAGGATGAAAGGACTAATGAATACACTGGTCCATCCCGACCAAGTGGGTTTCATAGCAAGAAGGGAAGGGAGAGATCATGGGGTGAGAATCCTACTTCTGCTCCAGAAGATAAAGGAGGACGGACCCCCGGGTCTACTTCTGTTGAGTGATGCCGAAAAGGCATTCGACAGAGTAGACTGGGGGTTCATGTTTCAAACACTAGATAAAATGGGAATAGGCCCAAAGATGATGAGACGGATAAAAACACTGTATAGACAACCAAGGGCAGTTATCAAGATCAATGGATCACTCTCAGATTCCTTCGAGATGAAGAGGGGGACGAGACAAGGGTGTCCCCTGTCCCCCCTGCTCTTCATCCTAACTCTAGAGCCACTCCTCGCAACAATTCATAATAATCCAGACATTAAAGGATTCAGGGTAGGTGATGAAGAGCACAAACTGTCAGCATTTGCTGACGATGTGCTCTTTTATATAACTAATCCCAGGAGCACATTGCCAAACCTGATCAGAACGCTTAAGCAATATGGAGAGATAGCAAACTTTAAAATTAACATGGGGAAATCTGAAATCCTGAATATAAACATGAGTAAACTAGAAGAGGAAAAGTTGAAGAGGGAGTTTCAATTCACATGGAAAAAAGAGATAAAATATTTGGGAATAAAATTAGCTAACTCCCTGGAGAAGATATATAAAAGAAATTACATCCCTCTACTGGACGAAATTAAGAAGGAAGGAAAAAAACTTCAGACTAGACCAATATCTTGGATGGGGCGTATAAACGCCATACAAATGACTCTCCTCCCAAAGATCACATACAAACTCCAAATGCTACCCATCAGATTACCACAGTACTATCTCAGAAAGCTTAAAACAATACTAACAAACATCATATGGAGAAATAAAAAGCCGAGAGTTTCCTTAAAGATGTTAAAACAAGAACAAAAAAAGAGGGGGTCTGGCGGTACCGGATATTCTAACATGCGACAAAGCAATAATCCTATCAAGAGCGATAGAATGGGCAAGGGATAATCAAGAAAAAAGATGGGTAAACATAGAAAAATGTTATAGTAAGGCACAGCTAGGAGCTATCATTTAGAACCCTCCTCACCATAGAACGATAGATGAAAAAACACATTTGTTAACACGGGTGGTATTAAAGATGTGGGACACAACATATAAGCAACTAAATAAAACATATAATTCACCTTTATTAAGATTAAAAGAGAATGAGTATTTTGCACCAGGGAAAATAAGCGTATTGGGGAATTGTATAAAAAAAGAGAAGGTTGAACTTAGAGAGATTATAAATAAAGGGAAAATTAGGACACTACATGAGTTGGAACAGAACACAGAAACTTGGGTGATTAATGCATGGAGGTACACGCAATTAGAACGGTTTGTGAAGAAACTACCACAGCCAATAAGATCAGGAGAGGAACTGACGGGGCTAGAAAAATTATGCACCTCAGAAATCACAAAAAATACTATTTCAAAATTATATAAATTATTGTTGATAGAGGAAGAAATAGAGGTACCTACATTCATTAAACAATGGGAAAAGGACTTGGGGACACAGAAAGATTTAAACACGATTAAAAAGATTTTGAACCTTACCCATAGCTTGGCAGTAGATATAAAAACAGCTGAGATGAATTATAAATGCTTAGTAAGGTGGTATGTAACACCAGACAGGATCAGTAAATATCAAAAAGGGAAGTCGGCAGATTGTTGGTGGGCATGTAAGGAGGTAGGCACAATGGCACACTTGTGGTGGAAGTGCCCGATTATTCAAAAGTATTGGGAAAACATCCTAGCAATTATTAAAGAGATTACTGAAATGGAGGTAAAAGAAGATCCATGGACGGTGCTCTTCCACGGCATTGATGGGAACGAGAGACAATATAAGGCCTCCCTGGTACCACACTTAATAAATGCAGTAAAAAAGTTAATTCCTAAAAACTGGTTGGCAAAAGAAAGTACACAGATATGGGAGTGGATAAATGCCGTGGAAGAAACTTATATCATGGACAGGACATACAGTAATAAGGAAGAAAAGAGGGAGGTGGGAAAAGACAAATGGAAGTGTTGGAGAGAGTTTAAAAAATTGTGGAGTTATGCAGAGAAAATCAGGACCTAGCCGAGTTATTGAAGGAAGGGGTATTGCACAAGGGTTGGGGGGGGGGGGGGGTAGAGGTCGAAAGGGATTAGATTAAATACTACGGGGTATGATTGAGAGAGATAATATAATAAAGGCTGAAATTTTTACTCTAGTTTTATAAGGGAGAAGGAATGAGAAGGTTAGGTACTGATAAGTTGATTATGGGATTTTCTTGTGATTTCCTTCTTCCTTTTTTCTATACTGCTGTAAAAAATAGCCACAGTGATGTGAAAAATGAAAAAAGAGACATATATGAACGGTCAAGTTGATTTTGGTCTCTCCACACAACAAACTGAGTGGCACAAAAAAAAAAAAAAAAGTGTAAATTTGCTGCCCCCTCAAAATAACTCAACACACAGCCATTAATGTCTAAACCGCTGGCAATAAAAGTGAGTACACCCCTAAGTGAAAATGTCCAAATTGGGCCCAAAGTGTCAATGTTTTGTGTGGCCACCATTATTTTCCAGCACTGCCTTAACCCTCTTGGGCATGGAGGTCACCAGAGCTTCACAGGTCACCACCGGAGTCCTCTTCCCCTCCCCCATGATGACATCACGGAGCTGGTGGATGTTAGAGACCTTGCGCTCCTCCACCTTCCATTTGAGGATGTCCCACAGATGATCAATAGGGTTTAGGTCTGGAGACATGCTTGGCCAGTCCATTACCTTTACCCTCAGCTTCTTTATCAATGCAGTGGTGATCTTGGAGGTGTGTTTGGGATCGTTATCATGTTGGACTACTGTCCTACTGTGAGATACTGTATATATTTTACATAGTGTTGGTAGAGTTACCTGGTCTCTGGTGACATCACCATAGTTGTCATGGACAGATTTTATTCTATGTAAATTCCTTGAGATATTGAATCATCTTCTGTGTATGTAATGAGATGGCTATGTGCTGAAATTTTACTGTTCTTGCATGAATTACTCTGTTTATTCAATCTACTTGTTTTTTTTTTTTTTTGCTAGATCATAGGATTGTGACGTTGAAGACAATTGTTGAATGTCCTAGGCCTGAGGAAGCGGAATATCTATGAAACGTGTTAACAATATTGGGCATATATGAATACAGTCCACAACATTCTGCGCAGAAATTTTAGGAATACACTTTTTATATGTTTTGGGGCCTGTTTCAGGCTTGTTTTTATCTCTATGTATATAAAAAAAATTAAACTTTTATTGTATTAAATTTTGTTATATTTTCCTGGTGGCACGTCCTTTAATTTCCTTACTTTTTTTCTACTCGTTAGCATTGAGTGGATGGTGCCCTCAGGAAAAAATGTTATGAACATTTATAGGATGGTTTGAGGAATTCACTGACCACATTTTAGCTGTTATATCTCATTTCTTTTAAGGGCTCTTATTATTTATAGGAAATTACAAAATGTTGAGCCAGGAAGTATCCAATTGTCTTTAGGGATCAGGAAGAATCATTTTTGTTTGTTTGGAGCAAATTTCCTTTTCTGGCCTTCATCTCTACCAACTGCATGTTTAAAGTTCTCAGGTTCTGAATTTTTTTTTATTTTATTTACGTATTTCTTTATTTATGGGTGAGCCTAATGGACAGGGTTATTTTTTTCAACCAAATAATATAACATTAGGCTGCACATTTTTTTTCTGTAGCCTATTTGTAGCTGGTTCTTGACACGTAAAACTGTGAGCCCTTAACATTTCACATTTAAATAAGAAGTTACTGAAAGCCCTAGTCAACTCAACATTGAAAAAAAAATACAAAAGTGCCACATTTCCCAAAATGACTTTCAACTTAACCCCTTTATCAACTTTATATGATATAAAAACCTCATGAGTGCCTCCATGAGATCTTTGTTCCTCAGGCTGTAGATCAGAGGATTCAGCAATGGGTTAATGAGGGCAGATATGACTGAAAACAGTTTGTTTGAATTGACCATATTGCTGGAGGAGGGAACAAAGTGAATGAAAATTAAGGAGCCATATAAGATGGAGACCACGGTGAGGTGTGATGTGCAGGTGGAGAATGCTTTCCTCTTTCCCGTCTTGGTACGGATTCTGAGGATGGTACTTAAAATACGGAAATAGGGAAGAAAGGTCAAAAGAATGACTCCTAACCCAAGACTGGCACCTGCTACGAATATGACCATTATGTTTATGAAGGGGTCAGTGCATGTAATTTTAAACAAGTGTGGAAGGTCACAAAAAAAGTTGTGGATGGAAGTTGGGCCACAGAAGGATAATCTGAGCAAAAAAAGAGTATGAATCAAAGAGAGGGAACATCCTGCAGCCCAGACCAGAGAGGCCATACAAGTACAGACCCTCCAAGACATAATTAGTTGGTAATGTAGGGGGTGGCAGATGGTCGTAGGACATAGTTGAGAGTAGGAAGAGTTCTGAGCTAGTAAAGTAGAGAAAGAAGAAAACTTGAGCTATACAGGCAGTGATAGATATTGATCGTTTTTTTGTGACCAAGTCAAAGAGTATCCTTGGTGCCGTCACTGATGAATAGGACATGTCCAGAAAAGCCAAATTGGTAAGAAAAAAATACATTGGGTTGTGTAGATGATAGTCAGTGAGGACCAAGAAAAATATGAGGTTTGTGATAAGAGTCATCATGTAGATCAGGAAGAAGAACACAAAAAGTCCATTCATGGTTGGTGGATGGTCTAATAGACCCACAAGAGTAAGAAAAGTAACCTTTGTGAGATTCCTCATATTATTTATTCCTTCTCAGTGTAATGTTATCAATCTGAGGAATTGTGAATCGGAAAAGATGTACGGAATGAGCGCTCATTATGCTCAGATTTCCATGTAGACATGTTATCCAGATAATGACTTATATAGATATAAAATGTTGGCATTCCCACCGGGCAGTCTGCCGTGTTGTATTAAAACAAAGCTTTAAGTCTTGTTGAAGTCCATGTGGACGAAACGCATCGGGTGAGCCTTACTCTTTCCTACACTTGATTTTATTATTATACACGTGATCACGCTTTTATATCGTTTGTTGATTATTGGTTATATCCAATAAAATACGTCATTTGATTTGCACTATTGGCGTCCTATCTATCTTTTTGGGAACCATCCATGCTCTGGAGACTTGTTTGTGGCTGAGAATTCCCCCTCTGGCTTCTGAACGGACAGTCGTGACATGGACCATAGAGGATAGATCCCCCTCGAGATCCGGGGTTTCCAGGACCAACCATCGTCCAACCATCGTCCATTAAGGATCTCAGAGCCTGTTTGATTCGGTGTCACCGGCACCTGAATCCACTCCTGCTGGTAAGCGTATTCCATCTATTCACTTCCCATGATCGTACAACTCATGATATACAAGAGAAGATTTCTACATCAGTCCAACATTCATATTTAGCCTATGTTTGGGACTCTCTTGTATCAGATTTATAGCCATACATTGGGACTTTACTATATCCCGTCTAATATTCAATTTTTTGGTATTATGCTTCATGTGTTTCAGCTATGTATATATTGGTAATGGTCACCATGTCTGATGTGCCTTTTACCATTTGTTATAATTTTTAGCGCTTCATTTCACTTTTACTTAAGTCTCGTTAAATGTCTCTTAAGATTTAATTTAAAACACCTTTGTCACTTGAGATTCTCTTTATATAAATAAGTTTACAGTTAATAAAATATCCCCTGCATTAAAAATCTTCTGAAATTCTACTTTTTAGCTATTGCCTATTTACCGATGTAATTCCAATACTTTAAAATGAAGCCAATCACTTACAAATAGCAAAAATTAGTTTTTTAAAGGCACAAAAAAATAAAAAAATAAAAACAAAAGTAAATCTTTTATGTCCAAAAAAGCCGCGCTAGTTGAAAATGTGATATAAACAGTTCAACTACTATCAATCCAACGGTGAGGCAATTAATGAGATAAAAAAAATACTAAAGTGTAGAAAGTTCACGTGAAGAAAAATACTGAAAAAAAATCCTCATCAGCAAAAAATGATCTTTAAAGTTCCGACACCAACATAAATGGGAGCTCCTTAAGTGACACCCACCACCTCAGGTAACGGGGGCGCTGACCGGATCATATGGGCCTTCTATTGCAGGAAAGGTCAACCAAGCTTTGGTGGTAACCCTCGATGGGGCGAGGCCGCGTGCTGACGTCACTGCGTTCCCACTGACCATGGAAGCGCGGGTAGACCGTTTCCATTTTTTTTGCCCAGCAAAGATTATTTTACGAGGCGATTTTTACACAAGAATCATGTAAATGCAATCTAAATATTTTAATAAAGAGTTTACAGTGCCTTGAAAAAGTATTTATACCCCTTGAAATTTTCCACATTTTGTCATGTTACAATCAAAAACGTAAATGTATTTTATTGGGATTTTATGTGATAGACCAACACAAAGTGGCACATAATTGTGAAGTGGAAAGAAAATGATAAATGATACAAATAAATATGTGAAAAGTGTGGGGGGGAGGGGCATTTGTATGGCGCCCCCCGGAGTCAATACTTTGTAGAACCCCCTTTCTCTACAAGTCTTTTTGGGAATGTCTCTACCAGCTTTGCACATCTAGAGAGGGACATTTTTGCCCATTCTTCTTTGTAAAATATCTCAAGCTCTGTCAGATTGGATGGAGAGCGTCTGTGAACAGCAATTTTCAAGTCTCGCCACAGATTCTCAATGGGATTTACAGTGCCTTGCAAAAGTATTCATCCCCCTTGGCTTTTTACCTATTTTGTTACATTACAGCCTTTAGTGCAATGTTTTTTTAATCTGAATTATATGTGATGGATCGGAACACAATAGTCTAAGTTGGTGAAGTAAAATTAGAAAAATATATACATAAAACTATTTTTCAGAAATAAAAAACTGATAATTGGCATGTGCGTATGTATTCACCCCCTTTGTTATGAAGCCCATAAAAAGCTCTGGTGCCACCAATTACCTCCAGAAGTCACATAATTAGTGAAATGATGTCCACCTGTGTGCAATCTAAGTGTCACATGATCTGTCATTACATAGACACACCTTTGTGAAAGGGCCCCAGAGGCTGCAACACCTAAGCAAGAGGCACCACTAACCAAACACTGCCATGAAGACCAAGGAACTCTCCAAACAAGTAAGGGACAATGTTGTTGAGAAGTACAAGTCAGGGTTAGGTTATAAAAAAATATCCAAAACTTTGATGAACCCTAGGAGCACCATCAAATCTATCATAACCAAATGGAAAGAACATGGCACAACAGCAAACCTGCCAAGAGACGGCCGCACACCAAAACTCACTGAGCGGGCAAGGAGGGCATTTATCAGAGAGGAGCACAGAGACCTAAGGTAACCCTGGAGGAGCTGCAGAGTTCCACAGCAGAGACTGCAGTATCTGTACATAGGACCACAATAAGCCGTGCGCTCCATAGAGTTGGGCTTTATGGCAGAGTGGCCAGAAGAAACACATTACTTTCAGCAAAAAACAAAATGGCACGTTTTGAGTTTGGGAAAAGGCATGTGGGAGACTCCCAAAATGTATGGAGGAAGGTGCTCTGGTCTGATGAGACTGAAATTGAACTTTTTGGCCAACAATGAAAATGCTATGTCTGGCGCAAACCCAACACATCACATCACCCAAAGAACACCGTCCCCACTGTGAAACATGGTGGTGGCAGCATCATGCTGCGGGGATGTTTTTCAGCAGTCGGGACTGAGAAACTGGTCAGAGTTGAGGGAAAGATGGATGGTGCTAAATACAGGGATATTCTTGAGCAAAGGCCGATCCAGGACTGGAGCATCCCAATAAGTATGCTCCATTGAGTGACAATGGTGAAACCAGACAGGGACCAGCACTGCTGGAGATGAGGGACTCTCCTAGCTGCCAGGGGAAGAACTCCTCCAGTGAGAGTGGGGGGGGGGGCAGCAAAGGGAAAGGAAAGACAGATTCTGGTGGTAGGGGACTCAATTCTTAGAAGGACAGAGAGGGCAATCTGTAACCAAGACCTGAAGCGCCGAACAGTATGTTGTCCACCGGGTGCTCGGGTTCGGCACATCACGGACCTTGTGGACAGATTACTGGGAGGGGCTGGGGAAGACCCGGCTGTCATGGTGCACGTTGGCACCAATGACAAAGTCAGAGGCAGATGGAGTGTCCTAAAGAACGATTTTAGGGACTTAGGTGCTAAATTGAGGAAAAGGACCTCCAAGGTAGTATTCTCAGGAATACTACCGGTACATCGAGCCACACCAGAAAGGCAGAGGGAGATTAGGGAAGAAAACAAGTGGCTGAAGAGCTGGTGTAGTAAGGAGGGGTTTGGGTTCCTGGAGGACTGGGCCGACTTCTCAGTCGGTAACCGGTACTATAGAAGGGACGGACTGCACCTAAATGAGAAGGGTGCAGATCTGCTGGGAAGGAAGATGGCCAAAAAGTTAGAGGGGTTTTTAAACTAGGCGATGGGGGGGAGGGTCCAGAGACAGGGATAGCCAGCGCGGATGATATTCCAGAGGGTAGTGTTGGGGGCATTAGTGGTAGGTTAACCAAAGCACATAAACACAAGGTGAGTATAGTAGCAAGTCCTAGTTGCAATTTTGAAACACCCAATACGAGGACAATATGCGACCGGTCTAAACTATGTGGCATGTTCACCAATGCCCGGAGCATGGCAGACAAGATGGGTGAACTAGAGATACTGTTGTACGAGGAGGATTTGGATTTTGTGGGAATTTCAGAGACCTGGTTCAACAGCTCTCATGATTGGCTGGCAAACATTCAAGGGTATACCCTTTACCGCAAGGATAGAGAGGGTAAAAAAGGGGGAGGGGTATGCCTATATATAAAGAATAATGTACAAGTGAATGTGAGAGATGACATCACTGAGGGGGCTAGAGAGGAGGTGGAATCCTTATGGGTAGAGCTCCAAAGGGATGAAGCTAAGGGGAAAATAATACTGGGAGTAGGCTACAGGCCCCCTAACCTGAGGGAGGAAGTGGAGACGGATCTCCTATCACAAATTGGATTAGCAGCAAGGATGGGAAGTGTTATCATAATGGGGGATTTTAATTATCCAGACATAGACTGGGCGGAGGGAACCGCGCATTCATTTAAGGCTCGCCAGTTCCTTAATGTCTTGCAGGACAATTTTATGGGTCAGATGGTAGACGCACCAACTAGAAATAAAACATTACTGGATCTACTGATTAGCAACAATACAGACCTGATCACAGATGTGGAAATACGGGGCAATTTAGGGAACAGCGATCACAGGTCAATTAGTTTCAGTATAAATCACACAAATAGGAAACATAAAGGGAATACAAAGACACTGAATTTCAAAAGAGACAACTTCCCTAAACTACAAACCTTGCTAAAAGGCATAAATTGGGAAAAAATATTAGGAACAAAGAATACGGAGGAGAGATGGGTTTGCTTTAAGAGCATATTAAATAAGGGCATTAGCCAATGTATCCCATTGGGTAATAAATTTAAAAGAGCGAACAAAAATCCTGGATGGCTTAACTCCAATGTAAAAATGCATATAAAAGAAAAGGAGAAGGCCTTCAAAAAATACGAGGTTGAGGGATCATCCTCAGCATTCAGACTTTATAAAGAATGCAATAAGAAATGTAAGGGTGCAATTAGGACGGCTAAGATAGAACATGAAAGACACATAGCGGAGGAGAGCAAAAAAAATCCCAAGAAATTCTTTAAGTATGTAAACAGTAAAAAAGGGAGGACAGACCATATTGGCCCCATAAAGAATGAGGAAGGACATCTGGTTACAAAGGATGGGGAGTTGGCGAAGGTATTGAATTTATTCTTCTCCTCAGTCTTCACGAGTGAATCGGGGGGCTTGAGTAACCAAAACTGCAGTGTTTATCCTCATGACACAACACAGGAAGCACCTCCATGGTTAACAGAGGACGGAATTAAAATTAGACTTGAGAAACTTAACATTAATAAATCACCGGGACCAGATGGCTTGCATCCGAGGGTACTTAGGGAACTCAGTCAGGTGATTGCCAGACCGTTGTTCCTAATTTTTACAGACAGTCTATTGACTGGAATGGTACCAGCTGATTGGAGAAAAGCCAATGTAGCACCAATATTTAAAAAGGGCCCAAAAAACATCCCTGGGAATTACAGACCAGTTAGCCTAACATCAATAGTATGTAAAATCTTGGAGGGGATGATAAGGGACTATATACAAGATTTTAGTAATAAGAACGATATCATTAGCAGTAATCAGCATGGATTCATGAAGAATCGTTCTTGCCAAACCAATCTATTAACCTTCTATGAGGAGGTGAGTTGCCATCTAGATAAAGGAAGGCCCGTAGACGTGGTGTATCTGGATTTTACAAAAGCATTTGACACAGTTCCCCATAAACGTTTACTGTACAAAATAGGGTCCGTTGGCATGGACCATAGGGTGAGTACATGGATTGAAAACTGGCTACAAGGGCGTGTTCAGAGGGTGGTGATAAATGGGGAGTACTCAGAATGGTCAGGGGTGGGTAGTGGGGTTCCCCAGGGTTCTGTGCTGGGACCAATCCTATTTAATTTGTTTATAAGCGATCTGGAGGATGGGGTAAACAGGTTAATCTCTGTATTTGCAGACGATACTAAGCTAAGCAGGGCAATAACTTCTCCGCAGGATGTGGAAACCTTGCAAAAAGATCTGAACAAATTAATGGGGTGGGCGACTACATGGCAAATGAGGTTCAATGTAGAAAAATGTAAAATAATGCATTTGGGTGGCAAAAATATGAATGCAATCTATACACTGGGGGGAGAACCTCTGGGGGAATCTAGGATGGAAAAGAACCTGGGGGTCCTAGTAGATGATAGGCTCAGCAATGGCATGCAATGCCAAGCTGCTGCTAATAAGGCAAACAGAATATTGGCATTAAAAGGGGGATCAACTCCAGAGATAAAACGATAATTCTCCCACTCTACAAGACTCTGGTCCGGCCGCATCTGGAGTATGCTGTCCAGTTCTGGGCACCAGTCCTCAGGAAGGATGTACTGGAAATGGAGCGAGTACAAAGAAGGGCAACAAAGCTAATAAAGGGTCTGGAGGATCTTAGTTATGAGGAAAGGTTGCGAGCGTTGAACTTATTCTCTCTGGAGAAGAGACGCTTGAGAGGGGATATGATTTCAATTTACAAATACTGTACTGGTGACCCCACAATAGGGATAAAACTTTTTTGCAGAAGAGAGTTTAATAAGACTCGGGGCCACTCATTACAATTAGAAGAAAAGAGGTTTAACCTTAAACTACGTAGAGGGTTCTTTACTGTAAGAGCGGTAAGGATGTGGAATTCCCTTCCACAGGTGGTGGTCTCAGCAGGGAGCATTGATAGCTTCAAGAAACTATTAGATAATCACCTGAATGACCGCAACATACAGGGATATGTAAGGTAATACTGACACATAATCACACACATAGGTTGGACTTGATGGACTTGTGTCTTTTTTCAACCTCACCTACTATGTAACTATGTAAAACCTGGAGCACTCTGATCACCATGGATACATCCCCCTTATATTGGGATATGATCTCCATGTATAAATACATAAGTGGTCCATAACTCAACACCATAACTCGGTGTTGAGTTGTTCACTTTAAGGTCATCACAGAGGACAAGAGGCAACTCTTTAAATCAGGAGGAAAGCCTTTCCATAATTGGAGGATATTTAATCTCCAATTACGGAAAGGTATCTTCACAGTAAGAGCTGTGAAAATGTGGAATAGACTTCCTCCAGAAGGGGGATCTGACCAGCTCAGTAGATTGCTTTAAAAAAGGCCTGGATTCTTTTCTAAATGTACAGATTATAACTGGGTACTAACATTTATAGGTAAAGTTGATCCAGGAAATATCTGATTGCCTCTCTAGAGATCAGGAAATAATTTCCCCTACTGGAGAAAATTGGATCATGCTTTGCTGGAGTTTTTTTTTTGCCTTCCTCTGGATCAACTGTGGGTGAAGGATTGTGTATATAGAATTGTACATTTTTCCCCTCTTTTATTGGTTGAACTGGATGGACTTGTGTCTTTTTTCATCCGGACTAACTATGTAACTGCACCAATGCCATAAAAAAGCCCTGCAAGGCATTTCAAGATGTCATCAGGCATATTGTAACCGGCCATTTTTGTGGCATTGGCGCAGTAAAGGCTTCTTTCTGGCAACTAGACCATATGGATCATTTTTGTTTAAGTATCGTCATATTGAGCTCCTTGAAACAACCACTCCGTCTTTTTCCAGAGCAGGCTGTATTTCTCCTGAGGTTACCTGTTTGCGGTTTTTCTTTGTATCCTGAATAGGGATGAGCCGAACACCCCCCGGTTCGGTTCGCACCAGAACCCGCGAACGGACCGCAAGTTCGCACGAACTTTAGAACCCCATTGACGTCTATGGGACTCGAACGTTCGAAATCAAAAGTGCTCATTTTAAAGGCTAATTTGCATGGTATTGTCCTAAAAAGGGTTTGGGGACCCGGGTCCTACCCCAGGGGACATGTATCAATGCAAAAAAAACTTTTAAAAACGGCCGTTTTTTCGGGAGCAGTGATTTTAATGATGCTTAAAGTAAAAAAAAAAAAGTGAAATATTCCTTTAAATATCGTACCTGGGGGGTGTCTATAGTATGCCTGTAAAGTGACGCGTGTTTCCCATGTTTAGAACAGTCCCTGCACCAAATGTCATTTTTAAAGGAAAAAATCTCATTTAAAACTGCTTGCGGGTTTAATGTCATGTCGGGTCATGGCAATATGGATGAAAATCAGTGAGACAAACGGCATGGGTACCCCCCAGTCCATTACCAGGCCCTTTGGGTCTTGTATGGATATTAAGGGGAACCCCACACCCAAATTAAAATAAGGAAAGGTGTGGGGCCACCAGGCCCTATATACTCTGAACAGCAGTATACAGGCGGTGCAAACAAGACAGGGACTGTAGGTTTGTTGTTAAGTAGAATCTGTTTGTAATTTTGAACATTTTTAATGTGTTTAGCTCCAGCCAAAAAATCTTTTCTAAGCTTTTTGGAAAACATAGGGAAGGGTTATCACCCCTGTGACATTTGTTTTGCGTCTTTCCTCCTCTTCAGAAGATTTCACCTCACTTTTTTGTCCCAATGAAAAATGTTTTTTGAAAATTTGGGTTTTTTTGTGGAACAAGGATTGGAAAGCATCAGTGGAAAGGAGAAATTGTTTTCCCATATTAACTCTTACAGGAGAGAATTTCCCTTCCTTAGGGGTAGATTTCATCTCACTTCCTGTTGTCTCCTACCGTTTGCAAGTAGGAGTCGTTTGTAAGTTAGATGTTTGAAGGTAGGGTCCTGCCCTATATACTCAGCAGAAATTTGGGCCTTAGGTGTTGCTGTGGCCAAAACACTGTAAGCCCTCACAGGGCCCTGCTTTGAAATATTAGATCAAGAATTGTAATTACATGCCCCTGTTGAACAGGAGCTGAAAAATTAGGCCTTAGGCACTGGTGCTGGTGCCACAACACTGCAACCCCTCACAGACACTCTAGTTGGAACGCAGGAACGAGCCCTGCTGCAAAGTATTGCATCAAAAATTGTAATTACACGCCCCTGTTAGACAGGGGCAGAAAAATTGGGTCTTAGGCACTGGTGCTGGTGCCACAACACTGCAACCCCTCACAGACACTCTAGTTGAAACGCAGGAACAAGCCCTGCTGCAAAGTATTGCATCAAAAATTGTAATTACACGCCCCTGTTAAACAGGGGCTGAAAAATTGTGCCTTAGGCACTGGTGGTGGCGCCCAGAACCAAAAATGTTCTTACAAGCTATCAGCGTGATGATTGAGGAGGAAGAGGATAATTACTCAGGGATAGTCACTCAGCATCAGCATAGGCAGTCTTTGAAGGGATCTGAGATTTCAAAAAAAATTATTCGGTTACATCTGCATCAGGTGCTTGGTAGCTGGTGGTGATCCAAGACTGATTCATTTTTATGAAGGTCAGCCGATCGACCGAGTCGGTGGACAGACGCACCCTGTGATCGGTTACCACGCCTCCAGCAGCACTGAATGTGCGTTCCGAAAGAACGCTGGATGCAGGACAGGCCAGTAGCTCAATTGCATACTGTGCAAGCTCTGGCCAGTGATCCATCCTCAAGACCCAGTAACCCAGAGGATTTTCGGTGGGAAAGGTGTCCAAGTCTGATCTTGCCCCTAGGTATTCCTGCACCATGTAAAACAGACGCTGGCGATGGTTGCTGGAACCGATCATACCTTGGGGCTGCGGACCAAAAAATTGTCTGAACGCATCGGTCAGACGGCCACCTTCTCCACCGCTCCTTCTTTGACTGACCGAAGCCTCAGCAACACGTTGTCCAGAAACAGGAGTTTGTAACCTCCCAGTCTCTGGGAACGCATTGCACAGACCTTTCTGCAAGGCCTCCCGAAGATGTTTCATCCTCTGCTCCCTCTGCGATGGCAAGATAAGGTCCGCAACCTTACCCTTGTAACGTGGATCAAGGAGGGTTGCCAGCCAGTATTGGTCCTTCTCCTTGATACCACGAATACGAGGATCCTTACGCAGGCTTTGCAGGATCAGGGAGGCCATGCAGCGTAGGTTTGCTGAGGCATTCGGTCCGGAGTCCTCTGGGTCACTAAGGACAACAACGTCCGCAGCCACCTCCTCCCAGCCACGTACAAGTCCATGTGTTCCTTGGGACTGATCCCTTAAAGACTGCTGATGCTGAGTGCCAGGCTCCACCTCCATACTGACACAATCTTCCTCCTCCTCCTCCTCCTCCTCCTCGTCCTCTTCCTGTGTGATCGGCGGGCACGCAGGAACACTGTCTGGATAAAGGGGGCCTTGAGAGCTAAGGAAGTCCTCCTCTTCCTGCCTCTGTTCTGCCTCAAGTGCCCTGTCCATTATTCCACGCAGCGTGTGCTCCAACAGGTGGACAAGGGGGACAGTGTCACTGATGCATGCACTGTCAGTGCTCACCATCCTCGTGGCCTCCTCGAATGGTGACAGGACAGTGCATGCATCCCTGATCATGGCCCACTGGCGTGGGGAAAAAAAACCAAGGTCCCCTGACCCTGTCCTGGTGCCATAGTCGCACAGGTACTCATTGATGGCCCTCTGCTGCGTGTGCAGCCGCTGCAGCATGGCCAACGTCGAGTTCCACCTGGTGGGCATGTCACAGATTAGGCGGTTCTTGGGCAGGTTAAACTCCTTTTGGAGGTCCGTCAGCCGAGCACTGGCATTATATGACCGGCGGAAATGCACAGAGACTTTCCTGGCCTGCCTCAGGACATCCTGTAAGCCCGGGTACCTGCCCAAGAACCGCTGCACCACCAAGTTAAGGACGTGAGCCAAACAGGGCACATGGGTCAGTTGTCCCTGTCGGAGGGCAGAGAGGAGGTTGGTGCCATTGTCGCAAACCACCATTCCTGCCTTAAGTTGGCGTGGCGTCAACCACCTCTGAACCTGCCCCTGCAGAGCTGACAGAACCTCTGCCCCAGTGTGGCTCCTGTCCCCCAAGCACACCAGCTCAAGCACCGCATGGCATCTTTTGGCCTGCGTACTTGCGTAGCCCCTTGAACGCCTACGGAGCACCGCTGGTTCCGAGGAAGAGGCCATGGAGGAAGAAGAAGAGGAGGGGGTGGAGGAGAGAGGTGTGTCACAATCAGCATTTTGGAGGCGTGGTGGCGGAACAACCTCCAACACTACTGCACCTTGTCCTGCATCCTTCCCAGCTGCCAGCAGAGTCACCCAATGCGCCGTGAAACTTAAGTAACGTCCCTGTCCATGCCTGCTGGACCATGAGTCAGCGGTAATATGCACCTTACCGCTGACCGCCCTGTCCAGCGAGGCATGGACATTGCCTTCCACATGCCGGTAGAGAGCCGGAATCGCCTTCCGTGAGAAAAAGTGGCGTTTGGGTACCTGCCACTGAGGAACCGCACATTCCACAAACTCACGGAAGGGGGCAGAGTCTACCAACTGAAAAGGCAGCAGTTGAAGTGCTAGCAATTTTGCCAAGCTAGCATTCAACCGCTGGGCATGTGGATGGCTGGGAGCAAACTTCTTTCGGCGGTGCAGCAGCTGGGGCAGGGAAATTTGCCTGGTACAATCTGACGTCGGTGTACCAAAAGCAGATTGCCCACAAGTACTTGGCTGTGACACACCTAATTCTACACCTTCATTCCTCTCACTGCAGGTCTCAGAGAGGACTGAAGGTCTAGTGGGGTTGGAAATCTCAGCTGATGAGGAGCAAGGAGAGATCGTCTTTGTTCTTTGGTGTGGGTCTTTCAGATACGCTTGCCAACGAACTGCATGGCAGGTCAACATATGTCTGGTCAAGCATGTGGTACCCAAGCGGGAGATGTTTTGGCCACGCGAGATACGCTTGAGACATATGTTGCAAATAGCAGCGGTGCGATCTGATGCACTCGTCTCAAAAAAGGCCCACACCAAAGAACTTTTTGAATAACGCGCAGAGACTGCAGCGCCCTGCACATGTGGAGCTTTGGGGTGTGATGCAGTCAATGTGCTGCCCTTAGGCTGGCCCCTGGAGGGCATCCTGCCTAGTTGGTGATGTGCCACCTCCTCCTCCTCCTCCTCCTCCTCCTCTGTCCTATCAGGCACCCACGTTGAGTCAGTGACCTCATCATCCCCTCCCTCCTCATCACTGGAGCAAACCTGGCAGTATGCTGCAGCAGGGGGAGCATGACTGCCAGATTGCTGTCCTTCTTGGGCACCCCCTCTGTCCGTGCTCATGTTACTGCCTTCATTGAGCTCAGTATCATCATCAGAGCCTTCCAAACGCTGGGCATCCTCCTGGAGCATGTACCCAACACTGTGGTCAAACAGTTCGAGGGAATCCTCATGAGGACATGGTGGAGCTAGGGAAGGAGTCACTGATGACATTGAGCTGAGGGAAGAGGCCGCTGCTTTGCCAGACAAAGCACCCTGGGCATGGGTGAGAGAGGATGAGGAGGATGAGGACGGCTTGGTCATCCACTCGACCAAGTCTTCCGCATGTTGCGGCTCAACACGGCCAGCTGCCGAAAAAAAGGCCAAGCGTGTCCCATGGCCACGTGCTGATGAGGATGCACCGTCTCCACGACCAGCACTAGACACAGAGCCTGCTTGCCCTCTCTTATTGGCTTGTGACTGTCTGCCTCTCCTTCTTGGCCTTCCAGACATACTAATGGCCTGTAGCTGCACTAAGCTGGGATAGAACACCTGTAATTTTCTTCAGGTAGCTTTATATACTGTAACCAGACAAGCCTGCCTGTCAGTAGGAAGATAACAGGAACGGATCTAGCTGAACACTGTGAGCAGGACGTACTGCACTAAATGTATATAGCAGGAACGGATCTAGCTGAACACTGTGAGCAGGACGCACTGTACTAAATGTAAATAGTCTAGCTGCCTGACCGTGGTACTAATAGGATCAAAAAGAACACCTGTAATTTTCTTAAGGTAGCTTTATATACTGTAACCAGACAAGCCTGCCTGTCAGTAGGAAGATAACAGGAACGGATCTAGCTGAACACTGTGAGCAGGACACACTGTACTAAATGTAAATAGTCTAGCTGCCTGACCGTGGTACTAATAGGATCAAAAAGAACACCTGTAATTTTCTTCAGGTAGCTTTATATACTGTAACCAGACAAGCCTGCCTGTCAGTAGAAAGATAACAGGAACGGATCTAGCTGAACACTGTGAGCAGGACACACTGTACTAAATGTAAATAGTCTAGCTGCCTGACCGTGGTACTAATAGGATCAAAAAGAACACCTGTAATTTTCTTCAGGTAGCTTTATATACTGTAACCAGACAAGCCTGCCTGTCAGTAGGAAGATAACAGGAACGGATCTAGCTGAACACTGTGAGCAGGACGTACTGCACTAAATGTATATAGCAGGAACGGATCTAGCTGAACACTGTGAGCAGGACGCACTGCACTGAATGTAAATAGCAGGAACGGATCTAGCTGAACACTGTGAGCAGGACGCACTGCACTAAATGTAAATACCAGGAACGGATCTAGCTGAACACTGTGAGCAGGACGCACTGCACTGAATGTAAATAGCAGGAACGGATCTAGCTGAACACTGTGAGCAGGACGCACTGCACTGAATGTAAATAGCAGGAACGGATCTAGCTGAACACTGTGAGCAGGACGCACTGCACTAAATGTAAATACCAGGAACGGATCTAGCTGAACACTGTGAGCAGGACGCACTGCACTGAATGTAAATAGCAGGAACGGATCTAGCTGAACACTGTGAGCAGGACACACTGCACTAAATGTAAATAGTCTAGATAGAAGATAACAGGAACGGATCTAGCTAAACTGAATACAGTGTATATATATATATATGCAACACCTGGGATGCATATATATACACAATACACTGTAAGTGCAGCTAACTGACTGACTGTTCTGCCTAATCTATCTAACTCAAATCAAATGACACTGTCTCTCTCTCTCTCTATCTCTCAGCACACCGGAACACACACTACACAGGGCCGCCGTGCAGGCGGCCTTATATAGTGTGGGGTGTGTACTAAATCCCCTGAGCCATAATTGGCCAAAGCCACCCTGGCTTTGGCCAATTACAGCTCTCTCTACTGACGGCGCTGTGATTGGCCAAGCATGCGGGTCATAGTGCATGCTTGGCCAATCATCAGCCAGCAATGCACTGCGATGCCGCAGTGAATTATGGGCCGTGACGCGCCACACGAATTTGGCGCGAACGGCCCATATCGTTCGCAATTCGGCGAACGACCGAACAGCCGATGTTCGAGACGAACATGGGTTCGACTCGAACACGAAGCTCATCCCTAATCCTGAACAATTCTTTTGGCAGTTGTGGCTGCAATCTTTCTTGGTCTACCTGACCTTGGCTTGGTATCAAGGGATCCCCAAATTTTTCACTTCTTAATAAGTGATTGAACAGTACTGACTGGCAAATTTAAGGCTTTGGACATCCTTTTATATCGTTTTTCACCTTTATAAAGTTCCCTTACCTTGTTACGCAGGTCTTTTGAAGTTCTTTTCTGGCTCAGTATCTAGCCTGCTTAGTGCATCCACATGAGAGATAACAAACTCATTGACTTTTTATACACAGACACTAATTGCAAAGTAAAAAAGCCACAGATGCGGGACATTTCTCTTTAATTGGCATTGCACCCTGTGTGTGTTACCTTCTGTGTATGTACCAAAGCCAAGCATTCCGGGGGGGGGTAAGGGGGGAAACTTTATATCAGGGCCATTTGGGGGATTTATGTTATTATTAAAAAGGAGCCAAACAACTCTATGATAATAAATGGCTTCATATGATTTCTATCCTTAAATAAAAGAGATTTTTTGGTATGATCAGTCATATTTTCCACATCGATGCCAAAATTTCACCATTTCTACAAGGGGATGCAAACTTTTGATCACAACTGTTTAACAAACAACAAAATGTTGATCCATGAAGTATACATTTGCCCTTGGAGATCAGGAAGACATTTCTTGTTTGTTTGAGCAAATTGCTTTTTGTTTGCCTTCATCTATTATTCTATAGAGGCATCACAAGGGGTGGTGGAAGGTGCAACATCCAAACAGGCATTAATATAGTATAAATGTTACCAATAGTAACACAGATTTTTAGGTCACCATAGAAACAATTTGGTTAACATACAAATACATTTTTTTTACCCAAATGTATTTAAACATAATATAGCAAAAAGCAATTTGCACAAATTTTAAGAACATATAAAACCTATAAAAACAGAGGACTTCCGACTTCCTATTACCCATGCCACTATGATATTGTGCATTAAAAATGGCAAATATCAGCAAAACAGACATGAAGTCTTCAATCCAAAATCCATGTAACAACGCGTTTCGCAACAGTAGGTTGCTTCATCAGGAGTATAATACTGTAAAAAGGAGTAAGAGAGCCTACAATAGATAAAAACAGTATGAGACAAAGATAGTATTGATCAACAGTAGTCATGTCCATGTGTATATTAAAAACACCCAAAACTGGATCAATAACCGCAACAGTATAGAAGTCTGACAGGAGTGTAGCACAGCAGAGATGGCTCACTAGGTCAACCTGGGGTGTTAAGCCCCCACCTAACCTCAGTGCGGACCACTGGAGCAAAACAGGCCAATGGCCCAATTGTGGACTCAACTAAAAACAGAAAATCATAGAACCCAAGATGGAAAAATGAAACAAGTGAAGTATCCCAAAAAAAGGGCTCAAAATAGGAAAACACAATAAATGCTTATAAAAATAAGGTACATAAAACCAAAACAGCCAATACAAACCTTTGCAGCCAAAGGAGAAGATATATTACGAAAAAATACAGACATACCACATGACACAAAATTCACTTCCCAGAAGTCTGCCTTAAGATACAAGTCAGATTTCAGGCATCCACTGCAACAAAAACGTCACTTTTGGAGAGACACTTTCAATAGAAACACGTCTAAAGGGATGCAGGCCCAGCAGATTTCCTCATGAGTGCCCTGCAGCTGCACAGCTGACAGTTAATTATGAAACCCCTCCCATTAGACCCGCTCAGAACAGAGGCACAGACAAACACACAGGGATTTCTTCAGAATAACAAAAGGTAGGAATCTGCAATAAAGTTTATTATAACCCTTGCAATGTACACAGATCACCCAGAGGGGAATGTTTTTTTTTCTCAACAAAAGTGGAGTCACTCTTTAAATAAACTTGTGTAAAAAAAAAAAATTCAGTATTTGTATGTTAACCAAATCGCTTCCGTGGTGCCTGTTTATTGGTAAAATGTATTCTTTATTTCTGCCTTCATCTCTTTTTTTTTAAAATCCGGTAATCTTTATTACAAAAATGTTTCTTACATCAATACATCAAACACATTTCACATTCATATTGCCCATATACAGCAAAAATACACATTACATAAAATAACCCCCCAAGCAACAAAAAAACCTCAAATCAAGTAGCCCCCTCATCTCCCCCTCCTCTTCCTCCTCCCCTCCCCCCCTCAAAAGGTCCAACCCCCCCATCTCCCATCTGTGACCAGCCGGCTGGTATCCCCCCTCCATCCTATGACAACTCACATTTCAAGGCCCAAGACCTCCAAACAGCTTTTCCAAATAGCCTCAAACTTTCCTCGACAAATTTCTATGTAGAAACGTAAATTTCTCTCTTATTTGCGTTCTCCATTCCTCCGCTGTCGGTGGATAAGTGGAGATCAATTTCTGAGCAATTAATTTACGTGCCTGGAACGAACTTCTCGCTATTGTATCCTTCATCTCTATCAACTGCAGGTTTAGGGTTCTCAGGTTGCAAAGTTGTTTTATTTTTATTTTATTTATCTTTTGTCTTATTTTTGTCTGAGCCCCAATGGACATGTGTCTTTTCAACCTAATTATGTAATATTAGGCTGAAAATGTATTTTCTTTTAGTTGCCCATTTGTAGCTGGTTCTCTCTAAGTATAACCACGAGCCCTTAACATTTCACAAAGAGTCAACTAAACACTGAAAAAAAAAAAGCCAAATTTTCCAATATTATTTTCAGCTTAACCCCTTTATTAACTTTATGTAATAACGGGACCTCATAAGTGCCTCCATAAGGTCCTTGTTCCTCAGGCTGTAGATCAGAGGATTCAGCAAGGGGTTAATGAGGGCAGATATGACTGAAAAAGTTTTGTTTAAATTGAACATATTGCTGGAGGTGGGAACCAAGTAAATAAAAATTAAAGATCCATAAAAGATGAAGACCACGGTGAGGTGTGATGCGCAGGTGGAGAATGCTTTCCTCTTCCCAGTCTTGCTACGGATTCTGAGGATGGTCCTGAAAATATAGACATAGGGAATAAAGGTCAAAAGAAAGGCTCCCAATCCAAGACTAGCACCTGTTAAGAATACGGCCACCATG
Organism: Lithobates septentrionalis; assembly: GCA_037952835.1. NCBI lineage: Eukaryota > Metazoa > Chordata > Amphibia > Anura > Ranidae > Lithobates > Lithobates septentrionalis. The sequence continues at coordinate 155,048 of JBBDGP010002710.1, forward strand.
TTTTCGAAGGGGTCCGTACATGTAATTTGAAACAAGTGTGGAATGTCACAACAGAAGTTGTGGATGGAATTTGGTCCACAGAAGGACAACCTGAGCAAATATAAAGTATGAACCAAAGAGAGAGAACATCCTGCAACCCAGACCGACAAGGCCATATTAGAACATACTCTCCAAGACATATATAGTTTGTAATGTAGGGGGTGACAGATGGCGATGTACCGGTCATAGGACATAGCGGAGAGCAAGAAGAGTTCTGAGCAAGTAAAATAGGCATAGAAGAAGACTTGGGCTGTACAGGCAGAAAGGGCAATTGATCTGCTTTTGGTGACCAAGTCAAAGAGCATCCTTGGTGCGGTCACCGTTGAATAAGACATGTCTAGAAAGGCCAAATTGCCAAGAAAAAAATACATTGGTGTGTGCAAATGATGATCGGTAAGAACCAGTAAAAAAATAAGAAGGTTTATGATAAGAGTCATCAAGTAGATTGGGAGGAAGAATACAAAAAGTCCATTCATGGTTGGTGGATGGTCTGATAGACCCACAAGAGTAAGAACGGTAACCTTTGTGAGATTCAGCATATTATTTATTGATTTTCAGTGTAATGTTATCAATCTGAGGAATTGTGAATAGGAAAACGTACGGAGTGTGCGCTCATTATGCTCAGATTTCCATGTAGACTTGTTATCCAGATAATGACTTATATAGATATAAAATGTTGGCATTCCCACAGGACAGTCTCCTGTGTGATAACAATGCAAAGCTTTAAGTCTTGTTAAATGTCTCTTTGGATTTAATTTAAAACATCATACCACTTGAGATTCTCTTTATATAAATAGGTTTACAGTTAATAAAATATCATCTGAATAAAAATCTACTGAAATTATTATTATTATTTTTTTATTGGCCAAAGTAAGTACAAAACATTTTAAAATGAAACCAAGCACTCACAAATAGCAAAAATCTGCATTTTTAAAGGCACCAAAAAAAGTATCAAAACAAAAATAAAACTTTAAATATATATTATAACTCCTTAAAAACAATGTGCATATACAAAAATAACCTAGGTAGCGCCATGGTCATACAGGTAAACCACCATGAAATACATGTACATGGATATTGTAGGTGAAGTAGACCGCAATGCATTAGAATTCTGACATGACTCTTTATCAGGGGGATACATTTCAGTGCTTAAGATTATGGTGTAAATATGCACTATATTGTCAAAAGTATTGGGACGCCTGCCTTTACACACACATGAACTTTAATGGCATCCCAGTCTTCGTTCGTAGGTTCCAATAATGAGTTGGCCCACCCTTTGCAGCTATAACAGCTTCAACTCTTCTGGGAAGGCCGTCCACAAGATTTAGGAGGGTGTCTATGGAAATATTTGACCATTCTTCCAGAAGAGCATTTGTGAGGTCAGGCATATTGAATGAGAAGGCCTGGTTGGCAGTCTCCACTCTAATTCATCCCAAAAGTGTCCTATTGGGTTGAGGTCAGTCAAGTTCCTCCACCCCAAACTCACTCATCTATGTCTTTATGGACCTTGCTTTTTGCATCGGTCCAAATCATTTGGTGGAGGGGGGATTATGGTGTGGGGGGAGGGGGGGATTATGGTGGAGGGTTGTTTTTCAGGGGTTGGGCTTGGCCTCTTAGTTCCAGTGAAGGGAAGTCTTAAGGTGTCAGCATACCAAGACATTTTGGACAATTTCATGCTCCCAACTTTGTGGGAACAGTTTGGAGACGGCCCCTTCCTGCTCCAACATGACTGCGCACCAGTGCACAAAGCAAGGTCCATAAGGACATGGGTGAGCGAGTTTGGGGTGGAGAAACTTGACTGGCCTGCACAGAGTCCTGACCTCAACCCAATAGAACACCTTTGGGATGAATTATGCCCCGTACACACGGTCGGATTTTCCGATGGAAAATGTGCGATCGGAGCGTGTTGTCGGAAATTCCGACCGTGTGTGGGCTCCATCAGACATTTTCCATCGGATTTTCCGACACACAAAGTTTGAGAGCAGGCTGTAAAATTTTCCGACAACAAAATCAGATCGCGTCAATTCTGACCGTGTGTGGACAATTCCGACGCACAAAGTGCCACGCATGCTCAGAAGAAATTCCAAGACGGAACAGCTCGGTCTGGTAAAATTCGGAATGGATACAGCACTTTCGTCACACGGCAATGTTTTAAATTGTTTAATACAGCGCACTCTCTTCTTCTTTATAATGGGAGAAGAATGAAGTTGTTTTGCTGCTCCTATTCACACAGACTTCTCACAAACTTATTTCTTTATTATTTATCGGGATTCCCTCAATATATTTTGATTTGTCACATCTGACCAAATTTCTTTTTTGTTGTTTTATTTTTGTTTTGTATTTTTTTCAAGGCTGATTATTTATTTTTTTGGGTTTGTATTTTTTTCCAGGCGGATGTATTTCGTTTATTTTTTTTGGGGGTTTTACTCCATAATCTTTTTGGGTGTGTTTTGTGTGTCAAGTTACCACAACACCATTATTATCTTGTATTATTTAATCTCAAGGAGGTTGCTTGGTGTTGGTGTCCCTTGTTAATTTCACATTGTACTTTTGAAGTGTACCTGCCTCCTCACAAACAAACTGTCCTGTTTGAAGGAAAACACACATAGGCGAGTATAATTGAAACAAAAATTCCTTTATTAAGGGCTCAGAACCAAAAAAAGAGGGAGGCAACGCTGGAGAAACAGCAGAAATTGGTGAAGCCTTTGACCCCCAGGGCAGACATCAATTATTTTACAGCAAAATTGGTGGCCTGAGGAGTCCATATCTAAGGGAGTGCAGTCTGGTCCAGAAGTCCCAGAGATCATGAAAGCAGCAGATGACATCTGTGTCCCCAGGCTGTGGTCATACAAGAGCCTGCATATTTTGTCAGACCAGACTGAACCCAGGGCCATCACTCTCTGGTCTTCCTTCCACGCTGTGGCTGTGGTGGTGGAGTTGTGGCAGGAGGAGGAGGAGGATGGTCCAACTCAATCACGTCGGTATTGGATGTGATTTCGCCACTCACCCCCTTAGTTAGGACTTTATAAAGAAGGTCCTCACACATGAGGCGTTGACCTTCCTGCATGCCCTTCAGTTTGGTGGCAGCCATGCAGGCAAAGGCCTCTTCAGGAGTGGGGGTGGCTCCGAGGGATGCAGAAGCCTCCTGAATGAGCCTGAGCGCTGAATACTGCACGCGACTCCCCGGAAGGCGGAGGGGAGAAACCTGCGATTCTGTCAGGCTCCTACTGGGCCCAGGCTTCTCCTGGCTGCCACTTAGCCCCGCCTCCTCCTGGCTGCCACTAACCCCCGCCTCCTCCTGGCTGCCACATTCCAGAGCCTCCTCATGGCTGAGGTCTTCCTGTGTATGAAAAAGGGACATAGTTTTAGTTTTTTCTTCATCAATCACACACAATTTTCACCTCATGACTGGTGCAACCCCTTCCTCAATAATAAAGTAGCTGTGAGGAAGGGGTTGTACCCCCAAAACACGTCCCTTGATCCCCCGTGATGGCAGGTAGCACATGTTGACATTCATAAATTTGTGTGCATCTTCAAAATTTCGCTTTTCCTGGGGTGACTTCACCCCATCTGAACGCAATATCAAACACAGTTTGTAAATACTCATGTCTGATATTGCCTTCAAGTTCTACCAAATGTGAACTTTGTAAGTTCAAGATTTGTGTCTTTCTTGTTGGTTTTAAACATGCCTGTTTTATCTTGAATGGACATTTCTACTTTTTCTAATGTGACCCCAAAAATTGTTATACAACAAACATGTTGGTTTGTTTTAAAAACCTTTTCTAAATGCACATGTGATTGTGCTGTTATTAAAAAGATTGTTAATCAAGAATGTGTGGATTATTGTCTCAACGCTACAACACTTTTGTGGTGCTCTAATTGGTGTTTTCTGTGACAATGGGTGTTATTTCCTAAGGGCAAATCCACTTTGCACTACAAGTGCAGTTTCAAGTGCACTGGTAGTGCAAAGTGTCTTTGTCTTTAGTAAATAACACCCAACAGTGCTTTGTAATGTTACACAATCACGCCATTTTCAGGACTCACCACTGTTCTGTCAGGGTCAGCTAAAACAAACACAAGCAGTAAATGTCACCAAAGATTTGAGTAGTTATTTGTTTTTTTTATTATAAAAAGGTTTCAGACATTGTCTGGCATATTGATAGCCCCCCTACCCGTAAAGTATTCAAGGTATCTTAGACGGACATCACGGGCACTCAGGGGGGACAAGCCAGGATGGCCACTTTCAAGCGCCGTCAGGGTTGTTTCATTATGAATTCCAGCCTCAGGCCCAACTGAGCCAGCATAGTTGGCAGTATGTTGCCATAAAAAGTTGTGTAGAACACAGCACGCCAGGATTATATGATTCAGTTTATACTCCGCCATATGTATAGGTGTAAGAAATAGGCAGGACCAGCTGGCCATGATTCCAAACATGTTCTCCACCACTCTTCTGGCTCTGGCCAGCCGGCAATTAAAAACCCTCTGGTCCGGGGTGAGGGTTCTCATCGGGAATGGCCGCATAAGATGGTCCCCCAGCTCAAACGCTTCATCCGCAACGAAGACGAATGGGAGTCCTTCCACATTGTCTTCTGGAGGTGGCAAGTCCAAGCTGCCATTCTGGAGACGCCTGTAGAACTCCGTCTGGGCGATGACTCCACCATCGGACATCCGGCCATTCTTCCCCACGTCCACATACAGGAACTCATAAGTAGCCGACACCACCACCAACATCACAATACTATTGAACCCCTTATAATTATAATAGTACGACCCCGAGTTGGGTGGTGGGACGATGTGGACGTGTTTCCCATCAATTACCCCTCCGCAGTTAGGAAAGTCCCATCGCTGGGCAAAGTGGGAGGCCACAGTCTGCCATTCCTGTAGCGTAGAAGGAAACTGTGGAGTCAAACAAAAAAAAATTTAGTCATTTTGCACATAAACAGGGAAAGCAGATTAGACACAAACATTCTTGGCCAAAATCAAGATAACATTTATTTGAGGGAGTTTTTAAAGACCAAAGTATAAGGTACACCTATCAGATTCCCCCTCCCCCCTCTCATGGGCCATTTCTAACATTATGGGGGGGGACTCTTGGACAGGTAACCCTCTCCACTTCATTGAGAGATAAATGCCTAAATAATGGGTATTACTTTGAACAGCCCCTCCTTAGTTACACTATTGGCAGTCCACTGGACAGGTAAGAAGTGTCATAATACAAAGATATAAATACACATCGTACACATTTGAGCACATTTGGACATTCTGCTATTACCTATCAAGATAATAATAGTATACAGAAACTTGAAACAGTACCATTTGAAAGTATACAGGCAGGCCCTTGCACTACATGCTTTGGGGAATTCATCCATAAATAAGAGCACAAAAGAGATGGGTATAGTGTGTATGGGTTTGGTAAAGTCAGCAGATAGAGGATTGAGGATAGATAGAGAATTGTTATCAGCTGACTTAGCAGTTGGGGGGAGGGAGGGTTAAAAAAGATTTGGGGTTCCCCCCAAAAAAGCCTCTGGCACTCTGCCTGAATTTGAAGCACCAATCACATTTCAAAACATTTTAGGGGTGTTTGGGGTAAAGCACTACTATGGATCTGATAAAATACATTGTTAAGTGACTACATGAGGTGAATATAGGGCAGGAGACCATGCTGGGGAGGTAAGTGAAGGCAAATATGTATGAAGGACAACAAAAATAATTACATAAAAATCCAGCATGAATGAGGACAAAGGGGACATTCACAGCATATTACAATCATGGTAATTAGGGAATGAGGAAAGAAATACAATATATTATCAAACATTATATACAATAAAATGTGACATTAAAGGATAAATCTTACCTTCATATACTCCTTCTGCAGGACCTGTATGATGGCAGAACAGGTCTCTGGGATAATGATCCCCAGAGCCTGGGGGGAGATGCCTGTGGAGAACTTGAGGTCCTGCAGGCTTCTCCCCATCGCCAAGTACCTCAGGGTGGCGAAGTGCCTCTGCTCCGGAGTGATGGCTTGCCTCATGCAGGTATCCTGCCTGCTGATATAGGGGGTCAGCAAAGCCAACAAACGGTGAAATACGGGGTCCGTCATCCGGAGAAAGTTCCTGAAATCATCAGGATTATTCTCACGGATCTCACGGGCAAAGGCATATGACAGAACTGGTCACGCTGGAGTAACCAATTCTTGGTCCATGAACTCCTCCCCACCCTGTTCATGGACTGGACTTGTGTCAATGTAAGGACCCCAACACCAAGCCCCCACACAGCACGAACTCTACGAGGAGTACGTATACGCAACATGGCTAGAAAACACTCGGCTGCTCAGAACGAAGTAACAGAATGCACTGAAGAACAGCAAGGCCTGTGAAGAGCGACCTGAAAAACAGTAACGAACGAACAAGAACAGAATGACAAGAGTCACGCGCCACTTGCTGCACGCACTGAAGAGCAGATACAAACCCACAAGAACAAACTGAACAGCAGAAAACGATCTGAAAACCACGAGTCTGAAAAAGCGCGAATCGTCTCTCACCAAACTTTTACTAACACGAGATTAGCAAAAGGAGCCCAAAGGGTGCCGTGCTTGGTTCTGAACCGGCCTTTTCTAGTCTCATCGTACGTGGTGTACGTCACTGCGTTCTTGGCGATTGGAAATTCCGACAACTTTGTGCGACCGTGTGTACGCAAAATAAGTTTGAGCCAACATCCGTCGGAAAAAATCCATGGATTTTGTTGTCGGAATGTCCGATCAATGTCCGATCGTGTGTACGGGGCATTACAGGAGAGAATTTCCCTTCCTAGGGGTGGATTTCATCTCACTTCCTGTTGTCTCCTTCCATTTGCAAGTAGGAGTCGTTTGTAAGGTGGATGTTTAAAAGTAGGGGCCTGCCCTATATACTCTGCAGAAATTGTGGCCTTATGTGTTGGTGTTGTCACAACACTGAAAGCCCTCACAGGGCCCTGCTGTGAAATATTAGATCAAGAATTGTAATTACATGCATCTGTTGAACAGGGGCAGAAAAATTGGACCTTTGGTGATGGTGGTGGTGCTGGTGCCACAACACCGTAAGTTCTCACAGATACTCTTGGTGGGCGCTGGAACGGGCCCTGCTGTGAAATATTAGATCAATTAGGCAGAAAAATTGGGCCTTAGGCACTGGTGCTGGTGCCACAAGACTGCAACCCCTCACAGATACTCTAGTTGAGTGCAGCAACGAACCCTCCTGCAAAATATTGCATCAAAAATTGTAATTATATGCCCCTGTTAAACAGGGGCTGAAAAATTGGGCCTTAGCAACCCAGAACCAAAAATGTTCTTACAAGCTATCAGCATGATCATTGAGGAGGAAGAGGATAGTCACTTAGCATAACAGGATAGTCACTCAGCATCAGCATAGGCAGTCTTGAAGGGATCTGACATTTAAAAAAAAAAATTTACGGTTACATCAGCATCAAGTGCTTGGTAGCTGGTGGTGATCCAAGACTGATTCATTTTTATGAAGGTCAGTCGATCGACCGAGTCGGTGGACAGATGCACCCTGTGATCGGTTATTAAGCCTCCAGCAGCACTGAATGTGCGTTCCAAAAGAACGCTGGATGCAGGACAGGCCAGTAGCTCAATTGCATACTGTGCAAGCTCTGGCCAGTGATCCATCCTCAAGACCCAGCAACCCAGAGGATTTTCGGTGGGAAAGGTGTCCAAGTCAGATCTTGCCCTAGGTATTCATGCACCATGTAAAACAGACGCTGTCGATGGTTGCTGGAACCAATCATACCTTGGGGCTGCAGACTAAAAAATTGTCTGAACGCATTGGTCAGACGGTCACCTTCTCCACCGCTCCTTCTTTGACTGACCGAAGCCTCAGCAACACGTTGTCCAGAAACAGGAGTTTGTAACCTCCCAGTCTCTGGGAACGTGTTGCACAGACCTTTCTGCAAGGCCTCCCGAAGATGTTTCATCCTCTGCTCCCTCTGCGATGGCAAGATAAGGTCCACAACCTTACCCTTGTAATGTGGATCAAGGAGGGTTGCCAGCCAGTATTGATCCCTCTCCTTGATACAACGAGTACGAGGATCCTTCCGCAGGCTTCACAGGATTAGGAAGGCCATGCAGCGAAGGTTTGCTGAGGCATTCGGTCCGGAGTCCTCTGGGTCACTAAGGACGACATAATCCGCAGCCACCTCCTCCCACCCACGTACAAGTCCATGGGTTTCTTGGTACTGTAAATGATCCCTTAAAGACTGCTGGACAAGGGGGACAGTGTCACTGATGCATGCACTGTCACTGCTCACCATCCTTGTGGCCTCCTCAAATGGTGACAGGATAGTGCATGCATCCCTGATCATGGCCCACTGGTGTGGGGAAAAAAACAAGCTCCCCTGACCCTGTCCTGGTGCCATAGTCGCACAGGTACTCATTGATGGCCCTCTGCTACGTGTGCAGCCGCTGCAGCATGGCCAAAGTTGAGTTCCACCTGGTGGGCATGTCACAGATTAGGCGATTCTTGGGCAGGTTAAATTCCTTTTTGGGGTCTGCCAACCGAGCACTGGCATTATATGACCGTCGGAAATGCACACAGATTTTCCTGGCCTGCCTCAGGACATCCTGTAAGCCCGGGTACCTGCCCAAGAACTGCTGCACCACCAAGTTAAGGACGTGAGCCAAACAGGGCACATGGGTCATTTGTCCCTGTCGGAGGGCAGAGAGGAGGTTGGTGCCATTGTCGCAAACCACCATTCCTGCCTTAAGTTGGCATGGCGTCAACCACCTCTGAACCTGCCCCTGCAGAGCTGACAGAACCTCTGCCCCAGTGTGGCTCCTGTCCCCCAAGCACACCAGCTCAAGCACTGCATGGCATCTTTTGGCCTGCATACTTGCGTAGCCTCTGGAACGCCTACGGAGCACCGCTGGTCCCGAGGACCATGAATCAGCGGTAATATGCAACTTACCGCTGACCGCCCTGTCCAGCGAGGCCAAGACATTGCCTTCCACATGCCGGTAGAGAGCCGGAATCGCCTTCCGTGAGAAAAAGTGGCATTTGGGAACCTGCCACTGAGGAATCGCACATTTCACAAACTCACGGAAGGAGGCAGAGTCTACCAACTGAAAAGGCAGCAGTTGAAGTGCTAGCAATTTTGCCAAGCTAGCATTCAACCGCTGGGCATGTGGATGGCTGGGAGCGAACTTCTTTCTGCGGTGCAGCCCTGGGGCAGGGAAATTTGCCTGGTACAATCTGACAGAGGTGTACCGATAGCAGATTGCCTGCAAGTACTTGGCTGTGACACACCTAATTCTACACCTTCATTCCTCTCAGTGCAGGTCTCAGAGAGGACTGAAGGTATAGTGGGGTTGGAGATCTCAGCTGATGAGGAGCAAGGAGAGGTCCTCTTTGTTCTTTGGTGTGGGTCTTTTAGATACGCTTGCCAACGAACTGCATGGCAGGTCAACTTATGTCTGGTCAAGCATGTGGTGCCCAAGCGGGAGATGTTTTGGCCATGCGAGATACGCTTGAGACATATGTTGCAAATAGCAGCGGTGTGATCTGATGCACTCGTCTCAAAAAAGGCCCACACCAAAGAATTTTTGGAATAACGCGCAGAGACAGCAGCACCCTGCACATGCGGAGCTCTGCGGTGTGATGCAGTCAGTGTACTGCCCTTAGGCTGGCCCCTGGAGGGCATCCTGCCTCGTTGGTGAAGTGCCTCCTCCTCTCTCCTATCAGGCACCCACGTGAAGTCAGTGACCTCATCATCCCCTCCCTCCTCATCACTGAAGCAAACCTGGCAATATGCTGCAGCAGGGGGAACATGACTGCCAGATTGCTGTGCTTCTTGGGCACCCCCTCTGTCCGGGCTCACGTTACTGCCTTCCTCTAGCTGAGTACCATCATCGGAGCCTTCAAAACGCTGGGCATCCTCCTGGAGCATGTACCCAACACTGTGGTCAAACAGTTCGAGGGACTCCTCAGGAGGACATGGTGGGGCTAGGGAAGAAGTCACTGATGCCATTGAGCCGAGGGAAGAGGCCACGTTGGCAGGTGCTTTGCCAGACAAAGTACCCTGAGCCTGGGTGAGAGAGGATGAGGAGGATGAGGACGGCTTGGTCATCCACTCGACCAAGTCTTCCACATGTTGCGGCTCAACACGGCCAGCTGCCGAAAAAAAGGGCAAGCGTGTCCCACGGCCACGTGCTCATGAGGATGCACCGTGTCCACGACCAGCACTGTTGCCTCTAGACACAGAGCCTGCTTGCCCTCTTTTATTGGCTTGTGACTGTCTGCCTCTCCTTGTTGGCCTTCCAGACATACTATTGGCCTGCAGTGAGATGTAGCTGCACAAAAATGGGATGTATATATATACCGATTATACTGCAACTAGCAGAATCAACTGTCTGTCTGTAGTATTATTAGTATGATAACACCTGCACTTGTCTTCAGGTAGCTATACTGTAGGTGCAACTGTGCAGGGTACACAGTACAGTAACTGGAAATACGTCAAGAGCCTACACAAGCACCTGTCTTCAGGTAGCTATACTGTAGGTGCAACTGTGCAGGGTACACAGTACAGTAACTGGAAATAATTCAAAGAGCCTACACAAGCACCTGGATTCAGGTAGCTATACTGTAGGTGCAACTGTGCAGGGTACACAGTACAGTAACTTGAAATACTTCAAAGAGCCTACACAAGCACCTGGCTTCAGGTAGATATACTGTAGGTGCAACTGTGCAGGGTACACAGTACAGCAACTTGAAATACTTCAAAGAGCCTACACAAGCACCGGGCTTCAGGTAGCTATACTGTAGTTGCAACTGTGCAGGGTACACAGTACAGTAACTTGAAATACTTCAAAGAGCCTACACAAGCACCTGGCTTCAGGTAGCTATACTGTAGGTGCAACTGTGCAGGGTACACAATACAGTAACTGGAAATAATTAAAAGAGACTACACAAGCACCTGGCTTCAGGTAGCTATACTGTAGGTGCAACTGTGCAGGGTACACAGTACAGTAACTGGAAATAATTCAAAGAGCCTACACAAGCACCTGGCTTCAGGTTGCTATACTGTAGGTGCAACTGTGCAGGGTACACAGTACAGTAACTGGAAATACTTCAAAGAGCCTACACAAGCACCTGGCTTCAGGTAGATATACTGTAGGTGCAACTGTGCAGGGTACACAGTACAGTAACTGGAAATACTGTCTGTCAGTATATTAGGAAGAGAAGAACAGGATCTAGCTAAACTGAATACAGTATATATATATATATATATATATATATATATATATATATATATATATATATATATATATATATATATATACACAACACCTGGGATGCATATATATATATATATATATATATATATATATATATATATATATACACAAAATACACTGTAAGTGCAGCTAACTGACTCGACCTGCCTACTCTATCAAACTTAAATCAAATGACACTGTCTCTCTGTCTATCTATCTCTCTCTCAACACCGGAACACACTACACAGGGCCGACGTGCAGGCGGCCTTATATAGTGTGGGGCGTGTACTAAACCCCCTGAGCCATAATTGGCCAAAGCCTCCTTGGCTTTGGCCAATCACGGCTCTCTGTACATACAGCGCTGTGATTGGCCAAGCATGCGGGTCATAGTGCATACTTGGCCAATCTTCAGTCAGCAATGCACTGCGATGCCGCAGTGAATTATGGGCCATGATGCGCCACTCAAATTTGGCGCAAACGGCCCATATCGTTCGTAATTCGGTGAACGTCCGAACACACGATGTTCGAGTCGAACATGCGTTCGACTCGAACTTGAAGCTCATCCCTAATCTCAAGCACTACCAGGATGTGGAATTCTGAAACTCAGTATAGGGATGAAGCTAAGGGGAAAATAATACTGGGAGTAGGCTATAGGCCCCCTAACCTGAGGGAGGAAGTGGAGACGGATCTCCTATCACAAATTGGATTAGCAGCAAGGATGGGAAGTGTTATCATAATGGGGGATTTTAACTATCCAGACATAGACTGGGCGGAGGGAACCGCGCATTCATTTAAGGCTCGCCAGTTCCTTAATGTCTTGCAGGACAATTTTATGGGTCAGATTGTAGACGCACCAACTAGAAATAAAACATTACTGGATCTACTGATTACCAACAATACAGACCTTATCACAGATGTGGAAATACGGGGCAATTTAGGTAACAGCGATCACAGGTCAATTAGTTTCAGTATAAATCACACAAATAGGAAACATGAAGGGAACACAAAGACACTGAATTTCAAAAGAGCCAACTTCCCTAAACTACAAACCTTGCTAAAAGGCATAAATTTGGATAAAATATTAGGAACAAAGAATACGGAGGAGAGATGGGTTTGCTTTAAGAGCATATTAAATAAGGGCATTAGCCAATGTATCCCATTGGGTAATAAATTTAAAAGAGCGAACAGAAATCCTGGATGGCTTAACTCCAATGTAAAAATGCATATAAAAGCAAAGGAGAAGGCCTTCAAAAAATACAAGGTTGAGGGATCATCCTCAGCATTCAGACTTTATAAAGAATGCAATTAGAAATGTAAGGGTGCAATTAGGACGGCTAAGATAGAACATGAAAGACACATAGCGAAGGAGAGCAAAAAAAATCCCAAGAAATTCTTTAAGTATGTAAACAGTAAAAAAGGGAGGACAGACCATATTGGCCCCATAAAGAATGAGGAAGGACATCTGGTTACAAAGGATGGGGAGATGGCAAAGGTATTGAATTTATTCTTCTCCTCAGTATTCACGAGTGAATCGGGGGGCTTCAGTAACCAAAACTGCAGTGTTTATCCTCATGACACAACACAGGAAGCACCTCCATGGTTAACAGAGGACGGAATTAAAATCAGAATTGAGAAACTTAACATTAATAAATCACCGGGACCAGATGGCTTGCATCCGAGGGTACTTAGGGAACTCAGTCAGGTGATTGCCAGACCGTTGTTCCTAATTTTTACAGACAGTCTATTGACTGGAATGGTACCAGCTGATTGGAGAAAAGCCAATGTAGCACCAATATTTAAAAAGGGCCCAAAAAACATCCCTGGGAATTACAGACCAGTTAGCCTAACATCAATAGTATGTAAACTCTTGGAGGGGATGATAAGGGACTATATACAAGATTTTAGTAATAAGAACGGTATCATTAGCAGTAATCAGCATGGATTCATGAAGAATCATTCTTGCCAAACCAATCTATTAACCTTCTATGAGGAGGTGAGTTGCCATCTAGATAAAGGAAGGCCCGTAGACGTGGTGTATCTGTATTTTGCAAAAGCATTTGACACAGTTCCACATAAACCTTTACTGTACAAAATAAGGTGCGTTGGTATGGACCATAGGGTGAGTACATGGATTGAAAACTGGCTACAAGGGCGTGTTCAGAGGGTGGTGATAAATGGGGAGTACTCAGAATGGTCAGGGGTGGGTAGTGGGGTTCCCCAGGGTTCTGTGCTGGGACCAATCCTATTTAATTTGTTTATAAACGACCTGGAGGATGGGATAAACAGTTCAATCTCTGTATTTGCAGACAATACTAAGCTAAGCAGGGCAATAACTTCTCCGCAGGATGTGGAAATCTTGCAAAAAGACCTGAACAAATTAATGGGGTGGGCGACTACATGGCAAATGAGGTTCAATGTAGAAAAATGTAAAAGAATGCATTTGGGTGGCAAAAATATGAATGCAATCTATACACCGGGGGGAGAACCTCTGGGGGGATCTAGGATGGAAAAGGACCTGGGGGTCCTAGTGGATGATAGGCTCAGCAATGGCATGCAATGCCAAGCTGCTGCTAATAAAGCAAACAGAATATTGGCATTAAAAGGGGGATCAACTCCAGAGATAAAACGGTAATTCTCCCGCTCTACAAGACTCTGGTCCGGCCGCACCTGGAGTATGCTGTCCAGTTCTGGGCACCAGTCCTCAGGAGGGATGTACTGGAAATGGAGCGAGTACAAAGAAGGGCAACAAAGCTAATAAAGGGTCTGGAGGATCTTAGTTATGAGGAAAGGTTGCGAGCGCTGAACTTATTCTCTCTGGAGAAGAGAAGCTTGAGAGGGGATATGATTTCAATTTACAAATACTGTACTGGTGACCCCACAATAGGGATAAAACTTTTTTGCAGAAGAGAGTTTAATAAGACTCGTGGCCACTCATTACAATTAGAAGAAAAGAGGTTTAACCTTAAACTACGTAGAGGGTTCTTTACTGTAAGAGCGGCAAGGATGTGGAATTCCCTTCCACAGGCGGTGGTCTCAGCGGGGAGCATTGATAGCTTCAAGAAACTATTAGATAATCACCTGAATGACCGCAACATACAGAGATATATAATGTAATACTGACACATAATCACACACATAGGTTGGACTTGATGGACTTGTGTCTTTTTTCAACCTCACCTACTATGTAACTATGTAACTATGATAGGAACTTTTGGAGGCTTGATGTCTTCTTGAGGACATTGGTCATAATGATAAAACCACCAATTTACACCTTGTGTCTTTCTGTGCATCACGCCACCTTTTTTACTATAGAGGTTTACTTTACTGGATATTTCAGTTTTATAACCCATTAGTCTTAAAGAATAACTTTGCTCTAGAAACCTCCTCCACTGGCTCGGGCAACTCCATTCTTTTTAACTGAGCCAGTACGCCTTGACATACTGTACATGTGTGGTAGATTCTCCATAGGTCTTAAAGGAAAAGCCTCCTTGTATGCCCGGTAAATATAGCATAAGGGCATCTCAAATGCTTGAGTCTAATTATAAAAAAAAAAAGTTAACAGATTCACAAAATCGCCCCATTTGGCTCTAAGCCAACCAACTAGGGAGCCTGGGTTCAGCACCGTTCTCAAGGCAAGAGGTATGGCCTCTTCCTGCTTCTGATTGTCTGGTAGGTGTAAGGGCCCATAGACACCAGTGTCTGTATTTTGCTTCATTATGGGTTTCTAAAGCATTTTAAAGGACCAAGTGTAACTATTGAACATACTGGGACCAAGTTTTCTGACAACGCTAAAGTGTTGTTTGAAATTATCCAAACTTTGGATTATTGCATGGTATGAAAAGTAACATATCTCACGTTTACAGAACGCTGCCGGAAGTCTCATATCACGCTATTGGCGTATAACTGAACAACCTAGACTTAAAAGGTTGGTTCACTGCAGTAGATAATACGTTGTACAAGCCATATGAAAGAATGACTCCATGCCCCTGAAGGAACCTTTGATATATTCCTTGCAACTTGAAACGAGTGGATGACTTTCAAAAACTCCTCTCAGTAAATGTGGGTGAAATGCTCAGTATATAATGACCTTCTAATTACAGATGTTTATGGTTTTATTCTTAGATTATTGTGTATTAAGATTGCAAAAATACCCCCCCCCCAAATATCGTATCACCCCCCCCCTCTTTTCCCCCTTCTTCATTTCTCCTGCTTATTGACTTACTTATTACTTACTTCTGATGCTTGTTAATTTACTATAAGTCTGGTCTGAACGAGTAGTATTTTTCTATATGGTTGTACTCGATTTTATGGACTACGATGACCTATCTTATTATAACACCCTTTTAAATTTCCAATAAAAAGAAAATAACATGAGAAAAAAAGAAATACAAAAGATGTCAAATTTCACAGTGAAATTTTCTGCATGATGTCTGAATCCACTTTAAGTGATAATAAAATCTCATAAGTGCCTCCATAAGGTCCTTGTTCCTCAGGCTGTAGATCAGAGGATTCAGCAATGGGTTAATGAGGGCAGATATTATGGTAAACAGTTTGCTTAAACTGACCATATCGCTGGAAGTTGGAACCAAATAAATAAAAATTAAGGAGCCATAAAAGATGAAGACCACGGTGAGGTGTGATGTGCAGGTGGAGAATGCTTTACTCTTTCCAGTCTTGCTACGAATTTTAGGAATGGTACTAAAAATATACACATAGGGAAGAAAGGTCAAAAGAAAGACTCCTAATCCCAGAGTAGCATCTGTTAAGAATATGGCCACCATGTTTATGAAGGGGTCAGTACATGTAATTTGGATCAAGTGTGGAATGTCGCAAAAGAAGTTGTGGATAGAAGATGTCCTGCAGAAGGACAATCTGAGCAAAAGTAAAGTATGAACCAAAGAGACAGAACATCCTGCAACCCAGGACAGAGAGGCCATACGAGCACAGACTATCCAACACATCATTCGTTTGTAATGTAGAGGGTGGCAGATGGCAATGTAGCGGTCATAGGACATAGCCGAGAGCAAGAGAAGTTCTGACCACCCAAAGGTGAGGTAGAAAAATATTTGGGCTATACAGGCAGGAATGGATATTGATCGGCTTTTTGTGACCAAATTGAAGAGCATCCTTGGTGCAGTCACTGATGAATAAGACATGTCCAGAAATGCCAAGTTGGCAAGAAAAAAATACATTGGGTTGTGCAGATTGTAGTCAGTGAGGACCAAGAAAATATAAGAAAGTTTATGATAACAGTCATCAGATAGATCAGAAGGAAGAGCACAAAAAGTACATTCATGGTCTGTGGGTGGTCTGACAGACCCACAAGATTAAAAGAAGAAATCTCTGTCAGATTCTTCATATTATTCATGTTTTTTCTGTTCAAATATATCACTATAGTATTAAAATTATGGATCTGAGGATTTAATAGGAAAATCTGTACGGTGTGCTCACACATTATACCCAGATTTACATGTAAGCATTTGTATTACCGTATTTACCGGCGTATAACATGCACCCGTATTTATCGGCGTATAACACGCGCCGGTGTATAACACGCACCCCAAGTTTAGGAGGGGATTTTAAGGAATTTTAAGAAATTTAAGGGAAAAAACTTTTAGGAGTAAACTTTAAGGAAGAAAAACTTACATTAAAATGCCCATCAATGCAGCGTTATCGGTGTCCATCTGCAGCCTTGTCAGTGTCAGTGCAGCCTTACCCCAGTGTTCATTGCAGCCTTGTCAGTGCAGCCTTGTCAGTGCAGCTTTGCCCCAGTGCAGCCTTGTCAGTGCAGCCTTGTCAGTTCAGCCTTGTCAGTGCAGCTTTGCCCCAGTGCAGCTTTGCCCCAGTGCAGCCTTGTCCCAGTGCAGCCTTGTCAGTTCAGCCTTGTCAGTGCAGCTTTGCCCCAGTGCAGCTTTGCCCCAGTGCAGCCTTGTCCCAGTGCAGCCTTGCCCCAGTGCAGCCTTGTGTGATCGCCGTCGACATACACACAGCCGTGTGTAAATTCAAATATGGCGCCGAGACTGCAGGGACTCGTCGGAGCCGAGATACACATACCCGAGTATCCTCGGCTTTTTTCGGCGCCACTCACAGTCACGCCCAGTCCCGCCCTATGATGAACATAACACAGGTCCAATGGCGGGACTGTGAGCGGCGCCGAAAAAAGCCGAGGACACTCGGGTATGTGTATCTTGGCTCTGATGAGTTCCTGCAGTCTCAACGCCAAATTTGAATTTACACATGGCTGTGTATGTCGGCGGCGATCGCGGCAATAGCCGCGATCGCTCCGATCATTACAAAATTGGCGGGGATCGGCCTATAACACGCACCCACGATTTTCCCCTGATTTTAAGGGGGAAAAAGTGCGTGTTATATGCCGATAAATACGGTAATTAATGATTTATTCTTATATAAAATGTTGGCAATCCCATAGGACAGTCTGCTGTGTTGTAAAAACACAAAGCTGAAAATCTCATTAAAGGCCTCCTAAGATATAATTTATAACACCTCGAGAGCGCCTTTTTCTATAATTGAGAACAGTCTGAAACATCTGAATTGAAAATACACTGAAAGTGTTTTTATCTTTTTTGTCACCTATTTTACTTATTGGTTAGTGGACAGAGTGACCTAAAACACAATAAAATAAAATACATTGCTTTTTCCTTTTAGCTTCCATCATTTTGTAGTTACATTTTTATAAAGGTTGTTAATTTAAAACTTTTTTGGATTGCACAGTTGATAGACAGTAAGGAGCTATAACTTTTAGGTTTGGGGGGGGAAAAATTGTCCAGGGTCACCACAGTTTGGTAGCTAAACTGATCAAAATACATGATCCTTTAGATCATTGGATCTTCAGCTCTTAGATTTTGATGGCTAAAAATTGGCCAGCGGCACTATAATTTGACTGCAGCACCAACAGGCCCTAAAGGAGAGACACAAGTCACAGGGAGGTGTCTATATAAAAATACATAGAATGTAGTCTGTGATGGGAGTCACTTTTGGGCGCAGGGTGACCAAGAAAATAATGTGCCCTGAGAAAATATATCTTGAAATACTTAAAATGGGACTTATATAGCAGATATATGTGAAAATAATGAATTAGAAGGCAGGGAAAATGGGATTATCACGGTGCCATGAACAAATTACAACATAGTTAGTATAAAATCGTATTTTTATTAATATAGAAAGCTAAAAAGTATATATAATTCATACATATACATCATATACAAAAAAATCAAACAAAGGGGGATACACTATACAATTTCAAATATTGACCGTCACCAATGGGACTTCTCAGGGATGAGGTGCCGTACCTATCAGGGCCTTCCACCTATCACTTGAGAATGAGATCTGGAAAGCCCTGGGTCTCCTGTTGTCTACTTCTAAGAGTATTTCACCCATTGTTGTTTGTGCTAATTAACCTTGCTAGTATAGAGGAGTTCTGTGTTGATTTATGATAATGTTGATTGTTGAATGTTGATTATGATAATGTTGATTGTGTCTTCTGAGCTAAAAGACTGCAAGTCTGTCCTAAAGGTCATGTCTCTTAGTCATCTAGGCTGCCTAACGGATTAGATAATTAGCTCATGTTAATTAGGTTTCTGGTTACAGTTGTATTGAGCAGGAGGGAGGAACCTCCTCTTTAATTGTATATAGAGACTTGTAATTTTGGTTCTAATAAATGAGTCTGATTCCTGTTTGACCCTCCATGCAGAGCCTCGTCTCGTACTTGGGGGGGAGAATTATTCATATGGGTTTCTTGCTCGGCTGATTGGAGTGTTCGGTAGTTGCCTTTGTGTTCGGAAATGGAATATCCTAAACAGCTTTAACCCCTTTCATACTCGGGGTGTCGTTACATAGTCCTTAGGTATGGAGAGGTAAAAATTGACCAGTGGCACCATAGTTTGAAAGCCGCACTGGCAGCTCCAAATGTTTAGACAGAGGTCATAGTCAACAATCTTCCTAAACATGCTTTAAAGAAGAATTGGCATGGTATATTTTTACATATATCAAGAACAAAAATTCAGGTGTAAAGCACCAGAAAAGAGTTACTAATGGCAACAGATTTCGATCCTTTTAAGAGTATCAAAAATTCACATTTATTATATTAATTTAAAACAAATTGGCAAATTCATGAGCCAAAAAGAGCAGCTTCACAATATGGCCAATGAAAAATCACTATAATGAATGATGCATCACACATACATGTAACAGAGATACTACAAATAACAGTTAAAAAGAAGCGTCCGGACGCCGCATAGCATCAGACAAAAAAAACATTTTGCTCAATGTCACGAAGGGTGCCCAACAGGCATGAAAGTAAAGGGGATTTATGAAATTACCCACCAGGAGAAGTGACTTTGACTGTATACTCCTCCAAAAAGAAAAATGGTGGATATATAGGCTGAAGTCCCTCTTTCCAGTGCGCCTTAACACCAAACTAAATCTGCAAGTTTTCTTGAAGAGTTAATGATCCCTCCTAGCAACTCAGTTGAATTTCCAATCAACCGCTACACTACCGTTAATGGGCTGATCCCCCTATGGAATACAGTTGTACATGGGTAGGACCACCATAGCAATAGTCCATAGTAATTTCATAGCAATAAAAAAAAAAAAAAAAAAAACATTTGCTCATCCAAGCTTCTAACTAAACCCAGATCAATTTCTGACTAAAAGGATGCACCATAATGGGTTCTCCAGCACAAACAGGTAGCACTTGCACCTTTTAGCATTCTCTCAGCAGTCAACCCTTTCACCTAGCAGCAGGTTCCAACATCAGAGGCCCCCCCATGGTGGCAGGACACCACGGCCTGGTCGCAAGTGTCAGTAGTTTTTCTTACCATTTCATTTTATGTATTTATTTACAGTTTTATTTTTTATTATTCAATTTTTTTTTTTTTGGAGGGGGGGGCTTTGGTGAAATATTAGGGGTCTAAACAGACCTCTCATGTTTCACTTTTGAGATAAAGAAAGGAGATTGAGGACACATCCATCTCTATCTCTGCAGCCTCAGCACAGCACAGAATGTATGAACAGGAAATAGCTCTGTACAGAGGCTTCCTGTTCATTCATAAACTGAAGCATAGGAAACACGGTTTACTATGCCTCAGCTATGAAAGAAAAGAAACAAAACAAAAAAAAACAGATCACTGGCTCTATTCATTAAGACAAGGAAGGGGCTAGCTCCTTTCCCACTCTCCATCCTGAGAGCATCCCCCACAGCAGCCAGCGGATAGGGATAGGGAGGTGGTGGGGGCAGCATGTAGAGCAACTGATGCCCTCCATTTCCTGCCTGCAGCAGTTGGGGGAGCATTTAGAGCAACTGACGCCCTCCGTTTTTTTCCTGCAGCGGTGGGGGCAGCATGTAGAGCAATCGTTGCCCTCCATTTCCTTCCTGAAGAGGTGGGGGCAGCATGTAGAGCAACTGATGGCCTCTATTTCCTGCCTGCAGTGGTGGGGGCAGCATTTAGAGCAACTGATGGCTTCCATTTTCTGCCTGCAGTGGTTGGGGCAGCATGCAGAGCAACCAATGCCCTCCATTTCCTGCCTGCAGTGGTTGGGGCAGCATGCAGAGCAACCGATGCCCTCCATTTCCTTCCTGAAGAGGTGGGGGCAGCATGTAGAGCAACTGATGCCCTCCATTTCCTGCCTGCAGTGGTTGGGGCAGCATGCAGAGCAACCGATGCCCTCCATTTCCTTCCTGAAGAGGTGGGGGCAGCATGTAGAGCAACTGATGCCCTCCATTTCCTGCCTGCAGTGGTTGGGGCAGCATGCATAGCAACCAATGCCCTCAATTTCCTTCCTGAAGAGGTGGGGGCAGCATGTAGAGCAACCGATGCCCTCCATTTCCTGCCTGCAGCAGTGGGGGGCAGCATGTAGAGCAACCGATGCCCTCCATTAACTGCCTGCAGTGGTGGGGGCAGCATGCAGAGCAACTGATGGCTTCCTTTTTCTGCCTGCAGTGGTTGGGGCAGCATGCAGAGCAACCAATGCCCTCCATTTCCTGCCTGCAGTGGTTGGGGCAGCATGCAGAGCAACCGATGACCTCCATTTCCTTCCTGAAGAGGTGGGGGCAGCATGTAGAGCAACTGATGCCCTCCATTTCCTGCCTGCAGTGGTTGGGGCAGCATGCATAGAAACCAATACCCTCAATTTCCTTCCTGAAGAGGTGAGGGCAGCATGTAGAGCAACCGATGCCCTCCATTTCCTGCCTGCAGCAGTGGGGGCAGCATGTAGAGCAACCGATGCCCTCCATTAACTGCCTGCAGCGGTGGGGGCAGCATGCAGAGCAACTAATGCCCTCCATTTCCTTCCTGCAGTTGTTGGGGCAGCATGCATAGCAACCGATGCCCTCCATTTCCTTCCTGAAGAGGTGGGGGCAGCATGTAGAGCAACCGATGACCTCCATTTCCTTCCCGCAGTAGTGGGTGAAGCATGTAAAGCAACCGATGCCCTCCACTTCCTGCCTGCAGTGGTGGGGTCAGCATGCAGAGCAACCGATGCCCTCCATTTCCTTGCTGCAGTGGTGGGGCAGCATGTAGAGCAACTTATGCCCTCCATTTCCTGCCTGCAGAGGTGGGGGCAGCATGAAGAGCAACCGATGCCCTCCATTTCCTTCCTGTAGAGGTGGGGGCAGCATGTAGAGCAACCGATGCCCTCCATTTCCTGCCTGCAGCAATGGGGCAGCATGTAGAGCAACCGATGCCCTCCACTTCCTGCCTGCAGTGGTGGGGTCAGCATGCAGAGCAACCGATGCCCTCCATTTCCGGCCTGCAGCGGTGGGGGCAGCATGCAGAGTAACCGTTGCCCTCCATTTTCTGCCTGCAGTGGTTTGGAAAGCATGTAGAGCAACTGATGCCCTCCATTTCCTGCCTGCAGCAATGGGGGCAGCATGTAGAGCAACCGATGCCCTCCACTTCCTGCCTGCAGTGGTAGGGACAGCATGTGGAGCAACCAATGCCCTCCATTTCCTTCCTGCAGCAGTGGAGGCAGCATGTAGATCAACCGATGCCCTCCATTTTCTTCCTGCAGCAGTGGGGGCAGCATGTAGAGCAACTGATGCCTTTCATTTCCTTCCTGCAGTAGGGGGGGGGGGAGCAGCATGTAGAGCAACCGATGCCCTCATTTCCTTCCTGTAGAGGTGGGGGCAGCATGTAGAGCAACTGATGCCCTCCAATTCCTGCCTGCAGGGGTTGGGGCAGCATGCAGAGCAACCGATGCCCTCCATTTCCTTTGTGAAGAGGTGGGGGCAGCATGTAGAGCAACCGATGGCCTCCATTTCCTGCCTGCAGTGGTTGGGGCAGCATGCAGGCAACCGATGCCCTCCATTTCCTTCCTGAAGAGGTGGGGGCAGCATGTAGAGCAACCGATGCCCTCCATTTCCTGCCTGCAGCAGTGGGGGCAGCAAGTAGAGCAACCGATGCCCTCCATTAACTGCCTGCAGCGGTGGGGGCAGCATGCAGAGCAACCGATGCCCTCCATTCCCTGCCTGCTGTGGTGGCGACAGCATGTGGTTTCTTTACATGTCGCCACCCCTCCCATCCCCTGCAATCACAACCCCTGCGACACCTGTATGTAGGTCTAACTACCAGGTAAGAAGCAAGGTAAGTGGAGCTTGAAATGAAGGCTTTATTCCATCCAAGGCTCTATAAAGCCTTTGGGCTCCAAGAACCAGACCTTTTGTGACTCTGAGAAAACAAAATGTCTTTTTTTTTAACATCATTCATTAACTCTGCGTATGTAAGAAACCTAAGTGACATACACACTGTCAGGCCCGAACTGGCCATAGTGCACATTGGGCACTTGCCCAGTGGGCCGGGGGCCGCCGTGCCACATGTGCTTGTGGGGCCAAGGCAGCTCAGCTGCTCCTTGAGCCCCCGCCGCTCACCCGGCCTCTCGGCGTCTGGCTGGCCGGCCAGCCAGCCAGCAGCCATTACAGTTCGGCTGGGGGGGAGACTACAGGTCACGTTACCTGTGACCATGAAGAGAGAGGGGATCTACACGAGATGCGGCCGCCAGACTGAGGGAAAGTGAGTGCAGCTCCCCATGCGTGCGCCTGGATATGAGGAGCAGCTGCATACACAGTAAAAGAATCTATCTCTTTATTTTTCTCCTACAGCCTCCGAATGCCTGCTTCTCATTATCTCCCTCCCGTGTGCATTCAGAGGCTGTAGGAAAAAAATAAAGAGATGGATTCTTCTTCTGTGTATGCAGCTGCTTCTCCCATCCAGCCTCTTTCTACTGCCCCCTAGTGCTCTCAAGCTCCCACCATGCTCTCAGGTGCCCTCCCATGCTCGCAGGTGCCCTCCCATGCTCTCAGGCTTCCCCACTGCTCTCTGGGCCCCCCAGTGATCACCAATTCCCCCCCAGTGTTTTCCAGCCCCTGTACACTCCGGCCCCCCAGAGCTCTCCACCCCACCCAGTGCAAATCAGCCCCCCTGTACTCTCTGGCTCCCAGTGCTCCCAGCGCTCCCAGCCCCCCAGTGCTCTCCAGCCCCCTGTGCTCTCCAGCCTGCCCCCCAGTGCTCATCACCCCCCATGCTCTCCAGCCCCCCCAGTGCTCTCCAGCCCTCCATGCTCTCCAGCCTCCCCCCAGTACTCATCGCCCCCATGCTCTCCAGCCCCCCCCAGTGCTCTCCAGCCCTCTGTGCTCTCCAACCCCCCCAGTGCTCATCGCCCCCTCCCAGTTCTCTCAGGTCTCCCTGTGCTCATAAGCCCCCCTTTACTCTCTGCCCCCCCCCCGGGCTCTTCAGTCCCTCCCAGTACTCTCATTCCAGCACCTCTGTTCCCCCCCTGTACTCTCCACCCCCTTGTGCTGTTCACTTCCCATGTTCTCTGCTCCTGCATGTGCTCTTCAGCCTCCCGTGGTCCCTGACCCCTCAGTGCTCCCCGACCCCCCAGTGCTCAGCAGCCCCTCTGTGCTCTCAGGCCCCCCCTGTGCTGTTCACCTCCCGTGTTCTCTGCCCCTGCTTGTGCTCTCCAGCCCTCCATGGTCTCCATCCCTCTCAGTGCTCTCCGAGCTCCCCTGTGCTCTTCAGCTCCCCCTAGGGCTCTCCACCCCCGTGCTCTTCACCCCCCATGCTATCCGTGCCTCCCAGTAAATATGCCATGGGATGCTCAGTCTAAAATGCCTGGGCCTATTTTTTGTCCCAGTCTTGGCCTGCACACTGTCCACCAACTTGCTCACCAGTCTCACATAACCTCCACCTCTGCTCAGACCTGTGGGAAGGAGCACATTTCGCAAATTCACGGTGGATTCATGACAGTAAATCAGCATTCCCATGCTGGGTGCCTGGCCTGTGTCCTCCATGAATTTAAAGTCTTGAAAAAACAGACACCATCTTGTGTCTCTTTGTTCCAAGCTATCCACTGTGGAAGAGTTTGTCCTTTAAACAATTGGAACCATCTGCTCAAAGGGTAGTACCTCATAGACTCTAGGGCCTACATCAGGGGTCTCAAACTGGCGGCCCTCCAGCTGTTGCGAAACTACAAGTCCCATGAGGCATTGCAAGGCTGACATTTACAAGCATGACTCCCACAGGCAAAGGCATGATGGGACATGTAGTTTTGCAACAGCTGGAGGGCCGCCAGTTTGAGACCCCTGGCCTACATTATGACCATACACTCCTTTTCCACTATTGACTTATATCCACTGACCACATTTTAACAATTGGATCTCATTTCTATTACGCCCACAGCCCCCAACCTCCTTGGCACCAGGGACTGGCCCCACGGAAGATAACCCCTCTCACGGACCAGGGTGGGTAGTGGGCGGGGGGGGGGGGGATTGGGACGTGGTTTGCAGCCTGTCACCTCACCTGCCACTTACCTTTTTTTTTCTATCTTTATTTGTATCTCTTTGGCTGAGCACATGAGCTCAATTTATTATTATTATGAGAAAAATATTATTAATATTATTATTCAGGAAAAAAATATTTTTTGAAATCTTTATTTGTATCTGTTTAGCTGATCATATAAGCTCTGTTATATAGTATTAAAAATATTGAATTGAGCTTATGTAATCAGCAAAACAGATACAAATTAAGATTTTTAAAAATATATTTTCTTTCATAAAAAAATATTTTTCTAATAATAATTAAAATAATAATAATAATTTGAGCTCATGTGATCAGTCAGTCAGATACAAATAAATATTAAAAACATTTTTTTTCAATAGTAATAATAATACTGTATATTTTTTTCTATAATAATACAAATTTTTCCATAGTAATGAATTGAGCTCATGTGGTCAGCCAAACTGATACAAATAAAGATTCTAAAATATAAATATACATTGGCTGAGTGACCACAAAGAGGGAAGAGAGTGGTGGTGCTGGGAGAAAGGGAGCCGGCACCCTCTGGTGGTGGAAGGGTGGCAGTGCAAGTTGTACTGGCTCGTCATCTTGGCATCATAACCCCTGCCAGACCACTAGGCACTAGACCCTCACAAGGATCCAGATCCCCCTCATACACATCCCACAGCAGGGCCCCTGCCCCTAACCTGACGAGAGGCTGCTGCCAATACAAATCGAGCCTTGCTTGCTTGACTGCCGTCCACCACCTACCCCCGCCATACAATCCAGGGGTTGGGGACCTCTGTATTCAGAGATATTAATATTTATAAGAAATAACAAAATGCTGATCCAGGAAGTATCCAACTGGCTTTGGGGAAGAAATTTTTTGTTTGCTGGATCAGGGTTCTCGGGTTCCAAACTGGTTTTATTTAATTTATGTATTTATTTAATTATGGGTGAGCCTGATGGACAGGTGTCTTCTTTCAACCAAATTATGTAACATTAGGCTGTACGTTTATTTTTTATCTGTAGCCTATTTGTAGCTGGTTCTCTATACATACAACTTTGAGCCCTTAACATTTCACATTTAAAGAAGAAGTTACTGAAATCCCTAGTCAACTTAACGTTGAAAAAATTACAAAAATGCCACATTTCCCAAAATTACTTTCAACTTAACCCCTTTATCAACTTTATGTAATATATAGACCTCATGAGTGCCTCCATAAGATCTTTATTCCTCAGGCTGTAGATCAGAGGATTCAGCAACGGGTTAATGAGGGAATAAATGACTGAAAACAGTTTGTTTGAATTGACCATATTGCTGGAGGAGGGAACCAAGTAAATAAAAATTAAGGAGCCATAAAAGATGAAGACCACGGTGAGGTGTGATGTGCAGGTGGAGAATGCTTTCATCTTTCCAGTCTTGCTGTGGATTCTGAGGATGGTCCTGAAAATACGGACGTAGGGAAGAAAGGTCAAAAGAAAGGCTCCTAACCCAAGACTGGCACCTGCTACGAATATGACTATTATGTTTATTGTTGGGTCAGTACATGTAATTTGAAACAAGTGTGGAAGGTCACAGAAGAAGTTGTGGACGGTAGTTGGGCCACAGAAGGACAACCTGAGCAAAAATAGAGTATGAATCAAAGAGACAGAACATCCTGCAACCCAGACCAGAGAGGCCATACCAGCACAGACTCTCCAAGACATAATTTGTGTGTAATGTAGAGGGTAGCAGATGGCGATGTATCGGTCATAGGACATAGCTGAGAGTAAGAAGAGTTCTGAGCTTGTAAAATAGAGAAAGAAGAAGATTTGGGCTGTACATGCAGGAATGTATATTGATCGGCTTTTTGTGACCAAATCGAAGAGCAACCTTGGTGCGGTCACTGATGAATAGGACATGTCCAGAAATGCCAAGTTGCCAAGAAAGAAATACATTGGGTTGTGCAGATGGTAGTCAGTGAGGACCAAGAAAAATATAAGAAGGTTTATGATAAGAGTCATCAGATAGATCAGAAGGAAGAGCACAAAAAGTGCATTCATGGTTGGTGGATGGTCTGAAAGACCCACAAGAATAAGAAAAGTAACCTTTGTGAGATTCCTCATATTATTTATTCCTTTTCAGTGTAATTTTATCAATCTGAGGAATTGTTAATAGTGCTCAGATTTCCATGTAGACTTGTTATTCAGATAATGACTTATATAGATATAAAATGATGGCATTCCCACAGGACAGTCTGCTGTGTTGTAAGAATAAAAAGCTTTAAGTCTTGTTAAATGTCTCTTAAGATTTAATTTAAAAGACTTTTCTCACTTGAGATTATCTTTATATAAATAAGCTTACAGTTAATAAAATATCCTTAGAATAAAAATGTACAGAAATTCTATTTTTTATTTATTGGCTATTGGCCAAATTAAGTACAAAACATTTTACAATTAAATCAATAACTGCTTTTCTTTTGTTTCCCTTTATCTTACCATTACATTTTGTAAAAAAAAAATTTTTTTTTTGCAAAATGGTAATTAAAAAAAAAAAGTTGGTCTTTGGGCAGCCTGTTGGGGTATGCTAAGTTTCTGAAAGACCTCAGGCATCACCAGAATGTGGAATTCTGAAAGTCAGTATTTGGATCGGAATTTTTGGAGGCTTGATGTCTGAGGATAATGGCCATACTGAGAAAACCACCAACTTGCACCTCTAAGTGGCATTAAAACATGTTTTTCTTACCTGCTCTGTACTGTGGTTTTGCAAAGAGCAGCTCTGATCCTCTTCTTTTCAGGTTCCTAGCCGGTGCTCCTCCCCCTTGAGCTGTGCCCCGGCTCGCCCCTGCCTCCGTGTGGCCCCGCCCCTGCTTCCTCCACATTGTCTCACTGCCTGTGATTGCCATTGTCTCAGCCAATGAGGAGGGAGAGTCCCAGGACAGCAGAAGCTATCGTGAACATCGCTGGATCGGAGGCAGCTTAGGTAAGGATTGCGGGGCTGGGGGGGGGGGGCTTCGTATAGAAT
This sequence comes from Lithobates septentrionalis, assembly GCA_037952835.1. Classification (NCBI taxonomy): domain Eukaryota; kingdom Metazoa; phylum Chordata; class Amphibia; order Anura; family Ranidae; genus Lithobates; species Lithobates septentrionalis. The sequence goes on from JBBDGP010002710.1 coordinate 183,147, forward strand.
GCATGAAGGTAAAAAAAAGCCTTCAGCCTTTAGAACCACTTTAAGTGTCTTTTTGTCCATTGGGGAATACTAAGTTTCTAAAAGACCTCAAGAACTACCAGGATGTGGAATTCTGAAACTCAGTATAGGGATAGGAACTTTTGGAGGCTTGATGTCTTCTTGAGGACATTGGTCATAATGGGAAAACCACCAACTTACACCTTAAGTGTCTTTCTGAGCATCACACCACCTTGGCTTAGGGTTTCTTTTTTACTATACAGGTTTACTTTACTAGATTTTTCAGTTTTATAACCCATTAGTCCTAAAGAATAACTCTGCTCTAGATCTTTTTACCTACTACAGATAAGCCGGGACCTCTTTCACTGGCTCAGGAAACTCATCTTGTCACACAATGCATGTGGGGTAGTTTCTCCATAGGACCTAAGTGAGAAGACTTCTCCCTGCATGCCCACTATATTTCGCATAACCGCATCTCAAATGGATTTAAAACATGCCTCAAATGCATTTCAAATAGTTTTCCACTAAGCATTACAAAGCATTACAGGACCTGCTCTACAACAGGGAGATTGTTGAGCTTCCTATAGGAATGTATTGGAAGTCTACTGCACAAGTGTGGCCAAGCTGGGGTGTGTCTCCCAGTGGCCCTAGAGTGAATATCTACATGGACCTTGGACAGGTATGTGGACAACTTGCTGGTGAAGGGGGCCCTGCATGTAAAGAATAGCGAGCAGTACATCATCCTTTAATCAACAAACATCTTCCAACTTGTAAAGGTGTTGGCGCTAAAAACATACAAAATGAATGTGAATAATATTAGGAAAAGCATATGGTGATTGAAAAAGCAAATCAATATATAAAGTCCAAAGTGACAATCCCAACACCATAAATAAATGAAGCTTCACCACGAGTGCTCATGAGATAGATGGCAACTTACCAAAGGTATCTGACCACTTTTTACAGTAGGTCAAAAGACTCTAGGACCCAGCATCTCTAACAGCACTTTACATGGGCCTTCATATGGAAGCCTGTCAATGGCTGCAGTTGCCACTGAGGCTGTTCCGGTACAACCTGTATTACATTTTTACCCACCATCTAGCACGCACATACTTAGGTTTCATCACTATGTATTTCAATACTTTTATTCCTTTTTTTTTCTTTTTCTTTTTTTTTTTTTTTTTTTTGACATTTTAATCTTACTTGTCATCACTACTCACATTTATCCTATTGGTGGCAACACTAAATCGAGTTATTACATTTGTCTAATATTGTTTTTTGGATTTGCATATACACCATTAATCTCACTAGATATTATTATTTACTGTTTTAGGTGTGTGGCGTATCTTTTTCCTTGGCTGGATTCGACATCTCCTACCAGGGTTTCTGTTTGTAAGATTATCCCCTTTTCCACATCTCCCTGCCCCCGGGGGAAGAATCGCGGACCTTTTGGCAGCTTTTTCTTTTGTTACTATATATATGGTCATATACCAGTTCTTTATCTACCCTGCAGCCTGGCCATCATGATGGCGTGAGTTGGCCAGCATTTTGCAACTAATTGTAAGTTGACTATGTAGGAATATTTTACGTAACCCTCCTTTTTTTTTCCTCCTCCATTTACTTACCTATGCCTTTTATCTCCAGATACTCTCCTGTGCTCCTCCTGAAGAAGCGAGAATTTTCTTGTGAAACTCATCAAGACTAGTGTGATTCTAGTGAAATATTATTCATGTATTGATGTTCATCATACATTTCTTGGATTATGTAGCAAAAGTCCAGATGCTTGAAAAAACAGGTTGGTGACCACCGCTCCAGGTAACTGGGTTTGAATTTCTCGTCCTCCGCTGGGTGAATGGTTGTGAGAGCTCCAGGTGCTGGCGATTGCTATTCCAATAGTATAGGTGCAACGAAAAATCTGGACTGCCGCACTCCGGATTGGAATAATAAAAGTAAAATCTTCTTTATTGAAAAAAATGACATGATATAAAATGCGTACATTGCTCTGTTGAAGTGATACAGCATAACCGTCGACGCGTTTCACACTCCCATAGAGCGCTTACTCATAGCTATGAGTGAGCGCTCTATGGGAGCGTGAAACGCATCAGCGGTTATGCTGTATCACTTCAACAGAGCAATGTACGCATTTTATATCATGTCATTTTTTCAATAAAGAAGATTTTACTTTTATTATTCCAATCCGGAGTGCGGCAGTCCAGATTTTTCATTGCACCTATACTATTTCTTGGATTATGTTGTTTTTAAATGTATGTGAATACATTTTTCAGATATTTTATATATTACATTTGAGGTGTGACTCCTTAAAAGTCCTGTGGGCTAAATATTTTTTGCTGTGTGCACCTTCCTTTAAGGAGCGCTTGCGGAAGCCTCCTCGCTCCAAGCTTTGCAGTCCCACCCTTGCTTCCCTCACCTCCCATGCCTCCTGGTACCGAGTCTGCCAATGAAGTAGAACCCATGCAGTTGGGCTTCACTCGTCTCTCTGTGGAGGAGAGGGCCTATAGGAGGAGGGAGAGATTGTGCCTTTATTGTGGCCAAGCAGGTCACTTGCTGAAGTGTTGTTCTACCCGTCCGAGAGGTCCTGTAGGGGACAGACCTTAGGTGGCGTTGTTACATCCTCAGTTATCCAAAAGGATAATCCCCTGGTTCCGGTTACCCTTTCTTGGCTGACTCATGCATCGAGATACAGGCTCTATTCGACTTTGGGGCTGCAGGCCTGTTCATTGATGGTGCCTTTGTGTCTAAGCACTCGATTCCGCTGCAGCTTCGTGCCGCTCCACTTGCCATTGAGGCTATTGATGGGAGAACTCTACATGCCCATGTGACTCATCAGACTGCTCCGTTGACCATGGCCGTAGGGGCTCTTCACCATGAGATAATCCAATTCCAAACCTCACCTCATTTCCCGGTGGTTATTGGTTATCCTTGGTTATAGAAGCACAACCCCTCTTTTGATTGGCTTCGTGCTGAAGGTTCTTTCCTGGTTGCAAAAATGCAGGAAGACTTGTTTTCCGGAAGTGGCTAAGGTCTTCTGCACCTCTTCACTCTCCTCCCTGCTGGAGGAGTACCGCAAATTTAGCGATGTCTTTGACAAGGGTCAAGCCAGTAGTTTGCCTCCACACCATTCGTACGATTGACCTTCACCCTGATGCCATACCTCCTCGTGGCCAGGTTTACCCTTTTTCTGTCTCAGAGGACAAAGCCATGGAGGAGTATGTTGCCGACGCACTTTCTCAAGGATTCATTCGTAAATCCTCGTCTCCTGCTGGTGCTGGTTTCTTCTTTGTGAAAAAGATGAGTGGTGAACTGAGACCTTGTATTGATTATAGGGGTCTCAATTGCCCTACGATTAAAAATTCTTATCCAATTCTGTTGATTACGGAGTTATTTAACCTCCTTAATAGAGCAGCGGTTTTCACAAAGCTTGATCTGAGAGAGGCATACAATCTTGTGAGGGTCAAGGAGGGCGATAATTGGAAAACTGCATTTAATACCAGAACATTCCATTACGAATACCTTATAATGCTGTTTGACCTTGCAACGCCCCAGCAGTTTTCCAGGAATTTATCAACGATGTCCTCCAAGATTTGTTGCAGCTATATGTGGTGGTTTATCTCGACGATATCCTCATATTTTCCAATTCCCTAGAAAGCCACCACACAGATGTCTGCCACTGTGTGCTTCAGAGGCTGAGAGAATATAACCTGTATTGTAAATTGGAGAAGTGCGAGTTTCATCATGAACAGGTTAAATTTCTGGATTATGTAATTTCCACTGCTCGTTTTTTGATGGACCCAGAGAAACTTTCGGCAGTACTACAGTGGCTCCGACCCGTGGGTTTACGTCCATTGCAACATTTTCTTGGCTTTGCCAACTATTATCGGAAGTTTATTTGTAACTCTGGTCAAAGCCCTGACTAATATCACCAGAAAGGACGGAAACCCACAGAATTAGTTCCCGGATTCCATTAATGCCTCTGAGAGTCTCAAAGCTGCCTTTGTTTCTGCTCCTGTGTTGGTACCTTGAGGTTGATGCATCTGAGTTAGTGCCCTACTGTCTCAACATCCTACCTCTGAGTGCGCTATGCATCCTTGTGGCTACTTTTCCAAGAAATTGTCTCCTGCAGAATGCAATAATGAGATTGGGGACAGAGAGTTGTTAGCGATCATTTTAGCCCTTAAGTGGAGGCATCTCCTCAAAGGTACCACTGTTCTGGTTCTTATTCTTACTGACCATAAGAATCTCACATTCTTGTCTGAGGCTAAACGCCTCTCTCCCTGAATTGCGCGATGAGCTCTTTTCTTGTCAAGCTTCAATTACGTTGTCTCATTCTTACCCGGTACTAAGAATGTAAGGGCTGATACTTTGTCGCTACAGTTTTGGTTCCTGTGCCTGTATACCTAGTATACCTCCTGATCCTATTTTGGCTATGGTTTGTACCATTCTCACTTAACCTTTGGGTGACAGAATTCTTGCCGCTCAGATCCATTCTCCTCTTGGGAAACCTTGTGACTGCTGCTTTGTCCGTGAGAATCTCCATGCTGCCGTGCTACAGACTTACCATTTTCCTAAGGCTGCTGGCCACCCAGGGAAGAATCAACTTAGTTGGGCTATTTCCTAACAATTCTGGTGGCCCAGTCTATGCGCCGATGTAGCCACCTTCGTAGCTGCTTGTTCCATGTGTGCTTAAAGTAAGATATCATAATACCTTCCAGTGGGCCTCCTACAATCCATACCCTATGCAGAGAGGCCTTGGACTCACCTGTCTATTTATTTTAGTGCGGAGTTACCCAACTCTCAGGGCAACGCAGTTATCCTTATGGTGGTTGATTGGTTCTCGAAAATGTCTCATTGTATACCACTCAAGAAGTTGCCCACATCCAAAGAACTTGCTTCCATTTTTGCTCGGGAGATTTTTCACTTACATGGGCTACCCAAGGTAATCATCTCGGACAGGGGTATCCAGGTTGTGCCCAGATTTTGGCGAGCCTTTTGTGCACAGTTGGGAATTCAGCTTTCCTTCTCCTCTGCATATCACCCGCAGTCCAAAACAAGCCAACCAGTCCATGGAGCAGTTTTTACATTGCTACAGTTCTGACCACCATAACAACTGGTCAGACCTATTACCCTGAGCAGAGATTGCTCACAATAGTGCCGTCCATACTGCTTCCCGAATGTCTCTATTCATTGCGAATTATGGTTTCCAACCATCCATGTTGCCTGACTCATTTGTTCCTCTGAGTATTCCTGCATTGGAGGAGCATCTCCGTGGTCTTCTTTCCACTTGGGTACAGGTCCAAGAGTCCTTGCGACATACCAATGATAGGTACAGACTCCATACTGACTGTGGATGCCTACCTGCGCCTTTCTACAAGTTGGGGTCAGGCTCTGGCTGTCATATTGCAACCTCTGTGTTCTCCGTAGGATCAACCTAGTGGCTTACGTTTTAGACCAGGGGTGCCCAACCTTTTGAAGAGAGAGGGCCACTTAATCGACATGGTAACCAGTCACGGGCCACAATGAGTGGAGCGGGCATTTGACAGGTCCGTGTCCACTCCGCATGTGCAGAATGGACACAGTCTGCTCTACTCTTTGGGCCCTCCGATCCGATCAGACGGACGGGGATGGATCCCCTGCTGTTTTTTTTTTTTTTTAGCGGATCAGATTGGAGGTAGGCGGGTGTAAATGAACACAAGTTCATTTACATCTGCCGCTCCATAGAGGTGAATAGAGGGTCCGATTGGGTCGGACCGATCATGTGAAAGGGGCCTAAGGCTGCTTTCACATTGATTTGCTGTGGTTTACCAGTACCAGCACTGGTGCAGGTCACCTGCAGGCGCACTGTGCTGCACCTATGGATCAGTTTGAAAGTAGCCCAGTAACCACTGCAGACAGATATGCCCATAAATACACTGTGATTTTAGTAATAAACTTACCTTTAATAACAGTCTTTCATTCAGGTATTGCTGGCTGTTGCTGTCCCAGGCGGATGCATTTGGCCACTCCATCACTCATCACTCCACCTGTGACAGAAGCCGGCGCTATACAGGAAGCATCGGCTTATGCAGCTCTACTCTGCAGCTGCTTGCTTCCTCTATCGCCAGCCTTATTCAAAACACTGATGCTCTGGGATGTTGGGTTGGCAACCCGTGATCTGGGCTTGCCAGCCTGCCATCCCAGAACATGAGGTCGGGGGCCACATCAGAAGGCCACTGGTTGGGCACCCCTGCTTTAGAGCTTCCTTATAATATGCGTATTGTACAGTATTTAATGTCTCCTTATTAAAACCTTTAGTATGCAACCGCTTCACCACCTCAGTACCATGTCCTCACTCAGTTCAAGTTGTGGACCATGAGGAGTATAAAATATACAATCTATAATTGATTTCCGTAGGTTCCGTGGGCGCATACAGTACCTGGTTCATTGGAAAGGGTACAGTCAGGAGGAAAGTTCTTGGGTCTCATCCTTGGACGTACATGCTCCTGTCCTCCTCCGTGCTTTCCATAGACATTTTCCCCGCAAACTTGGTGGTCCGCTGAGGGGGAGGAGTAGTTTAGGACAGGGTATTGTCAGGGCTGGGCTCAGCCCTTTCTTCTCAGAGCTCTGTGCTCAGCTGTCAGTACACTCTTCATTCCACAGAGACTCACCTGGTCTTCATTTTCTGCTCGTCAGCTAGCCCTGCTGGCTATTTAAACTCAAATAAATCATAAAGCCTGGATCTACCGTTTAACGGATATTAACGAAGGAGAAAGATGTGCGGAACACCACGGTTGATTAAAAATATATTTTGATGTAGAAAAAGCACCATAATTGATAAACAGCAAAAACTCAATAAAAAGTCCAGTGAAGATAGCCTCCAAACCTAAATAAATTAAAAAGACAAAGTTGTCCACAGGAAAGCAACAGTTGCACTACGCTTCACCTGCGGTGCTGGCAAACTGCAACAAATCAATGTGAAAGCAGCCTTAGGCCCCTTTCACATGATCAGCCCAATTGGACCCTTTATTCACCTCTATGGAGCGGCAGATTAATATGAACTTGTGTTCATTTACACCCGCCTACCTCCAATCTGATCCGCTAAAAAAAAACAAAACAGCAGGGGATCCGTCCCCGTCCGTCTGATCGGATCAGTGGGCCCAAAGAGTAGAGCAGATTGTGTCCAATCTGCATATGCGGAGTGGACACGGATCTGTCAAACGCCTGCTCCACTCATTGTGGCCCGCGACCAGTTACCATGTTGCTTAAGTGGCCTCTCTTTCTTCAAAAGGTTGGACATCCCTGGTCTAAAGCGTAAGCCACTGGGTTGATCCTACGGAGAAAACAGAAAGGCCCAATAAACCATGGTGCCAGTTTCAGTGAGGGAACACGGAGTCGGAGGTTGCAAGATGACAGCCAGAGCCTGACCCCAACTTGTGGGAAGGCGCAGGTAGGCATCCACAGTCAGTATGGTGTCTGTATCTATCATTGGTATGTCGCAAGGACTCTTGGACCTGTACCCAAGTGGAATGAAGACCACGGAGTTGCTCCTCCAATGCAGGAATACTCTGAGGAACAAATGAGTCAGGCAACATGGATGGTTGGAAACCATAATTCGCCATGAATAGAGACATTCGGGAAGTGGTATTGACGGCACTATTGTGATCAAACTCCGCTCAAGGTAATAGGTCTGACCAGTTGTTATGGTGGTCAGAACTGTAGCAATGTAAAAACTGCTCCAAGGACTGGTTGGCTTGTTTTGCGGCCCCATTGGACTGCGGGTGATATGCAGAGGAGAAGGAAAGCTAAATTCCCAACTGTGCACAAAAGGCTCGTCAAAATCTGGGCACAAACTGGCTACCCCTGTCCGAGATGATAACCTTGGGTAGCCCATGTAAGTGAAAAATCTCCCGAGCAAAAATGGAAGCAAGTTCTTTGGATGTGGGCAACTTCTTGAGTGGTATACAATGAGACATTTTCGAGAACCGATAAACCACCGTAAGGATAACTGTGTTGCCCTGAGAGTTGGGTAAGTCCACAAAAAATCCATAGACAGGTGAGTCCAGGGCCTCTCTGCATTGAGTATGGGTTGTAGGAGGCCCACTGGAAGGTGTCGTGATATCTTACTTTGATCACACATGGAACAAGCAGCTACGAACGTGGCTACATCGGCGCGTAGACTGGGCCATCAGAATTGTTGGAAAATAGCCCAACTGAGTTGATTCTTCCCAGGGTGGCCAGCAGCCTTGGGAAAATGGTAAGTCTGATGCATGGCAGTGCAGAGATTCTCAGGGACAAACCAGCGGTCACAAGGTTTCTCGAGAGGAGAATGGAGCGGCAAGAATTCTGTCACCCAAAGGTTAAGTGAGACTGATACAAACCGTAGCCAGAATATTGCATCATCCAATAGAAGGGATATGATAAACCCCACCCCATCTGTACAATTCAAGCGAGAAAGTCTGGGGATGCAGAGTACAGCTGGCATGAAAATCCCTGAACTTCCACTGATCTCCCACATACCACTCAGGTGTTGTAACTCTGCATTCCAATGGAATCAGCACAGTAGGGGTTACTGGCTAACTGCACTGGGAGGTTGAGGCTGCTGTAGTGGAAGCACTTGGTGGACTCTGAACAGGTGATGCAGAGGTAGCAGTTAGAGTTTGAAGTCGACCCTCATTCTACTCATTCTACAAAGCCACTTGACCATCCACACACTGAAGCGATTCCAATACCATTGTACCAGATTTTTTTTTATTATACAGGTTTACTATATTGGATTTACCAGTTTTATAACCTGTTAATCTTAAAGAATAACTCTAGCCTGTTTACATACTTAATATAAGCTAGGAATCACCTCCACTAGCTCAGGCGACTCCATTCCTTTTTACTGAGCCAACAGGCCTTGGTATATTGTACATGTGCAGTTGTTTTTGTATAGAACTTAAAGGAGAAGCCTTCTCCTTTCATTCTCTGGTAAATTTAGCATAAAGGCATCTCAAATAGTTTCCCCCATTAAAGAATTCTATGACTTGCCTTAGAACAGCTTCCCTCAAGAATGTATGGGAAGTCTACTGTGCAATGCTGGCCTTGCAAGGGAATTTCCTGAGAGGATGCTGTGTGGTACCCAGTTGCCCAAGAGCAAATATTTCCATGGATCTCAGACAGGTATGTAGAAAATTTGGAGGACTTGCTGGTGAAAGGGGCCTTCAGTTAAATGGTAACTTTTCTAAAATTATCCTTTAATCAACAAATATCTTCTAACTTGTAACTAGGGATGAGCTGAACGTACCCAGGTTCAATTATGATGAGTTCTGCTGAACTGTGCTGAAGATCTGATCATTAATCCGAATACCAAAAAAGTCAATGGCAGCTGAATCCTTAAAATCAGTTCTGGCAATTCTTTGTAAAAAATGTGAACTACCGGCAAATTTGTTTTGGCACTTTTGCTCTAGTACATTCAACAGCAACAATGCAAACAATTCATACCAGAACCCTTAATCTTGTTGAAGGTCTGTTATGGGTTTTAAGGGGGATCCCCACGCAAAAAACAAAACAAAAATCACAGAGTGGGAACCCTAAAATCTATAGCAGATCCATCAGGTCTGGTATGGAGTTTAAGGGGGTACCCCATGCAAAAAACAAGAAAATATGACATGGTGTCGCCCCCATATCCTTACCAATATCTTATCTATGAAAGCAGCCCTGCTAGCCAGGAAAGGGGGTAACCAGGGTGTGCCCTGCCCCCTCCTAAACAATACCAGGCCAAATGCCTCAACATGGGGAGGATACCTTGCCAGGGGGAAACCCCCTTGTAAAGTACTTTGTACCCATCTGTATGAGGACAGGGACCTCTTCCCTACAACCCTGCGATGGGGGTTCGGGTACTGCCCCGAGGGACATGTATCAATGAAAAAAAAATTGTAAAAAAACATCATTTTTAAATGAGCAATGATTTACTGATGCTTAACCACTTACAGAAACTTAACGTCATTTTACGTCTCTAATTTGAAGAGGAATATCGTTGTTATGGCAGTAGCTAGCTACCATAGCCCCGGTATCCTCTTCTTCATCGAGCAGTCTGCTTTCAGATAAAAGTGGTCTCTCCGGCGAATCACTTTTATCGGTGGCGGGAGAGGGCCCCCCTCCCACCACACTCCGGTACCCTCCGCCACTTACCGGAGCAGTCGGTAGCGGCGGAGTTGATTGGGTTCTTCTCCCTGTTAGGCATGGAGACGAGTGAGGGGAAGATGGCCCCCACCCGTCTCCATATCATTGCAGGGTTGAAGCGACTTCAAAATGTCACTTCCACCCATAGCTCTTAAAGGGACATTTTTTTTTCAAATGACATTTAATTATTATTATATTTTTTTAATTTTAGTGTAAATATGAGATCTGAGGTCTTTTTGGCCCCCAGAGCTCATATTTAAGAGGTCCTGTCATGCCTTTTTTCTATTACAAGGGATGTTTACATTCCTTGTAATAGGAATAAAAGTAACACATTTCTTTTCTAAAAGAACAGTGTTAAAAAAAATAAAATAAAAGGTAAAATAAATAAGAAAAAAATAAAGTTAAAACGCGCCCTGTCACGCCGAGCTCGAGTGCAGAAGCGAGCGCATTTTTGAGTAGCGCTCACATATGAAAATGGTGTTCAAACCACACATGTGAGGTATCGCCACAATTGTTAGAGCAAGAGCAATAATTCTAGCCCTAGACCTCCTCTGTAACTCAAAACATGCAACCTGTAGAATTTTTTAAACGTCGCCTATGGAGATTTGTAAGGGTAAAAGTTTGTCGTCATTCCACGAGCGGGAGCAATTTTGAAGCATTACATGTTAGGTATCAGTTTTCTCGGCGTAACATTATCTTTTACAATATTAAAAAAATTGGGATAACTTTACTGATGTCTTCATTTTTAACTTAAAAAAGTGTATTTTTCCAAAAAAGTGCGCTTGTAAGACCGCTGCGCAAATACGGTGTGACAGAAAGTGTTGCAACGACTGCGGTTTTATTTTCTAGGGTGTTAGAAAAAATATATAATGTTTGAGGGTTCTAAGTAATTTTATAGCAAAAAGAAAAAATGTTTTTAACTTGTAAACACCAATTCGTAGAAAGAGGCTCGGTCCTTAAGTGGTTAAAGTGAAACCATCAAAATGAGAAACAACAATAAAAAAAAAAAATTCCTTTAAATATAGTGCCTGGGGGGTCCCCTTAGTCTGCCTGTAATGTGGTGCATCTGTACCATGTATAGAGCCTGCTGCAGCAATAATAACATTTATAAAGCCAAAAAAATTTAATTTTTCATTCAAGCTACATTTATTTTATAAACAATGTCATGGGGAGCCAGTCTGTATGATGAGGCCACAATGTAGTGCACGGGGAACAAAATTAGAGATTTATTTTTTGGATAAATTCTGGTGTCTCTTTTTCAGACTTTGGAGAGAAGTAACAGGTGCGGAAAAATTGGTCTTTGGGTATCGATGGCGCCTTCACACCATAACCTATAGAGGTACTCTTGATGAAATCAAAAATTGGCCTTGCTGTCAAAAACTGCAATGATATGCACCTGTCAAACAGGTGCGGAAAAATTGGGCTTTGGGTGTCGATGGCTCTTTCAGACCCTATCCCTATACAGGTACTTTTGATGAAAGCAAGAATTGGCCTTGCTGTCAAAAATTGAAATGATATGCACCTGTCAAACAGGTGCGGAGAAATTGGTCCTACACCAAAGATTTCTTCCAGAACACCCACAAAGCTAGGCAGCCTAGACAGTCTTTCAGAGATTCAAGATCCAGGGAGCACTTAATCAGTGACATCGGCATCAGGGGCTTAATAGCTGCTGCCAATCCAGGACTGATTCATTTTGATAAATGTCAGCCGGTCCACGGAGTCTCTTATCTGTCACAAAACCTCCAGCAGCACTGAATTCCTGTTCGGAAAGCATGCTGGATGCAGGGCAGCCCAGCAGCTCTATTGCATACTGGGCAAGTTCTGGCCAGCTGTCTATTCTCATGACCCAGTAACCCAGTGAATCATCAACTGGAAAGCTCTCCATATCTGTTTTTGCCCCTAGAAAATCTCCCACCATATGATGAAGATGCTGCCAATGGGATGTGGTAGCTGACAGTCCTGGGCACAGAGGACTGAAAATTGTTTGAAAGGCATCACTGAGGTGGCCCCCTTCCCCACCGCTCGCTCCTCTCTTGACCAACAGAAGCCTCAAGACAAAGTTTTCCACCAGACTGTACCAGGGTCAGGAAAGGCATTACATAAACTCCTCTTTAAGGCATCCTCAAGATATCTTCTGCTCCCTCTGTGGCGATGGGATAAGTTCTGAGACTTTCCCCTTGTAACGGTGGTCAAAGAGGGTTGCCTACCCAATAGTGATCCTTCTCCTTGATGCCACGTATTCTTGGGTCCTTTTGGAGGCTTTAAAGAATGAGGGAGCTCCACAAGTTTTACATGCCATATGGAAGAATGACTCCATACCCCTGAAGGAAACTTTGATATATTCCTTGCAATTTGGATCGTGTGGATGACGTTCAAAAAATCAGGTGTTTATGTGGACCTCCTCATTTCAAACTGCTCTGAGTAAACTTGGATGAAATGCTCAGTAGATAACGACCTTCTTATTATAGATGGTTATTGTTGTATTTTTAGATTATTGTGTATTAGAACTGCAAAAATACCCCCCACATATCGTATTTACCCCCTTCTTCATGTCTCTTGCCTATTGAGTTACTTATTACTTACTTGTTAATTTACTATAAGTCTGGTCTTCTTTGCACAAGTAGTATTTATGTCTGTACTCGATTTTATGGACCGCAATTACCTGTCTTATTGTAATACACTCTTACCTTTACAATAAAAATAAAATAATTAAAAAAAAGAAATGCAAAAAGTGTCAAACTTCCAAATGATGTTTTCATCATGAATTCTGGATAAACTTTAAGTGATAATAAGACCTAATAAGTGCCTCAGTGAGATCTTTGTTCCTCAGGCTGTAGATCAGAGGATTCAGCAATGGGTTAATGAGGGCAGATATGACTGAAAACAGTTTGTTTGAAGTGTGCATATCGCTGGAGGAGGGAACCAAGTAAATAAAAATTAAAGATCCATAAAAGATGAAGACCACGGTGAGGTGTGATGAGCAGGTGGAGAATGCTTTCCGCTTTCCAGTCTTGCTACGGATTCTGAGGATGGTAATTAAAATATAGACATAGGGAAGAAAGGTCAAAATAACTACTCCTGATCCAAAACCAACACCGATTAAGAATACGGCCACTATGTTTATGAAGGGGTCAGTACATGTAATTTGATATAAGTGTGGAAGGTCACAAAAGAAGTTGTGGATGGAAGATGTTCTGCAGAAGGACAACCTAAGCAAAAGTAAAGTATGAACCAAAGAGACAGAACATGCTACAAACCAGACCAGAGAGGCCACATGAACACGGACTCTCCAAGACATAATTAGTTTGTAATGTAAAGGGTGGCAGATGGCAAGGTAGCGGTCGTAGGACATAACTGAGAGCAAGAAAAGTTCTGACCAACCAAAGGAGATGTAGAAAAAGACTTGGGATATACAGGCAGGAATGGATATTGATCGGCTTTTTGTGACCAAATCAAAGAGCATCCTTGGTGCGGTCACTGAAGAATAGCAGATGTCCAGAAATGCCAAGTTTGCAAGAAAAAAATACATTGGGTTGTGCAGATGGTAGTCAGTGAGGACCAAGAAAAATATAAGAAGGTTTGTGATAAGAGTCATCAGATAGATCAGAAGGAAGAGCACAAAAAGTACATTCATGGTCAGTAGATGGTCTGATAGACCCACAAGAATAAAAGAGGAAATCTTTGTCAGATTCCTCATATTACACATTTTTTTCTTTGTTTAAATATATCACTATAGAACTGTAATAAAATCATAGATCTGAGGATTTAATAATAGGAAAACCTGTACGGTGTGTTCACACATTATACTCAGATTTACATGTAAGTATTTTTATCAATTAATATTTTATTCTTATATAAAATGTTGGCATTCCCTCAGGACCATCTGCTGTGTTGTAAAAACACAAAGCTGAAAGTCTCATTAAAGGTCTCTTAAGATATAATTTATAACACCTCGAGAGAGTCTTTTTCTAAAATTGCGTACCGTCTTTAACATCTGAATTGAAGATACACTGAAAGTGTTTTTATATTTTTTGTCACCTCTTTTACTTATTGGTTAGTGGACAGAGTGACCCAAAACACAATAAAAGGAGCATTGCTTTCCTTTTAGCTTCCATCATTTTATAGTTACATTTTTATAAAGGTTGTTCATTTAAAACTTTTTTGGATTGCACAGTTTATAGCCCGTAAGGAGCTATAACCTTTAGGCTTGGGTGGGTACAAATTGTCTAGGACCACCACAGTTTGCTAGCTAAACTGACCAAAATACAAAAACACAAAACGCAGGTAGCTGTCTTCCTGTAGAACATTGGATCTTCAGCTCTAGTTTGAAGGCCGCACTGGCAGCTCCAAATGTTTAGACAGAGGTCATAGTCAACAATCTTCTTAAACATACTTTAAAGAAGAATTGGCATAGTATATTTTTACAAAGTTACATCGGTCCAACTGTCAGGACAATACCCAGAACAGAGACTCACAAGTGGCAATATAAAGGCCAAGCACTTCTGCCAGTATCCTTTGTAATCATGGTAGTTTTCACAAAAACATGCACAGGTGCAATCTGTCTGTGCGAGTCGGTGCACATGCATACCTATCCAATTCCAGAACTGGTGCCAAACACCCTTTTTAAAGAAAGAAGCAGTGACAAATGGCTGCCTGATGATCTTCAGCTTGTCGGTGACCCTCGCCTCTGGTGCATCTTTGTAAATATTCTCACTTCCTGTTACTGACTCAGCTTGTCTCTGAATTGCCCCTCTACCTAACCTCTGGTTGTGACCTCAGCTCATTTAAAGATTCTGCTTCTTCTGATCAACCATCCATGACCCAAGCTTGGTTCCTGACTATTCTGCTGTCCTCACCTATCTGTTTCACCATGTATGACCCTGGTTCTGGCTCCTGACCATGCTGTCATCTCTTATTCTACTGATTAGTGTATGATCTCAGTCCAGGGGCGGACTGACCATTCGGTCACTCGGTCGCCGACCGAGGGCCCGACGTCAGGGGGGGCCCCATGAGCTGCTCAGTCAGCAGCAGAAAAAAGCCGCCCGCCGCACCGCACGAAAACCCCATCCTCCCAGACGTCGCGGCCAGCCCGCTGCCCGAGCAGACCTCGGTTTAGGATGAGAGAGGCTCTGTCAGCAGGGAGGGGCGGGGCAGGGAGCTCCACTGACGCTCTGACCCTGCCCAGCCCCGCCCCTCCTCATGTAGTCTGAGTCTCTATAGAGCGTCTCTCCTGAACTTCTGAGAGCTCCGCTCTGGACTACGAAAGCTCCACCCCCTACCGGAGAAAGCTCCGCCCCCTACCGGAGAAAGCTCCGCCCCCGGACCTCTGAAAGCGGGAGGTGAGCCCGACTGGTCAGGTAGGTCCTTCTGCCTACCATATATACCCGGCCTGTAGACCCCTTTTTTTTTGCTAAACCATCCCTGGAAATGTTGTTTATCCCCCTGTATAGCTGTGCATTGCTGAAAGTTTACATTTTAAAACTGGCTACCTGGTCATCTCCTGTAGTTGCATTCGCAGTCTGGTTACTTCCTGTAGTCGCATTCGCAGTCTGTTTTTTTTCTGTAGTCGCATTCGCAGTCTGGTTATTTTCTGTAGTCGCATTCGCGGTCTGGGTATCTCCTGTAAGGAAAAAGTAATTTTAGCCGGGATCAACCACAAAATTATGTTAATTAATTGAAAGTGGGCAGATATTCATCCAAAAATTAGTACAAAATTAATGGGTGCAGTTTGGGTCGCCTTAATGGGCATACAAGAATAACAAGGAACAAGAGGTTCCCCAAAGGAAGGCAAGGACCCAAACACAATCTGTCAAAAAACAATATATTTATTAGGCTATGCACACCACACAAAGATACAAAAATAGACAATTAGGGCAGATCAGGGAAGATATCAAATGACTAATTAAAATTGATAACGTTATCATTAAAAACAACGGAGCCGCGGCCAAACATACCCCATACACACACCAATCACAACAGCAAATTCTAACTAGATCGACTAGTATTGGGTAATGTAAGACCTCAAATAAGTCCAGATACAAACGGTGTGGCGGTGTGGGGGTGGGGCGGATGAATGTAGATTATAACTTGGTAATTTTGCAGGGAGGTTCAATGACTTGAACACAATTGGAAATATAGTAACAGTCCGGGAACTGAACAATGGTATATATAGGCTGACCAGGAGGACCGGCGAAACCTATTAAGGCAGTGATAGCTCAGGACTTTCCAAGAAGGCAGTTCATATGGATAGCAGGCAGTAGGGGAGCATGTGCGGCAAAGCTGCATTGGTATCATAAATAGGAGAAATACATCTCTCACCAAATCGATCATCAGCTCACAGGATCACAAGCTCTACCCCGAGTGGTCACTTGTAGACAGAGGCTGTTGCATTCGCTTGTGCCGTCCGATAAAGAAAGTCCCGCTGAGTTGATGTTAGTGCCTCCTGTCGGATGGTATAAGCCGGTTGTCAGCTGTTGATTCCCGGGAAAGCATTCAAACGCCCTGTGCTCGCGGCTCCGAGATGACGTGCTGACGTCACGTGCTGACGCGTTTCACCAGCCAATCACCGCTGGTTTCCTCAGAGCGAAGGAGGGGTCCGTGGGCGAAGGTTAAATAGACTAACCAATATGGGGTGTAATTACAGCAAATGTCCACCAGATGTCGCACACAGTCACCACTCATCACAGACATTTCAGCAAAAGCAAAAAACTCGCATATGGCTTCACAAGGATGGCTGCAATAACCTAGTCAACAAATAACATTGAACTAAGGTATATCATGATGTAGGAGAGCCTTTGATGGTGGTGGGTAAATTTATTCACATGGAGACCAAATGAAGCAAAAACCAAAACATAAAAACAAAAACAAAAACACGTAAAGCATTAAAGCAGCAGTATAGCGCTAGGAAATCGCTTAGAGGCAAAATGCAGCAAAAAGTATGAATTATAAACGGTTGGTCAATTAGATCATTTCTCCAAAAAGGGCTGGAGGCTACATTCAGTGTTTAACCCGTTCGGAGCCATCGCCTCCAAATAATAGGTCCACATCTTTTCCTTCTGAAGGAGAATGGTGTCAAAATCGCCACGTCTTATAGGTACATTCAACCTATATATGCCTTTTACCAATAGACCACTAGGGTCCCGGTTATGGAATTTAGCAAAATGTAGTGAGATGGGGCGTTCATCATTCAGTTTTTTAATACCAGCAATATGTTCCCGAATCCTGACCCTTAGGGCTCTTTTTGTTTTACCCACATAGGTTTTATTACACGGACAAGTGAGTGTATAAACCACTCGAGTAGTGGAGCAGTTTATAAACTGTTTAATCCTATAATCTACACCTCCGCGGGGATTTGGGAACATATTAGTCTGGTGGACAAACTTGCAAATGTTGCAATGTCCACACCTGTACATGCCTGGGGAGATTCTGGAGTCACTGAGCCAATTCTTTTGAGTGGTACGGGTGTATTCGGAGTGGACCAACAGGTCACCAAGGTTGCTAGATCTTTTGGCTGTCAGAAGAGGTTTTGGGCTCACCAATTCCGAGATTAGGGGGGCTGATGTTAAGATATGCCAGTGTTTTTGTAGGACTCCTTGGACCATTTTCCATTGGGATCCATATTTAGTAATGATCCTTGGGAAATTCTCTTCAATATTTCCTTTTGGTTCACTGTCTATATTTTTGGGACGAAAAGAATTAACGGGGGGCACTAAGAGTTCATCACGATTTTTAAGGGTAGCTTTTTTCTTTGCCTTTTTGAGGGATCTATGTGAATACCCCCTTTGTCTAAATCTGTGATACATCTCGTATGCCTCCTTATGGAATTCCTCCTCCACAGAACAATTCCGTCTGATCCTCAGGAATTGTCCTGTGGGTATCCCATGGATTAATGGTTTAGGGTGGTGACTCTGGGCAGACAGCAAGGTGTTGGCGGCTGTTTCCTTCCTGTGGGTACTAGTAACAATTTCACTCCCAGATCTACGTATAGATAAGTCCAGAAAGGGGAGTATGTCAGGATGGTGTGAATAGGTTAGACGTATGTTATAGTTATTACTATTGAGTTCGGACATAAAGTCATCAAGTTGTTCGACTGAACCAGTCCACACCATCAAGACGTCATCAATGTACCTCAGCCACAAGAGGGAGTGGCTGAGGTACAGAGAGGACTGATAAACCTTCACTTCCTCCCAAAGTCCCAGGTGGAGGCATGCGTATGAGGGAGCCCACGGTGCCCCCATACTGGTGCCTCTAATCTGCTGGTAATAGTGGCCAAGGAATTGAAAGAAATTATTGTTGAGCATGAATTCAAGAAGTTCCCCAATGAATTCATTTTGAGCCCCCTGTTGAGGATGATGAAAGTCCAAAAAGTGCATTGTAGCCTCAATACCACAATGGTGTGGTATCGACGTATACAGACTCTCCACGTCGATACCCACCAGAAGGGCCTCTGGGGGTATGACAAATTGTCGTAATTTAATCAGAACATCTCTGCTATCCCGGACAAAAGAAGGAAGTAGATTAACCATGTGTTTAATCATGGAATCTATATATTTGCCTGTTTTCTCTAAGGGGCCCTTTATGGCTGAGACGATTGGCCTACCAGGGGGATGTACAAGGGACTTATGGAGTTTAGGTATTATATAAAAGGTAGGGATTGTGATTTCATCTACCCTAAGGAAAGAAAATTCCTTTTTCGTTAAGAGGCCCACCTCCATTCCCAACTTAAGTTTTTCATTCAGTGTCTGAATAAGAGTGGGAAAGGGGGAACTAGTAAGTCTTTGATAAGTGGAGACATCACCAAGAAGTCTCAGAGCTTCATCCTCATACATTTTTTCGCTTAGAAGTACGACGTTTCCCCCCTTGTCACTCTTCTTGATCACTAGGTTTGGTGCATTTTGTAACTCAGATAAAGCCCTTCTTTCCTTTTTTGTAAGGTTGTTAGGACCGATCCATTTCCAATTGATCTTCATAAGATCAGATTTTACTTGATCTAAGAAGAACTGCAACCACTTATGCTTAGATAGTGGGGGCATCTTGGTGGATCTTATTCTTAGATCAGAAGGTCTTCTCAAAGACTGGCATAAGTTTTCATCAGTATCACTATCCCAGTTCTCATCCAGCAAAGAAATTAGGCATTCAATAGCCTCCTTTTCATCCTTGTCTAGTGAGGACTCCGAGGTGAGAGACTCATTTTGTCGTTTAGCATGCCATAATTTGAAAAGGACCTTCCTCAAGAATAGACTAACATCTTTAAAAACCTCAAACTCATTCATAGATGACGTAGGGGAGAACGAAAGACCTTTTTTAAGTAGGTTAATATGGGTTTCTGTGAGGTGAAAATCTGACAGGTTTACAACATTGAGATCCATCGGAACACCATCCGAGACGTTCAACGTCTCCTCTGGTTTCTTAATCTCCCACTCGTTCGACTCTGTGCACTGTCCCTCCCCTTTCCTTTTCTTTCTGTTTTTCCTTTGTCTCCTTCGTTTTCTTGTTTTTTGTCTACCTTTTGCCTCTGGGTCTCTGGGGGTGTCTTCCCTTCTAGGTGTTCTAAAAAAGAGACTGTCTTTGGGGCATTATCCTTGTCAAGCTCACTGTCAGATGAGGAGCTATTCCCTGTTTTGGACTGGCGTTGTCGCTGTCTAGTATTTCTAGAAAGTGATCTACCTCTTTTTTGGGTTGTGGGATCAAAAATGTCACCACTTTCCCAATCAGCTATGTTCTGTCTGAACTTTTCTTGTTTGCTGTATTTTAAACTTTTTTGAATCCTTTCTATCTCCTTTTTTATATACTCATTATTTTTATCGAATTCAGGATCATGTTTAAAAGGTTCTAGTGCTTTGGAGCTTGCGTCAAGTTCCCCGCGTATCTCCTCCAGCTGGGCTTCCTCCTCATCGACAATGAGCTTTAGCAAAGATAAACCTCTATTTATGCATTCAGTTTTCCAAACTGATAGAAATCTAGGGGTATGCAGGTGTTCCGCAGGTATGACTCTCTCACGTAAACCCCTAGGAATAATCCCCTTAGAGATATGGGATTTCAATGAAGAGATATCCCATTTACGGTTAAGGAGTCCTACAAAAACACTGGCATATCTTAACATCAGCCCCCCTAATCTCGGAATTGGTGAGCCCAAAACCTCTTCTGACAGCCAAAAGATCTAGCAACCTTGGTGACCTGTTGGTCCACTCCGAATACACCCGTACCACTCAAAAGAATTGGCTCAGTGACTCCAGAATCTCCCCAGGCATGTACAGGTGTGGACATTGCAACATTTGCAAGTTTGTCCACCAGACTAATATGTTCCCGAATCCCCGCGGAGGTGTAGATTATAGGATTAAACAGTTTATAAACTGCTCCACTACTCGAGTGGTTTATACACTCACTTGTCCGTGTAATAAAACCTATGTGGGTAAAACAAAAAGAGCCCTAAGGGTCAGGATTCGGGAACATATTGCTGGTATTAAAAAACTGAATGATGAACGCCCCATCTCACTACATTTTGCTAAATTCCATAACCGGGACCCTAGTGGTCTATTGGTAAAAGGCATATATAGGTTGAATGTACCTATAAGACGTGGCGATTTTGACACCATTCTCCTTCAGAAGGAAAAGATGTGGACCTATTATTTGGAGGCGATGGCTCCGAACGGGTTAAACACTGAATGTAGCCTCCAGCCCTTTTTGGAGAAATGATCTAATTGACCAACCGTTTATAATTCATACTTTTTGCTGCATTTTGCCTCTAAGCGATTTCCTAGCGCTATACTGCTGCTTTAATGCTTTACGTGTTTTTGTTTTTATGTTTTGGTTTTTGCTTCATTTGGTCTCCATGTGAATAAATTTACCCACCACCATCAAAGGCTCTCCTACATCATGATATACCTTAGTTCAATGTTATTTGTTGACTAGGTTATTGCAGCCATCCTTGTGAAGCCATATGCGAGTTTTTTGCTTTTGCTGAAATGTCTGTGATGAGTGGTGACTGTGTGCGACATCTGGTGGACATTTGCTGTAATTACACCCCATATTGGTTAGTCTATTTAACCTTCGCCCACGGACCCCTCCTTCGCTCTGAGGAAACCAGCGGTGATTGGCTGGTGAAACGCGTCAGCACGTGACGTCAGCACGTCATCTCGGAGCCGCGAGCACAGGGCGTTTGAATGCTTTCCCGGGAATCAACAGCTGACAACCGGCTTATACCATCCGACAGGAGGCACTAACATCAACTCAGCGGGACTTTCTTTATCGGACGGCACAAGCGAATGCAACAGCCTCTGTCTACAAGTGACCACTCGGGGTAGAGCTTGTGATCCTGTGAGCTGATGATCGATTTGGTGAGAGATGTATTTCTCCTATTTATGATACCAATGCAGCTTTGCCGCACATGCTCCCCCTACTGCCTGCTATCCATATGAACTGCCTTCTTGGAAAGTCCTGAGCTATCACTGCCTTAATAGGTTTCGCCGGTCCTCCTGGTCAGCCTATATATACCATTGTTCAGTTCCCGGACTGTTACTATATTTCCAATTGTGTTCAAGTCATTGAACCTCCCTGCAAAATTACCAAGTTATAATCTACATTCATCCGCCCCACCCCCACACCGCCACACCGTTTGTATCTGGACTTATTTGAGGTCTTACATTACCCAATACTAGTCGATCTAGTTAGAATTTGCTGTTGTGATTGGTGTGTGTATGGGGTATGTTTGGCCGCGGCTCCGTTGTTTTTAATGATAACGTTATCAATTTTAATTAGTCATTTGATATCTTCCCTGATCTGCCCTAATTGTCTATTTTTGTATCTTTGTGTGGTGTGCATAGCCTAATAAATATATTGTTTTTTGACAGATTGTGTTTGGGTCCTTGCCTTCCTTTGGGGAACCTCTTGTTCCTTGTTATTCTTGTATGCCCATTAAGGCGACCCAAACTGCACCCATTAATTTTGTACTAATTTTTGGATGAATATCTGCCCACTTTCAATTAATTAACATAATTTTGTGGTTGATCCCGGCTAAAATTACTTTTTCCTCTCAGGTACTTCTTTTTGGGATTTTTCTTCCCTTTTCCTAGCCCGTGTAGATCCCCTCCCTCCACCACACACTACTGTATAGTAGTACCATTTATTAATTATTGCTTAACTAAAGCCATACTGGGCTGTTTTCAGGGTGGACTTCATTTGACTTTTATCTCGCATATATGGCTTATATGATTAACCATGATTTGGATATAGAGATTAATACTGCCTTTGATGTTGGTGTGGAGAGTTGTGATACAGAGAAAGAACCAATTAGGAAACTGTTTAAGCATCACAAAAAACTTGTAATTAAATTTCTTAACCGTAAATGGGATATCTCTTCATTGAAATCCCATATCTCTAAGGGGATTATTCCTAGGGGTTTACGTGAGAGAGTCATACCTGCGGAACACCTGCATACCCCTAGATTTCTATCAGTTTGGAAAACTGAATGCATAAATAGAGGTTTATCTTTGCTAAAGCTCATTGTCGATGAGGAGGAAGCCCAGCTGGAGGAGATACGCGGGGAACTTGACGCAAGCTCCAAAGCACTAGAACCTTTTAAACATGATCCTGAATTCGATAAAAATAATGAGTATATAAAAAAGGAGATAGAAAGGATTCAAAAAAGTTTAAAATACAGCAAACAAGAAAAGTTCAGACAGAACATAGCTGATTGGGAAAGTGGTGACATTTTTGATCCCACAACCCAAAAAAGAGGTAGATCACTTTCTAGAAATACTAGACAGCGACAACGCCAGTCCAAAACAGGGAATAGCTCCTCATCTGACAGTGAGCTTGACAAGGATAATGCCCCAAAGACAGTCTCTTTTTTAGAACACCTAGAAGGGAAGACACCCCCAGAGACCCAGAGGCAAAAGGTAGACAAAAAACAAGAAAACGAAGGAGACAAAGGAAAAACAGAAAGAAAAGGAAAGGGGAGGGACAGTGCACAGAGTCGAACGAGTGGGAGATTAAGAAACCAGAGGAGACGTTGAACGTCTCGGATGGTGTTCCGATGGATCTCAATGTTGTAAACCTGTCAGATTTTCACCTCACAGAAACCCATATTAACCTACTTAAAAAAGGTCTTTCGTTCTCCCCTACGTCATCTATGAATGAGTTTGAGGTTTTTAAAGATGTTAGTCTATTCTTGAGGAAGGTCCTTTTCAAATTATGGCATGCTAAACGACAAAATGAGTCTCTCACCTCGGAGTCCTCACTAGACAAGGATGAAAAGGAGGCTATTGAATGCCTAATTTCTTTGCTGGATGAGAACTGGGATAGTGATACTGATGAAAACTTATGCCAGTCTTTGAGAAGACCTTCTGATCTAAGAATAAGATCCACCAAGATGCCCCCACTATCTAAGCATAAGTGGTTGCAGTTCTTCTTAGATCAAGTAAAATCTGATCTTATGAAGATCAATTGGAAATGGATCGGTCCTAACAACCTTACAAAAAAGGAAAGAAGGGCTTTATCTGAGTTACAAAATGCACCAAACCTAGTGATCAAGAAGAGTGACAAGGGGGGAAACGTCGTACTTCTAAGCGAAAAAATGTATGAGGATGAAGCTCTGAGACTTCTTGGTGATGTCTCCACTTATCAAAGACTTACTAGTTCCCCCTTTCCCACTCTTATTCAGACACTGAATGAAAAACTTAAGTTGGGAATGGAGGTGGGCCTCTTAACGAAAAAGGAATTTTCTTTCCTTAGGGTAGATGAAATCACAATCCCTACCTTTTATATAATACCTAAACTCCATAAGTCCCTTGTACATCCCCCTGGTAGGCCAATCGTCTCAGCCATAAAGGGCCCCTTAGAGAAAACAGGCAAATATATAGATTCCATGATTAAACACATGGTTAATCTACTTCCTTCTTTTGTCCGGGATAGCAGAGATGTTCTGATTAAATTACGACAATTTGTCATACCCCCAGAGGCCCTTCTGGTGGGTATCGACGTGGAGAGTCTGTATACGTCGATACCACACCATTGTGGTATTGAGGCTACAATGCACTTTTTGGACTTTCATCATCCTCAACAGGGGGCTCAAAATGAATTCATTGGGGAACTTCTTGAATTCATGCTCAACAATAATTTCTTTCAATTCCTTGGCCACTATTACCAGCAGATTAGAGGCACCAGTATGGGGGCACCGTGGGCTCCCTCATACGCATGCCTCCACCTGGGACTTTGGGAGGAAGTGAAGGTTTATCAGTCCTCTCTGTACCTCAGCCACTCCCTCTTGTGGCTGAGGTACATTGATGACGTCTTGATGGTGTGGACTGGTTCAGTCGAACAACTTGATGACTTTATGTCCGAACTCAATAGTAATAACTATAACATACGTCTAACCTATTCACACCATCCTGACATACTCCCCTTTCTGGACTTATCTATACGTAGATCTGGGAGTGAAATTGTTACTAGTACCCACAGGAAGGAAACAGCCGCCAACACCTTGCTGTCTGCCCAGAGTCACCACCCTAAACCATTAATCCATGGGATACCCACAGGACAATTCCTGAGGATCAGACGGAATTGTTCTGTGGAGGAGGAATTCCATAAGGAGGCATACGAGATGTATCACAGATTTAGACAAAGGGGGTATTCACATAGATCCCTCAAAAAGGCAAAGAAAAAAGCTACCCTTAAAAATCGTGATGAACTCTTAGTGCCCCCCGTTAATTCTTTTCGTCCCAAAAATATAGACAGTGAACCAAAAGGAAATATTGAAGAGAATTTCCCAAGGATCATTACTAAATATGGATCCCAATGGAAAATGGTCCAAGGAGTCCTACAAAAACACTGGCATATCTTAACATCAGCCCCCCTAATCTCGGAATTGGTGAGCCCAAAACCTCTTCTGACAGCCAAAAGATCTAGCAACCTTGGTGACCTGTTGGTCCACTCCGAATACACCCGTACCACTCAAAAGAATTGGCTCAGTGACTCCAGAATCTCCCCAGGCATGTACAGGTGTGGACATTGCAACATTTGCAAGTTTGTCCACCAGACTAATATGTTCCCAAATCCCCGCGGAGGTGTAGATTATAGGATTAAACAGTTTATAAACTGCTCCACTACTCGAGTGGTTTATACACTCACTTGTCCGTGTAATAAAACCTATGTGGGTAAAACAAAAAGAGCCCTAAGGGTCAGGATTCGGGAACATATTGCTGGTATTAAAAAACTGAATGATGAACGCCCCATCTCACTACATTTTGCTAAATTCCATAACCGGGACCCTAGTGGTCTATTGGTAAAAGGCATATATAGGTTGAATGTACCTATAAGACGTGGCGATTTTGACACCATTCTCCTTCAGAAGGAAAAGATGTGGACCTATTATTTGGAGGCGATGGCTCCGAACGGGTTAAACACTGAATGTAGCCTCCAGCCCTTTTTGGAGAAATGATCTAATTGACCAACCGTTTATAATTCATACTTTTTGCTGCATTTTGCCTCTAAGCGATTTCCTAGCGCTATACTGCTGCTTTAATGCTTTACGTGTTTTTGTTTTTGTTTTTATGTTTTGGTTTTTGCTTCATTTGGTCTCCATGTGAATAAATTTACCCACCACCATCAAAGGCTCTCCTACATCATGATATACCTTAGTTCAATGTTATTTGTTGACTAGGTTATTGCAGCCATCCTTGTGAAGCCATATGCGAGTTTTTTGCTTTTGCTGAAATGTCTGTGATGAGTGGTGACTGTGTGCGACATCTGGTGGACATTTGCTGTAATTACACCCCATATTGGTTAGTCTATTTAACCTTCGCCCACGGACCCCTCCTTCGCTCTGAGGAAACCAGCGGTGATTGGCTGGTGAAACGCGTCAGCACGTGACGTCAGCACGTCATCTCGGAGCCGCGAGCACAGGGCGTTTGAATGCTTTCCCGGGAATCAACAGCTGACAACCGGCTTATACCATCCGACAGGAGGCACTAACATCAACTCAGCGGGACTTTCTTTATCGGACGGCACAAGCGAATGCAACAGCCTCTGTCTACAAGTGACCACTCGGGGTAGAGCTTGTGATCCTGTGAGCTGATGATCGATTTGGTGAGAGATGTATTTCTCCTATTTATGATACCAATGCAGCTTTGCCGCACATGCTCCCCTACTGCCTGCTATCCATATGAACTGCCTTCTTGGAAAGTCCTGAGCTATCACTGCCTTAATAGGTTTCGCCGGTCCTCCTGGTCAGCCTATATATACCATTGTTCAGTTCCCGGACTGTTACTATATTTCCAATTGTGTTCAAGTCATTGAACCTCCCTGCAAAATTACCAAGTTATAATCTACATTCATCCGCCCCACCCCCACACCGCCACACCGTTTGTATCTGGACTTATTTGAGGTCTTACATTACCCAATACTAGTCGATCTAGTTAGAATTTGCTGTTGTGATTGGTGTGTGTATGGGGTATGTTTGGCCGCGGCTCCATTGTTTTTAATGATAACGTTATCAATTTTAATTAGTCATTTGATATCTTCCCTGATCTGCCCTAATTGTCTATTTTTGTATCTTTGTGTGGTGTGCATAGCCTAATAAATATATTGTTTTTTGACAGATTGTGTTTGGGTCCTTGCCTTCCTTTGGGGAACCTCTTGTTCCTTGTTATTCTTGGGTATCTCCTGTAGTCGCATTCGCAGTCTCTGGTTATCTCCTGTAGTCGCATTCGCAGTCTCTGTTTATCTCCTGTAGTTGCATTCGCAGTCTGGTCATCTCCTGTAGTCGCATTCGCAGTCTGGTCATCTCCTGTAGTCGCATTCGCAGTCTGGTCATCTCCTGTAGTCGCATTGGCAGTCTGGTCATCTCCTGTAGTCGCATTCGCAGTCTGGTTATCTCCTGTAGTCGCATTCGCAGTCTGGTTATTTTCTGTAGTCGCATTCGCAGTCTGGTTATTTTCTGTAGTTGCATTCGCAGTCTGGTTATCTCCTGTAGTCGCATTCGCAGTCTGGTTATCTCCTGTAGTCGCATTCGCAGTCTGGTTACTTCCTGAAGTCGCATTCGCAGTCTCTGGTTATTTCCTGTAGTCACATTCGCAGTCTGGTCATCTCCTGTAGTCGCATTCGCAGTCTGGTTTTCTCCTGTAGTTGCATTCGCAGTCTCTGGTCATCTCCTGTAGTCGCATTCGCAGTCTGGTCATCTCCTGTAGTCGCATTCGCAGTCTGGTCATCTGTAGTCGCATTCGCAGTCTGGTTATCTCCTGTAGTCGCATTCGCAGTCTGGTTACTTCCTGTAGTCGCATTTGCAGTCTGGTTATCTCCTGTAGTCGCATTCGCAGTCTGGTTATTTCCTGTAGTCGCATTCGCAGTCTGGTTATTTCCTGTAGTCGCATTCGCAGTCTGGTTATCTCCTGTAGTCGCATTCGCAGTCTGGTTACTTCCTGTAGTCACATTCGCAGTCTGGTCATCTCCTGTAGTCGCATTCACAGTCTGGTTATCTCCTGTAGTCGCATCCCCAGTCTCTGGTTATCTCCTGTTGTCGCATCCCCAGTCTCTGGTTATCTCCTGTAGTCGCATTCGCAGTCTCTGGTTATCTCCTGTAGTCACATTCGCAGTCTCTGGTTATCTCCTGTAGTCGCATTCGCAGTCTGGTCATCTCCTGTAGTCGCATTCGCAGTCTGGTCATCTCCTGTAGTCGCATTCGCAGTCTGGTTATTTCCCGTAGACGCATTCGCAGTCTGGTTATTTCCTGTAGTCGCATTCGCAGTCTGGTTATTTCCTGTAGTTGCATTCGCAGTCTGGTCATCACCTATAGTCGCATTTGCAGTCTGGTTATTTCCTGTAGTCGCATTCACAGTCTATGGTTATCTCCTGTAGTCGCATTCGCAGTCTCTGGTTATTTAATGTAGTCGCATTCGCAGTCTCTGGTTATCTCCTGTAGTCATTTATGATATCTTTGGCTATGCATATTTATTAAATCCATATTGAGCACTATATTTGATTGGCTGTTTGCTTCTGCTTAGGCCTGGCAAACACGCACAATCACACATGATGATGACTTCATCATCATGTGCGTGATTGTGATTGTGCGTGTGTGCCAAGCAGAAGCAGCCAATCAAATATAGTGCTCAATATGGATTAAATAAATCGTTGGAAGAATGTTCCTTACATTGGTGATCAGTGGGAAGAATGTTCCTTACATTGGTGGTCAGTGAGAAGAATGTTCCTTACATTGGTGATCAGTGAGAATAATGTTCCTTACATTGGTGGTCAGTGAGAAGAATGTTCCTTACATTGGTGATCAGTGGGAAGAATGTTCCTTACATTGGTGATCAGTGAGAAGAATGTTCCTTACATTGGTGATCAGTGAGAAGAATGTTCCTTACATTGGTGATCAGTGAGAAGAATGTTCCTTACATTGGTGGTCAGTGGGAAGAATGTTCCTTACATTGGTGATCAGTGAGAAGAATGTTCCTTACATTGGTGATCAGTGAGAAGAATGTTCCTTACATTGGGGATCAGTGAGAAGAATGTCCCTTACATTGGTGATCAGTGGGAAGAATGTTCCTTACATTGGTGATCAGTGAGAAGAATGTTCCTTACATTGGTGATCAGTGGGAAGAATGTTCCTTACATTGGTGATCAGTGGGAAGAATGTTCCTTACATTGGTGATCAGTGAGAAGAATGTTCCTTACATTGGTGATCAGTGAGAAGAATGTCCCTTACATTGGTGATCAGTGGGAAGAATGTTCCTTACATTGGTGATCAGTGAGAAGAATGTTCCTTACATTGGTGATCAGTGGGAAGAATGTTCCTTACATTGGTGATCAGTGGGAAGAATGTTCCTTACATTGGTGATCAGTGAGAAGAATGTTCCTTACATTGGTGATCAGTGAGAAGAATGTTCCTTACATTGGTGGTCAGTGGGAAGAATGTTCCTTACATTGGTGATCAGTGAGAAGAATGTTCCTTACATTGGTGATCAGTGAGAAGAATGTCCCTTACATTGGGGATCAGTGGGAAGAATGTTCCTTACATTGGTGATCAGTGAGAAGAATGTTCCTTACATTGGTGATCAGTGAGAAGAATGTTCCTTACATTGGTGATCAGTGGGAAGAATGTCCCTTACATTGGTGATCAGTGAGAAGAATGCTCCTTACATTGGTGGTCAGTGAGAAGAATGTTCCTTACATTGGTGATCAGTGGGAAGAATGTTCCTTACATTGGTGATCAGTGAGAAGAATGTTCCTTACATTGGTGATCAGTGAGAAGAATGTTCCTTACATTGGTGATCAGTGAGAAGAATGTTCCTTACATTGGTGGTCAGTGAGAAGAATGTTCCTTACATTGGTGATCAGTGGGAAGAATGTTCCTTACATTGGTGATCAGTGGGAAGAATGTTCCTTACATTGGTGATCAGTGAGAAGAATGTTCCTTACATTGGTGATCAGTGAGAAGAATGTCCCTGACATTGGTGATCAGTGAGAAGAATGTTCCTTACATTGGTGATCAGTGAGAAGAATGTTCCTTACATTGGTGACCAGTGAGAAGAATGTTCCTTACATTGGTGGTCAGTGGGAAGAATGCTCCTTACATTGGTGATCAGTGGGAAGAATGCTCCTTACATTGATGATCAGTGAAAATTATATAAAGTTAATAAAAATAATAAAAAAAAATGTAAAGCACCCCCATGATCCCCACACATGCTCTATATGAAAAGCTTTATGTAGGATGAGCACATGTATGTAAACATGTGTCTATAGACGCAAATGCTGGACACGGGAGCGCACCTGCAAGGTAACCCCCCCCCCCCACAGGAGAGCGCTTCTCCTAGGGAGTTATCTGATGTGGGGAGGAGCCGCGAGAGCCACCCCCAGATGTCGAGGTTCGGGGCCACTCTGTGCGAAACGAGCTGCACAGTGGAGGTAAGTATGATATGTTTGTTATTTAAAAAAAAAACAAAAAAAACGAGCCTTTACAATCACTTTGATTTTGTAAAGTTACCGTTGTTGCACTTTCTTTAATGTAATTCTGTGAAGAACGCATGTAGTGTGGGCAGTGCAAAATGTTGGTGGGGATTTGTGTGGGTGTGGCTTGAGTGTGGGTGGGAACACATGAGCGGGGACAGGGGGCCCCAGCATCCCCTATTGCCCGGGGGCCCCATGAGTTGTCAGTCCGCCCCTGTCTCAGTCTGGATCCTGACCTCGACAATGCCACTCCAGTTCCTTCCCTGCTGGTGACATCACCTTCACCTCCTTTAGGGTGTCAGCACTCTGTCAGCTACCTCGCCTGGCCTGCTCTTCCGCAGTGTGCCTTGTGTTTCAGCTGAGGTCCACACTGTCCTCCCTTAGAACTATCCAGCTCAACACCTCCTGGAGCAGCTACCAGTGAACTGGTCTATCGGCACCTGTGCTCATGTGAGCCTTGCACTCCCTGTCATCACCACTGAGGGATAACATGTGCTTGTACCATAGCCACAAGGAAAGCCCGCTAGTCATTTCTTTTCTACCAACCAGGCACATGACAGTATCATCCAGCCACATGACAGCTACTTCCCACTGGAGGGTTGACTTCAAACTCTAACTGCTACCTCTGCATCACCTGTTCAGAGTCCACCAAGAGCTTCCACTACAGCAGCCTCAACCTCCCAGGGCAATTAGCCAGTAACCCCTACTGTGCTGATTCCATCGTAATGCAGAGTTACAACACCTGAGTGGTATGTGGGAGATCAATGGAAGTTCAGGGATTTGCATGCCAGCTGTACTCTGCATCCCCAGACTTTCTCGCTTGAATTGTACAGGTGGGGTTTATCATATCCCTTCTATTGGATGAACCAAAATTCTGGCTATGGTTTGTACCAGTCTCACTTAACCTTTGGGTGACAGAATTCTTGCCACTCAGATCCATTCTTGAGAAACCTTGTGACCACTGCTTTGTCCCTGAGAATCTCCGCACTGCCGTGCTTCAGACTTACCATTTTGCCAAGGCTGCTGGCCACCCAGGGAAGAATCAACTCAGTTGGGCTATTTCCCAACAATTCTGGTGGCCCAGTCTACGCACCAATGTAGTCACCTTCATAGCTGCTTGTTCCGTGTGTGCTTAAAGTAAGATATCACAATACCTTCCAGTGGGCCTCCTACAATCCATATCCAATGCAGAGAGGCCCTGGACTCACCTGTCTATGGATTTTATTGTGGAGTTACCCAACTCTCATGGCAACACAGTTATCCTTATGGTGGTTGATCGGTTCTCGAAAATGTCTCATTGTATTCCACTCAAGAAGTTGCCCACATCCAAAGAACTTGCTTCCATTTTTGCTCGGGAGATTTTTCGCTTACATGGGCTACCCAAGGTTATCATCTCGGACAGGGGTAGCCAGTTTGTGTCCAGGTTTTGACGAGCCTTTTGTGCACAGTTGGAAATTCAGCTTTCCTTCTCCTCTGCGTATCACCGGCAGTCCAATGGGGCCGCAGAACAAGCCAATCAGTCCTTGGAGCAGTTTTTACATTGCTACAGTTCTGACCACCATAACAACTGGTCAGACCTATTACCTTGAACTGAGTTTGCTCATAATAGTGCTGTCAATACCACTTCCCAACGGTCTCTATTCATGGCGAATTATGGTTTCCAACCATCCATGTTGCCTGACTCATTTGTTCCTCAGAGTATTCCTGTGCTGGAGGAGCATCTCTGTGGTCTTCGTTCCACTTGGGTACAGGTCCAAGAGTCCTTGCAAGATACTAATGATAGGTACAGACACCTTACTGACCGTGGATGCCTACCTGCTGCTTCCCACCAAGTTGGGGTCAGGCTCTGGCTGTCATCTTGCAACCTCCGACTCTGTGTTCCCTCACTGCAATGGGCACCACGGTTTATTGGGCCTTTCTGTATTCTCCGTAGGATCAACCCAGTGGCTTACACTTTAGACCTTCCTTCTAATATGCATATTTCTAAAGTATTTCATGTCTCCTTATTAAAACCTTTGGTATGCAACCGCTTCACCACCTCAGTACCACGTCCTCACCCAGTTCAAATTGTGAACCATGAGGAGTGTGAAATACAATCTATCATTGATTCCCGTAGGTTCTGTGGGTGCATACAGTACCTGGTTCATTGGAAAGGGTACAGTCAGGAGGAAAGCTTTAGGGTCTCATCCTTGGACATACATGCTCCTGTCCTCCTCCTTGCTTTCCATAGACATTTTCCCCTCAAACCCAGTGGTCCTCTGAGGGGGAGGGGTAGTTGAGGAGGGGGTACTGTCAGGGATAGGCTCAGCCCTTTCTTTTCAGTGCTCTGTGCTCAGCTATCGGTACACTCTTCATTCCACAGTGACTCACCTGGTCTTCATTTCCTGCTCATCAGCTAGCCCTGCTGGCTATTTAAACTGAAATAAATCATAAAGCCTGGATCTACCACTAAACTGATATTCAATAATTCACTAAAATAATTACACAATCAATCACCATATGAATACACATATGGCGCAGCCCATGTAGCCAAAAACTGCATGCACAAAAGGAAGGAGCAAGATCCTGCCAAGAAGGTCACATCTGCGGAACACCACGGTTGATTAAAAATATATTTAATGTAGAAAAAGCACCATAATTGACAAACAGCAAAAACTCAACAAAAATTCCAGAGAAGATAGCGTTCAAACCTAAATAAATTAAAAAGACAACGTTGTCTAGGGAAAGGTCGCAGCTGCGCTTGCATCCATTCAACCCAGCAGTCACACTTAAAACTGATCTTCAGAACTCAATGAACTAAATGCAATTTTCACACTGTACAGTCCAAAGGGGATTCAATGAGACCAGTAATAATGGTGTGTAAATCCACTGGTATGGATGCAGGGGCTAAAAATGCAGTTTCCGTGTTACAGGACTGCCCAGCAAGGATGTATATTGGGTAATTACTTTATACAAATACTTCCTACAGTCCTGGAGCTATGCTCATTGAAGGAGTTTAGGCTGTGACTGCAGGCAATGTCTGATGGATCAGGCTGGTAAATCACCAGTCAAGCACAGGAAGATCACCCTGGTACTTGAAAGTTCCTTGAGGATAGTTCCTCAAAAGGGAAGATGATGGGAAATTGGAAGAGCTTGGTACATGAGGGGGAGATGAAAACAAAGCCATTCTGTGTTACAGCATAGTAGCTTCTAATGACATCCTAGATTGTGCATATAGAAATACACTGACATCTCATCACCTCTGCCGTCTCCATTTGACCATCCACCTATCGC
This sequence comes from Lithobates septentrionalis, assembly GCA_037952835.1. Lineage (NCBI taxonomy): Eukaryota > Metazoa > Chordata > Amphibia > Anura > Ranidae > Lithobates > Lithobates septentrionalis. The sequence continues at coordinate 216,513 of JBBDGP010002710.1, forward strand.
TCCCAGCTCCTTTATGCAGATTGCAGGTAGACACTGAAGCGGTTCCAGACCATTGTACCAGGTTTTTTTTTTTATACAGGTTTACTTCTTTGGATTTTCCAGTTTTATAACCTGTTAATCTTAAAGAATAACTCTAATTCTAACTTCTTTACCTACTTTACATAAGCCAGGAACCACCTCCACTAGCTTAGGCAACTCCATTCCTTTTTACTGAGCCAACATGCCTTGGTACATGTGTAGTTGCTTTTGTATAGAACTTAAAGGAGAAGCCTTCTCCTTTCATTCTCTGGTAAATGTAGCATAAAGCCATCTCAAATAGTTTCCCCCATTAAAGAATTATATAACTTGCCATAGAACGGGCTTCCCATAAGAATGTATGGGAAATCTATTGTGGAATGCTAACCTTTGAGGGAATTTTCTGAGAGGATGCTGTGTGGTACCCAGTTGCCCAAGAGCAAATATTTCCATAGATCTCAGACAGGTAAGTGGAGAATTTGGAGGACTTGCTGGTGGAGGTGGCCTTCAGTTAAATGGTAACTTTTCTAAAAGTACATCCTAAAGTATATCCTTTAACCACCTCAATACAGGGCACTTACACCCCCTTCCTGCCCAAGCCATTTTTCAGTTTTCAGCGCTGTCGCACTTTGAATGACAATTGCGCGGTCATGTTACACTGCACCTTAATTAAATTTTTTGCATTTTTTTCCCCACAAATAGAGCTTTCTTTTGGTGGTATTTGATCACCTCTGCGGTTTTTATTTATTGCGCTATAAACAAAAAAAGAGGGACAATTTTGAAAAAACACAATATTTTTTACTTTTTGCTATAATAAATATCCATTTTTTTTTTTTTTAACAAATTTTTTCCTCAGTTTAGGCCGATACGTATTCTTCTACATATTTTTGGTAAAAAAAATTTGCGATAAGCGTATATTGATTGGTTTGCGCAAAAGTTATAGCGTCTACAAAATACGGGATAGATTTATAGCATTTTTATTATTTATTTATTTTTTACTAGTAATGGCGGCGATCTGCAATTTTTATTGTGACTACGATATTGCGGCGGACACATCGGACACTTTTGACACATTTTTGGGACCATTCACATTTATACAGCGATCAATGCTATAAAATTGCATTGATTACTGTGTAAATGTGACTGGCAGGGAAGGGGTTAACACTAGGGGGCGATCGAGGGGTTAATGTATGACCTAAGGAGGTGATTCTAACTGTGGGGGGAGGGGACTGACTGGGGGAGGTGACCGATCGGTGTCCCTATGTACAAGGGACACACCATCGGTCTCCTCTCCTCTCTGACAGGACGTGGATCTGTGTTTACATTCACAGATCCACGCTCCTGCTCTGTTACCCGGCAATCGCGGGTGCCCGGCGGACATCGCGGCCGCCGGGCACGCGCACCGGGTCCCGAGTGACGCAGCGGGCGCGCGCGCGCGCCGCCAGCGGCGCGCGCGCGCCCCCTAGTGGCTCGGGAGGGCGAGGACGTCATATGACGCCCACTCAGAACAATAGGCTTACCGTCCGGCCGTCATATGACGGTGGGCGGTAGGCTAGTGGTTAATCAACAAACATCTTCTAACTTGTAACTAGGGATGAGCTGAATGTAATTGGGTTCAATTACGATGAGGTCTGTTAAACTGTGCTGAAGTTCTGATCATTAATCCGAACCCCAAAAAAGTCAATGGGAGTGTCCTGGCCATTTTATAGATAGGCAACTCCTATCCTGATATTGATTAGTGGTTCCAAATGAATAACTACTGCAGTAAGGAACAGACACAAAAGATACACTCAGCATCTTTTCATATTACTGTTCTGCTTTATTATGATGCAATTGAAGGTTTTTATACACATGATTACGTAGGTATCACATTAATATTACAATTTTATGTTCATGGTAACAAGGGGCGTGACATAGGCAGGCTAATTCTAATCAGGATTCAAAAGAATGCAAACATGTACTGAAAACATTATTAGTGCCGTTTGCACAGTGAGGGCAGTGTGCAATACATACAAAATAGAATACAATTATAGAGAGAACTTACAAATTTCCTTTACAGTCTCCTCTCTTGTCTTAATCTTTTTTTTTTCACTAAATAAATTGGCATGATGTCCTTCCAGCTTATCACTGATCTTTCATCCCAGCTACATTCTTTCATGAGAGTGCAAAGGAGGGGGTTACATCTGCATACATAACACACACAAGAGATAGAAGTAAAGGTTCCAGCATTCGCACACACATACACCAATATCTCTCTAAAATTGTTTACATTTTTCCCATTTGTAAACAACACATGCATATCATTCTCTCACTTTCTTTTAACTCTCTTTAATATTTCCCTGCTTTAATTCTGCTTTCCTTATTTTGTTCTGATATCCTTTGCATCCCATGTATTGTAATCCCATACTTCACATACTCTAGCTTCTATGATTCTATGATCAGACGGGCAGCCATAGTGCTCATCCCATCTTTCCTCTCTGACAACATATAAAGTATTCTGTTTTAACTCTCATTTCTTTGTTTTGACTTTACTAGTTGTAGTGCCGGACCCCAAATTCACCCCACAACTTAACATCAGAATGCCTCTTTCTGTCTAGTGTTAATTGTCACCCTTCATCCATCCTGCTCACATAGATAGCTGTTTCTCTAGCTGTTTACTCTGCATGATTCTTAGTCCCTGTGGATTTTAGTAACCCAGTTACCCAGTGTGGATCCCTGTCCACTTTAACTATTAATCTAGGGGCTCAGTATAGGCGGAACGGCACCTTCGGTTCATATATAGTGCTCCTCTTGCGCTGGACATTTTTGAGGCTCCCTTACCCTTCATTCCCTTACTTAATTTAATGCCCATAATGACTGGTCAGTCTTCTCTACGTGTGCCTATACCCTCTTGCCTCTAAACTACTTTATCTAGCAGATGTACTACATATACCTGTGAACAGCACTATTCTTCCCTTTCTTATCTGTAACACTCTAATGGACAGTAGACAGTGACAACATAACATATAACCACCAATCAATACAGTTCGATTAAGGGGAGTAAAATAGGTACCCTGTGTCCCGAAAATGCCTTACCGATCAAGGAAGTCTGATAACTCAAATGTAAGCAAAAGGCTTACCTCAGCCGGCTGATTATCAGAAATTCCTGGATCATCTCAAGCTCCTCATTTCAGATTCTCAGGGTCACCTGTAAATTCTTTCCTAGGCAAAGATCGCCATCTGTCCTGGCCATTTTATATATAGGCAACTCCTATCCTCATATTGATTAGTGGTTCCAAATTAATAACTACTGCAGTAGGGAACAGACACAAAAGATGCACTCCACACCTTTCCAAATAACTGTTCTGCTTTATTATGAAGCAATTGAAGGTTTTTATACACATGATTACGCAGGTATCACATTAATATTACAATTGTACATTGATGGTAACAAGGGGCGTAACATAGGCAGACTAATTGTAATCAGGACTAGAAAGAATGCAAACGTACTGAAAACAATGTTAGTGCCGTGTGCACAGTGAGGGCCGTGTGCAATACATACAAAATAGAATACAATTATATACAGAACTTACAAATTTCCTTAAATCCTTAAAATCAGTTCTGGGAACCAAAAAAAATTACTGTGTAGCAGGGAGTATCCATTTTAATAATAGAGTGGATTTCTAACAACCCCCAATTCCTTTAAAAAAGATGTTTGGGGGATGACCTTACAGGTACAGTATGTACTACAGCAAAAGGGACATTTACAAAGTAAAAAAATACAATTTAAATTGCCAATAAATTTAATTTCTCCCCAGCCTGGTTTTCTTTGTATAAAATGTGAATTACTGGCAAATTTATTTGGGCACTTTTGCTCTAGTACATTCAACAGCAAGAATGCAAACAATCCATGCCAGAACCCTTAATCTTGTTGAAGGTCTGTTATGGGTTTTAAGGGGGATCCCTACGCAAAAAACAAAACAAAAATCACAGAGTAGGCTCCCTAAAATTTATAGCAGACCCTTCAGGTCTGGTATGGAGTTTAAGGGGGTACCCATGCAAAAAAACAAGAAAATATGACATGGTGTCGCCCCCATATCCTTGCCAATATCTTATCTATAAAAGCATTCCTGCTAACCAGGAAAGGGGGTAACCTGGGTGTGCCCTGCCCCCACTTAAACAATACCAGGCCAAATGCCTCAACATGGGGAGGATACCTTGCCAGGGGGAAACCCCCTGGTAAAGCACTTTGTCCTCATGTGTATGAGGACAGGGACCTCTTCCCTACAACTCTTCGTTGGGGGTCCAGGTACTGCCTCGAGGGACTTGTATCATTGAAAAAAATTTGTAAAAAACATCATTTTTAAATGAGCAGTGATTTACTGATGCTTAACTACCTACGGACCGCCCGCCGCCATTTTACGCTGCTACTTTGAAGAGGAATATCTTTGTTATGGCAGCAGCTAGCTGCCATAACCCTGGTATCCTCTTCTTTAGCGGACGGTCCGCTTTCAGATGAAAGTGGTCTCCGTGGCAAATTACTTTTATCGACGGCGGGAGAGGGCTTCTTCTTCCTGTTAGGTATGGAGACGTGAGGGAAAGATGGCGCCCACCCATCTCCATATCATTGCAGGGCAGAAGCAACGTCAAAATGTCACTTCCGCCCATAGCTCTTAAAGGGATTTTTTTTTCAATTGACATTTAATTATTATTTTTTATTTTAGTGTAAATATGAAATCTGAGGTCTTTTTGGCCCCCAGATCTCATATTTAAGAGGTCCTGTCATGCTTTTTTCTATTACAAGGGATGTTTACATTCCATGAAATAGGAATAAAAGTGACACATTTTTTTTAAAAGAACAGTGTAAAAACAAAAAATAAAAGGTAAAAAAAATAAGAAACAAACAAAAAAAAATTTAAACGCGCCCCGTCCTGCCGAGCTTGTGTGCAGAAGCGAACGCATACGTGAGTAGCGCCTGCATATGAAAATGGTGTTCAAACCACACATGTGAGGTATCTCCATGTTCATAATTCTAGCCCTAGACCTCCTCTGTAACTCAAAACATGCAACCTGTAGAATTTTTTAAATGTCGCCTATGGAGATTTTTAAGGGTAAAAGTTTTTCACCATTCCACGAGCCGGTGCAATTTTGAAGTGTTACATTTTGGGTATCAATTTACTCGGCGTAACATTATCTTTCACAATATAAAAAAAAAAAATTGGGCTAATTTTACTGTTGTCTTATTGTTTAATTCAAAAAATTTATTTTTTCCAAAAAAAGTGCGCTTGTAAAACCCCTGCACAAATACGGTGTGACAGAAAGTATTGCAAGGACCACCATTTTATTCTCTAGGGTGTTAGAAAAGAAATATATAATGTTTGGGGGTTCTAAGTAATTTTCTAGCAAAAAAAAGTTTTTAACTTGTAAACACCAAATCTCAGAAAGAGGCTCGGTCCTAAAGTGGTTAAAGTGAAACCATCAAAATGAGAAATAACAATAAAAATGAAGAATTCCTTTAAATATAGTGCCTGGGGGGTCCCCTTAGTCTGCCTGTAATGTGGCACATCTGTACCATGTATAGAGCCTCCTGCAGCAATAATGACATTTATAAAGCCAAAAAAAATTACATTTTCCATTCAAGCTACATTTATTTTATAAACAATGGCTTGGGGAGCCAGTCTGTATGATGAGACCACAATGTGGTGTACTGGGAACAAGATTGGAGATTTATTTTTCGGATAAATTCTGGTGTCTCTTTTTCAGACTTTGGACAGAAGTAACAGGTGCGGAAAAATTGGTCTTTGGGTGTCGGTGGTGCCTTCGCACCGTAACCCTATAGAGGTGATGAAAGCAAGAATTGGCCTTGCTGTCAAAAATTGAAATGATATGCACCTATCAAATAGGTGCGGAAAAATTGTTCCTTGGGTGTTAATTGTGCCAATGAAACCTACACCAAAATATTTCTTCCAGATGAGATCAACACCCACAAAGCTAGGCAGCCTAGACAGTCTTTCAGAGATTCAAGATCCAGGAAGCATTTAATCAGTGACATCTGCATCAGGGGCTTAATAGCTGCTGCCAATCCTGGACTGATTCATTTTGATAAATGTCAGCCGGTCCACGGTGTCTGTGGACAGGTGCACTCTCTTATGTGTCACAAAATCTCCAGCAGCACTGAATGCATGTTCATAAAGCATGCAGGATGCAGGGCAGCCCAGTAGCTCTATTACATACTGGGCAAGTTCTGGCCAGCGGTCCATTCTCATGACCCAGTAACCCAGTGAATCGTCAACTGGAAAACTCTCTATATCTGTTTTTGCCCCTAGATAATCTCCCACCATATGATGAAGACGCTGCCAATGGGATATGGAAGCTGACAGTCCTGGGCACCGAAGACTAAAAAATTTTTGAAAGGCATCACGGAGGCGGCCCCCTTCCCCACCGCTCCTCTCTTGACCAACAGAAGCCTCAAAATGAAGTTTTCCACCAGACTGTAACCTACCAGAGTCTGGAAAGGCATTACATAAACTCCTCTTTAAGGCATCCTCGAGAGATTTCATCTTCTGCTCCGTCTGTGGCAATGGAATGAGTTCTGAGACTTTCCCCTTGTAACGGTGGTCAAGGAGGTTTGCCAACCAATAGTGATCCTTCTCCTTGATGCCATGTATTCTTGGGTCCTTTTTCAGGCTTTGAAGAATGAGGGAGCCCATAATCAACAAGTTGTACATGCCATATGGAAGAATGACTCCATGCCCTTGAAGGAAAGTTTAATATATATCTTGCAACTTGGAACGAGTGGATGACTTTCAAAAAATCAGGTGTTTATGTGGACCTCCTCATTTCAAGCTGCTCTCAGTAAACTTGGGTGAAAAGCTCAGTAGATAATGACCTCCTTATTACAGATGGTTATGATTGCATTTTTAGATTATTGTGTATTAGGATTGCAAAAATACCCCCCCCCCACATATTGTATCAATCCCCTTCTTTTCCCCCTTCTTCATTTCTCTTGCTTATTGACTTACTTTTTACTTACTTCTGATGCTTGTTAATTTACTATAAGTCTGGTCTTCTTTGCACAAGTAGTATTTATGTCTGTACTCGATTTTATGGACCGCAATTACCTGTCTTATTGTAATACCCTCTTACCTTTACAATAAAAATAAAATAATTAAAAAAAGAAATGCAAAAAGTGCCAAACTTCCAAATGATGTTTTCAGCGTGAATTCTGGATTAACTTTAAGTGATAATAAGACCTAATAAGTGCCTCAATGAGATCTTTGTTCCTCAGGCTGTAGATCAGAGGATTCAGTAATGGGTTAATGAGGGCAGATATGACTGAAAACAGTTTGTTTGAAGTGTGCATATCGCTGGAGGAGGGAAAAAAGTAAATAAAAATCATATTATGGTAGGTAAAATAGTCATTTTAAGGTTAACCAAAACAGAGTGGAACTGCTACATTTGGTCTGTGGGTTACAATGACTCCTGACCATGCAAGTATAAGTACATGAGTGACCCCTGACATGTTTAAATTTTATAAAAGACATTACTGAATTTTTACTGAAAATGGCCCAGAAACACAAAAAATTTTTAAATTTCACAATGATATTTTCAGAATGAAGCCCGGATTAACTTCAAGTGATAATAGGACCTCATAAGTGCCTCCATAAGGTCCTTGTTCCTCAGACTGTAGATCAGAGGATTCAGCAATGGGTTAATGAGGGCAGATATGACTGTGAACAGTTTGTTTAAACTGACCATATTGCTGGAATTTGGAACCAAGTAAATAAAAATTAAAGATCCATAAAAGATGAAGACCACAGTGAGGTGTGATGAGCAGATGGAGAATGCTTTCCTCTTTCCAGTCTTGCTACAGATTCTGAGGATGGTAATTAAAATATAGACATAGGGAAGAAAGATCAAAATAACTACTCCTGATCCAAGACTAACACCTATTAAGAATATGGCCACCATGTTTATGAAGGTGTCAGTAAATGTAATTTGATATAAGTGTGGAAGGTCACAAAAGAAGTTGTGGATGGAAGTTGTTCTGCAAAAGGACAACCTGAGCAAAAATAAAATATATACCAAAGAGATAGTACATGAGGCAACCCAGATCAAAGGGGCCACACGAACACGGACTCTCCAAGACATAATTAGCTTGTAATGTAGGGGGTGGCAGATGGCAAGGTAGCAGTCGTAGGACATAACGGAGAGCAAGAAAAGTTCTGACCAACCAAAGGAAATATAGAAAAAGACTTGGGATATACAGGCAGGAATGGATATTGATCGGCTTTTTGTGACCAAATCAAAGAGCATCCTTGGTGCCGTCACTGATGAATAGCAGATGTCCAGAAATGCCAGGTTTGCAAGAAAAAAATACATTGGGTTGTGCAGATGGTAGTCAGTGAGGACCAAGAAAAAAATAAGAAGGTTTATGGTAAGAGTCATCAGATAGATCAGAAGGAAGAGCACAAAAAGTACATTCATGGTCAGTGGATGGTCTGATAGACCCACAAGAGTAAGATAGGTAATCTCTGTCATATTCCTCATAATATAGTTTTTTTCTTTGTTTAAATTATTCAATATAAAAGAGTAATACAATTTTGGATCTGAGGATTTAATAATTGGAAAACCTGTCTGTGGTGTTCACACATTCTACTCAAATTTACATGTAAGCATTTCTACCAGCTAATGATTTATTCTTGTATAAAATGTTGGACGTCCTTCAGGACAGTCTGCTGTGTTGTAAAAACACAAACCTGAAGGCTTATTACAGATCTCCTAAGATATAATTGGTATAATTGGTATCACCTTGAGAGCACTTTTTTTTATAATTGAGTACAGTCTTTAACAATTAAATTTAAAATCCACTGTAAGTATTTTTGATCATTTTATCATTTTACCACCTCTATTACTTATTGGTTAGTGGGCAGAGTGACCTAAAGCACAATAAAAGGAACATTGCTTTTCTTTTAGCTTTCATCATTTTATAGTTACATTTTTATAAAGGTTTTTCATTTAAAACTTTTTTTGGATTGCACATAGCTATAACATTTAGGCTTGGGTGGGTACAAATTGTCCAGGGTCACCACAGTTTGGTAGCTAAACTGACCAAAATACAGAAACACAAAACGCAGGTACCTGTCTTCCTGTAGAACATTGGATCTTCAGCTCTTAGATTTTGGGGGCTAAAAATTTGCCAGTGGCACTATAATTTGACTGCATCACCAACAGGCCTTAAAGGAGAGACAAAAGTCACAGGGAGCTGTCTATATAAAAATACATAGAATGTAGTCCTTAGGTATGGAGGGGTAAAAATTGGCCAGTGGCACCATAGTTTGAAGGCCACACTGGCAGCTCCAAATGTTTAGACAGAGGTCATAGTCAGCAATCTTCCTAAACATGCTTTAAAGAAGAATTGGCATGGTATATTTTTACAAAGTTACATCGGTCCAGCTTGGACCAATGTAACTGTCAGGACACTACCTAGAAAAGAGACTCACAAGTGCCAATATGAAGACCAAGCACTTCTGCCAGTATCCTTTGTAGTCATGGTAGTTTTCACAAAAACATGCACAGGTGCAATCTGTCTGTGCAAGTCGGTGCGCGTGCAACCCTATCCAATTCCAGAACTGGTGCCGAACACCTTTTTTAAAGAAAGAAGCAGTGACAAATGGTTGCCGGATGATCTTCAGCTTGTCGGTGACCCTCGCCTCTGGCGCATCTTTGTAAATATTCTCACTTCCTGTTACTGACTCAGCTTGTCTCTGAATTGCCCCTCTACCTAACCTCTGATTGTGACCTCAGCTTGTTTAAGGATTCTGCTTCTCCCGTCAACCATCCATGACCCTAGCTTGGTTCCTGACTACTCTGCTGTCCTCCTCACCTATTTGTTTCACCATGTATGACCCTGGCTCTGGCTTCTGACCATGCTGTCATCTCTTCTTCTAATGATTAGTCTATGACCTCAATCTGGATCCTGACCTCGACAATGCCACTCCAGTTCCTTCCCTGCTGGTGATATTCTCCACCACCTTCACCTTCTGCAGGTGTCAGCCTTGCCTGACCTGCTCTTTCACAGTGAGCCTTGTGTTTCAGCTGAGGTCCACACCCTCCTCCCTTAGAACTATCCAGCTGATCACCTCCTGGAGCAGCTACCAGTGAACTGGTCTATCGGCAACTGTGCTCATTAGAGCCTTGCACTCCCTGTCATCACCACTGAGGGATAAGATGTGCTTGTACCATAGCCACAAGGAAAGCCCGCTAGTCATTTCTTTTCTACCAACCAGGTAGGAGGTGATTCCCTGTTAGAGGCCTTGTGCCAACTCATTTTCACATTCACACAATCCATGGAGAGCTTACAGGGCAGCTACTTTCCACTGGAGGGTTGACTTCAAAATCTAACTGCTACCTCTACATCACCTGTTCAGAGTCCACCAAGAGCTTCCACTAAAGCAGCCTGAACCTCGGGGCCATTAGCCAGTAACCCCTACTTTGCTGCTTCCAATGAAATGCAGAGTTACAACCCCAAAGTGGTATGTGGGAGATCAGTGGAAGTACAGGGCTTTACATGCCAGCTGTACTCTGCTGCCCCCGGACTTTCTCACTTGAATTATAAAGGTGGGGTTTATCATATCCCTTCTGTTGGATGAACCTCTATATTGAGCAGACAACCTCATCAAACTGAGTAGCTCTGTCCTCAATACATGTATGAAATTTTTTGAGGCAATGGCACAACTGTACGATAACCCCAAATGAACTACAACAGCTGAAGCTGCCCTTTTTACGCTCTTCAGCAAGGCTGTCAACCTGTGGAGGACAATACAGTTGAGTTCCACAAGTGGATGGCAGATGCAGGTTGTAACAATGCTGCCTTGCAGTGTCAATATTAACTAGGTCTGTCTGAGATGCTCAAGGATGAACTCACCCGAGTTGAGGCACCTGACTCCCTAGATGGCTTTGTACACTTATCCATCCAGTTGGATGACTGTTTATGGGGACGACATACTGTACATACATTTAAAGTCTTGAAAAAACAGAAACCATCTTGTGACTCTTGCATTGTTCTCTTTGTTCAGAGCCATCCACTGTGGACAAGTTTGTCCTGTAATCAATTGGAACCATCTGCGTAAAAGGTAAGACCTCATTGACTCTAGTGCCTACTTGATAATCATACATTCCCACTGTTGACTTGTTTCCACTGATCACATTTTAGCTATTAGATCTCATTTCCATTAAGGGATATAATTATTTATAAGAAATGACAAAATGTTGAGCCAGGAAGCATCCAATTGGCTTTGGGGATCAAGAAGAAATTTCTTGTTTGTTGTAGCAAATTTTCTGGCAGGTACATTGCAAATAAAAACCATATATACGTTGCATAGTAATATAATGTATGACAAAAAAATATACAGTAAAATGTATTTCATGCAGGAAGTATAGTAACATGATTGTATGACAGCATGGCGACATATTGGTTCAAATTGTAAACATTATTGAAAACCAGAATCATTATGACGTGTCTTCACAGTAAAAAACATAAACTTGTTAAGTTGGTATACTTCAGTAAGGCATATTCGGTAACATGTTGGTAACAGTCTTAGGATATAAAGAGGGGGCATCTAATAGCTCGACGTGTTTCGTAGCTACTGCCACTTATCAGGAGCAAATGTAAGGTGGGTGTCTAAGAAAAATATTATAATAAATATTAGAAGTAAACATTGTTGACTGAGTCTATAGGAAGAGGAGGGAAAAAGCAAAAAGAAAATGGAAACAAATTGTACTTAATGCTACTTACAGATACACTTGTGAATCTGGGCATAAGTGTGGAGAGCTGGACGCTGGCTGCAAAGGTCGTTAAGAAGAAATTTCTTGTTTGTTGTAGCAAATTGCCTTCTCTTGCCTTCATCTCTATCAACTGCATGTTTAGGGGTCTCAGGTTCCAAAGTGTTTTTTTTTTATTTATGTATTTATTTATTTATTGGTGCTTTTGACAGACAGGTGCTTTTTTTTCAACCTATCTATGTAACATTAGGTTGCACGTTAATTTTCTTTCTGTAGCCTATTTGTTTGTACTGGTTCTCTATACATACAACTATGAGCCCTTAACATTTCACATTTAAATAAGAAGTTACTGAAACTCCTAGTCAATATTGAAAAAAATACAAAAAAGCCACATTTCCAAAAATTACTTTCTGTAGCGATGTACCGGTCATTGAACATAGTAAGAGTAAGAAGAGTTTTGAGCTAGTAAAGTAGAGAAAGAAGAAGACTTGAGCTGTACAGACAGGGAAGGCAATTGATCAGCTTTTGGAGACCAAGTCAAAAAACCACATTTGCATTTTTTAGGATTGTTTAGCCCCTTTTTTTATTTTCTTTACATTTGGATTTTTAGATTAGTCATCTATTAGGATTTTATTCATTCTTTCAGCATGTATTATTTAATATTTTCTTCATATACTTTTTTCATTCATTATCATTTAGAGTGGTTTTATTTCTGCACTTATTTTATTATTGATGACCTTCCTTTGATCCTCTTATCCTTTACTGCCTTGCTGCATTATTGTCTCACCTTCTTATTGCATTTGTCTTGATCCAGCTGAGAATTGGTTTGTGTGTGAGAGTGGCTGGTTAGTCTTTCGGTCTTTGTGGTTACTGTTACAGAGTTTTTTGGGATGGTCATTCATTTATTGTCATAGCATTGGTTCACTAATCTCTGACTATACAATCTGATGAGAGATTAATTCAAGGACGCATCATTCCTTTGGATTTATCCTTTTGGAACTTCCAAAGATGCAATATTATTTTTTAGTATGGTTGTTTTGCCATTTTGAGTAAGCGCCACATTACTACCTATTTTTTTACTTCTATCCAGTGTGAAAACACTTTTATGTTGGCAGCTACTTTACTAGGTTTTAGATATTTTTTGTCCCTTGTGGTTTGCGCATTAGTTCCCCTTTTCCTTTAAAGAAAATATGAGTTTTATTCAAGTTTTTCAGATCTTTTTGCCTTCCCTTCCCTACCTCCATCAATGAGCCTTCTCTCCCCACCTCCATCAATGAGCCTTCCCTCCCTACCTCCATCAATAAGCCTTCTCCACCACCTCCATCAATGAGCTTTCCCTCCTCACCTCCCCACCTCCATCAATGAGCCTTCCCTCCCTACCTCCATCAATGAGCCTTCTCCCCCACCTTCATCAATGAGCCTTCCCTTCCTACCTCCATCAATGAGCCTTCCCTCCCCACCTCCATCAATGAGCCTTCCCTCCCTACCTTCATCAATGAGCCTTCTCCCCTACCTTCATCAGTGAGCCTTCTTTCCCGACCTCCATCAATAAGCCCCCCACCTCCATCAATGAGCCTTCTCTTCCACATCCATCAATGAGCCTTCTCTCCCACCTCCATCAATGAGCCTTCTCTCCCACCTCCATCGATGAGCCTTCTCTCCCCACTTCCATCAATAAACCTCCCCACCTCCATCAATGAGCCTTTCCTCCCCCACCTCCATCAATGAGCCTTACCTCCCCCACCTCCATCAATGAGCCTTCCCCCCCACCTCCACCAATGAGTCTTCCCTCTTCACCTCCACCAATGAGCCTTCCCTCCCAACACTTCCATCAAAGAGCCTTCCCCCCACCTCCATCAATGAGCTTTGCTGCCCCACCTCCATCAATGAGCCTCCCCCACCTCCATCAATGAACCTTCCCTCCCAAACTCCATCAATGAGCCTTCCCTCCTTACATTCATCAATGAGCCTTCTCCCCCATCTCCATCAATGAGTCTTCTTTCCGGACCTCAATGAATAAGCCCCCCACCTCTATCAATGAGCCTTCTCTCCCACCTCCATCAATGAGCCTTCTCTCCCGCCTCCATCAATGAACCTTCTCTCCCCACTTCCATCAATAAACCCCCCCACCTCTATCAATGAGCCTTCCCTCCCCCACCTCCATGAAGGAGCCTTCCCTCCCCACCTCCATCATTGAGCCTCCCCCCACCTCCATCAATGAACCTTCCCTCCCAACCTCCATCAATGAGCCTTCCCTCCCCACCTCCATCAATGACCCTTCCCTCGCTACACCTCCATCAATGAGCCTTCCCTCACCCACCTCCATTAATGAGCCTCCCCCCACCACCATCAATGAGCCTTCCCTCTCCACCTCCATCAATGAGCCTTCCCTCTCCACCTCCATCAATGGGCCTTCCTTCCCCACCTCCATCAATGAGCCTTCCCTCCTCACCTCCATCAATGTGCCTCCCCCACCTCCATTAATGAGCCTTCCCTCCCCACCTCCATCAATGAGCCTTGACCACTGCAGACCAGGAACATCCCACAAGAGCTGTAGTTTTGGAGTTGCTCTGACCCAGCTGTCTAGCCAAAACAGTTTGGCCCTTGACAAAGTCCCTCAAATCCCTCAAATCCTTACACTTCCCCATTTTTCTGCTTTCATCAAATCAACTTTGGGGACAACATGTTCACTTGCTGCCTAATATATCCCACCCACTTTGAGATGCCATTGTAACCAGATATTCCACGTTATGCACTTTACCTGTCAGTGGTCATGATGTTATGGCTAATTGGTGTATATATCAAAACTTCGCTTATTGGGGTTGCTTTCCTTGGGATAAAAAGCAGAAAATTATTTAAAATAGTATTATTATGCAAAATATGTTGCTAATTAATCAAACTAAAACTAAATATCTTCACTTTTTTGTGCTTTTGTCAGTTTTCATCATTCTCCATCAATAAGCCCCCCACCTCCATCAATGAGCCTTCTCTCCCACATCCATCAATGAGCCTTCTCTCCCACCTCCATCAATGAGCCTTCTCTCCCACCTCCATTAATGAGCCTTCTCTCCCCACTTCCATCAATAAACCCCCCCACCTCTATCAATGAGCCTTCCCTCCCCCACCTCCATGAAGGAGCCTTCCCTCCCCACCTCCATCAATGAGCCTCCCCCCACCTCCATCAATGAACCTTCCCTCCCAACCTCCATCAATGAGCCTTCCTTCCCCAACTTCATCAATGAGCCTTCCCTCCTCACCTCCATCAATGTGCCTCCCCCACCTCCATTAATGAGCCTTCCCTCCCCACCTCCATCAATGAGCCTTGACCACTGCAGACCAGGAACATCCCACAAGAGCTGTAGTTTAGGAGTTGTCCTGACCCAGCTGTCTAGCCAAAACAGTTTGGCCCTTGACAAAGTCCCTCAAATCCCTCAAATCCTTACACTTCCCCATTTTTCTGCTTTCATCAAATCAACTTTGGGGACAACATGTTCACTTGCTGCCTAATATATCCCACCCACTTTGAGATGCCATTGTAACCAGATATTCCACGTTATGCACTTTACCTGTCAGTGGTCATGATGTTATGGCTAATTGGTGTATATATCAAAACTTCGCTTATTGGGGTTGCTTTCCTTGGGATAAAAAGCAGAAAATTATTTAAAATAGTATTATTATGCAAAATATGTTGCTAATTAATCAAACTAAAACTAAATATCTTCACTTTTTTGTGCTTTTGTCAGTTTTCATCATCCTCCATCAATAAGCCCCCCACATCCATCAATGAGCCTTCTCTCCCACATCCATCAATGAGCCTTCTCTCCCACCTCCATCAATGAGCCTTCTCTCCCACCTCCATCGATGAGCCTTCTCTTCCCACTTCCATCAATAAACCTCCCCACCTCCATCAATGAGCCTTCCCTCCCCCACCTCCATCAATGAGCCTTCCCTCCCCCACCTCCATCAATGAGCCTTCCCCCCCACCTCCACCAATGAGTCTTCCCTCCCCACCTCCACCAATGAGCCTTCCCTCCCAACACTTCCATCAAAGAGCCTTCCCCCGACCTCCATCAATGAGCTTTGCTGCCCCACCTCCATCAATAAGCCTCCCCCCACCTCCATCAATGAACCTTCCCTCCCAACCTCCATCAATGAGCCTTCCCTCCTTACATTCATCAATGAGCCTTCTCCCCCATCTCCATCAATGAGTCTTCTTTCCGGACCTCAATGAATAAGCCCCCCACCTCTATCAATGAGCCTTCTCTCCCACCTCCATCAATGAGCCTTCTCTCCCCCCTCCATTAATGAGCCTTCTCTCCCCACTTCCATCAATAAACCCCCCCACCTCTATCAATGAGCCTTCCCTCCCCACCTCCATGAAGGAGCCTTCCCTCCCCACCTCCATCAATGAGCCTCCCCCCACCTCCATCAATGAACCTTCCCTCCCAACCTCCATCAATGAGCCTTCCCTCCCCACCTCCATCAATGAGCCTTCCCTTGCTACACCTCCATCAATGAGCCTTCCCTCACCCACCTCCATCAATGAGCCTCCCCCCACCACCATCAATGAGCCTTCCCTCTCCACCTCCATCAATGGGCCTTACTTCCCCACCTCCATCAATGAGCCTTCCCTCCTCACCTCCATCAATGTGCCTTGACCACTGCAGACCAGGAACATCCCACAAAAGCTGTAGTTTTGGAGTTGCTCTGACCCAGCTGTCTAGCCAAAACAGTTTGGCCCTTGACAAAGTCCCTCAAATCCCTCAAATCCTTACACTTCCCCATTTTTCTGCTTTCATCAAATCAACTTTGGGGACAACATGTTCACTTGCTGCCTAATATATCCCACCCACTATGAGATGCCATTGTAACCAGATATTCCACGTTATGTACTTTACCTGTCAGTGGTCATGATGTTATGGCTAATTGGTGTATATATCAAAACTTCGCTTATTGGGGTTGCTTTCCTTGGGATAAAAAGCAGAAAATTATTTAAAATAGTATTATTATGCAAAATATGTTGCTAATTAATCAAACTAAAACTAAATATCTTCACTTTTTTGTGCTTTTGTCAGTTTAAAAAAAAATGGGGCATTAATGAAAACTTAAAACAAAAGCCTTATAGATGCATAAAATACTATGTAAACATTATGGTAGGCAAAATAGTAATTTCAAGGTTAACGCATACTGAAACTGCTACATTTGGTCTGTGGGTTACAATGACCCCTGTTCATGCAAGGGTAAGTACAACTATGAGTACCTGACATGTTTCTATTTTATGAAAGACATTACTGAAATTTTTAGTCAACTGAAAATAACACAAATAAAAACAAATTGTCAAAGTTCGCAATGCTATTTTCAGCATGACAGCTGGATCAGCTTTAATTGATAATAAGACCTCATAAGTGCCTTCATAAGGTCCTTGTTCCTCAGGCTGTAGATCAGAGGATTCAGCAATGGGTTAATGAGGGCAGATATGACTGTAAACAGTTTGTTTAAATCAACCAAATCGCTGGAAGAGGGAACCAAGTAAATAAATATTAAGGAGCCATAAAAGATGAGGACCACGGTGAGGTGTGATGTGCAGGTGGAGAATGCTTTCCTCTTTCCAGTCTTGCTACGGATTCTGAGGATGGTAATGAAAATATAGACATAAGGAAGAAAAATCATAAGGACAATTCCTAATCCAAAACTAGCCCCTGTTAAGAATGCGGCCACCATGTTTATGAAGGTGTCAGTACATGTAATTTTGATCAAGTGTGGAAGGTCGCAAAAGAAGTTGTGGATGGAAGATGTTCTGCAGAAGGACAACCGGAGCAAAAGTAAAGTATGAAGCAAAGAGACAGAACATGCTGCACCCCAGACCAGAGAGGCCATACAAGCACAGACTCTCCAAGACATAATTAGTTTGTAATGTAGAGGGTGGCAGATAGCAATGTAGCGGTCGTAGGACATAGCCGAGAGCAAGAAAAGTTCTGACCAAGCAAAGAAGAGGTAGAAAAAGACTTGGGCTATACAGGCAGGAATGGATATTGATCGGCCCTTTGTGACCAAGTCAAAAAGCATCCTTGGTGCCGTCACTGATGAATAGCACATGTCCAGAAATGCCAAGTTGGCAAGAAAAAAGTACATGGGGTTGTGCAGATGGTAGTCAGTGAGGACCAAGAAAAAAATAAGAAGGTTTGTGATCAGAGTCATCAGATAGATCAGAAGGAAGAGCACAAAAAGTGCATTCATGGTCAGTGGATGGTCTGATAGACCCACAAGAGTAAAAGAGGAAATCTCTGTCAGATTCCTCATATTATTCCATTTGTTTTTCTCTGTTTGAGCTTATAACTATAGAACAATAAAAAATAATGGATCTGAGGATTTAATACTTGGAAGCATGTACGTTGTGCCTACACACTACCACACTACACTCAGTTCTACGATGTAGACATTTGTATCAGCCAACAAATTTTTCTTTTATAGATTGTTGGCATTCCCACAGGACAGTCTGCTGTGTTGTAAAAATACAAAGCTTTAAGTCTTGTTTAATGTCTCTTAAGATATAATTTAAAACACCTTTGTCACTTCAGAGTCCTTTTTTTAAAAAATTAATAAGATTATAGTTATTAAAATATCTTCAACGTCTTCAATATCTTAACAAAACACTTTCAAATTAAAACAATCACTGCTTGCTTTTAGCTCCCTTTAGTTTGTCAAAAAGTTGACTGTTGGTCTGTGGGCAGCCTGTTGAGGAATGGTAGGTTCCTGAAAGACCTCAGACACCAAGAGGATATGGAAATTCAATATTTGGATAGGAAACTTTTGGAGGCTTGAGGTCTGCTATGAGGAAACTGGCTATAATGAGTGAAGCACCCGCATAAACCTTGAGTGGCGTTCTGTCCATCAGACCACCTTAGCTTAGATTTTTTTTTTTACGATACAGGTTTACTTCATAGGATTTACCAGTTTCATACAAGGGCATCTGTAGATGTCCTAGTAGGACGAAACGCGTGGGGAAGGTTCATCGCTCCCCACATTGCTTTTATCTATCGTGATCACTTTTTATTCCATGTATGTCGGTTTTTTAAATAAACCTATTTTTTTGACCTGCACTATTGGAGCCCCCCTCCTTTTTTCTACATACCGTGTTCGGATGTGAGTTGCAGTGGCGTTCCAATTGGGCTACCTGCCCTTCCAGTTTGGTTGATACCCATGAGGTCCTTTGGAGATACCACCTGAGATCCCGGGTCCCTTCAATCGTTTGGGAGATTCATCGATCTGGATACCTATGCCCTAATGATTCGGTGTCACTGACATCCTGGTCCACCAGTCTCAGTAGGAGTATTTATTCTTATCCATCTAGAGAAGATTCACCATCTGGGATGCTTTACATATCAATCTTTTATATCCATTTATCTGAGGATTATCACCTTATGGTTGTGGACTTTTATTGAGTTTTCCTTTTTAGGATCTGATTTGTGTTATTGGACTTATTTTCACTTATTTCACCACGTTGGGCTCTATTATTCATTTTTTATTGAATGTCTATTAGATTGTTCATCATTTGTGTGTGCACTTTCACTGTACAATTAGTTTAGCGCTACATTTTATCCACCTTCTCATTTGAATATTTGTCACATTCCTGTGTAGCAGCTTTTTCACCTTTTTCTTTTGGATGTTTGATAATAGTTTATGCAGTATTTTCCCACATTCCTATATGGTCTGTGGATGGTCTGATAGACCCGCGAGAGTAAGAGAGGAAATCTCCATCACATTTCTCATTATATTCTTTTTTTTCTTTTCTCACTGGTTAAATTTATCATCATAAAGTAGATAAATGTTGGCATTCCCTCAGGACAGTCTGTTGTTTTGTAAAAACACAAAGCTGAAAGCCTCATCAAAGGTCTCTTAGGACTTAATTTATAACCCCTTGGGGAGCCTTTTTTTTGCAATTGAGTACAATCTTTAACGTTTGAATTTAAAAATCCACTCTAAATTTTTTTTTTCATTTTTATTAGCTCTATTACTTATTGGTTAGTGGACAGAGTGACCTAAAACACTACAAAAGGAACATTGCTTTTCTTTTATCTTCCATGATTTTGTAGTTATATTTTTATGAGGGCTTTCATTTTAAAACTTTGTTGGACTGCACAGTTAATCGTCAGTAAAGGAGCTTTAACCTTTAGCTTTGGGTGGGTAAAATTGTCCAGGGTCACCACAGTTTGGTAGCCAAACTGGCCAAAATACAGA
Organism: Lithobates septentrionalis; assembly: GCA_037952835.1. NCBI lineage: Eukaryota > Metazoa > Chordata > Amphibia > Anura > Ranidae > Lithobates > Lithobates septentrionalis. The sequence goes on from JBBDGP010002710.1 coordinate 236,529, forward strand.
AACACAAGATACAGGCAGCGTTCTTTCTAAAAATCATTAATACTTCAGCCCTTTTTGGCAGCTAAAAATCGGGTAGTGGCACTATTATTTGACGACAATCCCTCCATGATGGAGTGTTATTTGCACATCAATGTTCCTATCGGGACGCTTGATACTAGTTCATGATCGGGCTATAACATGCTGAAAATGGTTATATGGTGTTAGGTAACAGCCTGATACCCTTTGTACCAATCAGGTCGCGATCCACCTTGTTGCTGTGCATAAATAAAGAGTGGTAGTGGCGCGTGTCGACATCATGACATCATGTATGACGAAATGCATTGGATCACATACCACTGCACATGTGGAAAACCTGCCGTGGCCATTTTTGTATCTCTCAGATGGACTGTGTATGTGAGGAGAATGTTGATGGCCCATTCATTGTAATGGCATACACTTTAACCGCTTGCCGACCACCCGCCACAGTTATATTCAGCTGCGCGAATCGCCATAGGTGCATGTCAGCAGGGCCGTCTTTAATACCGATTGGACCCTGGGCAAACATTTTCTTGGGCCCTCCTGGATCCACTTATTAATTATTTGCGGGCAGTTCGGGCTCAGGGGGGCAACTGCTTTGGGCCTCACAACAATAACTGGGCCAGGGGCAGCTGCCCCTTTTGCCCTGCATTAAAGACAGCCCTGTACGTCGGGTTCATGCACGGCCGGTCTCCCGCCATCGTTCCCTGCAGACACAGAACGGGGATCTGCCGAAGTAAACAAGGCAGATCTCCATTCTGGGATTACACTGAGATCCTGTATTTCTGCTATGCAGGAAGACGGATCTGTCTTTACTAAACTGGACTTACAGGGTGATTACAATCTAGTTCATATTCACCACTTCCATACCGCTGAACGTCATATGATGTCCTGGGATTTCAGTGGAAATATCTAAATGATGCTTGTAGCTGCTGGTGATTCCCTGCACAGTAAAAACAATCATAGTGACTGTTCAAGGGGACATCCCCTCCTGCCGCCCTCTGGTGCTTCTGTCAGCCGGAGAATGAATCGCCCATCAGTGGCTGTTTACCATAGAGGATACCGTGGACCAGACGGTCCCTGGCAATCTCTATGACCTTCGGAGGCCAGGCACAAAGTTATGACGTCACGTACGGTCTCGGCAGATGTAAACATTGCCATTTTTTTTGGCCGAGAAGCGAAGATCTTTTTTTTTAGGCTTTCCAGCCTAGAGGCGAGATGTGGGGACTTATAATCCCCAGATCTCGCTGTAAAGAGGACCTGTCATGCCCTATTTCTATCGTAATAGGAATAACAGTGATCAAAAAAATAAATTTATAATGGAAAGAGTAAAAATAAATACATTTTATTAAAATAAACAATAAAAAAAATTTAAAAAATGAAAGCGCCCCTATACCCTTGAACGCATACGTAGGTCGACATTCAAATCACACATGTGAGGTATCGCCACAAACGTTAGCATGAGAACAATAATTCTAGCACTAGACCTCCTCTGTAACTCTAAACTGGTAACCTGTAAAAAAAAATTAAAGTGTCACCTATGGAGATTTTTAAGTACAGTTTGGCGCAATTCCACAAGTGTGCGCCATTTTAAAGCGTGACATATTAGGTATCTATTTACTCAGCGTAACATCATCTTTCACATTATACAAAAAAATTGGTCTAACGTTACTGTTTTGTTTTTTTTAATTCATGAAATGTTTTTTTTCCCCAAAAAATTGTGTTTGAAAAGTTGTTGCGCAATTACCGTGTGACATAAAATATTGCAATGTCTGCCATTTTATTCCTTAGGGTCTCTGCTAAAATATATATATAAATAATGTTTACGGATTCCGAAGAATTTTTCTAGCAAAAAAAATGATGATTTTTACATGTAGGAGAGGAATGTCAGGGTGGGTGGATGTCTAGGGGCGTCATGCGGAGGACATGACGCGTGACGTCCGTACGGGGGAGGAGCCTGATGTCGGCGCTGGGGTGAGGGCTGGAGACAAGCTGCCCGGTTCATCCTGGAGACGCTAGAGTGGGGTGAGAGCCCGCGGGATGACCAGGCGTGACCGGAAGAACAACCCCTGTAGGTCCGCATGAACCTCACAGCCCTGAAAAGGTCAGCCGCAGCATTAGCCTTGAAAAAACCCCTTGGGTCGGCAGAGCGGCAGGAGGAGAGACGGGACAGCGGCAGTTCTGGGCGCAAAAGAGTGAGAAAACAAGGAGTGAAGGACCATGGCGAGGCTGGCAGCTCCATCTGGCGTGCGGAAGTAAGAGCCAACAGCGAACTGCGGGAATCTCCAAGCCCGTTCCCGTGGTCTTTCGGGCCGGATCTCATCCCCACTATACCCAATATCAAGTGCCTGCTACCCTCCATGCAGCAGCTGAAATAAGGTAACTGCATCTGAACATCTTATGCCGGAGGCTTGCGGAGAAAGTAGAGACAAAGGTATGAAAAGCGTGGCTGTGTTGTAATTAGTACTGAATGTTTACAAGAAAGATTAATGGGATCTGGAGTTTGGACTCTTTAATAATAAAATCTGTGTGAACAAGGATAAAGGGCCACAAGAGATCAGGACTGGCATGTGCCTATATTCTCATGTCTTGTCTCTGACTGAGCTATTCTGTGACTGAGTCGTTGTCCCACCTGTTCCCTTCCTGCTTTTTATGGTGAAGGTTGAAGGGTAGCCTGTGAACTAGGCAAGCATTGTGATGTAACCAATATTGAATACCCTCAAGAAAGAAGACAGGGGTTTGGAGTTTGAAACCTTCAAAAAAAAAAAAACTGGTGTGAACTGGGATAAAGGGCCACAAGATATCAGGACCGTTATGTGTTTATATTCCCTTGCCTTGTCTCGGACTGAGCTATCAGTGATTGAGCCATTGTCCCTCCTGTTGTGAGGGGTAGCCTACGAACTAGACAAACATTGTGCTGTAATCAATATGGAAAACCTTCAAGAAAGAACATTATGGTTTGGAGTTTGAACTCTTCAACAAAACCTGTGTGAACAGGGACAAAGGGCCACAAGAGATCAGCACTGTCACATGCATGTTTTTTTTTCTATTATTTTGCCCTGACTGAGCCATATGTAACTGAGCCGTTGTCCCCCCTGCTCCCCAGGAAAAGCAAACAGGGGTGTACCCCAGGAGCTCATCGGGTTGCCAGGTTCAGGGGAGGAGAGGGAAGGGTAAGGAAAAAGGCCCGGGACTTTTCTGTGACTTCGCTGGAGTAATAAAGGTCTGCTGGCCCGGTGTCACAATGGGAGGGGGGGCACAGACCTGTGGATGGGCATGAAAGTTTGGGAAGTGGAGGCCTAGAAACTACAAATAATATATACCCACCTATTAGTAAGGTTAAAGAGCAGGCAGGGGGTGGAAGTATGAGAGGTCGGTCTCTAAGAGCAACGGAACCCCAGAACTCTAGGGAGAGTCTGAACACCAGCTCCATACAAAAATATCTAAAAGAAGCAAACCTAAAAAGCCCCGGAATGGAGTTGAAACAATCAGGAACAAAGGATAAGAAGAAAGACCAGCAGAAAAAAGGGGGGACAGGGGGACAGACCCAGGGAAGACCCAGAGCCAGAGGGAGCTTCTGCTAGCAGCGGTATGGAAGAGCAAAGAATAATGGCGCTCGTACCAAGTAAAACTGAGATGATCGAAATGTTCGCTAAACTTGAAAGTGTAATAAAAGCTGAAATTTTAAATATTCGTACAGACATGGGACATCTGCTGCATAGAGTGGAGGAAGTGGAAGAGGCTTCAGGAAAGCAAGCAAAAGAGATTTTCGATTTAAAGAGCTAGTCAGGAAAATGCAGAATGAAAATCGCATATTGGCATATAAAATAGAAGAACAGGAGAATCAGAGCCGACGTCAAAATTTGCGCATCAGATCCATCCCGGAGCAACAGAATGAGGACTTGGGGGAGAAGATGAGAAAGATATTTAACCCCATCCTGGGTAGGCGTGAAGAAGAGGCCCTAAGGATTGATAGGGTTCATAGAGTGAGGAAACCCCCAAACATAAAACAAGATATCCCCAGAGACGTAATCATGAAGAAAAAATCTGGAAGAACCTGAGGGGGCCCCCCCAATAAGCTTCGAAAGTAAACATTTACAGATTTTTACAGACCTCTCGGCGGGAACTTTGGCACGGAGAAGGCAGATGAGGCCATTACTCGATCAGCTTAGAAAGGCCAACCTAAAGTACAGTTGGGGGTTCCCAACATCCTTGATCGTTATGAAGGACGGGAGATCCTATAAAATGAGATTCCAGGAAGAGATGCAGGAATTCTGTGACAGTCTGGGTATACCCATCCCCGGCGAGGCAAGAAGGGAGAGCCACTGACTATAAAGAACCCCAGCCTGATAGCAAATGGAGTCTAGGGAGTTGACCGGGGGGGTGGGGGGGTTTGTGGTCTCCCCCCCCCGCCCTCTGTCAACCCCTCAGGGAAACGCATGGGATGTGACTCTGGACTCAAGTTACAATAATGCATGGATTGGGGAATAGGGGGGGAGAGATGCACCTGATAAATTTGAGGCTGATGCAGGGTAGGGGGAATTGCGGATGAGGCTGTATTGCCGGTTCAGGGAGCTGGATCTCTGCCCCTCTGAACCTCATATGCCCTATTTCAGGGTGGGGGGTACTGGACACCACCATTGGAGCTTCACCCCGGGAAAGGAGGCACGCAGTATGGGATTGGGAACATCCCCTACGTGCGGGATTTGGGCTGGTTTACAGCCAGGGGGAGGGGGGGGTTTGTTGCGGGAGGAGGGAGGAGGGGGGTTGGGTAGGGCGTTCCTGCAGGTTGGGTTCTAGGGGAGCAGTAGGTAGGGGAGAAGGGATTGATTGATCGAAATGCCAGAGCTCAAATTTGTATCATACAATGTGAAAGGGTTAAACTCGCCTATAAAAAGACATAAAATATTAAGGGAACTAAAACACTATGGTGCCGATATAGTATTTCTTCAGGAGACACACTTGGCCTTACACTCAAGAATTAGGCTGTTCTCCCCAGGTCTGCCCCTTTGGTTTTATGGGGATACACCTATTAAAAGATCGAAGGGTGTAGCAATAGGGTTCTCGAAGGCCTCAAATTTTTCACTGATGGACAGGGTGAAGGACCCCGAGGGTCGTTATATTTTTTTGAAGGGTAATATAGGTAAAAAAAGTTCACTCTAGTGAACGTTTATTGCCGCAATAAAGATCCGACAGTATTTTTGGGACAGGTGTTGGCGAAGCTGACGAAGTTTAGGGAGGGGGAGGTGGTGTTGGCGGGGGACCTCAACTTTTACCTTGATCCTGATATGGACAGTACGTCCCGTGCCCAGGGGATAAGGAAGGCCTCGATTAGCGCAATCGGGCGGCGGCTGTTCCGCTGCCATATGATGGACGCTTGGAGGCTGCAGCATGCTAAGGAGAGAGATTATACCTACTTCTCCCCTGTGCACGGGACGTATTTAAGATTAGATCACATATTTGTCGACCATAGCCTTCTAGAGTGGGTGGAAGAAACTAGAATAGAAATTACATCCCTTTCAGATCATTCACCGGTCACGATGAAGGTAAGGATCCCAGAAAGGCAACGACAACCCTTCTTGTGGAAGTTGAATGAATACTTGTTGAAGGATCCAAAAATAGTAGAAAGGGTCCAGGAAGAAGCAGATTTTTTTTTTAAATCAAATGATACAGGAGAGGTGTCCCCCTCTATTTTATGGGAAACGCATAAAGCGTATATTAGAGGGGTACTCATTTTCATAGGAGCAGGGTTAAAAAAAAAAGAGAAAGGAGGAAAGGGACAGGCTGATAGAGGAAATTTTTTCCCTGGAACAGGCCCATAAAAAATCCAAGGGGCAGAATCTGGATGACTTCCGCCAACTAGCCGCTAAAAGGGAGGAGCTGAGGGACTTTGTGGAACAGAATTCCAAAAGAGCTCTCAATAAGATAACAAAGGATAACTATCTCTGGGCGAATAAGTCAAGCAAGCACCTGGCCAGACTAGTGAGAAAGAAAAGGAGCCGGAACTTTATTGAAAAAATAAAAAATAAAAAAGGGGAGCTCATAGTGACCAGTAGAGGTATGGCAGAAGAGTTTAAAAAGTTTTACGCAACACTATACTCCATTGGGCAACGTAGAGTGGAGGACCCTACTTGTATGGGCAGGGAGGAGGAATTTCTGAAGGGGGCGGGGGTAGTGGAGTTAACCGAGGAAGAGAGATCTACCTTGGATAGACATCGAGGAGGAGGAAATCTTGGTAGCCCTGAAAGACTCCCCAAAGGGCAAAAGCCCAGGTCCAGATGGATTCACTACTCTATACCTGGAAAAACTGAAACACATCCTTGTCCCTAGGCTTTGTCACTACTGGAATAAGTTGGGTGCTAACTGCGAAATGGAGAGGGATGCACTATCCTCGTCGATCACACTGATACTAAAGGAGGGGAAGGATGCTAGGCTCTGTTCGAGTTACAGACCCATCTTGCTGCTGAATGCAGATGTTAAACTCTATGCGAAAGTGCTGGCCAGCAGATTGAAGGAGAAAATGACTACCCTGGTGCATGCAGATCAGGCAGGTTTTGTGCCCGGGAGACATAGCAAGGATAATGGGGTGCGAGCAGCGCTTCTGTTAGAAACCAGCAAACAGGGAGGGCCCCCAGTTCTATTCCTGTCAGTGGACGCAGAAAAAGCGCTTGACAGGGTAGACTGGGGGTTCATGATGAAAACTTTGGAAGCAATGGGGGTGGGCCCGAGGTTCATCTCGTGGGTCAAAATACTTTATAACAACCCTACGGCCTCCGTTAAGGTAAATGAGATTCTCTCAAAACCCTTTAATATGGAAAACGGCACTAGATAGGGCTGCCCTCTTTCCCCTCTTTTGTTCGTCTTGTCCCTTGAGCCTCTACTGGCCACTATTCGCAATAATCCAGACTGTAGTGGGGTGAAGATAGGAGCAGAGGAACATAAACTCGCGGCATTTGCCGACGACGTTATGTTCTTCATTGTGAACCCCAGAATCACTCTTCCAAACATGTTATGGATCCTCAGAAGATACGGGGAAATTTCTAATTTTAAAATAAATCTGAGGAAGTCAGAGATCCTGAACATCAGTGTGGGAAAACAAGAGGACGCCCATTTAGCTGAGGTGTTTCCTTTTCCCTGGAAAAAGGAAATTAAGTATTTGGGGATAAAATTATCTAACACTTTTAAAAAGCTATACTTAAAAAATTATATTCCTCTGCTGGATGAGATTAGGCAGGAAGTCAATAGATTATCATCAAGGCCTCTTTCTTGGAACGGTCATGTGAACGTGGTCAAAATGATATTGACACCCAAAATACTGTATAAATTTCAGATGTTGCCTATTCCTCTCCCTCAGTATTATTTTAGAGCTTTATGTAGTTTGATGGCAAAATTTGTCTCGGGTTGCAAAAAAACACGTATCTCCTATGCAGTTTTGAGTAGGGGGAAAAAAAAAGGTGGACTAGCTCTACCCGATTTTAATAGGTATTATATATCAGTAGTATTGTCACGAGTTATTGATTGGGCCAAAAAGGGTTCGGAGAAGAGATGGGTTAATATAGAACACTACTTGAGTAACACTAATTTAGGTCACATTCTCTGGAATCCCCCAAAATATAGAGCACTGGGCACTAACACGGCTGTATTGACACGTAACACTTTCAAATATTGGGACCAGATACACATTCAGCATAAGTGGACACACAACTCACCATTGATCTATATGAAAAATAACATATTCTTCGAGCCTGGGATGAGGGAGGTGGGAGGGAATTGGTTAAAAGATGATTGTATTCAATTAAAAAATTTGTTAAGTAAGGGAAAAATACGCACGTTTGCAGGGTTAAGGGCTGAACCGGGGCTGTGGGTGATGGATGGATGGAGGTATCTCCAGCTTTCGCACTTTATAGATAAGTTACCGAAACCACTCAGAAGTGAGGAGGAGTATAGACCACTTGAACAGCTCTGTGTGGAGGAGCAAGCGGGGGGTGCTATTGCCCAAATGTATAGGATTCTGGGTGCGGAGATGGAATTGGAGGTGCCTCCTTACATCAAAATTTGGGAGCGGGAGCTAGGGTCACAATGTAGTAAATCCACATTAGAAAAGATTTTGAAGTTGGCACATTATTCGGCACGGGATACTAGGAGAATGGAAACACACTATAAATGTCTTGCAAGATGGTACGCCACCCCAGACAGGTTAAGCAAAATCAATAGTACGAAATCTGATACTTGTTGGAGGGGGTGTGTATGTTTAGGAACAATGGCCCACATTTGGTGGGAGTGTCCTATTATTAAAATATTCTGGAAAAAAATCATAACATTGATTCAAGAAATTACTGAGGAAGATATAGGAGAGGATCCATGGGTTTGCCTCTTCCATGGTACAGCGAAGTCGGTAAAAAGATACCAATCCTCCATTGTCCCCATAATGCTTGATGCGGCTAAGAGGCAGATAGCGACTAAATGGCTTGATCCGGCAAGTCCAAACACTCGAGATTGGCTCTTTTGGATTAATGAAATATATAATGTTGAGAATATAGACGATGGGGGTTTGGTACCTGAAGAGGGAGAGGAACCGATGGACAAATGGGCAGGGTGGCAAAAATTCAAAAAGACCTGGAGTTACATAGAGGAGATTTTAAATGTGGTATAAAGGGCGGGAGTTCAAGTTGGGACTGGCTGGAACAATAGTGTAGGCCGTTCCCTCTGTAGCCTTCTGCAGGAACGGGCGAGGGAGGTGGGGTGGGGGTAGGGGGAGGGGTTCTGGGGAAAAAATTATCATTTTGTTGTATCTTAATAATGTAGTGTGTATTGATACCGGTTGGGTATGGTTTTGTATTGATAAAAGAATAAATAAATAATTTTAAAAAAACGGCTGGGAGACGCCAGCGCTAAGAGGTTAATCAAACTAAAAATGTTTTTTTTTACATTGTTGTCCTTTTGTGGAGCATAATAAAAATTCCAGGCTGGATTTTATCAAATCTGTGTGCACACTAAAAGCTTCCTTTGTCAATAAATAAATGTAAACCCTATGTTGGTAGACAAAATAGCCACAGAGGTATTGTGAAGTTAATAAATGCATACTGAAATTGCTAAATTTAGCTTATAAAAAAAGAAAAAAAAAAAAAAAAAGGAGAGGAATGTCAGAATTGGCCCAGTATGGAAGCGGTTAAAGAAGGGGGGGAATGCAGTCTTGCCAACCTACCAGACTGAAATTTAAGGACACAACACCCAAAATTTACTGGCACAGCCAAGTTTTTACTGACATTTCCAAAAAGTTACAAAATTACAGTTTTAAGTGCAATTTCAGTATTTAGGCTACCAACCAGTACAATATGCAATTAGCAATGTGATTTAAGGTAGATATTAGGCAAAAAACATATTTCTTATTTTATTTTCAATATAGTAAGTAGCTCAACGACGGGACTCAGGAGGGCAAGAAAGGGGCGGCACACACACATGAAATTGACTCTCACAGTGACACTGACGGCAGAACAGGTGATGATGACACCTCACCGACACGACACGTCCCCTCCCGAGTCACAGTGACAGTCTCTCTCTACGCCAGATGGTCCCTTCAGTCCACTCCAGTCCAAACAGCACTGACAGTCCCAATCCCGGCTTGTCTTGCTCCCATCCCGCAGACCTGCACAGGAGGCTCTGGCCGCTTCGCTCGTTTCCATTGAACCATGACATCACACGACACCCTCAGGTACCGCCTTCGCCAGACCCGCCCCCTGCTTGCAGGGCCTAAACACACTGTAGCAGGCACTCAGATGGCCTGGGCCAGCTCCGGACCAGGACTTCACATGCGCATTTCCGAGCGTCACAGCCATAGTTTTTACTGGCAACCTTTTCCTGTCACTGGCATTTACTGGCAGGAGAAAAGTGCCCCTTTTTTACTGGCTACCAGTAAAAATACTGACGGTTGGCGACACTGGGTGAATGGAAGACAACATTTCAGACACATTTCAGACTTTAGTCCTAGACTTGTAAATGTGAATAACCCTTATAAGTCTGAAGTCTTTATTGTTCTGTTTTGTTACAGCAAGCAGGTCAAAGGAGATGCAATTCGTTTCAGGGGGCCACACAACCTACCCTCATCAGAGCTGGGGGGAAAATGTAAAACAACACAGATAAAAAATGATAGTAAACCATATCATTGTTGGGTGTTATTTTGAAAATTTCCTCCAGCCCTGATGAATGGGGAAGGTGTGGCCCCTGAAATGAGTTGGCTGCCTTTTGCCCTGCCTGTTGTAACCAGATGAACAATAAAGACTTTGGACTACTAAGGATTTTTCATCTGGCACACTCTTTAACCTATTACATTTGGATTTCTCAGCCCAGGTGAATGTCCTCTCCTGGGGGATCAGTATTTGTGGTGACCTGCTGAATACAGACCACACGGGCTCAAATAATAACTTTGTCGACTGAGAAAAACCATGTACAGTGCCCCTCTACTACTCCCCTTCATTTTTTTTTTTAAATCTATCAAGTTAGTCTTGTTTGAAACCTAAAAAGTCCCAATGATTTAATAACATTTTGTTTTACTTTAATATTGTTTTGCCAATGATCATCCATCAATTCATTGAATATGATATACAACACTTGCTTATTAACCACATAGAGCTGACATATATATCAAAAATCTACACATAGTTGGGGTCCCTGTACTTGGAATAATAAAGGGGAAAATAATTTACTTACAAAATATGTTGTTCATTAATCAAACAAAAACTACATTTTTTTCAATTTTTCAGAATTAAAAAAAATCTGAGTTTGGCATTTCTGAAAAAGTTTTGCCACTTAAAGGCTTTAAAGATGCATAAAAACCAATAAAAATCTATATACGGTATGTAAAAATGATGGTAAGAAAAATAGTAGAGTTATTTTGAAGTTAACCAAAGCATACCGAAACTGCTACATTTGGTCTGTGGGTTACAATGACCCCTGGTAATGCGTAAATACAACTATGAGCTCCTGACCTGTTTTATATTTTTATGAGACTTTTTTTAGTCAACAAAAAATGGCACAGAAATACAAAAAAGTGTCAACTTTCACAATATTTTCAAAATGATGCCTGGATCAACCTTAGGTGATAATAAGACCTCATAAGTGACTCCACAAGATCTTTGTTCCTCAGGCTGTAGATCAGAGGATTCAGCAATGGGTTAATGAGGGCAGATATGACTGTAAACAGTTTATTTAAATTGAACATATTGCTGGAGGAGGGAATCAAGTAAATAAAAATTAAGGAGCCATAAAAGATGAAGACCACGGTGAGGTGTGATGTGCAGGTGGAGAATGCTTTCATCTTTCCAGTCTTGCTACGGATTCTGAGGATGGTACCAAAAATATAGACATAAGGAAGAAAGGTCAAAAGAATGGCTCCTAATCCAAGACTAGCACCTACTAAGAATATGACCACCGTGTTTATGAAGGAATCAGTACATGAAGTTTGAATCAAGTGTGGAAGGTCACACAAGAAGTTGTGGATGGAAGTTGTTCTGCAGAAGGACAACCTGAGCAAAAATAAAGTATGAACCAAAGAGATGGAATATCCTGCAACCCAGACCAGAGAGGCCATACGAGCACAGACCCTCCAAGACATAATTAGTTTGTAATGTAGGGGGTGGCAGATGGCAATGTAGCGGTCGTAGGACATAGCCGAGAGTAAGAAAAGTTCTGAGCAAGCAAAAGAGAGGTAGAAAAGGCTTGGGCTATACAGGCAGGAATGGATATTGAATGTATTTTTGTAACCAAATCAAAGAGCATCCTTGGTGCGGTCACTGATGAATAGCACAAGTCCAAACATGCCAAGTTGGCAAGAAAAAAATACATCGGGTTGTGCAGATGGTAGTCAGTGAGGACCAAGAAAAAAATAAGAAGGTTTGTGATAAGAGTCATCAGATAGATCAGAAGGAAGAGCACACAAAGTGCATTCATGGTCAGTGGATGGTCTGATAGACCCACCAGAGTAAGATAGGTAATCTCTGTCATATTCCTCATAATATAGTTTTTTTCTTTGTTTAAATTATTCAATATAAAAGAGTAATACAATTTTGGATCTAAGGATTTAATAATTGGAAAACCTGTCTGTGGTGTTCACACATTCTACTCAAATTTACATGTAAGCATTTCTATCAGCTAATGATTTATTCTTATATAAAATGTTGGAAGTCCTTCAGGACCGTCTGCTGTGTTGTAAAAACACAAACCTGAAGGCTTATTACAGATCTCCTAAGATATAATTGGTAACACCTTGAGAGCACCTTTTTCCTATAATTGAGTACAGTCTTTAACAATTAAATTTAAAATCCACTGTAAGTATTTTTTTTGTATCATTTTATCACCTCTATTACTTATTGGTTAGTGGACAGAGTGACCTAAAACACTACAAAAGGAACATTGCTTTTCTTTTAGCTTCCATCATTTTGTAGTTACATTTTTAAAAGGGCTGTCAATTTAAAATTTTTTGGATTGGAGAAGTAGCTATAACTTTTAGCTTTGGGTGGGGAAAAATTGTCCAGGGTCACCACAGTTTGGTAGCCAAATACAGAAACACAAGATACAGGTAGCGTTCTTACCAACAATCATTAGCGCTATAGCCCTTAGTTTTGGATGCCTAAAAATTGGCCAGTGAAACTATAATTTGACACCAGCTTCAAAAAGCCTTAAAAGAGAAGTATATCCAAAGCTTGTTTGTCTGTACTTTTCCTATGATCCAGCTGACCAATCGATTTCCACTCTGCCTGACCTCTTGTTGTGACCTTGGCTCATTTAAAGACTTCGTCTGATCAACCGTGCATGACCATCAGCTGTGCATGTCCCAGGCTCAGCTCCTGACTACTCTGCTGTCTTCACCCTTCTGATCAACCATGTATGACCCCAGCTCTGGCTCCTGACCATGCTGTCATCTCTTATTATGCTGGCCATCCATGTATGACCTCAGCCCAGATCCTGACCTCAATGACACCACTCCAGTTCCTTCCTCATTGGCCATATCCTGCACCAATTTCACCTACTGTGGGTGTCATAACTCTGCCAGCTGCTGGTGCTTCACCTGCTCTCCCACAGTGTTCCTTGTATTTTGCTGGGGTCCTCATCATCCTGTGTTAAAATGACCCAAATAATAACCTCCTGGAGGAGCTATCAGCAAATTATTCTATTGGCACCCCTGTTCCTTTTTTGAGCCTTACACTCACTGTCTTCATCTCCTGGGATTCTTGTACCATAGCTGCAAGGAATGAAAGAATGAATGAATGAATGACCTGTATAGCGCTGCAAATGCAAACTGAATCACCTCAAGGCACTTGGTCCATCCTGTGGGTCCAGCTTGTTAGAAGAGGTAGGTCTTGAGTTTCTTCCTGAAGGCCTGATGGTTTTCTTCCATACGGATGTTGGTCGGTAGAGTGTTCCATAGCCGTGGTCTTTGGACTGCGAATCTTCGTTCTCCCTTTGATTTGTAGTGGGATTTGGGAACATGGAGTAGGTTTTGGTGGGTTGATCGAAGACTGTGATTAGGTACGTAGCATTTTATTTTCTCGCATAGTTATTGAGGTGAATTTCCATATAGGCATTTGTGGGTGAGGCAGAGGGTCTTGAATGTGATTCGATCCTTTATGGTTAGCAAATGTAGACTCCTCAGGGTTGGAGAAATTGGTTCCCAGGGTTTTTTTTCCTGTTATCAGTCTTGCTGCTGTGTTTTGGATGAGTTGTAGGCGTGCAATCTTGTATTTATGTAGTGCGGCGTAGAGGGAATTTTCCATAGTCGAGTCGTGAGTTAATGATGGTTCCAACTACTGCTGCTTTGTCCTCTTTAGGAATTAAGGGGATGAGTCTGCGTAGCAGGCGAAGAAGGTGGTGAGATCCGCTGACTACTGATCCAATTTATGCATCTATTGACATTTCTGAGTCAAAAATGACTCCAAGACTTTTGACTTTGGTGCTGGGGCGATGGTCTGCCAAAGACGGTGGGTGGAGTCCAAGGGTTCTTGTTTTTTGAGTTTTGGTTTGCATGTAGTAGGAGAAGCCCCAAGGGAAGCCCTTCATCACTTTGACCTCCAAACAGGTACATGACAGCAATTATTTATATGTATCATACCTGGATGATGCCCCTGGATGATGGAAATCACTAAAGTAGACATCATTGCTCCAGTGATCCCCACCTGCTTCTGGGTCCCCTGATGAGTCCCCGATTTAATGCAGTGTGAACAAAAGGGATCAGCCACTCAGCATGGGTGCCATTCAAAGAATACAATGCACTCACTGTTTGGGCAAGGTGGAGAGGTGGAGTGGTTATGTCACACTCTCCATCTCGTCCAATCAAAGTATGCTTTGCAGTCATTAAGAAAAAAGCGAAGCATTCTCTGAATGGTGCCTATGCTGAGCAGTTGACCACCTCTGTACACTCGATACAGGACCTAGAAGCTAGTGGAGATTACTGTAATAGTGGTGTAGAAGCGGTGCCTACTTTAGTGATTTCCGGCTTCCAAGGCCATCAGACAGGTATGGTATATACACACTGTAGTTATATTGGTCCAAGCTTGACCAGTGTAATGCCCCGTACACACGGTCGGATTTTCCGATGGAAAATGTTCGATGGGAGCTTGTTCACGGAAATTCCGACCCTGTGTAGGCTCCATCAGACATTTTCCATCGGAATTTCCATCACACAAAATTTGAGATCTAAATCTCAAATTTACCGACAACAAAATCCGTTGTCGTGAGTACTGATCGCGTGTACACAATTCCGACGCACAAAGTTCCACGCATGCTTGGAATCAAGCAGAAGAGCCGCACTGGCTATTGAACTTCATTTTTCTCGGCTCGTCGTACGTGTTGTACGTCACCGTGTTCTTGATGTTCAGAATTTCCGACAAGATTTGTGTTTGTAAGATAAGTTTGAGACAACATGTGTCAGAAAAAAATCCATGGATTTTGTTGTCGGAATGTCCGATCGTGTGTACGGGGCATAGGTATGTAAAATTATCCATACCTAAAATTCTTCTTTAAGTCTTGTTAAATGTCTTTTAAGATTTCATTTTAAACACCTTTGCCACTTGAGAGTCCTCTTTATATGAACAAGACCAGAGCCGCTTTAACATAGAGACTATTGGAGCTGCAGTTCCAGGCTCCTTACCTTAAGATAGGCCCATTTGAAAAAAAAACCCACAAAAAACAAAACAAAAAAAAACGATCGACTTTGAGGGTCGTGGCTCGGCGAACGGGGATCACATAGACCCCAAATTTGGGAGGTATGTAGCTTCAGACCTACCCCACCACTGGTCGATATGGGGCTCCTATCATCTATAGTTTCAGAGATACGGGGCTCCTTGTGCAGCCTGTCAGAAGCTACATACAGAGCGGCCAGCTTAAATAGAAACTGGCACACTCTGCAGCAGACTGAGAGGATGAGCTCATAGAGCCTCTCCTTACTTCTTGTCAGAAGCACTGAGCTCAATAGACAGCTTAGAGCCTGCAGAGTTTGACAGGCAGCACCGCCTGTCAAACTTGCCCATTGATTTCAATGGTGGCCACTTTGCAACTGCAAGCCAAACTCGCTCGCAGTAGCAGCATAGTCCAACAATGTAAAACTAACATTCAGCAATGTAAAAAAAAAAACAAAGAGGCGGCAGTAGCACCTCATGAATGCCTGTCAGCTGCTGCTATACCACTCGTGAAAAGCAATCCACCACAGATCACTTTTCAGAGGGCAGTAAGCATTACCACAAATGTGAAAGAAACTTGAAACACATCATCCATTTCACACTCACGACCAACCAGGTCACTCCCCACCAACCAGGTCACTCCCCACCAATCAGGTCACTGCCCACCAACCAGGTCACTCCCCAGTCACTTTCCATGTTAGCCACCTCCCTTCAACTTATATCACAGATGACCATTTCCCAATCTGCAGATGATAGACCCTACCCCAAAAGATATCACCCCTAGTTACTACTCCCACCCGCTTATTGATATCCCTCCATGACCACCTCACACCCCCGCTAACAGACCTCACGCCCCCCCACTGACAGACCTTTCTCCCCAGCCCGTCCTCACACACCCCACACAATGTTATTGTGTTCTGCCAGTGGGGAGCCTTCCCTACCTGCACAAAACAATCATCAGTGTTGCTAACTATAGCTGGCAGCACTGATTGTTCTGGGAAAAACCTGACAGGCTGGTTGTACTCAAGTCGATTAATATATTGACTTCTGTACAACCAGCTAGCCCATACATAGATCGACTATGTATCCTCTCCTGTATATACTGCTCAGTTTCACATGCTCCACACTCCTCTCCTGTACATATTGCCCACTGTCATACGCTCCACACTCCTGTACATAGTGCTCACTGTCATATCCTTCACACTCTTCTCCTGTACATATTGCCCCATCATACCCTCCACACTCCTCTCCTGTGCATACTGTCCCCTGTCATACCCTCCACACTCCTGTACATAGTGCTCACTGTCATATCCTTCACAATCTTCTCCTGTACATATTGCCCCATCATACCCTCCACACTCCTCTCCTGTGCATACTGCCCCATCTTACCCTCCACTCTCCTCTCCTGTACATATTGCCCACTGTCATGTCCTCCCAACTCCTCTCCTGTACATACCGCCCATTATCATATCCTCCACACTCCTCTCCTGTACATAGTGACCACTGTCATACCCTCCACACTCCTCTCCTTCACCTGCACATACGTCACAATTTTATACCATCCATACTCCTCCCCTATGCCTCTAACTCACAAAAACAGTTATTTAAAATTATATTGAATATCTTCAATGTTACCAGCTCTAGAATGGACACACTTTTGTTAGTTCAACTAAAGGAAATCTTCTTAGTCCTCATATTTTTTCTGCCCGTTATTAGTATTCATTAAATTTTGTGATTACTACTGTGATGTATAGAGGAACATAAGGAATGTCAGCTACTCCAAATATACCACTGGTAAAAAAAAGTGTCCCTGAAAATATTTTTGAAATGTTGGCAACTTTGCACTTGGGCACTGCTCAAGCGTCAGTAGGGGGCCCCATGAGAGGCTCCTGGGATCCTGTGATATTAAAGCGGTAGTAAGCTTTGCTAACATTACTACCTTTTAGAGGCCCTCAGGTAGTTTATGCCATAATGTATGCACAGCATATTAGCACATTAAGGTACATATACCTGTCAGACTGAGCCCTCCAGTGCTGCACTATGATCAATCCGGTGGGTCCCGGGCGCTTCCATCCTCACCCGATCTTCCTTCCGGGTTCTGTATCTTCGTCACTTGCCTCGGCCGGGCTGCATTGCTTTCACTCCCACGCATGCTCATGCGCATCCTCTCTCTCTCTCACCCCCCTCTCTGTCTCATACTCCCTCCTTTAACCATCACCTCTCTTTCATCCCCTTTCTCTCTCTCTCATCCTCCCTTACTCTATTTAATTTAATTTGTTATAACAAAAAATTGTTTGCATTTTTAATTTTTTTTTTTTTGCTTTTGTTATTTTATAAAAAGCCCAACCAAAATCCTCAGCACCAGGCCCATGGTGCTCTTAATCCGGCCCTGAATAAGACTACAGTTAAAATATCTTCTGATCATAAATCTACAGAAATTTTATTTTTCATTTCATGGCTATCAGTCACAGTACAAAACAATTCAAAATAAAAGCAATCACTGCTTTCAGTGTTACCAGACCATTGCTGATTGCCAGTGTACATGATTGCAGCGGCACCAGACTGATATACGCCATACCAGCATACTGATCACCACCATACCAGTGTCCTGATCACTGCCACACCAGTGTTCTGATCACCGCCATGCCAGCATACTGATCACCACCATACCAGTGTCCTGATCACCGCCATACCAGTGTCCTGATCACCGCCATACCAGTGTCCTGATCACCGCCATACCAGTGTCCTGATCACCGCCATACCAGTGTCCTGATCACTGCCATACCAGTGTCCTGATCACCGCCATACCAGTGTCCTGATCACCGCCATACCAGCGTCCTGATCACCACCATACCAGTGTCCTGATCACCACCATACCAGTGTCCTGATCACCACCATACCAGTGTCCTGATCACCGCCATACCAGTGTCCTGATCACCGCCATACCAGTGTCCTGATCATCACCATACCAGTGTCCTGATCACCGCCATACCAGTGTCCTGATCATCACCATACCAGTGTCCTGATCACCGCCATACCAGTGTCCTGATCATCACCATACCAGTGTCCTGATCACCGCCATACCAGTGTCCTGATCATCACCATACCAGTGTCCTGATCACCGCCATACCAGTGTCCTGATCACCGCCATACCAGTGTCCTGATCACCGCCATACCAGTGTCCTGATCACCGCCATACCAGTGTCCTGATCACCGCCATACCAGTGTCCTGATCACCGCCATACCAGCGTCCTGATCACCACCATACCAGTGTCCTGATCACCACCATACCAGTGTCCTGATCACCACCATACCAGTGTCCTGATCACCGCCATACCAGTGTCCTGATCACCGCCATACCAGTGTCCTGATCATCACCATACCAGTGTCCTGATCACCGCCATACCAGTGTCCTGATCATCACCATACCAGTGTCCTGATCACCGCCATACCAGTGTCCTGATCATCACCATACCAGTGTCCTGATCACCGCCATACCAGTGTCCTGATCATCACCATACCAGTGTCCTGATCACCGCCATACCAGTGTCCTGATCATCACCATACCAGTGTCCTGATCACCGCCATACCAGTGTCCTGATCACCACCATACCAGTGTCCTGATCACCGCCATACCAGTGTCCTGATCACCGCCATACCAGTGTCCTGATCACCGCCATACCAGTGTCCTGATCACCGCCATACCAGTGTCCTGATCATCACCATACCAGTGTCCTGATCACCGCCATACCAGTGTCCTGATCACCACCATACCAGTGTCCTGATCACCACCATACCAGCATACTGATCACCGCCATACCAGCATCCTGATCATCACCATACCGGTGTCCTGATCATCCCCATACCAGCGTCCTGATCACCACCATATTAGCGTCCTGATCACCGCCATACCAGTGTGCTGATCACCACCATACCAGTGTCCTGATCACCACCATACCAGTGTCCTGATCACCGTCATACCAGTGTGCTGATCACCACCATACCAGTGTCCTGATCACCACCATACCAGTGTCCTGATCACCGTCATACCAGTGTCCTGATCACCGCCATACCAATGTCCTGATCACTGCCATACCAGTGTCCTGATCATCACCATACCATTGTCCTGATCACCACCATACCAGTGTCCTGATCATCGCCATACCAGTGTCCTGATCACCGCCATACCAGTGTCCTGATCACCGCCATACCAGTGTCCTGATCATCACCATACCAGTGTCCTGATCACCACCATACCATTGTCCTGATCACCGCCATACCATTGTCCTGATCACCACCATACCAGTGTCCTGATCACCGCCATACCATTGTCCTGATCACCACCATACCAGTGTCCTGATCACCGCCATACCAGTGTCCTGATCACCACCATACCAGTGTCCTGATCACCACCATACCAGTGTCCTGATCACCCCCATACCAGTGTCCTGATCACCACCATACCAGTGTCCTGATCACCACCATACCAGCATACTGATCACCGCCATACCAGTGTCCTGATCACCACCATACCAGTGTCCTGATCACCGCCATACCAGTGTCCTGATCACCACCATACCAGTGTCCTGATCACCACCATACCAGCATACTGATCACCGCCATACCAGCGTCCTGATCATCCCCATACCAGCGTCCTGATCGCCATCATATTAGCGTCCTGATCACCGCCATACCAGTGTGCTGATCACCACCATACCAGTGTCCTGATCACCACCATACCAGAGTCCTGATCACCGCCATACCAGTGTCCTGATTACCGCCATACCAATGTCCTGATCACTGCCATACCAGTGTCCTGATCACCGCCATACCAGTGTCCTGATCATCACCATACCATTGTCCTGATCACCACCATACCAGTGTCCTGATCACCGCCATACCAGTGTCCTGATCACCACCATACCAGCATACTGATCACCGCCATACCAGCGTCCTGATCACCACCATATTAGCGTCCTTATCACCACCATACCAGTGTGATGATCACCACCATACCAGTGTCCTGATCACCGCCATACCAGTGTCCTGATCACCGCCATACCAGTGTCCTGATCACCGCCATACCAGTGTCCTGATCACCGCCATACCAGTGTCCTGATCACTGCCATACCAGTGTCCTGATCACCGCCATACCAGTGTCCTGATCACCGCCATACCAGCGTCCTGATCACCACCATACCAGCGTCCTGATCACCGCCATACCAGTGTCCTGATCACCGCCATACCAGTGTCCTGATCACCGCCATACCAGTGTCCTGATCATCACCATACCAGTGTCCTGATCACCGCCATACCAGTGTCCTGATCACCACCATACCAGTGTCCTGATCACCACCATACCAGCATACTGATCACCGCCATACCAGCATCCTGATCATCACCATACCGGTGTCCTGATCATCCCCATACCAGCGTCCTGATCACCACCATATTAGCGTCCTGATCACCGCCATACCAGTGTGCTGATCACCACCATACCAGTGTCCTGATCACCACCATACCAGTGTCCTGATCACTGTCATACCAGTGTGCTGATCACCACCATACCAGTGTCCTGATCACCGTCATACCAGTGTCCTGATCACCGCCATACCAATGTCCTGATCACTGCCATACCAGTGTCCTTATCATCACCATACCATTGTCCTGATCACCACCATACCAGTGTCCTGATCATCGCCATACCAGTGTCCTGATCACCGCCATACCAGTGTCCTGATCATCACCATACCAGTGTCCTGATCACCGCCATACCAGTGTCCTGATCACCGCCATACCAGTGTCCTGATCACCGCCATACCAGTGTCCTGATCATCACCATACCAGTGTCCTGATCACCACCATACCATTGTCCTGATCACCACCATACCAGTGTCCTGATCACCGCCATACCATTGTCCTGATCACCACCATACCAGTGTCCTGATCACCGCCATACCAGTGTCCTGATCACCCCCATACCAGTGTCCTGATCACCACCATACCAGTGTCCTGATCACCACCATACCAGCATACTGATCACCGCCATACCAGTGTCCTGATCACCACCATACCAGTGTCCTGATCACCACCATACCAGCATACTGATCACCGCCATACCAGCGTCCTGATCATCCCCATACCAGCGTCCTGATCGCCATCATATTAGCGTCCTGATCACCGCCATACCAGTGTGCTGATCACCACCATACCAGTGTCCTGATCACCACCATACCAGAGTCCTGATCACCGCCATACCAGTGTCCTGATTACCGCCATACCAATGTCCTGATCACTGCCATACCAGTGTCCTGATCACCGCCATACCAGTGTCCTGATCATCACCATACCATTGTCCTGATCACCACCATACCAGTGTCCTGATCATCACCATACCAGTGTCCTGATCACCACCATACCAGTGTCCTGATCACCACCATACCAGTGTCCTGATCACCACCATACCAGTGTCCTGATCATCACCATACCAGTGTCCTGATCACCACCATACCAGTGTCCTGATCATCACCATACCAGTGTCCTGATCACCACCATACCAGTGTCCTGATCACCACCATACCAGTGTCCTGATCACCACCATACCATTGTCCTGATCACCACCGTACCAGTGTCCTGATCATCACCATACCAGTGTCCTGATCACCACCATACCATTGTCCTGATCACCACCATACCATTGTCCTGATCACCACCATACCAGTGTCCTGATCACCGCCATACCAGTGTCCTGATCATCACCATACCAGTGTCCTGATCACCACCATACCAGTGTCCTGATCATCACCATACCAGTGTCCTGATCACCGCCATACCAGTGTCCTGATCATCACCATACCAGTGTCCTGATCACCACCATACCATTGTCCTGATCACCGCCATACCAGTGTCCTGATCACCGCCATACCAGTGTCCTTATCACCACCATACCAGTGTCCTGATCACCGCCATACCAGTGTCCTGATCATCACCATACCAGTGTCCTGATCACCACCATACCATTGTCCTGATCACCACCATACCAGTGTCCTTATCACCACCATACCAGTGTCCTGATTACCGCCATACCAGTGTCCTGATCATCACCATACCAGTGTCCTGATCATCACCATACCAGTGTCCTGATCACCACCATACCAGTATCCTGATCACCACCATAAAATTGTCCTGATCACCACCATACCAGTGTCCTGATCACCGCCAAACCAGTGTCCTGATCCCCGCCATACCAGTGTCCTGATCATCCCCATACCAGTTTCCTGATCACCACCATACCATTGTCCTGATCACCACCATACCAGTGTCCTGATCAACGACATACCAGAGTCCTGATCATCGCCATACCAGTGTCCTGATCAACACTATACCAATGTCGTGATCACCGCCATACCAGTGTCCTGATCACCACTAATTTATTAAAAAAAATGTTCTTTAATATTGTAAGGAATGTGTTGCCAATGACCACCCATCAATCCATTGAAAACAATATATTGGACACTTGCTTATTAGCCATACAGCACTGACATATACATTAAAACTTACACATTCTTGCCAAACCATCTACTAACCTTCGACTAACCATCTAGATAAAGGAAGGCCCGTAGATGTGGTGTATCTGGATTTTGCAAAAGCATTTGACACAGTTCCCCATAAACGTTTACTGTACAAAATAAGGTCTGTTGGCATGGACCATAGGGTGAGTACATGGATTGAAAACTGGCTACAAGGGCGAGTTCAGAGGGTGGTGATAAATGGGGAGTACTCTGGATGGTCAGGGGTGGGTAGTGGGGTCCCCCAGGGTTCTGTGCTGGGACCAATCCTATTTAATTTGTTCATAAACGACCTGGAGGATGGGATAAACAGTTCAATCTCTGTATTTGCAGACGATACTAAGCTAAGCAGGGCAATAACTAATCCGGAGGATGTGGAAACCTTGCAAAAAGATCGGAACAAATTAATGGGGTGGGCGACTACATGGCAAATGAGGTTCAATGTAGAAAAATTTAAAATAATGCATTTGGGTGGCAAAAATCTGAATGCAATCTATAGACTGGGGGGAGAACCTCTGGGGGATCTAGGATGGAAAAGAACCTGGGGGTCCTAGTAGATGATAGGCTCAGCATGCAATGCCAAGCTACTGCTAACAAAACAAACAGAATATTGGCATTAAAAGGGGGGTCAACTCCAGAGATAAAACGATAATTCTCCCGCTCTACAAGACTCTGGTCCGGCCGCACCTGGAGTATTCTGTCCAGTTCTGGGCACCAGTCCTCAGGAAGGATGTACTTGAAATGGAGCGAGTACAAAGAAGGGCAACAAAGCTAATAAAGGGTCTGGAGGATATTAGTTATGAGGAAAGGTTGCAAGCACTGAACTTATTCTCTCTGGAGAAGAGACTCTTGAGAGGGGATATGATTTCAATATACAAATACCGTACTGGTGACCCCACAATAGGAATAAAACTTTTTTGCAGAAGAGAGTTTAACAAGACTCGTGGCCACTCATTAAAATTAGAAGAAAATAGGTTTAACCTTAAACTACGTAGAGGGTTCTTTACTGTAAGAGCGGCAAGGATGTGGAATTCCCTTCCACAGGCGGTGGTCTCAGTGGTTAGCATTGATAGCTTCAAGAAACTATTAGATAAGCACCTGAACGACCGCAACATACAGGGATATACAATGTAATACTGACATATAATCACACACATAGGTTGGACTTGATGGACTTGTGTCTTTTTTCAACCTCACCTACTATGTAACAATTATATTTTCAGAATGATGCCCGGATTAACCTTAAGCGATAATAAAACCTCATAAGTGCCTCCATAAGGTCCTTGTTCCTCAGGCTGTAGATCAGAGGATTCAGCAAGGGGTTAATGAGGACAGAAATGACTGTAAACAGTTTATTCAAACTGACCATATCGCTGGAGGAGGGAACAAAGTAAATGAAAATTAAAGAGCCATAAAAGCTGGAGACCACCGTAATATGTGATGTGCAGGTAGAGAATGCTTTCTTCTTTCCGGTCTTACTACGGATTCTAAGGATTGTAATGAATATATAGACATAGGGAAGAAAGGTCAAAAGAATGACTCCCAATGCAACACCAATACCTACTATGAATAGGACCACCATGTTTATGAAGGGGTCAGTACATGTAATTTGATATAAGTGTGGAAGGTCACAAAAGAAGTTGTGGATGGAAGCTGTTCTGCAGAAGGACAACCTGAGCAAAAGTAAAGTATGAACCAAAGAGACAGAATATCCTCCAACCCAGACCAGAGAGGCCATACAAGTACAGACTCTCCAAGACATAATTAGTTTGTAACGTAGAGGGTGGCAGATGGCAATGTAGCGGTCGTAGGACATAACTGAGAGCAATAACGTTTCTGAGATAGTAAAAGAGAGGTAGAAAAAGACTTGGGCTATACAGGCAGGAATAGATATTGATCGTCTTTTTATGACCAAATCAAAGAGCATCCTTGGTGCCGTCACTGTTGGGTTGGACATGTCCAAAAATGCCAAGTTGGCAAGAAAAAAATACATTGGGTTGTGCAGATTGTTGTCAGTGAGGACCAAGAAAAATATAAGAAGGTTTGTGATAAGAGTCATCAGATAGATCAGAAGGAAGAGCACAAAAAGTCCATTCATGGTCAGTGAATGGTCTGATAGACCTACAAGAGTAAGAGATGTAACCATTGTAAGATTCCTCATTTATTTTTATTCTCTTTGTTTAAACTTATCACTATAACACAGAATTTTAACTATGGATCTAAGAATTTAATAATTGGAAAACACGTACAGTTTGACTACACTTCATGCTCAGATTTATATCTGTACATTTGTACCAGCGAATGATTTATTCTTATATAAAATGTTGGCAGCCCCGTAGGACAGTCTGCTGTGTTGTAAGAACACAAAGCTGAAAGTCTCATTAATGATCTCTAAAGATGTAATTCATAACCCCTTGAGAGCCCATTTTATCTATAATTGAGTACAGACTTTAAAATTTGAAATTTAAAATCCACAGAAAGTGTTTTTATCATTTTGTCACCTATTTTACTTATTGGTTAGTGGGCAGAGTGACCTAAAACTCTATTTAAGGAACTTATAGTTCAAACTTCCATACATTAAGACTAGTGCCTCATGCAATCTTCGTGGACATCTAGGGTTCTGGCTCAAAAAGCCCTTCTCTACTTACTGTTGGAACATATAGATGGGTAGGAGCCACATACCAAAGATCTCTTCCTTCTACGTGTTCTTTATTGAACCATCTATAATATATCTCCTTCAATAATGTCCCTGCCCAAGGGATCACCTCGCCTTATTGCATTTAACTGAAATGGCTTGATGAAACGCGTTACATCATGGTGATCCTCGGGCAGGAAAACCATGGAAGCAGCTATATTATGGGTGGTTCAATAAAGAACACTTAGGAGGAAGAGATCTTTGGTGTGCGGTTTCTATTCATCTATATATTATTATAAAGGAAGACTGCTTTCTTTTTAGCTTCCGTAATTTTGTAGTTACGTTTTATGAAGGATGCCAATCAACAACTTCATTGGATTGCACAGTTGATAGTCAGTAAGGAAAGCTACAGCCCTTAGGCTTGAGTGTATAAAAATTGTGAAGGGTCACCACAGTCTGAAAAGAAAAGGCACAGGACACAGGTAGCGGTCTTCCTAAAAAAAAAAAAAATAGAGCTTCAATCTTTAGATTCGGGTGGCCAGTGGCAATATAAATTGCCAACAAGCCTAAAATTGGAGATACAAGTCACAGGGAGGTGACCAGAATGTTATGAATTTTATAGGAGATGTTTTTTGGATCTGGGTCTTTTATGACGCCAAATAAGTTTATTAATATTGATCTATATCGAATTTAGGAAAACACAAAGGTAGGGCATGCAAACAAAATATTTTGGAAGGATAGACATCTTATCAGCTGTCAATATACGCAAGAAGGATATAAGACAAGGTTCCCCTTGACCTGAATTTTTTACTATTAATAGATCTGAAGATTTTTGGGGCTTTGTCCTACCCTCTTTGGCAACTTCTAAAGGGATGAAGTGGTTAATATCACTTCAAGGACCAAGCCTTTTCTGATACTTCTTGTTTACAAGTGAAAATCAATATTTTTTGATAGAAAATTACTTGGGACCCCCAACAATTATATATATTTTCTTAGCAGAGGCCCTAGAGAATAAAATGGTGCTCGTTGAAACTTGCTGTGTCATACGGTATTTGCTCTGCGGTTTTTCAAGCGCAATTTTTTTTGGGAAAAAAGACACTTACATGAATTTGGATGCAACAAAACACAATATATAACCCAACGTTTTGGTAAGATATAAAAGATGATGTTACGCCGAGTAAATAGATACCCAACATGTCACGCTTTAAAATTGCGCACGCTCGTGGATTGGCGACTAACTACTGTACTTAAAAATCTCCAAAGACAACGCTTTATAAATTTTTTTACAGGTTACCAGTCTAGAGTTACAGAGGAGGTCTAGTGCTAGAATTATTGCTCTTGGTACAATGTTTGCGGTTGATACCTCACATGTGTGGTTCGAACACCATTTAAATATAAGTGCACAACTTACATATGCATTCACTTCTGTGAGGGATGGGGACACTTTACATTTTTATTTATTAACTTATTTTTTACACTGTCCCTTTAATTTATTTTTATCACTTTTATTACTATTACAAGGAATATATACACCCCTTGTAATAGAAATAAGGGATGACATGTTCTCTTTATGGAGAGATCTGGGGTCTTATAGACCCCTAATCTCTCCTCTACCTTTAAAAGCAAAAGAATAAAAAAAAATTGATCTTGTGCTTTAAAAAAAAAATCTTCACTTCCATTCTAGACCGGACGTAACGTCATGGCGTTGCTCCAATCCTCCAAGATAGTAGTGGTGGGGAGAGATGATCTGGTCTCTCCTCACCTCTGTGACCAGCCGAGCAAATCGTCGGATTGTTTTCTGGGCTCGCCGGTAGCAGCGGAAAACACCAGTGAGCGGCCGTGGTGGGGTATGGGCGACACGACCACTCCCGCTGCTTCTAGCCGAGAAAGAGAATCGCCGGCTGAAAAATAATGTCCCCGGTAAACCACTTTGAAACCGCTATGTGTATATACGTATTGCAGACCTTGAGTGGTTATTAACCCTTTTCTTTTTATGTATAGCGTCTCTAACTTTGGATGTGAGTCATATAGGTTTTATTGTAAGCCTTTTATCCACTTACGCCATTTTATGTCGCTACTTTGAAGAGGGATATCGTTGTTATGGCAGCAGATAGCTGCCATAACCCCGGAGTCCTCTTCTTCAGCCGGCGGTCTGCTTTCAGATAAAAGTGGTCTCTGCGGCGGATTCGCAGCGAGACCACTCTTATGGGTGGCGGGAGAGGCCCCCCTCCTGCCGCTTATCGGTGCCCTCCACTGCTTACCAGAGCCGTCGGTAGTGGTAGAGGCGATCCTGTGTCCTGTTAGACATGGAGACGAGTGAGGGGAAGATGGCCCCTGCCCGTCTTCATACCACTGCAGGGCAGAAGCAACGTCAAAACGTCACTTCCGCTCATAGCTCTTAAAGGCATAGTTTTATTTTTTTCAAATGACATTTAATTTATTTTAATTTTTTTATTGAATTTTAGTGTAAATATGAGATCTGAGGTCTTTTTGACCCCAGATCTCATATTTAGGAGGACCTGTCATGCTTTTTTTTCTATTACAAGGGATGTTTACATGTGTGTAAAAATAAAAAATAAAAGGTAAAATAAATAAGAAAAAAAAATAAACATTTTTTAAACGCCCCATGTCCCGCTCGTGTGCAGAAGCTAACGCATACGTGAGTAGCGCCCGCATATGAGAACGGTGTTCAAACTACACATGTGAGGTATTGTCATGATTGTTAGAGCGAGAGCAATAATTCTAGCCCTAGAACTCCTCTGTATCTCAAAACATGCAGCCTGTAGAATTTTTTAAACATCGCCTATGGATATTCTCGAGGCTAAAAGTTTGTCGCTATTCAACGAGCAGGCGCAAATTTGAAGCATGACATGTTGGGTATCAATTTACTTGGCGTAACATTATCTTTCACAATATAAAAAAAAATTGGGTTAACTTTACTGCTGTCTTATTTTTTAATTCAAAAAAGTGTATTTTTTCCAAAAAATGTCGCTTGTAAGACCGCTGCGCAAATACGATGTGACATAAAGTATTGCAATGACCGCCATTTTATTCTCTAGGGTGTTGGAAAAAAATATATAATGTTTGGGGCTCTAAGTAATTTTCTAGCAAAAAAAACTGTTTTTAACTTGTAAACACTAAATCTCAGAAAGAGGCTCGGTCCTTAAGTGGTTAAACGTATAGCTTGAGGAAATAAATGTAGCAGTGAGTTTTCATACAGTCAATTTGAAACATTCCAATTTCTGTTTTGTGTTTTGAACAATATTTCTTCCCAGCCTAAGTCTTGGAAAGCAGCACTCAGTCTTGGGAATTTTGTTCCCTAAAAATTAAGTGTTTTTTTAAAATCTTATCTAGGATAGTTTGTTGATGGATTGCTTATCTAAAATCATGTTATGGTCACTGCCACCCAGCTATTCCTTCATTTGAACATAAGTAGTAATCTCCACATTGTTTGAGATTAATGGGTCCAGCAGAGCATAATTTTTTGTTGGGGCTTCTGTAAACTCTACCATAAAATTGTCTTGCTAATATTTTTTTTTAAATAAATCAATGGGACTTTTTAGGTGCCAAGACTATCAGAAAATCTTATATACTGTACACAAAAATATTTTTTTCTTTATATTTATATAAAAAAAATCACCAGATAGTTTGTGGCATAATCAATACAATCAACAAAATATAATAATAAATATACAGTATATACCTTAAAATTCTAAGTTCAAAATAAGACATTATAAATCCAGACTGGACTGTAAGTTAGACCTCTCCTCTCTGATTTGGACTGTCCTGGAACCTCCCACCTTGCATGGTACCCATCCAGGACCCAACCTGCCCCAATGTGGAGGTATTGGAAGCAACATTCAACACCATACAATGTACCCGAGAGAGGGCATCGGTATTTTGATGTTGTCCCCCTGGTCTGTGCTCTATCACAAAATGTAATTCTTGGACCAATAGGAATCACCAAGTCACCCTGGCATTGGTCTGCTTGTTTTGTCTCATCCAGGTCAATGGGGCATGGACTGACCCCAGGCGGAATCTCCTGCCTAGCAGAAAGTACTGCAGAGAGTCCAAAGCCCACTTTATGGTAAGACACTTTTTTCACCCGAGCAAACATTTTATCGACCTCCGTCGGTTTCCTACTGAGAAAAACCACAAAGTGCTTTCCCCATTGACCACTTGAGACAGGATCTCTCCTAAGCCCTCACTCAAGGCATCTGTCTGCACCACAAAATAAGAAAAATAAAGAGCTGTGAGCACTGGATGCTAGCACAATGCAGCCTTAAGCTTCCCTAAAGCTTCCTCAGCATCCACATTCCACTGTTTCCTACTAAGAAAAACCACAAAGTGCTCTTCCCCATTGACCACTTGAGACAGGATCTCTCCTAAGCTCTCACTCAAGTCATCTGTCTGCCCCACATATTCCTTTGAAAAATCAGGAGCCAATAGCACTGGATGCTAGCACAATGCAGCTTTAGGCTTCCCAAAACCTTCTTCAATATCCGCATTCCATCAAGTCAGTCGATGGTGCAGCAATGGTGGCAAAGTCAGGGACAAAACAGCACTAGGAGCCAACCATGCCCAGAAATGCCCTTGCTCACTCAAGGCATCTGACCAGATCGCCTTATTCCACATGTTTGCTGTGTCCCCCACATGGTTTCTCACAAACGGCAAACAGGACTTCTTATGACTTTCTTTCACCAATGTCTTTCTTCTTGTCACTCTTCCATAAAGGGCAGATTTGTGGAGAACACGACTAATAGTTGTCCTGTGGACAGATTCTCCCACCTGAGCTGTGGATCTCTGCAGCTCCTCCAGAGTTACCATGGACCTCTTGGCTCTTCTCTGATGAATGCTCTCCTTGCCCGGCCGGTCAGTTTAGGTGGACGGCCATGTCTTGGTAGGTTTGCAGTTGTGCCATACTCTTTCCATTTTCTGATGATGGATTGAACAGAGCTCCGTGAGATGTTCAAAGCTTGGATATTTTTTTTATAACCTAACCCTGCTTTATACTTCTGCACAACTTTATCCCTGACCTGTCTGGTGTGTTCCTTGTCCTTCATGATGCTGTTTGTTCACTAAGGTTCCCTAACAAATCTCTGAGGACTTCACAGAACAGTTGGCACCGAACACATGGATTCCAATGGGTTTTTTTTTCTTTTTAAGCACATGATTAGAGCACTGCGCCCTGAGCCCACCCAGTTTTGTGAGAATAGCGAATTAATATTCGCTATTGTCTTCCTGATTCCCCTCCCAGCCAATCAGGAAGTCCTGAGACCCGATTGACTGAGAAGAGAAGTGATCGTATTGGAGCGATCAGCCGAGGAGCAAAAATTCACCAAAAAATAATGAAGGCAGATATCACCAAAGGTCTTATATCACAGGTGTATGCGCAAATAACGGGCAGAATCAACACTCGGGTATAGAGTTGCCACCTCATCCCTTTAAACCCGAACACCTTTGAATTACACAGGTTCTGAGGCTAATTAAATGCAGATGAGGCACCAAGTGAGTTTAATTACCATGCAAAAACACATATTTTGGAAGGATAGACATCTTAACAGCTGTCATTCTACCCAAAAAAGATATAAGACAAGGTTCCCCCACGACATGACCTTTTTACTATTTTGCAATGCGTGGTTCATTTTGAATTTTTTTTACATATTCTGCTATATTCTTTATAATGTTCAAATGATGATAGTGTTCATCCAATAAGACCGAAACATTATATAAACCCCCAAACATTATATATTTTTTTTAGAAGAGACCACAGAGAATAAAATAGAGATCATTGCAATTTTTTTATGTCATATCGTATTTGCACATCGGTTTTTTAAATGCAATTTTTTTGGGAAAAAAAACATATTAATGCTTTTTAATGCAAAAAACACAATATATAGCCCAATTTTTTAAATTATATATAAAATATAAAAGATGATGTTAAGTTAAATCTCCATAGGCGGCACTTTAAAATTTGTACAGGTTACCTGTTTAGAGTTACAGAGGAGGTCTATTGCTAGAATTATTGCTCTCGCTATAACATTTGCGGTGATACCTCACATGTGTGATGTGAACACTGTTTACATATACGTGTGCAACTTACTTATCGAGCTCGCTTCTGCGCACGAGCACGGAGGGATGGGGCACCTTAAATTTTTTTTCTTATTTATTTATTTATTTATTTTACACTGTCCCTTTATTTTATTTTTTTTATAATCACTTTTATTCATATTACAAGGAATGTATACACATCTTGAAATAGAAATGAGGGATGACAGGTCCTCTTTATGGAGAGATCTGAGGTCTATAAGAACCCAAATCTCTCCTCTTCCTTTGAAAGCAAAAAAACATAGATTATGTGTTAAAAAAATTGTCTACTTCTGTCCTAGACCAGAAGAGGAGTCTGGTTGGATGCCAGCGGCATGTTTCGGTTGCTAGGGTGGGCTGCGCACATGCTCCCTGTGCTGGAAACTCCACTGTGCTTGTGCGGAATTCAATCTGCGTCCTTTGAGTCCTGCTGCAGAGAAGACTGGTGGATCTGGAGGTTTTTCCCTTTCTACATGGTTCCTTTCGGTGGAAGAACATCATTGAAGCTGGTCCAGTTCAAAGGAGAAGTCCTTTGAGATCCGGGACTTCCATCTCCCTACAGGACAACCATCTATCTGGATCTCTAAGCCTGTTTGATTCAATGTCGCTGACATTTGAATCCACCTGTTCTGGTAAGAGTATTCCATCTATTTCCACCTCAAGATTTCCATGCTGATGAACCACACACTAGAAGATTCTCCACTCACACTGGATTGTCTACCTATTGTATTGTGGGACTTCATCACTTACGTTGCTCATACTTATATCACAGTGGATAATATTCATGAGTTATTGAACTTTATTTGCATACATTTTACCTTTTTTTTGTTACAGTGGATAACATCCACTGATCACTGAATCTTATTCATACACACATATTTTTGGTCTTGCTTAGTTTTTAGTGCTACATTCTCACATCAGTCTATTTTGATTATTTGTCACATTCATGTGTAGCTGCTTTATGTTTTTCACATTTGGTTAGTGTGGTGTTACCACTGTTTATATTTGACAGAGGAAACTGCATAGGGGGGGCACAGAGGACACCACAATGGGGGAGGGGTGTGTGTAGGTGACAGGGGACATTATATGGGGGGGCAGATGACATGGACACTACAGTGGGGGGGTAAAGGGGACAGAGGACACTACATTGGGGAGTGAAGGGGACAGAGGAGACTGCATGGGGGGCACAGAGGACACTACAGTGAGGGGGTGAAGGGAACGGAGGACATTGCTTTGGGGGGCAGAGGACACTACAGTGGTGGGGACAGAGGACATCGCATGGGGGGGCAGAGGACACTACAGTGGTGGGGACAGAGGACATTGCATGGGGGCAGGGTACATTACAGTGGTGGGGACAGAGGACATTGCATGGGGCAGGGGACACTACAGTGGGAAGAGGGTGGAGGGGACAGAGGACACTGCATTTGGGGGGGTATAGGATACTACAGTGGAGGAGGGTGTGAAGGGGACAGAGGATATTGCCTTGGGGGGCAGAGGACACAAAAGTGTGGGGGTGTGAAGGGGACAGAGGAAACTGCATTGGTGGGGAATCAGAGGATACTACAGTGCGGGGAGAGTGTGAAGGGGACAAAGGACAGTGCTTTGGGGGGCAGAAGACACTACAGTGGGGGTGCGTGAAGGAGACAGAGGACACTGCTTTGGGTGGGGGGCACAGGACACTGCAATGGTAGGAGAGGCAGAGGACCCTACTGCAGGGTGGAGGGGGCAGGAACACTATAGTGGGGGGTGTAATGTGAAGGGGGGCAGGACACAGATATGGGGGGGGCAGAGGACACTATTATGAGGGAAATGATGTAAAGGGGAGTGGATGACACTAGAGGGAGTGGCGGGGGGCACAGGACACTATGCTGTGTTTTTATTGGGACCTTGATAGTTATTTTTTTAAAGAGCGTCCCCCCTCTTCCCCCAGGGATCTTTAATTTCCTCCATGTTGTCCACGTAGATCTCAACCTCTGAAAGGTTGCCTAGACCTGGTTTTACACTATAAATTAGCAATCATATATTTTTTTACAGAATCTGTTGGGTTTCAATGGCTGCTTAAGAGGTTGCTCCCATTCAGGGCCCTCTTACCCATATTTGATGGCACTTAGCTAAATTATCTAAATTTTGGGTTAACATATACAACCTCATTAGCCCTTTTCTCTATATAAACATTCACAGAGATCCCTTTGAGACTTTACACGGCCCTCTTCTATATTGAACTTCTAGAATCTATTCACAGCCTCTAAGTTTACAATAGTCGGAGACTGAGCCATAAAATTACAGTTTTTACATTTTTAAACCATTTAAAACATATTTAAATAAATTATGTCTAATGAAAAGCAGAAAATTAGACAAAAAATTCCAATAACATTTTTTCAATAGGGCAACTATGAATACATTATTCACAACCAACCATCAAGATCACACATCGTTTCGACTCTACTAAGTATTCTATCCATGACCGGGTCCAATAATAGGCTCACCTAGAAGACTATACAAAGCTTGTTTCCTATCCCCTCTATTAGACATGTTCAATTCATTTTGCTACGAATCTAAATGTGGACAAAATTTCCATTATTCAGAGATTCATTTGTATGCGAATAACGAATTTCTACTAATCCAAATTTAATTATAATCAAATGAATTAATCGAATTTCAAATTTGAAATGGAAACAAATTACAATAAACACAGTAAGGTAATAAAGTGAAATAAGATGATTCCTACTTAGGCTGCTTTATAAAATAGAAAAATAAAAAAGAAAAGACTACAATACAATACAATAGAAAACAATAAAATAAAAAAAAAAATAGAAAGTGAAAAAAATGTATAGAAAAGAAAACAATAGAATTTAATAAAAGAGAATAGAATGGAATAAAATAGAAAATAACAGAACAGAAAAAATAGAAAATAATGGAACAGAAAATAACAAAATAGAAAAGAATAGAATAGAAAAAAAGGAAAAAAGAACAGAAAATATAGGAGGAGAATAGAATGGAATAAAATCTAAAATAAAAGAATACAGTACAATACAATTGAAAAAAACTAGAATAGATTAGAATAAAATAGAATAAAAAAGATTAGAATAGGATGAAATAGAAAGAATATAGCCATCTTCTGAAATTCTAATTTAAAATAAATTAGAATTTTCAAATCAATTTAAAAATAACGAATATACCAACTGAATCCGAATATACAAAACAAAATTATGAAAATGAATCATCCTAAGGTAATCAATATGATTAAACCAAATTATTAACTTACGAGTGAATCCGAAAAGTAAAAAAAAATGTTCTGTTGTGCACATCTATACCCTTTATCCTTTTGTATGATTATTTGATTGGATATTTTGTGGATTATTGATCCAGGGAATATCCAATTGCCTCCAGGGGGATCAGAAAGGACCCCCCCCTGCTGTAGTAAATCGGACTGTGCTTCATGGGAGGTTTTTTTTGCCTTCCTCTGGAACAACTGTGGGTATAGGATTGTGCATATGGAGGTTTTCTATTTGTTTATAGTTTTCTATTGGTTGAAATAGATGGGTAATAAGAAAGGAAGGGATACAACAACGAAATATAGAAAAGAACAATGTTTATTGAAAAATACATAACATGAATAGAGCATTAAAAAAATTAAAAATCATGTATAATGATGCACAACATATACAGTGGGCCTTTGTGTGTTAACGCGTTTCACCGTTAGGCTTCTTCAGGACACATCCAAGGTTTTACAGATAGTAATAGAGAGGACGGATCTCACTGTCTTGCAGGGAAAAAAGTCTCAGATATAGATATCCAAATGAAGATCTTCAAAAGTACCGTCCCCACAGGGACTGATTCACTTTAGTCTGCGCATGAGTAGGTAGAACCAGCCAGATCTGCTTGCAAAATGGAGCAGAATTAATAGCCAAGTAATTCCAAAGGCAGGGGCACGATGATACCATAGGCGGTGACCCAGTACCAAAGACAAACGATAGAGGGAGTTAAGGCATTAAAGCCCACCTACCATTATAGTAATTGGACAAAGACTCATGTACCTAGACAGAGTACTGTGAAGTTGTCAAGAATATATAACAAGATTTCCAAAAAGGAAAAATGACGAGTGGCCCCTGGGAGACAACCTTCCGCTAGTCACTTTGTTGTGTCGTTGTTGTTCCCTATGCCTTTAAAGTCCGACCTAGGTTTACTGTCTAAAGTATCCCTCCCTTTCTTTGTACCCCTCTAAATTACGGATGTGGCGATGTGAGAGCTTTCTCCTTTTTTCATGGTTGAAATAGATGTACTTTGTGTCTTTTTTCAGCTTGACTAACAATGTAACTCTATTTCTCTAATATGACTCTTACTGTACCTTGCCTGCTGGTCATCTATGTCAATGACACCATAAATATAATGATATTTATTGTAATATTTTACCTGTCCAGCATTCAATATGCCTTTTGTTTGACATGTGTAATTCGTTTCATTCCAAATTTGTTTTTTAACACATTTTTCCACATATTCATAAATTTGAATATTCAAAAATTCGTAAATTCGAAACTTTCGAAAATCTGAAAACCACGAAAATAATAACTAACTAATAATAGCTTAACTATTACTAACTATAAAATTATAGCTTTTGGAATTTTCTTTCAAATTTGGCTGTTAGTGAACGTAACGAATACGAATGTATTTGAAGTTACGAATTGTCCAAAATAACAAATGCTGTACCTAAACGACTGGAACGTAACAAATTAATAATAATAAATAACAATAATAATAATAAAAACATTTTACTATTAATATTATTATTCATTATTAATTAATTCCGTTCCATTTGTTTAGATGCGGGATTCGTTATTTCAAATAATTTGTTACTTCAGATAAATTCGTATTGATTACGTTCACTAACAGCTAAATTTGAAAGGAAATTCCAATACCTATAATTTAATAGTTAGTTATAATTAGTTAGTTATTCTTTAGAATTTTTGGACTTTCTTTCTTATTTACGAATCTTTGAATTGACGAATTTACGAATTGCGATCATAACGAACGACCCAAAAAAAAAAAGAAACGAATGAAAACGAAAACGGATGAATTTTTCAGCAGTGCACATGTCTACTATTACTGTACCTTGCCTGCTGGACATCTATGTCAATGACACCATAAATATAATGTCATTTATTGTAATAGTTTACCTGTTCAGCATTCAATACACCTTTTGTTAAAAGAAATAAGTAAAAGGATACAAAAAGAGTAAAATATATTAAATTAATTAAAAACTTAAAGGATGCCTTCCCAACTTATACACACATACAGTACATATACATGCTGCAAATACATACACATACTAAGTCAGGACACATGTATGTACATATACCCCAGGTACACATCCTGCACACACCAGAAATAGAAAAATAACTTTATTTATTATAATAATTTTGGAGATAATATTTTCATTTAACTCTGACATGATAGGCTGTAACCGTTTTTAATTAATCACCATTTAGCAATTTTGAGTATCCTAATTTTTCACTGGCTTGAAAGAACCCAACATTTTTAGTCTAGAAATATTTGATAATTATTAATCAAACATAGCCTCATATATTTTTTTATACATCATATTTGTGGATTACTTGAGTCTGAAAATATAACTAAGGGCAAAACTTTTTTTTTCCGTTTTGGA
Organism: Lithobates septentrionalis; assembly: GCA_037952835.1. Classification (NCBI taxonomy): domain Eukaryota; kingdom Metazoa; phylum Chordata; class Amphibia; order Anura; family Ranidae; genus Lithobates; species Lithobates septentrionalis. The sequence continues at coordinate 273,666 of JBBDGP010002710.1, forward strand.
CGAAGTGGAGAGGGATTAGATGCCCTGTCAGGTTTTTATTGCTGTCTTTGCCCCCCCAATAGGGGGATTCCCCCTCTCCCCTTCCCCCTCTGTGTCCTGTTTACCGTTATCATTAAAAGTGAAAGTAAAAGGGAATCCAAAATTTTGTGTTGTCACCAGAGTAGTAATAAAGGGGAAATCTTCCAATGGGGACACTAGTTCTGGTGACTTAGGGGCCCAAATTGATTCCATTGATTTGCAGGGATTTCCTCTCCCTTCCTGTTTTGACTCTGGGACAGGAAGTGAAGGTAAATCTCCCCAATGGGACACAGATAGCAAAAAAAAACTGACAGGGGTTATAACCCTCCCTTACTCTATCCAAAATGAAAATAGTTTTGCCTATAGTTCTATTTGAATGCATACAGGTAGACATGTGCACTGCAAAAAATTTTGTTCGTTTCGTCTTTTTTTCCCCCTTTTTCGGGTCATTCGTTATGATCGCAGTTCGTAAATTTGAAAATTCATAATTACATAAATTCAAAGATTTGTAATTTAATAATAAATGAATAATAAATAATAATAACAAAAAGTTTTTATTATTATTATTATTATTATTGTTATTTATTATTATTAATGCGTTACATTCTATTAGTTTAGATATGGCATTCGTTGTTTTGGATAATTCAGAACTTCTGAAAAATTCGTATTCGTTTTGTTCACTAACAGCCAAATTTGAAAGGAAATTCAAAAAGCTATTATCAATTAGTTAGTTATTATTTCAGATTTATGAATTTTTGAATTTACAAAATTTTCAAATATTTTAGAATTTACGAATATTCGGAAAAATTTGCTAAATGGGTTTTTCGTTAATTTGAATGTTTCCAAATGAACTCATTTGTCGAAATGCGTTAAAAAACTAATTGGAAACTAAACGAATTGCACATGTCTAGATACAGGTCCGCTTGTGCAATAGGTAAAGAGGCAGCTAAATGATGATGTGTTTCACTAGTACTTTCCTCAGAAACTAAAAAAAAAATGAAATACTTTACATACAGTTTTTCTGCAAGCCTTGCTTGACACCTAAAATGTCCAAATGATTTACTAAAAATATGTGTTTAATATTGTAAGTATTCTGAGTTGACAATCTTCATCCATCAATCCAATGAAAACAATATCTTGGACACTTGCTTACCATCCATACAGCACTGACATAGATATCCACACTTACACATAATTGAGGTCCCTGTACTTGGGGTAAAAAGGAGAAAATAATTTAGTAAAAATATTATTATATTATTATTATTATTATACAGGATTTATATCATGCCAACAGTTTGCTCAGCACTTTACAACATGAGGGCCCTACTCCGAAGAGCTTACAATTTAACAGGGAGGGAGGGTCAAGAGACACAAAAGGTAATTTTGGGAGCAATATGATTTTATGCAAAAAATGTTGCTCATTATTCAAACTAAAGCTCCATTTTTTCATATTTCTTCCATTTGTCAGCTGTGTGCCAGTTAAACACTAGACATGTGCGGTTCGTTTCGTTCTGAATTAATATTCGGACATATTTTTCGTTATTCAAAGATTCAGATATATCCGAATACCCAAATTACAATATAAACAAAATGTACCGAATGCTCTGCATAACGAAATGAAAATGAAATTTTGGAAATTCGGACTGAAATTGGAATTGAATGTTACATCGAACTCCAGTCGAATTCTAACTGTACACATATTGCTGAAGTAAAAGACAGTGTGTGTGTTCTTACAGTACCATTTCAAAATAATTGCTGTTTTAGTTAAGCCAATGGTGATTTAAAGAGTCTTTGTAATCTTTTGATGAAGATTTTTCTTTTGTTTGTTCACTTTGCCACATTGAAATTGAAAAAAAAAATCCAAAGTTTTTAATTCAAGTGATTCAAATGTATTGATTTAGAACATTTCGAATAATAAAAAAAAAAATTGGTTAATTTAAAGAAAATTTGAAAAATTCCGAATACAAATCCCGAATGCGAATTGAACAAATCAACTGAATTTAACAAAACGAAATAACTAGATTAACGAATCAAAACGAAATAAAACTATTTTTTTTTCATCATGCCCATGTCTTTTAAACACCTTTAAAGATGCATTAAGATCTTTGTAAAAAGAATGATGGTAAAAAAAATAGTAATTTTGAGAAAAAACAAAGGATATTGAAACTGCTACATTCAGTCTGCGGGTTACAACCACCCCTGGTCATGCAAGTGTATGTAAAGCTATGAGCCTCTGACATGTTTACATTTTATAAAGGACATTACTAATATTTTTAGGAAAATAGAAGAGTTGCTGGGTGTCAGAGAGTCAGAGGCACCACATCCCTCAATAAGCAGAACAAAAAGGGTGCCAAGCACACACTTGTTTTTATATATATAAAATAACTTAAAGATGTATATATATATATAACTAAATCAAAACGAAATAACTAAAATATATATAAAATAACTTAATTTATTGTTTCAACATTTTAAAACCAACATTTCACATAAAAAAGCATGATACAGTATCCATACGACAAAGGTACAGGTGCAGTGACTTCGGCTCTACATGTTTCGCCAAGGTATGGCTTCTTCAGGAGAATTTTATAAATACTGCATATAGAATCAGTAAGAATTCAAAACAGCACAATAGTCACATATGCGACTGACATTCATCAAAAGTTCATAACACACATATGTATATGAAATAAATCATAACAATAAATACATTTGTTGCTTTTACTGACATTTTTAGTCACAGAAATACAAAAAGTGTCCACACAATGATATTTTCATCATGATGCCAGAATTAACCTTAAGTGATAATAGGACCTCATAAGTGCCTCTATAAGGTCATTGTTCCTCAGGCTGTAGATCAGAGGATTCAGCAATGGGTTAATGAGTGCAGATAGAACTGTAAACAGTTTGTTTAAATTGACCATATGGCTGGAAGCTGGAACCATATAAATAAAAATTAAGGAGCCATAAAATATGGAGACCACCGTAATATGTGATGAGCATGTGGACAATGCTTTCATCTTTCCAGTCTTGCTACGGATTCTGAGGATGGTCCTGAAAATAAAGACATAGGGAAGAAAGGTCAAAAGAAAGGCTCCGAATCCAAAACCACCGCCTACTACAAATATGACCACCATGTTTATGAAGGTGTCAGTACATGTAATTTGATATAAGCGTGGAAGGTCACAAAAGAAGTTGCGGATGGAAGCTGTTCTGCAGAAGGACAACCTCAACAAAAATAAAGTATGAACAAAGGAGGCAAAACATCCTGCAACCCAGACCAGAGAGGCCATACGAGCACACACCCTCCAAGACATCATTAGTTTGTAATGTAGGGGGTGGCAGATGGCAATGTAGCGGTCGTAGGACATAGCCAGGAGCAAGAACATTTCTGAAGCAGCAAAGGAGAGGTAGAAAAAGACTTGGGCTATACAGGCAGGAATGGATGAAATTGGAAAGAGGGCATTGAGGCCTATTCTGTGGGCCTCAGGGACTTTTAACGGTGCTGAGATCAAAAATATATATACAAAGTATATCATAAAATAATGTTTTATTTAAACAATCTCATTAAAAACAGACATAGGCAAAAGAAAATAAATAAATGAAAAAACAGAATGGGGTAATTCTTTGATACAAAAATTAATACCACTTTCTCAACATGTTTCGCTTTCATAAGCTTCTTCAGGAGATATATTTGTGATATTAAAGTCAGCTATAGGAAATAGAAAATATATATATAAACAATACATGTATATGTCTGCTTGTACGTCAAACAATTATATTTATCCTTATTTTTATTATAGACACAGTATTAAACAATAAATAAAGAAGAGTAAGCAAGTCTTAATATATCTGTAAACATCACATGTTCAAATATGAAGTATAAAGTATAAACAAAAAAAAAAAAAAAAAAAAAAAAAAATAGTTTGAATAAGGGAGCTTACCTTTACAAAAGTAAAGAAAAAAAGAAGGGAGAGGGGGAAAAAAAATGAGGGGTAGGGTTTTTTTCGGTAATTGCAAATGCTTTCTCCTTAGTCCTCACTTCCCAAAAAGAGGCATGCAGAGAGGGATAAAACTAAGAATTCTCTAAGAGGAGAAAAAATTAAAATCAGTATATATGTATAAATAAGGTCAATATGAGTTAAAGTGCACTGGTCAGTGAACATATATATAGGGATGAAAAGAAATCGGGTAATTACCTCCGGTAGAATCAATTGGGAATGACACAGATTACATCCAAAAGATGAGAATAGCAGAATTGCTAACAAAGTAAAAGGACGGTTCTGATGTTTTAGTGAAGTGACAGTCGAGGGAGGGGCAATATGCATCCATACGCAGCTGCCGAGTGAGCTGGACCTGGAGGTATTGCTGCACACTTTCACAAAGAACCTAAGGGATAGAGGTATAATCGGAGGGTATATTGAAATGTCATATAGACTAAAGTGCATCGTTACTGCAAGTGGGGGGATAAATAAGAAAACTTACTGTTGGTAGTTAATATCCTGTTGAAGGAGTCCCGTTGTCCATTAGGAAAGTGTCTGCCCCATGTATTAAACAGGAGAGTGACAGAGGTTAGCGGGGAAACGAAGCCCCGCTTTTAAACCTCTCCAGCGTGACGACGTCTGACTCGTCATCACGCTGCGGACTAAAGGAGACACCTGCGCATGCGCACGTATCCGATTTCTATTCAGGAAATAGCATGGGTGACGTCAGGCATTACAGGTTGACCCGCGGCCATCTTGGGAAATCCTGTGCCCTGAGTATAATACTGCGGAAGCTCATAGGGCTCAAAAAGGCAAAAATATAGATTCTACATAATGTATAATGACGCGATTTGGGGTAAAAAATCTCTGAAAGAGCACAACTATGCCGCAACCGTAAATGGGAAAACTATATACCCTGTATTATAATTTTTAAATTTTTAAAAAAGGCCCAAAGATATTAGCGATAATGTGGTAGCATAGTGATGCCATTGTATGTAAATCGGAAAACAAGAAAAGCAGCATTAGGTGTCTAGACACGGGCGACTAAGCCATCAAGACATTGATTACGACTTGATTAGCTGAGTGCCCGGGGTGTCCGTGCATACCAAAAGGGATGGAGGGAAGGGGACCGAGAGTAAAGCATAGGCTCATACCATAATCCAAATCATAAAGTGAATAAATATCAAAAAAATAATAAATTTAGAAAAGTATATATACATAAGAAAATTGATCCTTCAATCAGTTACATTAATCAGTTGGAAAAAAAAAAAAAAAAACATATAATTATTGTGAAATTATAAAAAAGGTTTGTAACTCAAGGCATCATTTAGGCCAGGATGTTTTAAAGCATTAAGAGTAACAATCCACTTAGTTTCACGTTGTAATAAGATTTTATCATAGTCCCCCCCTCTTTCATTTGGGGGGACATGTTCCAAGGCATAAAAGTGCATCATCCTATCATCAAATTGGTGATGGAGACCCATATGTCGGCTTATAGGGGTCTCCATCTTCTTTTTACACACTAGGGAGACATGGTCTCTAATCCGGTGGAAGAAGGGGCGTTTAGTTTTCCCCACGTAATATGCATTGCATTCACATGTCATTATATAGACTACGCCTATGGATTGGCATGTAACTAGAAAGTTGGGATTGTATAACTGACCATTAGGAAGAATGATATTGCGAGATGCATAAATATATCTGCAAAAATCACATTTGTGACAAGGTTTGGTACCCTTGTTTTTAGTATGGGTTGTGGATCGTGGGGCATAATGGCTGTGTACTATACGATCTTTAATTGATCGAGATCGTCGAAATGTAATCTCGGGGTAGTCTTTCAAGTGTTTGGACACCTTAGGGTCGCCCATCAGTAAATACCAGTGCTTTTGCAGCAAATCCCGCATTTGCCGATGTTGTCCGGAGAAGGTAGTGATCATTCTCAGGCTTGGGGGCGATTTTGGTTTTGTGGGCTTATAAATTAATTGACTACGTTGGCTTCTTTTGGCTCTAAGGTAAGCTCTTTTTAAACATTTGTTACTGTATCCCCGGGTCTTTAGACGTTCCCTCAGTGCCCTGGCCTCGGATTCAAAATGGATATTTTCACTGCAATTTCTCCTCAGTCTTAGGTACTGTCCATAGGGGACATTATCTATGAGTGGTTGGGGATGAGAACTGGCAGCATGCAGGAGTGAATTTCCCGCTGATGCTTTCCGAAATAGGGTGGTCCCTATAGTTCTGTCTGGATTAATGAAAAGAGTGACATCCAAAAAGGTTAAGGTGGTTTGACTTGCTTCCATGGTAAAGGTTAAATTATAGGGATTGGTTTTTAAACCCTCAAAGAAGGACGCAAGGTCCTCCCTGCTGCCAGTCCATATTAGGAATACATCATCAATATATCGTTTCCATATTGATATGTTTTCCATTGGGTTTTGCAAATCTTCCCTAAATAAGAGATTTTGCTCCCACTCCCCCAGGTACAGGTTCGCATAGGTGGGGGCACATCTGGTGCCCATAGCGACCCCCTGCACCTGGAGGTAGTGGGAGCGAGCAAACAAAAAAATATTGTTCATAAGAATGAACCTCAGGAGATCCAAAATGAAGCTCCTATAGGTCTCGGGGACATCCCCATCTCTGGAGATGAAGCCCTCCACAACTGCCACCCCCAAATGGTGGGGGATGGAGTTGTAGAGGGCCTCCACATCCAGAGCTACCAGCCACGCCCCCTCTGGGATGGTCAGACCATCCAAAACTCGAAGGAGTTCACTGGTATCTTGTAGATAGGATGTCAAGCTTTCTACATGCGGTCTGAGAAATTCATCTATCAGTTGACTGGCATTTTCCGTAAGGGATCCGTTTCCGGATACGATCGGTCTGCCAGGGGGGTTATTTAAACTCTTATGTACCTTGGGAAGGGCGTACAGTGTAGGAATCCGAGGGCAGGGCACATTGAGAAACTCCCACGTCGATTTTGTGATTTGGCCCTGGCTATATGCGGTTCCAATCAGCTTTCTATAGCAAATGGTCATGTTGGAGACATGCGTCTCTGAGACTTTCCTGTACCAGTCGCGATTTTGTAAAAGGCGTAAGACCATGGATTCATATTGTTCAGTCGTCATTACTACTAGATTGCCTCCCTTATCTGATGGCTTGACCACCAGACGGGAGTCCAACTGTAGTGACTTTAAGGCCAGTTTTTGTTGGCTTGTAAGATTTGATTGTTTGATGCCCTTCCATTTAGTCCTGCAGATGTCCTCAGTGACCTGATGGATAAAGGCCCACACATTGGGATTGCCCTGTAGTGTGGGAAAAGTCTTGGATTTTGGTTTGTACTCCTTAGGGGTGAAAGGCACAACTGGATAGGAGGCATCAGATGCCTGACCAGGACAACCGTCCTGATCAAGAGTCTGGGCCTCCAGGAGATCTATCTCGTCTATATGACCTTCGTCCCAGAGCTCCATGAGCTCTTCCATTGCTTTAATCTCATTCAGTGTGATATTTTCTACTGTGGATTGAGGTGGTGTTGTATTAGGTCGTGCGGATTTGTCAAACATAATGCGAAGCATTAATTTGCGGGCGAATAGGTTGAGATCTTTGATGAGTTCGAACTGATCAATTTTCTGTGTCGGACAGAAGGTCAATCCTAATTCCAGGACAGACAACTGATCAGCACTAAGAGGGATGGAAGACAAATTTATTATTTCAAATTTCTGGCCTGTTTTTGGAGACCCTCCGTGATGGTCATCTTTTTCGATTCGTGTACCGGTTGGGTGAAGATCGGAGCCGGACGAAAATCCGACTGGTTTGATTCATGAGTGTGATTAGTTGAGGGTGCCGAAGTTGGGGATAATGAAGTGCTCGCATGGGTATTGGGAAGAGTGTCCCGATGTGTCAGTGCGTGTGAGGTATTAAATTTGGCCGTAGTGGCTCTCGTGTGGACTGGAGTGCGGTTTGTGTTTGGGTGTCGCTTACTTGACCCCGTAGGTGCGTGGGTGTTGCCAGTAGTGCGCATTTTGGAGGATCCAGAATCCTTGGAGCTTGCCGGTGCCTGTGAGGAGAGGGAGGAAGCAGAAGAGGTGTCAGAATCATTAGTATCGGAGGGAGGATCTCCAAAAGTTTGCCTATGAGCATTTTGTCTCTTGCTTTTTTTAGGTTGTGTCCAGACATATGCCTGATTGTTGTCATATGATACTTTATCTCTTAAAAATTTCTTTTCCTTAGTTTTTAAGATTTCAGCTACATAGGTCTCAATGTGTGTTTTGAGGATTCCCTCACGGTTAGAGAAAAGTTCACTTGAAACAATCAGGCTATTTTCAGCATATAGCTTTTCTATCTCCTTGTCAAGAGAGGCCAACTCTTCATCATAGTAACCACATAGTAGTTCCATCATTCTCATAGAGCATGATTGAAGATTTGTCTCCCAATTGGTTCTAAAGTTCGATTCCAATTTATTCACTGTGGGAAAAATCTGGATTCTCAACCCCCAAGGGGCTATTTGATCGTCCAGATATTTCAAGAAGTACCATTTATTCCAATACACCCTTGCCTTTTTCTCCAGCATTCGCTGGAGACGAAGGAAGAAGCGGTCCATTGATAGGCCACCTCCAGTGGCATTCTGGGACTTATGGATCTGGTCCATGAATCCCTCAAAGGCATTACCGCAATGGTGGGCCATAATGAAAACCAAAAGAAAAACAAAACCAAGAAGAAACCAAAATAAAGATAAAAGAACAAAAACAATTGCAAAAGCAAAAGCAAAAACTAAGTAATAAGAGTATTCTTGTAGAAAAATCTAGATCATTGAGTATACATCAATCAAGATGAATAGATAATAATACATTAATGCATTCAATTTTGAAATTTCCTCAAACTTCTGAAGGTGAAAAGGTGGGTAACACCTCAGGGTTCAGTTAAAAGAAAGAATTTTTGAAATAAGAGGAAAATTCAGAAGCACCACATCCCATATAGTAAATTTTGAAATTGGAAAGAGGGCATTGAGGCCTATTCTGTGGGCCTCAGGGACTTTTAACGGTGCTGAGATCAAAAATATATATACAAAGTATATCATAAAATAATGTTTTATTTAAACAATCTCATTAAAAACAGACATAGGCAAAAGAAAATAAATAAATGAAAAAACAGAATGGGGTAATTCTTTGATACAAAAATTAATACCACTTTCTCAACATGTTTCGCTTTCATAAGCTTCTTCAGGAGATATATTTGTGATATTAAAGTCAGCTATAGGAAATAGAAAATATATATATAAACAATACATGTATATGTCTGCTTGTACGTCAAACAATTATATTTATCCTTATTTTTATTATAGACACAGTATTAAACAATAAATAAAGAAGAGTAAGCAAGTCTTAATATATCTGTAAACATCACATGTTCAAATATGAAGTATAAAGTATAAACAAAAAAAAAAAAAAAAAAAAAATAGTTTGAATATAGTTTGATGATAGGATGATGCACTTTTATGCCTTGGAACATGTCCCCCCAAATGAAAGAGGGGGGGACTATGATAAAATCTTATTACAACGTGAAACTAAGTGGATTGTTACTCTTAATGCTTTAAAACATCCTGGCCTAAATGATGCCTTGAGTTACAAACCTTTTTTATGATTTCACAATAATTATATGTTTTTTTTTTTTTTTTTTTTTTTTTTCCAACTGATTAATGTAACTGATTGAAGGATCAATTTTCTTATGTATATATACTTTTCTAAATTTATTATTTTTTTGATATTTATTCACTTTATGATTTGGATTATGGTATGAGCCTATGCTTTACTCTCGGTCCCCTTCCCTCCATCCCTTTTGGTATGCACGGACACCCCGGGCACTCAGCTAATCAAGTCGTAATCAATGTCTTGATGGCTTAGTCGCCCGTGTCTAGACACCTAATGCTGCTTTTCTTGTTTTCCGATTTACATACAATGGCATCACTATGCTACCACATTATCGCTAATATCTTTGGGCCTTTTTTAAAAATTTAAAAATTATAATACAGGGTATATAGTTTTCCCATTTACGGTTGCGGCATAGTTGTGCTCTTTCAGAGATTTTTTACCCCAAATCGCGTCATTATACATTATGTAGAATCTATATTTTTGCCTTTTTGAGCCCTATGAGCTTCCGCAGTATTATACTCAGGGCACAGGATTTCCCAAGATGGCCGCGGGTCGACCTGTAATGCCTGACGTCACCCATGCTATTTCCTGAATAGAAATCGGATACGTGCGCATGCGCAGGTGTCTCCTTTAGTCCGCAGCGTGATGACGAGTCAGACGTCGTCACGCTGGAGAGGTTTAAAAGCGGGGCTTCGTTTCCCCGCTAACCTCTGTCACTCTCCTGTTTAATACATGGGGCAGACACTTTCCTAATGGACAACGGGACTCCTTCAACAGGATATTAACTACCAACAGTAAGTTTTCTTATTTATCCCCCCACTTGCAGTAACGATGCACTTTAGTCTATATGACATTTCAATATACCCTCCGATTATACCTCTATCCCTTAGGTTCTTTGTGAAAGTGTGCAGCAATACCTCCAGGTCCAGCTCACTCGGCAGCTGCGTATGGATGCATATTGCCCCTCCCTCGACTGTCACTTCACTAAAACATCAGAACCGTCCTTTTACTTTGTTAGCAATTCTGCTATTCTCATCTTTTGGATGTAATCTGTGTCATTCCCAATTGATTCTACCGGAGGTAATTACCCGATTTCTTTTCATCCCTATATATATGTTCACTGACCAGTGCACTTTAACTCATATTGACCTTATTTATACATATATACTGATTTTAATTTTTTCTCCTCTTAGAGAATTCTTAGTTTTATCCCTCTCTGCATGCCTCTTTTTGGGAAGTGAGGACTAAGGAGAAAGCATTTGCAATTACCGAAAAAAACCCTACCCCTCATTTTTTTCCCCCCTCTCCCTTCTTTTTTTCTTTACTTTTGTAAAGGTAAGCTCCCTTATTCAAACTATTTTTTTTTTTTTTTTTTTTTTTTTTGTTTATACTTTATACTTCATATTTGAACATGTGATGTTTACAGATATATTAAGACTTGCTTACTCTTCTTTATTTATTGTTTAATACTGTGTCTATAATAAAAATAAGGATAAATATAATTGTTTGACGTACAAGCAGACATATACATGTATTGTTTATATATATATTTTCTATTTCCTATAGCTGACTTTAATATCACAAATATATCTCCTGAAGAAGCTTATGAAAGCGAAACATGTTGAGAAAGTGGTATTAATTTTTGTATCAAAGAATTACCCCATTCTGTTTTTTCATTTATTTATTTTCTTTTGCCTATGTCTGTTTTTAATGAGATTGTTTAAATAAAACATTATTTTATGATATACTTTGTATATATATTTTTGATCTCAGCACCGTTAAAAGTCCCTGAGGCCCACAGAATAGGCCTCAATGCCCTCTTTCCAATTTCAAAATTTACTATATGGGATGTGGTGCTTCTGAATTTTCCTCTTATTTCAAAAATTCTTTCTTTTAGGCAGGAATGGATATTGATCTGCTTTTTGTGACCAAATCAAAGAGCATCCTTGGTGCGGTCACTGATGAATAGGACATGTCCAGAAATGCCAAGTTGGCAAGAAAAAAATACATTGGGTTGTGCAGATGGTAGTCAGTGAGGACCAAGAAAAAAATAAGAAGGTTTGTGATAACAGTCATCAGATAGATGAGAAGGAAGAGCATAAAAAGTACATTCATGGTCAGTGGATGGTCTGATAGACCCACGAGAGTGAAAGAGGAAATCTCTGTCATATTTCTCATTTTATTTTCCATGTTTAAGTGTATCACTATAATACAATATTAAAATTATGGATCTGAGGATTTACTAATTGGAAAACATGTACGGTGTGCCTACACATTACACTCAGATTTACATGTAGGCATTTGTACCAGCGAATGATTTATTCTTATATAAAATGTTGACATTCCCTCAGGACAGGCTGCTGTGTTGTAAAGACACAAAGGTGAACGTCACATAAATGTCTCCTAAGATATAATTTATAACACCTGGGGAGCCCCTTTTCTACAATTGAGAACAGTCTCTAAAATTTGAATTTAAAATCCACTGAAAGTGTTTCTATCTTTTTGACACCTATTTTACTTATTGGCTAGTGGACAGAGTGATCTAAAACACTATAAAAGGAACTTATAGTTCAAACTTCTATACATACAGCACCCCTCCAGACTAGCGCCACATGCAATCTCCGTGGGCATCTAGGGTACTCACCTCCATTTACTATTGGAAAATATAGATGATTAGGAGCCACACGCCAAAGATCTCTTCCATGTAAATGTTCTTTGTTGAACCATCCATAATATATATGCTTCCATGACCTCATTGCTCAAGGATCACCTTGCCTTAACGCATCTAACTGAAATGGCTTGATGAAATGCGTAGGTTATGGTTTTCCTTGGGCATGGACATTATTATTATACAGGATTTATATAGCGCCAACAGTTTGCGGAGCGCTTTACAACATGAGGGCAGACAGTACAGTTAAAATATAGTTTAAAACAAGAGGAATCAGAGGGTCCTGCTCATTAGAGCTTACAATCTAGAAGGGAAGGTCAAGTGATACAAAAGATAATAACTGTGGGGGGGGATGAGCCGATGGAGAAAATAAAAATACAGTTTTTAGGTGGGGGCAGAACAGGCTACTCTGAAGAGAAGGGATTTTAGGTATTTTCTAAAAGTGGCCAGAGAAGAAGATAGTCAGATAGATTAGGGTAGGGAATTACATTGGATGGGGGAGGCTCGGAAAAGGTCCTGGAAGGGAACATGGGAGGAGGTGACAAGGGAGCTAGAGAGTAGGAGGTGTTAGGAGGAATGAAGAGAATGATTAGGTTGGTATTTTGAGACTAGACTAGTGATGTAGCTGAGGACCAAGTTGTGGATGGCTTTCTAAGTTGTTTTTAGTATTTTGAATTTATTTTGTTGGGTGAGCGGAAGCTAATGGAGGGATTGGCAGAGAGGAGTAGCAAACACTGAATGGTTGGTAAGGTGGATGAGCCCGGCAGCAGCATTCATGATGGACTGAAAAGGGATAGCCTATGTAAAGGTAAGCCAGTGAGGAAGAAGTTGCAGTAGTGAGATGAACAGGGAATGACCTAGAAGCTGAGCTTAGTGGTGTCATTGGTTAGGATGAGTTCAGAGTCCAGGAGTACACCTAGAACCTTGGCATACGGGGACGGGTTGATAGTAGGGATGAGCTTTATGTTCGGGCCGAACATGAGTTCGACTCGAACATTGGCTGTTTCGCCCGTTCGTCGAAAGCCGAACATTATGGGGCATTTGCGCCGAATTCGAGCGCCGCATAATGCCCCATAATGCACTGTGGAAGCGCAGTGCATTGCTGTATGATGAATGGCCAAAACATGCACCATGACCTGCATGCTTTGGCTATCCCAGCGCCCTCTGCTAAGAGAGCCATAATTGACCAAAGGCAGGGTGCCTTTGGCCAATCGTGGCTCAGGGGGACTAAGTCCACACCCGACACTATATAAGGCTGCCTGCACGTCGGTGTGTACCCCGTGTAGTGTGTTGTTGGCGTGCATGGAGAGAGAGTGTCATTTAGATTGAGCAGGCAGGCAGGCAGGTTATTCAGTTAACTGCAGTGTATTTAATATATATACACAGACAGTCTATATATATATATATATCCACTGCATCAAGTTTAGCTAGATCTGACTGCAGGCCATTCCTGGTGTACTTTTTCTAATATACTTCAGACAGGCAGGTTTTTCAGTTAGCTGCAGTGTATTTAATATATATTATACAGACAGTCTTGTATATATATCCACTACATCCAGTTTAGCAATATCTGACTGCAGGCCATTCCTGGTGTACTTTTTCTAATATACTTCAGGCGGTATACAAAGTACACAGTACCGTGCACCCATAGTGCAGTTGCTACTACGTTTCTGGTGGTGTACACAGTACACAATACATACAGTGCACCCATAGTTGCTATTACACTTCTGTTGGTGTACACAATACCGTGCACCCCTAGTGCAGTTGCTACTACTTTTCTGGTGGTGTACACAATACATACAGTGCACCCATAGTTGTTATTACACTTGAATGAATGAGTGACTTGTATAGCGCTACCTATGTGAACTGAATCGTCTCAGGGCGCTTTTTGCCGCCGGTGACCATCTGCGGTATAGCGCAGTCCTTTGCCCCATGGGGTCCTGACGCGCTTAAAAACACATACTCATACAACATACACATATACCAGCAAAACTATTGCTGCTAGGTGAAAATGCTAACCACTACACCACTGTGCTGCCCTAACCACTACACCACTGTGTACACCAACACTTCTGTTGGTGTACACAGTACACAATACATACAGTGCACCCATAGTTGCTATTAGACTTCTGGTGGTGTACACAACACCGTGCACCCCTAGTGCAGTTGCTACTACTTTTCTGGTGGTGTATACAGTACACAATACATACTGTGCACCCATAGTTGTTATTAGACTTCTGGTGGTGTACACAAGACCGTTCACCCCTAGTGCAGTTGCTATTACTTTTCTGGTGGTGTACACAATACATACTGTGCACCCATAGTTGTTATTACACTTCTGTTGGTGTACACAGTACACAATACATACAGTGCACCCATAGTTGCTATTAGACTTCTGGTTGTGTACACAACACCGTGCACCCCAGTGCAATTGCTACTACTTTTCTGGTGGTGTACACAGTACACAATACATACAGTGTACCCATAGTTGCTATTAGACTTCTGTTGATGTACACAGTACCGCACATCCCTAGTGCAGTTGCTACTTCTTTTCTGGTGGTGTACACAATACATACCATGCACCCATAGATGTTATTACACTTCTGTTGGTGTACACAGTACCGTGAACCCCTAGTGCAGTTGCTACTACTTTTCTGGTGCTGTACACTGTACACAATACATACAGTACACCTATAGTTGTTATTACACTCCTGTTGGTGTATACAGTACCGTCCTAGTGTAGTTTCTACTACTTTTCTGGTGGTGTACACAGTACACAATACAGTGTATTGTGGTTTTGCTAAAAAAATTTTTACAGCATGCCTGGAAGGCCACCAAGGAGAGGCAGATGCTCACAGGCCACTAAAAGAGGGCAAGCAGGCTCTATGTCCACAGTCAACAGTGCTGGTCGTGGACATGGTGCAACCTCAGCACGTGACTGTGGGGCACGATTGGCCTTATTTTCTGCAGCTGGCTGTGTTATTGAGCCACACCATGCAGAAAAGTTGGTGGAGTGGACATCAAAGCCATCCTCATCCTCCTTATCCTCTGACACCCAGGCTCAGAGTAGTTTGCCTGCCAATGCAGCTGCCAAAGCAGCCTATTCCATCGGCTCCATGTCAACAGTCACTCCTTCCCCAACCCCACCATCATGCATGGAGGAGTCCCCCAAACTATTCAAACACAGTGTTGGGTACATGCTGCAGGAGGGTGCACACCGATTTGAAGGCTCCGATGATGGTACCCAGGTTGAGGAAGGGAGTAACATGAGCCTAGAGAGAGGGGGTGCCCAAGAAGGTCAAGAAACTGGCAGTCATGTTCCCCCAGCTGCAGAATACTGCCAAGTTTGCTCCAGTAACGAGGAGGGAGGGGATGATGAGGTCACTTACTCTATTGGGTGCCTGATAGAAGAGAGGAGGAGGAGGATGCACATCTCCAACGAGGCAGGATGCCCTCCAGGGGGCAACTTAAGGGCATCCACCCTATTGCATCACACCGCAGAGTTAAGCAGGTGCAGGGCGCTGCTGACTCCCCGCATATTTTGAAAAGTTCTTTGGTGTGGACTTTTTTGACACGTGTGCAGCAGATCGCACCATTGCTGTTTGCAAAATATGTCTGAAGCGTATCAAGCATGGCCAAGACAGCAGCCGCTTGGGCACCACATGCTTGACCAGACATATGACGACCTCCCATGCAGTCAGTTGGCAACAGCACTTAAAAGACCCACACCAAAAAACAAGGTGGACCTCTCCTTGCTCCTCATCAGCTGGGATCTCCAACCCCACTATACCTCCAGTCCTCTCAGAAACCTGCACTGAGAGGAATGAAGGTATAGAAATAGGTGTCCCAAGTACTTGCGGCCAATCTGCTAGCGGTACACCAACATCGGATTTTACCAGGCAAATTTCCCTACCCCAGTTGCTAAACTGTTGAAAGAAATTCGGTCCCAGCCATCCACATGCTGAATGCTAGCTTGGCCAAATTGCTAGCACTGCAAATGCTGCCTTTTCATCTGGTAGACTCTGCCTCCTTTTGTGAATTTGTGGAATGTGCAATGGCAGGTTCCCAAATGCCATTTCTTTTCACGGAAGGCCATCCCAGCTCTCTACCATCATGTGGAAGGCAATGTCTTGGCCTCGTTGGACAGGGCGGTCAGCAGTAAGGTGCATATTACCGCTGACTCATGGTCCAGCAGGCATGGACAGGGACGTTTCTTTCACGGCGCACTGGGTAACTCTGCTGGCAGCTGGGAAGGATGCAGAACAGGGTTCAGTATTGTTGGAGCTTGTTCCACCACCACGCCTCCAAAATGCTAATAGTGGTGATTCTGCCACAGCTCTCTCCTCCACCCCCTCCTGTTCTTCTTCCTCTATGGCCTCTTCCTCTGCAGATTTTTCCTCTGAACCATCGGTGCTCCATAGGCGTTCAAGGGGCTATGCAAGCACTCATGTAAAAAGATGCCATGCTGTGCTTGAGTTGGTCTGCTTAGGGGACAGGAGCCACACTGGGGCAGAGAATCTGGCAGCTCTGCAGGGGCAGGGTCAGAGGTGGTTGATGCCATGCCAGCTTCAGCCAGGAATGGTTGTATGCGACAATGGCACCAACCTCCTCTCCGCCCTCCGACAGGGAAACTTGACCCATGTTCCCTGTTTGGCTCACATCCTGAATTTGGTGGTGCAGCGGTTCTTGAGCAAGTACCCAGGCTTACAAGATCTCCTGAGGCAGGCCAAGAAAGTCTGTGGTAATCTCCGCCAGTCATATAAGGCCAGTGCTTGGCTGGCTGACATTCAAAGGGAATGCAACCTGCATAAACCGCCTCATTTGTGACATGCCCACCAGGTGGAACTCAACTTTGGCAATGCTGCAGCGGCTGCACACATAGCAGAGGGCCATCAATGAGTACCTGTGTGAGTATGGCACCAGGACAGGGTCAGGGGAGCTTGGCTTTTTTTTTGCCATGCCAGTGGCTACTGATCAAGGATGCATGCACTGTCCTGTCACCATTTGAGGATAGGGATGAGCCGAACACCCCCCGGTTCGGTTCGCACCAGAACCCGCGAACGGACCGCAAGTTCGCACGAACGTTAGAACCCCATTGACGTCTATGGGACTCGAACGTTCGAAATCAAAAGTGCTCATTTTAAAGGCTAATTTGCATGGTATTGTCCTAAAAAGGGTTTGGGGACCCGGGTCCTACCCCAGGGGACATGTATCAATGCAAAAAAAACTTTTAAAAACGGCCGTTTTTTCGGGAGCAGTGATTTTAATGATGCTTAAAGTAAAAAAAAAAAAAGTGAAATATTCCTTTAAATATCGTACCTGGGGGGTGTCTATAGTATGCCTGTAAAGTGACGCGTGTTTCCCATGTTTAGAACAGTCCCTGCACCAAATGTCATTTTTAAAGGAAAAAATCTCATTTAAAACTGCTTGCGGGTTTAATGTCATGTCGGGTCCTGGCAATATGGATGAAAATCAGTGAGACAAACGGCATGGGTACCCCCCAGTCCATTACCAGGCCCTTTGGGTCTTGTATGGATATTAAGGGGAACCCCGCACCCAAATTAAAATAAGGAAAGGTCCCTATATACTCTGAACAGCAGTATACAGGCGGTGCAAACAAGACAGGGACTGTAGGTTTGTTGTTAAGTAGAATCTGTTTGTAATTTTGAACATTTTTAATGTGTTTAGCTCCAGCCAAAAAATCTTTTCTAAGCTTTTTGGAAAACATAGGGAAGGGTTATCACCCCTGTGACATTTGTTTTGCGTCTTTCCTCCTCTTCAGAAGATTTCATCTCACTTTTTTGTCCCAATGAAAAATGTTTTTTGAAAATTTGGGTTTTTTTGTGGAACAAGGATTGGAAAGCATCAGTGGAAAGGAGAAATTGTTTTCCCATATTAACTCTTACAGGAGAGAATTTCCCTTCCTAGGGGTAGATTTCATCTCACTTCCTGTTGTCTCCTTCCGTTTGCAAGTAGGAGTCGTTTGTAAGTTAGATGTTTGAAAGTAGGGTCCTGCCCTATATACTCAGCAGAAATTTGGGCCTTAGGTGTTGCTGTGGCCAAAACACTGTAAGCCCTCACAGGGCCCTGCTGTGAAATATTAGATCAAGAATTGTAATTACATGCCCCTGTTGAACAGGAGCTGAAAAATTAGGCCTTAGGCACTGGTGCTGGTGCCACAACACTGCAACCCCTCACAGACACTCTAGTTGGAACGCAGGAACGAGCCCTGCTGCAAAGTATTGCATCAAAAATTGTAATTACACGCCCCTGTTAGACAGGGGCAGAAAAATTGGGCCTTAGGCACTGGTGCTGGTGCCACAACACTGCAACCCCTCACAGACACTCTAGTTGGAACGCAGGAACGAGCACTGCTGCAAAGTATTGCATCAAAAATTGTAATTACACGCCCCTGTTAGACAGGGGCAGAAAAATTGGGCCTTAGGCACTGGTGCTGGTGCCACAACACTGCAACCCCTCACAGACACTCTAGTTGGAATGCAGGAACGAGCCCTGCTGCAAAGTATTGCATCAAAAATTGTAATTTCACGCCCCTGTTAGACAGGGGCAGAAAAATTGGGCCTTAGGCACTGGTGCTGGTGCCACAACACTGCAACCCCTCACAGACACTCTAGTTGGAACGCAGGAACGAGCCCTGCTGCAAAGTATTGCATCAAAAATTGTAATTTCACGCCCCTGTTAGACAGGGGCAGAAAAATTGGGCCTTAGGCACTGGTGCTGGTGCCACAACACTGCAACCCCTCACAGACACTCTAGTTGGAACGCAGGAACGAGCCCTGCTGCAAAGTATTGCATCAAAAATTGTAATTTCACGCCCCTGTTAGACAGGGGCAGAAAAATTGGGCCTTAGGCACTGGTGGTGGCGCCCAGAACCAAAAATGTTCTTACAAGCTATCAGCGTGATGATTGAGGAGGAAGAGGATAATTACTCAGGGATAATCACTCAGCATCAGCATAGGCAGTCTTTGAAGGGATCTGAAAAAAATTATTCAGTTACATCAGCATCAGGTGCTTGGTAGCTGGTGGTGATCCAAGACTGATTCATTTTTATGAAGGTCAGCCGATCGACCGAGTCAGTGGACAGACGCACCCTGTGATCGGTTACCACGCCTCCAGCAGCACTGAATGTACGTTCCGAAAGAACGCTGGATGCAGGACAGGCCAGTAGCTCAATTGCATACTGTGCAAGCTCTGGCCAGTGATCCATCCTCAAGACCCAGTAACCCAGAGGATTTTCGGTGGGAAAGGTGTCCAAGTCTGATCTTGCCCCTAGGTATTCCTGCACCATGTAAAACAGACGCTGGCGATGGTTGCTGGAACCGATCATACCTTGGGGCTGCGGACCAAAAAATTGTCTGAACGCATCGGTCAGACGGCCACCTTCTCCACCGCTCCTTCTTTGACTGACCGAAGCCTCAGCAACACGTTGTCCAGAAACAGGAGTTTGTAACCTCCCAGTCTCTGGGAACGCGTTGCACAGACCTTTCTGCAAGGCCTCCCGAAGATGTTTCATCCTGTGCTCCCTCTGCGATGGCAAGATAAGGTCCGCAACCTTACCCTTGTAACGTGGATCAAGGAGGGTTGCCAGCCAGTATTGGTCCTTCTCCTTGATACCACGAATACGAGGATCCTTACGCAGGCTTTGCAGGATCAGGGAGGCCATGCAGCGTAGGTTTGCTGAGGCATTCGGTCCGGAGTCCTCTGGGTCACTAAGGACAACAACGTCCGCAGCCACCTCCTCCCAGCCACGTACAAGTCCATGTGTTCCTTGGGACTGATCCCTTAAAGACTGCTGATGCTGAGTGCCAGGCTCCACCTCCATACTGACACAATCTTCCTCCTCCTCCTCCTCCTCGTCCTCTTCCTGTGTGATCGGCGGGCACGCAGGAACACTGTCTGGATAAAGGGGGCCTTGAGAGCTAAGGAAGTCCTCCTCTTCCTGCCTCTGTTCTGCCTCAAGTGCCCTGTCCATTATTCCACGCAGCGTGTGCTCCAACAGGTGGACAAGGGGGACAGTGTCACTGATGCATGCACTGTCAGTGCTCACCATCCTCGTGGCCTCCTCGAATGGTGACAGGACAGTGCATGCATCCCTGATCATGGCCCACTGGCGTGGGGAAAAAAACCAAGGTCCCCTGACCCTGTCCTGGTGCCATAGTCGCACAGGTACTCATTGATGGCCCTCTGCTGCGTGTGCAGCCGCTGCAGCATGGCCAACGTCGAGTTCCACCTGGTGGGCATGTCACAGATTAGGCGGTTCTTGGGCAGGTTAAACTCCTTTTGGAGGTCCGTCAGCCGAGCACTGGCATTATATGACCGGCGGAAATGCACAGAGACTTTCCTGGCCTGCCTCAGGACATCCTGTAAGCCCGGGTACCTGCCCAAGAACCGCTGCACCACCAAGTTAAGGACGTGAGCCAAACAGGGCACATGGGTCAGTTGTCCCTGTCGGAGGGCAGAGAGGAGGTTGGTGCCATTGTCGCAAACCACCATTCCTGCCTTAAGTTGGCGTGGCGTCAACCACC
This sequence comes from Lithobates septentrionalis, assembly GCA_037952835.1. Lineage (NCBI taxonomy): Eukaryota > Metazoa > Chordata > Amphibia > Anura > Ranidae > Lithobates > Lithobates septentrionalis. The sequence goes on from JBBDGP010002710.1 coordinate 294,517, forward strand.
TCTGAACCTGCCCCTGCAGAGCTGACAGAACCTCTGCCCCAGTGTGGCTCCTGTCCCCCAAGCACACCAGCTCAAGCACCGCATGGCATCTTTTGGCCTGCGTACTTGCGTAGCCCCTTGAACGCCTACGGAGCACCGCTGGTTCCGAGGAAGAGGCCATGGAGGAAGAAGAAGAGGAGGGGGTGGAGGAGAGAGGTGTGTCACAATCAGCATTTTGGAGGCGTGGTGGCGGAACAACCTCCAACACTACTGCACCTTGTCCTGCATCCTTCCCAGCTGCCAGCAGAGTCACCCAATGCGCCGTGAAACTTAAGTAACGTCCCTGTCCATGCCTGCTGGACCATGAGTCAGCGGTAATATGCACCTTACCGCTGACCGCCCTGTCCAGCGAGGCATGGACATTGCCTTCCACATGCCGGTAGAGAGCCGGAATCGCCTTCCGTGAGAAAAAGTGGCGTTTGGGTACCTGCCACTGAGGAACCGCACATTCCACAAACTCACGGAAGGGGGCAGAGTCTACCAACTGAAAAGGCAGCAGTTGAAGTGCTAGCAATTTTGCCAAGCTAGCATTCAACCGCTGGGCATGTGGATGGCTGGGAGCAAACTTCTTTCGGCGGTGCAGCAGCTGGGGCAGGGAAATTTGCCTGGTACAATCTGACGTCGGTGTACCAAAAGCAGATTGCCCACAAGTACTTGGCTGTGACACACCTAATTCTACACCTTCATTCCTCTCACTGCAGGTCTCAGAGAGGACTGAAGGTCTAGTGGGGTTGGAAATCTCAGCTGATGAGGAGCAAGGAGAGATCCTCTTTGTTCTTTGGTGTGGGTCTTTCAGATACGCTTGCCAACGAACTGCATGGCAGGTCAACATATGTCTGGTCAAGCATGTGGTACCCAAGCGGGAGATGTTTTGGCCACGCGAGATACGCTTGAGACATATGTTGCAAATAGCAGCGGTGCGATCTGATGCACTCGTCTCAAAAAAGGCCCACACCAAAGAACTTTTTGAATAACGCGCAGAGACTGCAGCGCCCTGCACATGTGGAGCTTTGGGGTGTGATGCAGTCAATGTGCTGCCCTTAGGCTGGCCCCTGGAGGGCATCCTGCCTAGTTGGTGATGTGCCACCTCCTCCTCCTCCTCCTCCTCCTCTCTCCTATCAGGCACCCACGTTGAGTCAGTGACCTCATCATCCCCTCCCTCCTCATCACTGGAGCAAACCTGGCAGTATGCTGCAGCAGGGGGAGCATGACTGCCAGATTGCTGTCCTTCTTGGGCACCCCCTCTGTCCGTGCTCATGTTACTGCCTTCATTGAGCTCAGTATCATCATCAGAGCCTTCCAAACGCTGGGCATCCTCCTGGAGCATGTACCCAACACTGTGGTCAAACAGTTCGAGGGAATCCTCATGAGGACATGGTGGAGCTAGGGAAGGAGTCACTGATGACATTGAGCTGAGGGAAGAGGCCGCTGCTTTGCCAGACAAAGCACCCTGGGCATGGGTGAGAGAGGATGAGGAGGATGAGGACGGCTTGGTCATCCACTCGACCAAGTCTTCCGCATGTTGCGGCTCAACACGGCCAGCTGCCGAAAAAAAGGCCAAGCGTGTCCCATGGCCACGTGCTGATGAGGATGCACCGTCTCCACGACCAGCACTAGACACAGAGCCTGCTTGCCCTCTCTTATTGGCTTGTGACTGTCTGCCTCTCCTTCTTGGCCTTCCAGACATACTAATGGCCTGTAGCTGCACTAAGCTGGGATAGAACACCTGTAATTTTCTTCAGGTAGCTTTATATACTGTAACCAGACAAGCCTGCCTGTCAGTAGGAAGATAACAGGAACGGATCTAGCTGAACACTGTGAGCAGGACACACTGTACTAAATGTAAATAGTCTAGCTGCCTGACCGTGGTACTAATAGGATCAAAAAGAACACCTGTAATTTTCTTCAGGTAGCTTTATATACTGTAACCAGACAAGCCTGCCTGTCAGTAGGAAGATAACAGGAACGGATCTAGCTGAACACTGTGAGCAGGACACACTGTACTAAATGTAAATAGTCTAGCTGCCTGACCGTGGTACTAATAGGATCAAAAAGAACACCTGTAATTTTCTTCAGGTAGCTTTATATACTGTAACCAGACAAGCCTGCCTGTCAGTAGGAAGATAACAGGAACGGATCTAGCTGAACACTGTGAGCAGGACGCACTGCACTGAATGTAAATAGCAGGAACGGATCTAGCTGAACACTGTGAGCAGGACGCACTGCACTGAATGTAAATAGCAGGAACGGATCTAGCTGAACACTGTGAGCAGGACGCACTGCACTAAATGTAAATACCAGGAACGGATCTAGCTGAACACTGTGAGCAGGACGCACTGCACTGAATGTAAATAGCAGGAACGGATCTAGCTGAACACTGTGAGCAGGACGTACTGCACTAAATGTATATAGCAGGAACGGATCTAGCTGAACACTGTGAGCAGGACGCACTGCACTGAATGTAAATAGCAGGAACGGATCTAGCTGAACACTGTGAGCAGGACGCACTGCACTAAATGTAAATACCAGGAACGGATCTAGCTGAACACTGTGAGCAGGACGCACTGCACTGAATGTAAATAGCAGGAACGGATCTAGCTGAACACTGTGAGCAGGACGCACTGCACTGAATGTAAATAGCAGGAACGGATCTAGCTGAACACTGTGAGCAGGACGCACTGCACTGAATGTAAATAGCAGGAACGGATCTAGCTGAACACTGTGAGCAGGACGCACTGCACTGAATGTAAATAGCAGGAACGGATCTAGCTGAACACTGTGAGCAGGACGCACTGCACTGAATGTAAATAGCAGGAACGGATCTAGCTGAACACTGTGAGCAGGACGCACTGCACTGAATGTAAATAGCAGGAACGGATCTAGCTGAACACTGTGAGCAGGACGCACTGCACTGAATGTAAATAGCAGGAACGGATCTAGCTGAACACTGTGAGCAGGACGCACTGCACTGAATGTAAATAGCAGGAACGGATCTAGCTGAACACTGTGAGCAGGACGCACTGCACTGAATGTAAATAGCAGGAACGGATCTAGCTGAACACTGTGAGCAGGACACACTGCACTAAATAGTCTAGATAGAAGATAACAGGAACGGATCTAGCTAAACTGAATACAGTGTATATATATATATGCAACACCTGGGATGCATATATATACACAATACACTGTAAGTGCAGCTAACTGACTGACTGTTCTGCCTAATCTATCTAACTCAAATCAAATGACACTGTCTCTCTCTCTCTCTATCTCTCAGCACACCGGAACACACACTACACAGGGCCGCCGTGCAGGCGGCCTTATATAGTGTGGGGTGTGTACTAAATCCCCTGAGCCATAATTGGCCAAAGCCACCCTGGCTTTGGCCAATTACAGCTCTCTCTACTGACGGCGCTGTGATTGGCCAAGCATGCGGGTCATAGTGCATGCTTGGCCAATCATCAGCCAGCAATGCACTGCGATGCCGCAGTGAATTATGGGCCGTGACGCGCCACACGAATTTGGCGCGAACGGCCCATATCGTTCGCAATTCGACGGACGGTCGAACAGCCGATGTTCGAGTCGAACATGGGTTCGACTCGAACACGAAGCTCATCCCTATTTGAGGAGGCCACAAGGATGGTGAGCAGTGACAGTGCATGCATCAGTGATACTGTCCCTCTTGTCTTCCTGTTGGAGCACACGCTGCGTGAAATAATGGACAGGGCAATTGAGGCAGAACAGCGGGAGGAAGAGGAGGACTTCCTTACCTCTCGAGGCCTCCTTTATCCAGATAGTATTCCTTCGGGCCCGCTGATCACACAGGAAGAAGAAGAGGAGGAGGAGGAGGATTGTGTCATCATGGAGGTGGAGGATAACACTCAGCATCAGCAGCAGTCTTCAAGGGATCATTTTCAGTTCCCAGAAACCCATGGAGTCGTACGTGGCTGGGAGGAGGTGGTTGAGGATCATGTGATCCTTAGTGACCCAGAGGACCCAGGATTGAATGCCTCTGCAAACTTACGCTGCATGGCCTCCCTGATCCTGCAAAGCCTGCGAAAGGACCCTAGGATTCGTGGTATCAAGGAGAAGGATCATTACTGACTGGCAACCCTTCTTGATCCACGTTACAAGGGTAAGGTTGCAGAACTTATCCAGCCTTCGCAGAGGGAGCAGAGGATGAAACATCTTTGGGAGGGCTTACAGAAAGGTTTGTGCAATGCATTTCCAGAGCCTGGGAGGTTACAATTTCCTGGTGCTGGAAAACGTGTTGATGAGGCTTCGTTCAGTCACAGAAAGAACGGTGGAGAAGGTGGCCAGCTGACTGATGCCTTCAGACAATTCTTCAGTCCTCAGCGCCAAGGTCTGATCGGTTCCAGCAACCATCGCCAGTGTCTGAATTACATGGTGCAGAAATATCTAGGGGCAAGATCAGACTTAGAGACCTTTCCACCAGAACATCCATGGGTTACTGGGTCTTGAGGAAGGATGCAATTGAGCTACTGGCCTGTCCTGCATCCAGCGTTCTTTCTGAAAGCACATTCAGTGCTGCTGGAGGCTTCGTAACCAATCACAGAGTGCGCCTGTCCACAGACTCTGTAGATCAGTTCACATTCATAAAAATGAATCAGTCTTGGATCACCAGCTACCAAGCACCTGATGCTGCTGTAACCGATTGATTTTTCTATGGATGTGGGATCCCTTGAAGACTACATATCCTATTCCTCCTCAATCTCCATGATGATAGCTTCTAAGAATATTTTTGGTTCATGGCACCCCCACCACTGCCTAAGGCCCAATTTTTATGCCCCTGTTTAACAGGGGTGTGTAATTACAATTTTTGATCAAATATTTAACAGCAGGGCTCGTTCCTGCACGCAACAAGAGTATATGTGAGGGGTTGCAGTGTTGTGGCACCACCACCACTGCCTAAGGCCCAATTTTTCTGCCCCTGTTTAACAGGGGAGTGTAATTACAATTTTTGATCAAATATTTAACAGCAGGGCTCGTTTCTGCGCTCAACAAGAGTATCTGTGAGGGGTTGCAGTGTTGTGGCACCACCACCACTGCCTAAGGCCCAATTTTTTTGCCCCTGTTTAACAGGGGCACGTAATTACAATTTTTATTCAAATATTTAACAGCAGGGCTCGTTCCTGCGCTCAACAAGAGTATCTGTGAGACTTTACAGTGTTGTGCCACCCCCACCACCACCACCTAAGGCCCAATTTTTCTGCCCCAAGGGCATGTAATTACAATTCTTGATATAATATTTCACAACAGGGCCCGTTCCAGCGCCCACCAAGAGTAACTGTGAGGGCTTACAGTGTTCTGGTACCACCAACACCTAAGGCCCAAATTTCTGCAGAGTATATAGGGCAGGCCGTATAGTATATACAGGCAGTCCCCTACTTTCAAAAATGTGACTTTACAAATGACTCCTACTTACAAACGGAGGGAGACAACAGGAAATGAGAGGAAATCTACCCCTAGGAAGGGAAATTCTCTCCTGTAAGAGTTAATATGGGAAAAAGGTGTCTCCACTTATGCTTTATCACCAATCCTAGCTTCCCTAAAAACCCCAAATTTTAAAAATCCAATTATCATTGGGACAGAAAATGAGGTGAAATCTTCTGAACAGAGGCACAGACAGCAAAACAAATGTTACAGGGGTGATAACCCTTCCCTATGTTATCCAAAAAGCTTAAATATAGATTTTTTGGCTGGAGCTACACTTAAAAAATGTACCTGTTCCAAATTACAAATTATACTGCTGTTCAGAGTATATAGGGCCTGGGGGTCCTACGCCTTTTCTTTTTTTAATTTGGGTGCGGGGTTCCCCTTAATATCCATACAAGACCCAAAGGGCCTGGTAATGGGCTGGGGGATTACCCATGCCATTTTTCTCAATAATTTTTTTCCACATTGCCGGGACCTGGCATTACATTAATGCCCCCTACACACGGTCGGACATTGATCAGACATTCTGACAACAAAATCCATGGTTTTTTTCCGACGGACGTTGGCTCAAACTTGTCTTGCATACACAAGGTCACACAAAGTTGTCGGAAAATCCGATTGTTCTAAACGCGGTGACATAAAGCACGTACGTCGAGACTATAAACGGGGCAGTCGCCAATAGCTTTCGTCTCTTAATTTATTCTGAGCATGCGTGGCACTTTGTGCGTCGGATTTGTGTACACACGATTTCCGACAACGGACCCAGGTCCCCAAACACTTTTTAGGACAATAACTTGTAGCCTTTAAAATTCGAACTTTTGATTTCTCATATTCGAGTCCCATAGACTTGGTGTTCGAATGTTCGCGCAAACTTTTGGTCCGTTCGCATGTTCTGGATGCGAACCGAACCCTTACACATAATTAAGGTCCCTGTACGTGGGATAAAAAGGAGAAAATAATTTAGTAAAAATATTATTATATTATTATTATTATACAGGATTTATATATACAATACAATTTAATACAGGAGGAATCAGAGGGCCCTGCTCCGGAGAGCTTACAATCTAACAGGGAGGGAGGGTCAAGAGATACAAAAGGTAATTTTGGGAGCAATATAATTTGTTGCAAAAAATGTTGCTCATTATTCAAACTAAAGCTACATATTTTTCATATTTCTTCCATTTGTCAGCTTTGTGCCAGTTAAACACTAGACATGTGTGGTTCGTTTTGTTCTGAATTAATATTTGGACAAATTTTTCATTATTCAGAGATTCGGATATATCTGAATACCCAAATTACAATATAGACAAATTTTACCTGAATGCTCCACATTACGAAATGAAATTCTTCCGAATTTTTGAAATTCCGACTGAAATTCGAATCAAATTAGTTACATCAAAGTTACATCAAACTCCAGTCGAATTCTAACTGTACACCTATTGCTGAAATAAAAGACAGTGTGTGTGTTCTTACAGTACCATTTCAAAATAATGCTGTTTTAGTTAAGCCAATGGTGATTTAAAGAGTCATTGTAATCATTTGATGAAGATTTTGTTAATTTTGCTACATTCTAATCGAAAAAAAAATCCAAAGTTTTCAATTCAAATGATTCAAAATGTATTATTTTAACGTTTCGAATAAAAAAAAAAAAATTGGTTAATTTAAAGAAAACTCAAAAAATTCCGAATACAAATTCCGAATACAAATCCCGAATGCGAATTGAGCAAATCAACCGAATTTAACAAAGCTAAATAACTAGATTAACAAATCAAAACTAAACAAATTTTTTCGTCATGTACATGTCTATTAAACACCTTTAAAGATGCATTAGGATCTTTGTAAAAAGAATGATGGTAAACAAAATAGTAATTTTGAGGATAAACAAAGGATATTGTTACTGCTACATTCAGTCTGCAGGTTACAACCACTCCTGGTCATCCATGTGTATGTAAAGCTATGAGCCTTTGACATGTTTACATTTTATAAAGGACATTACTGATATTTTTTAGGAAAATAGAAGAGTTGCTGGGTGTCAGAGAGTCAGAGGCACCACATCCCTCAATAAGCAGAACATTGATGAAAGCGGAAAAAATGGGATTTTAAAGGCGCCAAGCACACACTTTTCTTAAATATATATAAAATAACTTAATTTATTGTTTCAACATTTTAAAACCAACATTTCCCATAAAAAAGCATGATACAGTATCCATACGACAAAAGTACAGGTGCAGTGACTTCGGCTCTACATGTTTCGCCAAGTTATGGCTTCTTTAGGAGAATTACTGCATATAGAATCAGTAAGAATTGAAAACAGCACAACAGTCACATATGCGACTGACATTCATCAAAAGTTCATAACACACATATGTATATGAAATAAATCATAACAGTAAACAATAAATAGGTTTGTTGCTTTTACTGCCATTTTTAGTCAACTGAAAATGTCACAGAGATACAAAAAGTGTCAACACAATGATATTTTCAGCATGATGCCAGAATTAACCTTAAGTGATAATAAGACCTCATAAGTGCCTCCATAAGGTCCTTGTTCCTTAGGCTGTAGATCAGAGGATTCAGCAATGGGTTAATGAGGGAAGGTATGGACTGCAAACAATTTGTTTAAATTGACCATATTGTTGGAAGCTGGAACCATATAAATAAAAATTAAGGAGCCATAAAAGATGAAGACCACGGTGAGGTGTGATGTGCAGGTGGAGAATGCTTTCATCTTTCCAGTCTTGCTACTGATTCTGAGGACGGTCCTGAAAATAAAGACATAGGAAAGAAAGGTCAAAAGAAAGGCTGCGAATCCAAAAGTAGCACTTGTTATGAATATGACCACCGTGTTTATGAAGGGGTCAGTACATGTAATTTGGATCAAGCGTGGAAGGTCACAAAAGAAGTTGTGGATGGAAGCTGTTCTGCAGAACGACAACCTGAGCAAAAATAAAGTATGAAGAAAGGGGACAAAACATCCTGCAACCCAGACCAGAGAGGCCATACGAGTACAGACCCTCCAAGACATAATTCGTTGGTAATGTAGAGGGTGGCAGATGGCAATGTAGCGGTCGTAGGACATAGCCGAGAGCAAGAAAATTTCTGAAGCAGCAAAGAAAAGGTAGAAAAAGACTTGGGCTATACAGGCAGGAATGGATATTGATTGGCTTTCTGTGACCAAGTCAAAGAGCATCCTTGGTGCGGTCACTGAAGAATAGGACATGTCCAGAAATGCAAAGTTTGCAAGAAAAAAATACATTGGGTTGTGTAGATTGTAGTCAGTGAGGACCAAGAAAAAAATAAGAAGGTTTGTGATAAGAGTCATCAGATAAATCAGAAGGAAGAGCACAAAAAGTCCATTCATGGTCAGTGGATGATCTGATAGACCCACAAGAGTGAAAGACAAAATCTCTGTCATATTTCTCATTTTATTTTCCATGTTTAAGTGTATCACTATAATACAATATTAATTAAAATTATGGATCTGAGGATTTAATAATTGCAAAACATGTACAGTGTGCCTACACATTACACTCAGATTTACATGTAGGCATTTGTACCAGAGAATGATTTTTTCTTATATAAAATGTTGACATTCCCTCAGGACAGGCTGCTGTGTTGTAAAGCCACAAAGGTGAATCTCACATAAATGTCTCCTAAGATATAATTTATAAAACAGGAGGGTTGGGACTTTAGATGAGGTGAGCAAAGAAGGCCAGGGGGACAGTCAAACATTGCATAAAACACTTTATTGATACATAGTAGTGCAAATAGACACAATTGGAGTTCAAGTGTAGATTGTCATAAAAAGTCGTGTCATAAAAAGTTACGACATGCACCAGACAATCATATACCTACAAGTTTCTTTTTGGACACCTCCCACAATACCCAATGGGAAGGGATAGCCGAATTTTGTACTGCCAAGTGGTTGGAAGTCCCGTTAGCCAGAGGAACACTAAATATAATGAATTAGTTCATCACATACAGATGCTATCGTTAGAAATTATTGCTTTTCAACAGAAAATTCCACCTACCTGGCTAGATACACTCAAAAAGAACACTAAAGCCAAAGAGAATACTCTTATTGAAACCAAACTTAATAAGTTCCATAGGGACCTTAGTGACTACTCCAAGGGAAATATTTTCTCTTGGAAGAAAAATAACTCTATACCGGCCCTCATAAATATTCTACCCTTCTCTAGAGTACCAGATATGACATCCTTCACTAAACGCAAGGTATCTCCTCCACTTACTACATCTAACACTGGTTCGCACGCTTCCTCTCGAAAGTCTACCACAGACAATAACCCACAGAGTGTTAACCCCCTACCTCAGAGAGCTTCGTCCACAAATGGACCTAAGACCTGACGTATATCCCTAGGTCCCCCTATAAAACGTTTATCTCATAACAACTCAGCTAAGACATCTGCTGAGCCTAACAACAGTTTTCCCTCAGTTAGTGAACAGGCCAATACACCTTCCTCCACATCTCTAAAATGTTCCACTACTCACATATCCCCCCATTCTGCTTCCACTTGTTCTAATGTTGCTTTACCCATTATCCCACCCCCGATTTGCCCTATCACTCTTTTACCCAACACTACAGATACTGCACCACCTATTGGATGCACCAATGGGACAAATAACTCCTTTACCCTTTCTCCTTTTGATCTCCTAATGGGAGACTTTCAAAATGGTGAAATACCTGCGCAATCGGCTTCCCTATCTTTTTCTCCTTTTTTAGACAGGGGCCCTCATCTCAAACGTCGACAAAAAAGAAAATACATAGACGAGGATGCAGAGGAGGACGCAGAAAACAAAAACATAGACAACAACACCAGCGCTAAACTACAGAAACTATAAAACTGTATAATTTATCTTCTCATACATTAACAGATGATGACATCTCCCTGTTAAGTAGAGGTCTTACTTTTTTCCCACCACCCAACCCAATTCCTTCCAGTTGTTCAAAGATCTCAACAGATTTATAAGAAACCTCACACTTAAAAGATTTTTTCACATACAATCTCAAAAAGATCAAATAGTTTCGGCAGTTTCCTCTAGTCCACCCAGTCCGGCCCCAATGGAGGCTGATCTTGAAAAATCCATTGATATCAGCATCCATGAGTCTGATACGAGTGTGGAAGATCCTGCCACTATGGATTTCAATTATGAACTATTCACTCAACATTTCCAAACTTCCCCCCCAGTTGCTCATACCCAATTACATCCCAGATCATCTTTTTATCCCAAGAAATCAAAGGGACCATATTTGGAAACCTACTATAGAATGGTATTCGCCGACTTTCAAAAACTATGCCAGCCTCCTATTAATAACAAAAAGTATAACCATCATAACCTCACCCCTGGAGAAAAAACTTCACTAAAACTTTTTTTGGACAATCCTGATCTTGTCATCAGGCAAGCTGACAAAGGGGGCTGGATTGTCGTTCAGGACAGAACCTCTTACGTCACTGAGGCAATGCGATTACTTTCTGACACCAAAACTTACAAAAATTACCCAGTGATCCCTTGCCCTCTTTTCGCAGAGAAGCTGATACCCTCGTTGATAATTCTGTTATCGATCTTGTCATTGACAAGAAAGAGGCAGCTTTTTTGCGTATGGAGTTTTACAGTACTCCTTATTTCTATCACTCACCAAAAATGCACAAAGATGCACTGCATAAGCCTGGCAGGCCGATTGTAGCATCTATGAATAGTGTCACCAGTGGCTTTTCACTATATATTGACTCTTTTTTGCAACCCCTGGCCCAAGGCCTTCAGTCTTATATACGTGACTCCATTCACCTCATGGAACTATTGTCTCCCTATGTTTGGACTGAAGGGTATTCTTGGCTATCTCTTGACGTGAATTCCATTTACATGTCTATCCCACATGATATAGGGCTATTGGCAGTACAACATTTCCTGCTACTTGATCCCATGCTTAATACCAGACAGGCCTTCTTTATTCTGGATGCCACTACATTTTGTTTAACCCATAATTATTTCGTTTTTGAAGGACAATTCTACCTGCAGACCCATGTCACAGCTATGGGAGCCAATTTTGCTCCCTCCTATGCAAATTGGACCATGAGTCTGTGGGAGAACCAGTACATTTGGAACAACAACCCCTTTGCCCAACATATTATATTTTTTGGCCATTATATCGATGACATTGTCATCATCTGGGATGGCTCCCCATCCCAGGTGGATGATTTTGTCATTCACTGTAACAAAAATGACCTTGGCCTTTCCTTTACCTCTGCTTGGAGTAAGAACAGCCTTTCTTGACCTTGAGCTAAGCTATGAAGACAGCATATGACAGCTGTCATCAACCCTTGTGAGTAAACAATATCCCGAAAGGACAGTTTTGCAGGCTTAGACAAAACTGCACTAGAGATTGTGATTACATCTCCCAAAGTGCACTTCTTAAAGATAAGTTTGCTGAAAATGGTTATCCCCAAAACTGATAGAAGGGGCTTACCATTCCTTCCTTTTGGGAAAAAAACCCAGGGCCAAAAAATCTTCAGAAGGGCAGGTGGCACGTTTCATTACAGGGTTCCATGATCAATACAAAAGAATGGAACGCATTCTCAGTAAACACTGGAGCATCCTGAAGCAGGACCCTCATTTGAGTGACACTTTAGCCCACAAACCTAAGGTCATGTATAAGAGGGCCTCCACCCTCAAAAATAAAATAGCTCCCAGCAAGCTAAGACTTATAAAGAAAGATCATCCCCTTTGCCTCATTCCACTTAAAGAGATGTATAGGTGCAGCAAACCCCATTGCAAGACCTGTCATTTTGTCAATCATGGACAAAAGAGCTTTACCCATAAGGGTAGGGTTTTTATGTTCCATAACTTTCATAACTGCTCTAGTGATTATGTGGTCTATTGCCTCATATGCCCTTGCCAGATGTTATATGTCGGCCACACAATTCTTCCGTTAAGGCGACGGTTTGGGAGGCACCGCCACCTTGTCGAATTGGGCAGCAACAAACATGGCGTACCACGTCATTTTCTGGAACACCATGCCCGGTCTATGGTGGGCCTTCAGGTTTGGGTCATTGAGTCCATACCCAGGGGCTCCTCCGAAGCAGAACATTTCTCGCGACTGTGTGAACGTGAAACGTTCTGGATATATACCTTGGACACACTTGCCCCTAATGGTTTAAACGAGGAACTTGAGATTTACACTATTTTATAATCCCTTGTTGCATATTCTATTCTGAGCACACTTGACAATTCCCCCATTTTAGTCCCTTCTTTATCATTATATATTAATTGCCCTACTTTATTCCTTCTATATGTTGCTGTTTCAGATATGGTGAATGTGGGTATGTGTACACCTACATACGTTGAATTTATTTTAAGATTATTACCTCTCATAAACTCACGTTGTGCACCCAGGTGCCTGCTGGAGGTTTGGTTTTTAGCCAAAATTTCCTCATTGGTTATCTCCATCATATATTGTATTATTCATTAATTATTACATTTTGTACTACCACTTTATGTTATTTTCATTTTTAATAATTAATTTTTATTATTATTATTAATAATTCTTATTTACTTTTTTTTTATCCACTCATATTTTTACTTTTATTATCATTCTCACATATTATCCTTATTATGATTAATTTTCTATTGTTATGATTTTGATTTTTCTTTATATTATTGTTAACAATATGTTCATCGATGTTATGTTATGGGAAGGTCAGTGAATTTCCATCTACTATTTATATTTTTACTATTAATTTTATTATTACTGTTATTCCATTTTAATTTCTATTGTCATATTCTTAATCTCTATCATACATTTATATCCTTTTGTAGATAATTGTCATTATCACATTTTGTAACGCCTTGATTTTTTAATGCCACACATAGAGCTCTCTTGTTTCAGCCACCAGTGCGCTGTCTTGCAGCTGGCGCACGCACATATAAGCTCTCCGTCTATTCCCTATCACTACACTTGAGAAAGGAGCGCGTATGCGCCCCACGGCCGCTGCGCATGCTCTGAAACGCGTTGTGTTTCCATTCACCCGGCTGACGTCACACGCTGGTTCAGCGAGCTGTCCTCTCCTTCCCTGCATGAGTGGCGGTTCCCGTCCCGGTTCATTGCCCTCGTTCGCAGCCACGGAATCCCGGCATCTCCCCAGCTTGTGCTCCATCCGCAGCCTGTTTTTAGTCATTGACTCACAGAGAGCATTGTTCCTTGCTTACATGTAAGTGGCTATTATTTCTGTTATTTCATTGAATAAAGCAGTTTTAACTAGAGGCGCTCCTCACTCTCTCTTTTGCCAAGACTGCATAAGCACTGATAAGGAGTGAAGCAAAGGATAGCAATTCAATGAAAATAGAGGAATAGGAAGGGAACAGATGAATACTAAGGCAGTCAATATGGGAGGAAGCCTATTGGAAGGGAAAGTGGGTCTGTAGGCGAGTAACCGGGTCTGGTGCTAAGGTGACATTAAGGGCAACCGTCTTGTCTAAATTCACACATAGGCCCAAGATCGATGAAAATTGTGGCAGAATCCCTCGAGTGAGAATAAAGCTAGAAGGGCAAGCCTACTTAGGCTATATAAAGGTCAATTAGTAACAATTTTTTCTGAGGCAGACATTTTCTTAAATACGGGAATCAGTAGACTATTGGCATTAATTGCCAAACAACAAACAACAACCTTGGTGATTTCAAAAATACAAAATGAACAGGGGAGAGTAGCCTATACAATAGAAGAAATTCTGAAATGCTTCCATGAGTTAAAATGTATGCCACTTAATTTACAATGTGCAGAGGAGGATATGGATGGGGTATTTGGAGGGGCTAGAGTATCCTGAACTATCAAAAGAAAATGTAAAATTAATGGATGGGGAGATCATGGAGGAAGACATGAGGGAGGCAATCTCCTCACTAGCAAGGGGTAAATCCCTAGGACCAGACGGTATACATTTGGAAGTGTATAGTTGATATGTAGATTTGGTGGCCCCAATATTGATCAGGGTATACAGAGAGGCTTTTACAAGGGGGGAACGCCCAAACTCAATATACGAGGCAACAGTAATTAATTCTAAAACCTGATAAGGACCCTTGTGAATGTACCTCATAGAGGCCGATATCCTTGTTAAATTGTGATTATAAAATTTTGGCTAGGATATTGGCTGGGAGATTAAACATCGTAATACCATCTATAATCCATACAGACCAGACAGGTATATGCCAGGGAAGTCAACGTCAATAAATATATGCAGAAATCATGGCACAAATTCGGCAATATATTCCAGGGACTGGGACTCTAGCATCACTGGATACAGCTAGAGCAGTGGTTCTCAACTCCTGTCCTGAGGACCCACTAACAGGTCAGGTTTGCAAGATAACTAAAATACAATCACAGGTGATATAATTTTTCACACTTCCCAGTGGTTGTGCCTAAAAAAGATTTTTAAAAGTTTGAACTCTTTACTAAATTTATATGGGCTAATGGCAGATGCAAAGTAAAGGTTACAACATTACAGCGGCGAAAAATGGAGGCAGCATTGGCCTTGCCAGATATGTACAGTGGGGACGGAAAGTATTCAGACCCCCTTAAATTTTTCACTCTTTGTTATATTGCAGCCATTTTCTAAAATCATTTTTTCAGATTTATTAAAAAAGAAAAACTGAAATATCACATAGTCCTAAGCATTCAGACCCTTTGCTCAGTATTTAGTAGAAGCTCCTTTTGATCTAATACAGCCATGGGTCTTTTTGGGAAAGATGCAACAAGTTTTCACACCTGGATTTGGGGATCCTCTGCCATTCCTCCTTGCAGATCCTCTCCAGTTCTGTCAGGTTGGATGGTAAACGTTGGTGGACGGCCATTTTTAGGTCTCTCCAGAGGGTCATTGTCTTGTTGAAAGGTAAACCTTGAGCCCAGTCTGAGGTCCTGAGCACTCTTGAGAAGGTTTTCGTCCAGGATATCCCTGCATTGGCTGCGTTCATCTTTCCCTCAATTACGACCAGTTGTCCTGTCCCTGCAGCTGAAAAACACCCCCACAGCATGATGCTGCCACCACCATGCTTCACTGTTAGGACTGTATTGGACAGGTGATGAGCAGTGCCTGGTTTTCTCCAGACATACCGCTTAGAATTAATGCCAAAAAGTTCTATATTGGTCTCATCAGACCAGAGAATCTTATTTCTCACCATCTTGGAGTCCTTCAGGTGTTTTTTTAGCAAACTCCATGCGGCCTTTCATGTGTATTGCACTGAGGAGAGGCTTCCGTCGGGCCACTCTGCCATAAAACCCCGACTGGTGGAGGGCTGCAGTGATGGTTGACTTTCTACAACTTTCTCCCATCCCCCGACTTCATCTCTGGAGCTCAGCCACAGTGATCTTTGGATTCTTCTTTACCTCTCTCACCAAGGCTCTTCTCCCTCGATAGCTCAGTTTGGATGGACGGCCAGCTCTAGGAAGGGTTCTGGTCATCCCAAACGTCTTCCATTTAACGATTTTGGAGGCCACTGTGCTCTTAGGAACCTTAAGTGCAGCAGAATTTTTTTGTAACCTTGTCCAGATCTGTGCCTTGCCACAATTCTGTCTCTGAGCCCTTCAGGCAGTTCCTTTGACCTCATGATTCTCATTTGCTCTGACATGCACTGTGAGCTGTAAGGTCTTATATAGACAGGTGTGTGGCTTTCCTAATCAAGTCCAATCAGTATAATCAAACACATATGGACTCAAATGAAGGTGTAGAACCATCTCAAGGATGATCAGAAGAAATGGACAGCACCTGAGTTATATATATGAGTGTCACAGCAAAGGGTCTGAATGTGATATTTCAGTTTTTCTTTTTTAATAAATCTGCAAAAATATCAACAATTCTGTGTTTTTCTGTCAATATGGGGGGCTGTGTGTGCAATATGGGGGGCTGTGTGTACAATATGGGGTGCTGTGTGTACAATATGGGGTGCTGTGTGCACATTAATGAGGAAAAAAATGAACTTAAATGATTTTAGAAAATGGCTACAACATAACAAAGAGTGAAAAATTTAAGGGGGTCTGAATACTTTCCGTCCCCACTGTACCTGTATTACCTTGCGGGGCAATTAAGACATCTACGTACTTGGCTGATACAGGAACAAAGCCTGGGAGTAGAGAAGCATCTCTTAAGGGTAGTCCAGGTTGAGAATCTATTGATAGGGCTTGAGGCACAACATACACAAATACATAGGGTAAAGATTCCTATGTTCTCTTTGGCGGAATCAGTATGGCGGGAGGTTAAAAAGCTAACAGGGTTTAGAGACGTTCTGTCCGAGCTACCCATGTGGAATAATCCCTTATTTGAGCAGTTAAGTACACTGCAAGATAATATATTTTGGATGCCGAAAGAAATAGTAGTACTTGATCAGGTTTATGTTTATCCACACATACAAAGACACCAAAACAAATGCGTTCAGAAATGAAGTTCTGTGTAATAAAATGGAAGGACACAGGGAAAATGTATTCAAAGCATGAAGAAAGGGAGGTGCAAAAAGGCACGGAAAGCCAAGACACCGGCTGAAATATATCAGTAATTAGAAAGCAATCCTGCCCTTTGTCAGTGCAAATTAATATCAGCTGGTTCAGTCTCACCTGATGGTCTATAAAAAGGCGTCACACAAGAAATATCTCATGATGGGTGTCAAGACCTTTGCAAACCTTATAACTGTAAAACACACTGATGGCATTGGTTACAGAAGGATTTCTAAACTTCTGAATGTTCCAGTGAACACTGTTGGGGCCATAATCCCGAAGTGGAAAGCACATCATTTCACCATAAATTGACCACGACCAGGTGCTCCTCGCAAGATTTCTGACAGAGGATTTAAAAAGAATGATCAGAAGAATTGTCCATGAGCCAAGGACCACTTGCGGAGAGCTTCAGAAAAGACCTGGAATTAGCAGGTACACAATAAGTAATGCACTGACCCGCCATGGCCTGTATGCACGCTCAACACGCAACACTCCATTGCTGAAGAAAAAGCATGTTAAAGCTCGTTTACCTCTTAAGCTCCGGAAGGTTTACCCCCTTCATGACCAGGACATTTTTAGTGATACTGCACTGCTTTGCTTTAACTGACAATTACGCAGCCGTGCGATGCTGTACCTAAATAAGGTTCATGTCTTTCTTTTCCCACATATAGAGCTTTCTTTTGGTGGCATTTGATCACCTCTTCAGTTTTTATTTTTTGCGCTATAAACAAAAAAAGAGCGACAATTCAGAAAAACAGAATAATATTTTTTACTTTCTGCTATGAAACACAGCCAATAAAAAAATGCAATAAAAAACAAATTTCTTCATCAGTTCAGACCAATATGTATTTTGCTACATATTTTTGCTAAAAAAACACCATAATAAGCGTATATCGATTTGTTTGTGCAAAAGTTATACCGTCTACAAACTATGGGCTATGTTTGTTGAATTTTTATTTATTTATTTATTTATTTATTTATTTATTTTCCTAGTAATGGCGGCGAGCAGCTATTTGTAGCAGGACTGCGACATTGCAACACTTTTTGGGGACCAGTGACACCAATACAGTGATCAGTGCTAAAAAACGCACTGTCACTGTACTAATGACACTGGCAGGGATTAATATCAGGGGCGATCAAAGGGTTAAATGTTTCCCCTGGGAGTGCCTTATAACCGTGAGGGGGGGGGTGCTTTGACTGGGGGAAGACAGAGATCTGTGTTCCTGCTTAGGAGAAACACAAGATCTCCATCTTCCCCTCTGATAGAATGGCAATCAGCCATTCTGTCTGCCTCAGGAACGATCAGCGGGTCCCAGCGGACCCTCTGATTGGACACAGGGAGAGCGGGTCGCCCGAAGGCGCGCATGCATGCCCCCGACACGAAGAAAGAAAAACACGTACAGGTACTTGATTTCTTACTGAAGGTCCACACTGCCGCCGCATATATACGTGGGGCGGTCTGGAAGTGATTAACGTTTGCTGCACAACATTTAGACAAGCCTGTGAAATACTGGGAGAAGATAGTTTGGTTAGCGAAGACCAAAAATGGAACTCTTTGGAGGCCATAATACACATGAGGTTTGGAGGTGGGAACATCATGGTGTGGGCGGGGCTGTTTTTCAGCATACGGTACTGGCAAACTTCATATCATTGAAGGAAGGATGAATGAAAAAATGTACCAAGACATTCTTGATAAGTATCTGCTGCCATCTACCAGGATGATGAAGATGAAACGAGGGAGGACATCTCAGGAGGACAATGACCCCAAACACAAAGCCAAGGAGAAAGAAAATAAAGCTGCTAGAATGGCCCAGCCAATCACCTGACTCAAATCCTATAGAAAATCTATGGAAAGAACTACAGATCAGAGTTCATAGAAGAGGCCCACGGGACCTTCAAGATTTGAAGACTGTTTTGTGGAAGAATGGGCCAAAATTGCACCTGAGCAACGCATGTGACTTGTTCCTCCATACAGGAGTCTGCGTCTTGAAGCTGTCATTACCAACAAAGGATTTTGTGACAAGTATTAAATACAGTTCAGTTAACGGGTTCAATACTTTTTCCCCTGTGTCCTTCCATTTTATCACACAGAACTTCATTTCTGAAAGCATTTGTTTTGGTGTCTTTGTATGTATGGATTGCATGGGTTGTTACCGACATGTGTGGAACATTTCATGTCAATATCACCTTTACCAATAGATTTAACTAGAAAAATGGTGATGTGTTCAATACTTATTTTGACAATTTGATGCCATAGGCGCCTGGGGTCCCCCCCTTCTTTCGTCCCGGAGCAAGCTTTTACTTCTCACAGGATGGCTTTCCCTTGTATGGACATCGCAGATAGCGGTGCCGCTACGGTTGCTTGAACCAGTGCCCTCCAGTGGCCGTCTACTCACAGAGCCAACAGCACACCTACCCGGAAGTCTTAGCACGCCCAGCTGACTTTCCTTGTCGGAAGCAAGGCGTGCGTTTGGATGCATGTCCTTAATTCATACATGCTGGTCGGACGGAGAGATCTGGTTGGTCACAACGTTGAGCGGCTGGAGGGGTAAGAACATTTTACGGACTGACACTGATTCCCTGCTGTACCTCTATATATCTTACCCCCCACGCTTAGACCCTGTAGCTGAACAGCGCTGTTTAGCGCGGATGCACTGCAGCAGTGACCATACGTCCATCCCGGGAGCCAGCCATAAGTATGGGACTTTGCACACTTTATTTCTGACATTCCAGGGATCCAAGAGACTATACCTATACTAAATATGTGTATGGATGTCAGGAAAGGATCCGTCCGCTGGCAAGATATATCGTTTGGCATGCAGTACTGGGGTCCACCAGCAGGTGTCTCCTGGCAGTGTTGAACTGTCAGGAGAATATTTCCTTGCTGGTGTCATTTCATCTTTTGGCCGCAGTACTGACGTCCACCAGCGGATGGATCCTGGTAGTATGGAGCAGACAACACTCCCTGCGCTCAGGTGTGACTTGAAGTCAATCACAGTCAGTCCTATAAATACCCGGCAAGCCCTCATATGCTTGCCTTGGTATCTCTCTCCTTGAGCCCTGACTTTGTTCGCCTGTTACCCGATCCTGAACCTGCATCTGACCTTGTGCCCGAGCTTATCCTGACCCGATCCCTTCAGTGTTCCTGTACCCTTCTGCCCGATCCATCCCCTCTCTGTCCTGTTGGTTCCCTGTCCCTCATTTACTGATCTTCCTGTATATGACCTTGGCTTGGCTAAACGTTTATGTCTCTGGTATATCCCTTGTTCTTGCTGACCTGCTGTGTATGACCCTGGCCTGGCTGACATCTGTGATTCTGGTATTGCCCCTTGCTGTAGATATTGTTGTTTGTAGTGGGTTTGTTGGGTTGGTTGTTTACTGTTTGTATTTTCTAATTATCACCTATTTTAATAAATATCACTATTCACTTACATGTGTTTTGGGTTATCTCTGTGCAGTCCACACAGTCTGGTCTACTAGTCTCCTGACAGTATACCAAGGCCATCCCTGACCAGAGGTGGCTGCACTGAGGAGCCTTTTTGAAAATGCAGGCAGAAATAGTGAATTATCTTTCCTCATTGGTAACTTAGGATAATAGTTATTGCCGTCTGGTATTGAAGGAGTGGGCCAGGGATCAACTATTAGAGTGTATCCGTCTGGCCCATTCTCTGGTGGATCAGGGCGGTATGCTATTTGAAAATGTTCAGCCTCTGATTCAGCTGTGTGCAGAGCTAGCCTTGTCCAGTACTCCAGAGGGCAAGGATGATTTTTCTCCCCCCTTCAGTTTAGATCAGGTTGAGTCTCTGGTGTGGTTATTAGAGGATGATCCAGCCTTTTTTATGGAACGGTATGCCTCTTGTTCACAGCAGGTGTTGTCTGATTGCATCCATTCAGTGCAATCGCTGGTTAGTCAGGCTGTGTGCGAATCAATGTTTGTTCAACCTGTGCTACAGACATGGTCAGATCTCCTGCATTTAGCCAAACCACAACATTCCAGCCCTGCCATTAATCACCTGCCTTCCCAAGAATCTATTCCCCCATCACTCATGGCAACCTCAGCGACAGTCCAGTATACACAGCTTCCCACCAAGTATTATTACCCAGTCTCTACTCACTGCACCTATCCTGCTTTCAATCCACCTGCCTCTTCTCCCCCACCTGTAACAATCCCACAAAACCCTCCTCCAGCCACTGTTCCTTGGTCTTCCTTCGATCCAGCTACTTTCTTTTCTTACAGCCCTGCACCTACATACAAAACTGCACGGGCTAAACCAAAAAAGAAACAAAAATTCTTTCCTACCCACACGATCCTGCCAGTAACCCAACTTGCTTCCACACCAACTAACCCACCTGATTCTGCCAAACCTCTGCCTGCTACCCAGTCTGACGGTCCAGTGCCTGCTACCCAGCCTGACGGTCCAGTGCCTGCTACCCAGCCTGACGGTCCAGTGCCTGCTACCCAGCCTGACGATCCAGTGCCTGCTACCCAGCCTGACGGTCCAGTGCCTGCTACCCAGCCTGACGGTCCAGTGCCTGCTGATCGGTCTCATGACCTTGTGTCCATGTTCCAGCCTAAAGTTTTGCTACCAGTGTTCCAGTCTGATGTGCCCACTTCCCAGTTTGATGACCTTCTGTTTGCTGTCCAGCCTGATGCGCCAGTGTCTTCTACTCAGCCTGTTGTGCCAATGCCTGTGCCCGCTGTCCAGTTTGAGGTCCCAGTGCCTGCTGCTCAGCCTGACATCTCAGTACCCATGTTCCAGTCTGACGCTTCAGTGACTACTGTCCAGTCCGATGTACCTATTGTTCAGCCTGGTATGCCAGCACCTGCTGTTCTGCCCGATGTGCCAGCGCCTGTGTCTGCTGCCCAGTCTAATGTTCCAGTACCCGCTGCCTGGTCTGA
The DNA here is from genome assembly GCA_037952835.1 of Lithobates septentrionalis. Classification (NCBI taxonomy): domain Eukaryota; kingdom Metazoa; phylum Chordata; class Amphibia; order Anura; family Ranidae; genus Lithobates; species Lithobates septentrionalis. Next base: position 316,402 of record JBBDGP010002710.1, read on the forward strand.
TGTCTCGGTGCCGGCTTTCCAGTCCGCTTTCCAGCCTGATGTGCCAGTGTCTGCTACTCAGCCAGTTGTGCCAATGCCTGTGTCCGCTGCCCAGTTTGAGGTCCCAGTGCCTGCTGCTCAGCCCGAAATCCCAGTGTCCATGTTCCAGTCTGACGCTCCAGCGTCTACTGACCAGTCCGATGTACCTGTTCAGCCTGTTGTGCCAGTACCTGCTGTTCTGCCTGATGTGCCAGCGCCTGTCTTTGCTGTCCAGCCTGAAGTTCCAGCACCTGCTGCCCGGTCTGATGTCTTGGTACCCACTTTCCAGCCTGATGTGCCCACTGTTCAGCCTGATGAGCCTGCTTTACGGTCTGATGTGCCCATCCTCCAGCCTGATATCCTGGTACCTGTCTCCCAGCCTGATGTCGTGATGTTGGTATCTCAGCCTGAGGTTTCGGTGCCCGTGTCTCAGCCTGAAGTTTCGGTGCCCGTGTTTCAGCCTGGAGTTTCGGTGCCCGTGTCTCAGCCTGCTGAATCGGTGCCCGTTACCCAGTCTGTTGAATCGGTGCCCGTTACCCGGTCTGCTGAACTGGTGCCCGTTACCCAGTCTGCTAAACCGAAGTCCGTCACTTTGCCTGTGAAGCCAGTATCCGTTTTCCGGCTTGCCGAATCAGTGCCTGGTGTCCAGCTCGCTGAGTCGGGGCCTGTTACCCAGCCCACTGGGCCGGGGTCCGTTACCCAGCTTGCTGAGCTGGTGCCTGTAATCCGGCCTGCCCTTACGGTGCTCGCTGTTCGGCCTAATGTTCCAGAGCCTGCTGTCCATCTCGATGACCCGGAGCCTGCTGTCAATCTCGATGACCCGGAGCCTGCTGTCCATCTCGATGACCCGGAGCCTGCTGCCCAGCTCGATGACCCGGAAGCCTGCTGCCCAGCTCGTTGACCCGGAGCCTGCTGCCCAGCTCGATGACCCGGAGCCTGCTGCCCAGCTCGATGACCCAGAGCCTGCTGCCCAGCTCGATGACCCAGAGCCTGCTGCCCAGCTCGATGACCCGGAGCCTGCTGCCCAGCTCGATGACCCGGAGCCTGCTGCCCAGCTCGATGACCCGGAGCCTGCTGCCCAGCTCGATGACCCGGAGCCTGCTGCCCAGCTCGATGACCCGGAGCTGGCTGCCCAGCTCGATGACCCAGAGCCTGCTGCCCAGCTCAATGACTCTGATGTGCCAGCTGTCTGCCTGGATGGGCCTGATGACCAGCCTTCTTCCACCATTCTGCCTGATGCCATAGACTATGGACAATTAAGACTAGTTGGAGCGTCCGGAGGCCGCTCCTTTAAGGGGGGGTACTGTCAGGAAAGGATCCGTCCGCTGGCAAGATATATCGTTTGGCATGCAGTACTGGGGTCCACCAGCAGGTGTCTCCTGGCAGTGTTGAACTGTCAGGAGAATATTTCCTTGCTGGTGTCATTTCATCTTTTGGCCGCAGTACTGACGTCCACCAGCGGATGGATCCTGGTAGTATGGAGCAGACAACACTCCCTGCGCTCAGGTGTGACTTGAAGTCAATCACAGTCAGTCCTATAAATACCCGGCAAGCCCTCATATGCTTGCCTTGGTATCTCTCTCCTTGAGCCCTGACTTTGTTCGCCTGTTACCCGATCCTGAACCTGCATCTGACCTTGTGCCCGAGCTTATCCTGACCCGATCCCTTCAGTGTTCCTGTACCCTTCTGCCCGATCCATCCCCTCTCTGTCCTGTTGGTTCCCTGTCCCTCATTTACTGATCTTCCTGTGTATGACCTTGGCTTGGCTAAACGTTTATGTCTCTGGTATATCCCTTGTTCTTGCTGACCTGCTGTGTATGACCCTGGCCTGGCTGACATCTGTGATTCTGGTATTGCCCCTTGCTGTAGATATTGTTGTTTGTAGTGGGTTTGTTGGGTTGGTTGTTTACTGTTTGTATTTTCTAATTATCACCTATTTTAATAAATATCACTATTCACTTACATGTGTTTTGGGTTATCTCTGTGCAGTCCACACAGTCTGGTCTACTAGTCTCCTGACAATGGATTACAGGTGTACGCTGGGGCAATGGCTTTTGTGCGTCAACCATCACCTCATACCCGTTTTTTAGTCCATACATCCCATCTGAGCTGACTACTGTGCTCATATTTATTTATCCTAGTTCCGACCGGGACATATCCACACTATTGCCCTAGTCGGAATCTAGGCTAGGACATATCAACTTGGTGCATACTGTTGGACACTGCTACATAGTTCAATCCTTATGGCAGATATATGGGGTACCTCTGTTCAAATCACACTACTGCATTGACAGGATTTGGACTATACTTGATATCACTGGACAATCAGCAGTCGTACACAGCATGCCTGTACGATCTCATGACAGACAGTGAGGATATACATATATACAAGCCTAGGCACAGGCACACTAATTATCGGGCAGTATCCGCCAATATCCTTTAATCTGTCTGTGCTACTTCCAGAGGATATCATCCCTTATAGTTCACCATCAGATTCACTATATCCATCAGTATTTTCTGCTCAGGGACTCGGGGGTGGGCTGACCCACCAGTGTCTATTTTTAAATCAACGTTGTTCACCTTTATGTATATTTTCCAGTGTCACCTGACATTGTGGAGGAACGGGCCCCACTTGTGTGGATTAGTTCCACATACGTTGGATCCTGGGGTGTTGCTACGGTGTGGCTTTTGGGGCTATAGCCCCGAATCTGGGGCCAATAGCCCCGAGTCTCTGCAGGGGTCCCCAAAGGGGAGGGGAGGCTCTCTGGGAACCCTGATGTAAATGGGGGGCCCTCTGGGTACCCTGATGAAAGGGGGAGGCTCTCTGATGACTCTGATGTAAGGGGGAGGCTCTCTGGGGACCCTGACATAAGGCGGGCTCTCTGGGGACCCTGACGTAAGAGGAGACTCTCTGGGGACCCTGATGTAAGGGGGGACTCTCTGGGGACCCTGATGTAAGGGGGGACTCTCTGGGGACCCTGATGTAAGGGGGGACTCTCTGGGGACCCTGATGTAAGGAGGGACTCTCTGGGGACCCTGATGTAAGGGGGCTCTCTGTGGACCCTGATGTAAGTGGGGGGCTCTCTGGGGATATATATACACACAAACACGTATATTACTGTATATACATGTGTATGCCCGCCCAAGCGTATGACTTTCTTTACTACGCTGCTATGGGCTCTAGCCCCAGATCTTTTGTAGACCTAACAACGCCCCTGGTTGAATCCCTTACCTTTTGTTTCTATGCAATTTTTCAATAAAGTTTTTTGTATAGTTTTGATCTCACTACGTGGTAGCTTCTCCCTTTGTTGGCAATCTTGGGACCACTCTGGCCCCTTTTTTCTTTTTTTTTTCAATACTTATTTTACCCGCTGTGTATAAGTCAGGAGGTATGTAGCTACATAAACTCCAGATAGACATCCCTGCACACATCAGAGATAGAAGAAATGTTATATTATTACAATAATTTTGGAGCTATTAATTTAGTTTATATCTGACGTGATTGGCTATAACAGTTTTTAACAGACATGTGCATTGCCGAAAAATTAGTTAGTTTTCGTTTCATTTGTTTTTGTTTTTTTCGTTTTCCTGGGTCATTCCTTATGATCGCAAATCGTAAATTCGAAAATCGGAAAATAAGAAAGCAAATCTGAAAACTTGAAAGACTAACTAACTAATAATATCTAACTAATAATAACTAACTATTAAATTATAGGTATTGAAATTTCCTTTCAAATTTAAAAGAAAATGTTTTTGTTATTATTATTGTTATTTATTATTATTAATTTGTTACGTTCCATTCGTTAAGTTGCAGCATTCGTTATTTCGGATAATTTGTAACTTCGGATAAATTTGTATCCGTTACGTTCACTAACAGCCACATTTGAAAGGAAATTCCAATACCTATAATTTAATAGTTAGTAATAGTTATTATTAGTTAAATATTATTTTCTAATTTTTGGGTTTTTGGATTTTCTAATTTCCAAATTTCCAAATTTTCGAATTGTCGAATTTACGAATATCCAGAAAAATTCATTATACAGGTTTTCATTAAGTCTGATATTTCCGAAATTAACAAATTTGTAGAAATTTGCCAGAACCCAAAATGTTTAGCCTAGAAATATCTGATAATAATTATTTCAACAAAGGCTAATATTTTTTATCATTCATCATGTTTGCGGATTACTTGATCCTGAAAATATAACTAAAGGCAAAAATGTATTTTAGTTTTTGAGAAGGATTAGATCACCTGTCGGATTTTTATTGCTCTCTATGTGCCCCCCGTTGCCCTCCATAGTTGTCACCCTCTCTGTTTGTCCTGTTTACCGTTATCATCAAAAATGAAAATGAAAAGAAAATCCCAAATTTCGGGTTTTCCCCAAAAAGCAGTGGTAGAAGGGAAACCATCCAATGGGGACACTAGTTCTTGTGACCTAGGAGGCCCCAATGGATTCTTTTAATTTAGAGGAATTTTCTCTCACTTCCTGTTTTGGCTATGAGACAGGAAGAGAAGGTAAATCTCCCAATGGGACACCGATGGGAAAAAAATGGCAGTGTGTTATTATAACCCTCACTTACTCTATTCAAAATGAAAATAGTTTTGCCTATAGTTCTACTTGAATTAATACAGGTCCACTTGTGCGATAGATAAAGAGGCAGCTAAATGATGATGCATTTCCCAATCAGCTTCCTCAGAATACAAAAAAAACAAAAAACATGAGTTTTACTTATAGATTTTCTGATAGCCTTATTTGACACCTAAAAATTCCAAATAATTCAATCATTTTTTTTTTAATTTAACCACTTCCCACAAATCAAAGTACCTGTACATTGCTTTGGGGAAGTGGTTGTAGCGGGATGATCTGCAGCTGCAGGCTTCACCCCAGTACTGTTTTTTTTAGAGTCGGCAGTCGGCATTCTAGTGGTAACAACCGATGTGGCTCAGCAGCCGCTCTGCCATTATCACAAGGCACACGAAGTGACGTCCCCCCCCCTCGCTCATGCCGATGGCGCCGCTTCTAAAAAAATCAGAGGTCTTTAAAAACGCCAATTTTGGTGATTTTAATACCTTTAAGTGCAATGGAGGGATTTGGGGTCTAAAATCCCTTCATAAAGAGAACCTCTCATCCCCTATTACTGTCACATGGGATGTTTACATTCATTATAGACCCCAGATCTCTCCATAAAGAGGACCTGTCACCATCTATTACTGTCACATGGGATGTTTACATTCATTATAGACCCCAGATCTCTCCATAAAGAGGACCTGTCACCTCCTATTACTGTCACAAGGGATGTTTACATTCTTTGTGACAGCAATAAAAGTGATCAGATTTTTTTTTTAAAGGGACATTGTAAAAAATAAAAAAATAAATAAGAAAAACAAAAAACTTTTTTTTTTTACAGAGCCCCCATCTCCGTGTGCTCACGCGCCAAAGAACGCACTAAGTGGGCTTAGCACTACATGATCATATAGTGTGACCAAATCCCCATATTTTTGAACATGTTCAGGTGTTTTAAGTAGCCCTGCATGCTCTAAATGTCATTTTTGTATGTGTGCGCTGCATACGTAAGCCGCGTCCGCAAATGTAAACAGTGTTCAGATCACACATGTGAGGTATCGCTGCGATTTTCAGAGTGAGAGAAATAGTGCTAGCAAAAGACCTCCTCAGCAACTCTGAACTGGTAACAGTTAAACATTTTTTAAAGCGTCGCCTGTGGAGATTTTTATGTACCGTAGTTTGTCACCATTCCATGATCGTGCGCAAATTTAAACCGTAACATGTAAGGTATCTATTTACTCGGTGTAACATCATCTTTCACAATATACAAAAAAAAAAAAAAAAATCGGGCTAACTTTACTGTTTAGCTTCTTTCAAATTCAGTGAAGTGTATTTTTTCCCCCAAAAAAATGCGTTTGAAAGACCGCCGCGCAAGCACCATGTGACATAAAAAAAATATTGCAACAACCACCATTTTATTCTCCAGAGTCTTTGCTAAAAATTATATATATATATATATATATATATATATATATATATATATATATAAGGCTTGGGAGTTCTAGGTAATTTTCTAGCAAAAAATAATGCTATTAACTTAGTAAGCAACAAGTGTCAGAAATGGGCTTGGTCCTAAAGTGGTTAATATTGTAAGCAATGTATTGCCAATGATCACCCATCAATCCATTGAAAACAATATATTGGACATTTGCTTACCAATCATACAGCACTGCCATATATGTCAAAACTTACACAATATTTAACATCCCTGTACTTGGCCTAAAAAGGAGCAAAACATTTATGTGAACATATTGGGAATATTATTTTTTAAGCAAAATTTGTATCTCATTAATCAAACTAAAAGTAATTTTTTTCACATTTATTTCATTCATCAGCTTTGTGCCAATTAAAGACCTTCTACAGTAGATGCATTCATATTATGGTAGGTAAAATAGTCATTTTAAGGGAAGCGGACATATTTGGACAAGTTTACCACATGTGTCAGGACACTGTCCAGATGTTGACTAACAACGCTTCCAATGTTATATACACAATGTCTTTCACCTGTTTCTTTTGTTGATTATTCCTTGTACTTTATGCTTTTGATTTCTGTAAACCTGTAAAAGGTTAATAAAATTTCTTAAAAAAAAAAAAAAAATAGTAATTTTAAGGTTAACCAAAACATAGTGGAACTGCTACATTTGGTCTGTGGGTTACAATGACTCCTGACCATGCAAGTATAAGTACATGTGAGACCCCCTGACATGTTTACATTTTATAAAAGACATTACTCAATTTTTTAGTCAACTGAAAATGGCCCAGAAATACAAAAAAAAAAAAATCAAAATTCACAATAATATTTTCAGAATGATGCCCAGATTAGCTTCAAGTGATAATAGGACCTCATAAGTGCCTCCATAAGATCTTTGTTCCTCAGGCTGTAGATCAGAGGGTTCAACAATGGGTTAATGAGGGAAGATATGACTGAAAAAAGTTTGTTTAAATTGAACATATCGCTGGAAGTTGGAACCAAGTAAATAAAAATGAAGGAGCCATAAAAGATGAAGACCACGGTAATATGTGATGAGCAGGTGGAGAATGCTTTCATCTTTCCAGTCTTGCTACGGATTCTGAGGATGGTCCTGAAAATATAGGCATAGGGAAGAAAGGTCAAAAGAAAGTCTCCTATTCCAAGAACAGCACTTACTAGGAATACAACCACCATGTTTATGAAGGGGTCAGTACATGTAATTTGATATAAGCTTGGAAGGTCACAAAAGAAGTTGTGGATAGAAGATGTCCTGCAGAAGGACAACCTGAGCAAAAATAAAATATGAATCAAAGAGACAGAACAACCTGCAACCCAGACCAGAGAGGCCATACGAGCACAGGCTATCCAAGAAATAATTCGTTTGTAATGTAGAGGGTGGCAGATGGCCATGTATCGGTCGTAGGACATAGCCGAGAGTAAGAACATTTCTGAAACAGCAAGGGAGATGTAGAAAAAGACTTGGGATTTACAGGCAGGAATGGATATTGATCGTCTTTTTGTGACCAAATCAAAGAGCATTCTTGGTGCTGTCACTGATGAATAGGACATGTCCAGAAATGCCAAGTTGGCAAGAAAAAAATACATTGGGTTGTGTAGATTGTAGTCAGTGAGGACCAAGAAAAATATAAGAAGGTTTGTGATAACAGTCATCAGATAGATGAGAAAGAAGAGCACAAAAAGTGCATTCATGGTCAGTGGATGGTCTGATAGACCCACAAGAGTGAAAGACGTAATCTCTGTCACATTCCTCATTTATTCTTTTTTTTTATTTCTCACTGTAAAACAGAATTAAATGTATGGATCTGAGGATATGATAATTGGAAAACTTGTACGGTGTGCCTGCACATTACACTCAGGTGTACATGTAAGCATTTGTACCAGCGAATGATTCTTATATAAGATGTTGGCATTCCCTCAGGACAGTCTGTTGTGTTGTAAGAATCTCCTAAGATTAGGGATGAGCCGAACACCCCCCTGTTCGGTTCGCACCAGAACATGCGAACAGGAAAAAAATTCGTTCGAACACGCGAACACCGTTAAAGTCTATGGGACACGAACATGAATAATCAAAAGTGCTAATTTTAAAGGCTAATATGCAAGTTATTGTCAATAAAAGTGTTTGGGGACCTGGGTCCTGCCCCAGGGGACATGGATCAATGCAAAAAAAAGTTTTAAAAACGGCCGTTTTTTCAGGAGCAGTGATTTTAATAATGCTTAAAGTCAAACAATAAAAGTGTAATATCCCTTTAAATTTCATACCTGGGGGGTGTCTATAGTATGCCTGTAAAGGGGCGCATGTTTCCCGTGTTTAGAACAGTCTGACAGCAAAATGACATTTTGAAGGAAAAAACTCATTTAAAACTACCGCGGCTATTGCATTGCCGACAATACACATAGAAGTTCATTGATAAAAACGGCATGGGAATTCCCCACAGGGCAACCCCGAACCAAAATTAAAAAAAAAAAATGATGTGGGAGTCCCCCTAAATTCCATACAAGGCCCTTCAGGTCTGGTATGGATATTAAGGGGAACCCCAGCCAAAATTTAAAAAAAAAATTGACGTGGGGTTCCCCCTAAATTCCATACCAGACCCTTCAGGTCTGGTATGGATTTTAAGGGGAACCCCGCGCCCAAAAAAAAAAAAAAAACGGCGTGGGGTCCCCCTAAAAATCCATACCAGACCCTTATCCGAGCACGCAACCTGGCAGGCCGCAGGAAAAGAGGGGGGGACGAGAGTGCGGCCCCCCCCCTCCTGAACCATACCAGGCCACATGCCCTCAACATTGGGAGGGTGCTTTGGGGTAGCCCCCCAAAGCACCTTGTCCCCATGTTGATGAAGACAAGGGCCTCATCCCCACAACCGTGGCCGGTGGTTGTGGGGGTCTGCGGGCGGGGGGCTTATCGGAATCTGGAAGCCCCCTTTAACAAGGGGACCCCCAGATCCCGGCCCCCCCCCTGTGTGAAATGGTAAGGGGGTACTTACCCCTACCATTTCACTAAAAAACTGTCAAAAATGTTAAAAATGACAAGAGACAGTTTTTGACAATTCCTTTATTTAAATGCTTCTTCTTTCTTCCTTCATCTTCTTCTTCTTCTGGTTCTTCTGGCTCTTCTGGTTCTTCCTCCGGCGTTCTCGTCCAGCATCTCCTCCGCGGCGTCTTCTATCTTCTTCTCCTCGGGCCGCTCCGCACCCATGGCATGAGGGGGGAGGCTCCCGCTCTTCTCTTCATCTTCTTCTTCTTCTTCTTCTTCTTCTCTTCTTCATCTCTTCTTCCTTCTTCATTTCTTCTGCGGGCCGCTCCGCATCCATGCATGGAGGGAGGCTCCCGCTGTGTGACGGCGTCTCTTCGTCTGACGGTTCTTAAATAACGGGGGGCGGGGCCACCCGGTGACCCCGCCCCCCTCTGACGCACGGGACATGACGGGACTTCCCTGTGGCATTCCCCGTGACGTCACAGGGAAGTCCCGTCAATTCACCGTGCGTCAGAGGGGGGCGGGGTCACCGGATGGCCCCGCCCCCCGTTATTTAAGAACCGTCAGACGAAGAGACGCCGTCACACAGCGGGAGCCTCCCTCCATGCATGGATGCGGAGCGGCCCGCAGAAGAAATGAAGAAGGAAGAAGAGATGAAGAAGAGAAGAAGAAGAAGAAGAAGAAGAAGATGAAGAAGAAGATGAAGATGAAGAAGAAGATGAAGAGAAGAGCGGGAGCCTCCCCCCTCATGCCATGGGTGCGGAGCGGCCCGAGGAGAAGAAGATAGAAGACGCCGCGGAGGAGATGCTGGACGAGAACGCCGGAGGAAGAACCAGAAGAGCCAGAAGAACCAGAAGAAGAAGAAGATGAAGGAAGAAAGAAGAAGCATTTAAATAAAGGAATTGTCAAAAACTGTCTCTTGTCATTTTTAACATTTTTGACAGTTTTTTAGTGAAATGGTAGGGGTAAGTACCCCCTTACCATTTCACACAGGGGGGGGGCGGGATCTGGGGGTCCCCTTGTTAAAGGGGGCTTCCAGATTCCGATAAGCCCCCCGCCCGCAGACCCCCACAACCACCGGCCACGGTTGTGGGGATGAGGCCCTTGTCTTCATCAACATGGGGACAAGGTGTTTTGGGGGGCTACCCCAAAGCACCCTCCCAATGTTGAGGGCATGTGGCCTGGTACGGTTCAGGATGGGGGGGGGGGCCGCACTCTCGTCCCCCCCTCTTTTCCTGCGGCCTGCCAGGTTGCGTGCTCGGATAAGGGTCTGGTATGGATTTTTAGGGGGACCCCACGCCGTTTTTTTTTTTTTTTTTTTTTGGCGCGGGGTTCCCCTTAAAATCCATACCAGACCTGAAGGGTCTGGTATGGAATTTAGGGGGAACCCCACGTCAATTTTTTTTTAAAATTTTGGCTGGGGTTCCCCTTAATATCCATACCAGACCTGAAGGGCCTTGTATGGAATTTAGGGGGACCCCCACATCATTTTTTTTTTATTATTTTGGTTCGGGGTTGCCCTGTGGGGAATTCCCATGCCGTTTTTATCAATGAACTTCTATGTGTATTGTCGGCAATGCAATAGCCGCGGGTAGTTTTAAATGAGTTTTTTCCTTCCAAATGTCATTTTGCTGTCAGACTGTTCTAAACACAGGAAACATGCGCCCCTTTACAGGCATACTATAGACACCCCCCAGGTACGAAATTTAAAGGGATATTACACTTTTATTGTTTGACTTTAAGCATTAATAAAATCACTGCTCCTGAAAAAACGGCCGTTTTTAAAACTTTTTTTTGCATTGATCCATGTCCCCTGGGGCAGGACCCGGGTCCCCAAACACTTTTTATGACAATAACTTGCATATAAGCCTTTAAAATTAGCACTTTTGATTTCTCCCATAGACTTTTAAAGGGTGTTCCGCGGCATTCGAATTTGCCGCGAACACCCCAAATTGTTCGCTGTTCGGCGAACTTGCGAACAGCCAATGTTCGAGTAGAACATGAGTTCGACTCGAACTCGAAGCTCATCCCTACCTAAGATGTAATTTATAACACCTTGGGAGCCCCTTTTCAATAATTGAGAAGAGTCATGAAAATCTTTATTTAAAATCCACTGAAAGTGTTCTTTATCATTTTGTTACTTATTTTAAGCATTGGCTCGTGGACAGAGTATTCTAAAACACTATAAAAGGAACTTATAGTTCAAACTTCCATACAAACAGCACCCTCCAGACTAGAACCTTCTGCAGGCTTCCCCACTGACAACTGAATGTAAAAAAGAATAAGAGATGTAATCTCTGTCAGATTCCTTGACTATTCTTTTTTTTTATTGTTTAAATCTGCCCCTGTAAAACATTATTAAATGTATGGATCTGAGGATTTAATATTCGGAAAAAATGTATGGTGTGCCTGCACAAAAGAATAGTAGGGTTAAAAAATATATATGGAAAAAACAGCATGGGGTCCCCCCAAATTCATACCAGACCCTTATCTGAGCATGCAGCCCGGCAGGCCAGGAAAGGGGGGAGATGAGCAAGGACTCCCCTCCAGATCCGTGTCAGGCAACATGCCCTCAACATGGGGGGTGCTTTGGGGTACTCTGCCCCCCACCCCAAAGCACCTTGTCCCCTTGTTGATGGAGACAAGGGCCTCTTCCCCCCCCCAACCCTGGGCTGTGGTTGTGGGGGTCTGCAGGCAACGGGTTTATCAGAATCTGGAAGCCCCCTATAATAAGGGGCACCAAGATCCCGCTCCCCTGCTATGTGAATGAATATGGGGTACATAGTACCCCTACCCATTCATCAAAAGAAGTGTAAAAAGTGAATAAAGGCACAACAAGAGTTTTTGACAATCCCGATGTAGATCCAGCATCAATCATGCTGCCCACCAACGGACCCCGGAAAAAGAAAAAAAAAGCTCCACTTGTGACAAAGGTGACAAAGGCTAACCGCCGACTGCCCACTCCTTCATTTGACATTTCTTAAATTGCTAAAGGGCAGAGTCACCCGATGATGTCATGTCTTCTGTAAATTACCTCCAACGTTGTTAGTGTTTCTTTTTGCTGGAGGTTGCCATTTTGCTAAAGCCCAGAGCCCCTGAACAGCAGTAAATGTTTATGCTGAAGCCATCAAGAATAATTATTTCTTTCGACTAAAAAAGTGGTGTGAAAGAGGGGTCACCTAAATAGGATGTAAAAGGTGAGATAGGAGAGAAGGGATCATACTTCTTGTGGTACTTCTAGCAAAGGCGAAGGGAGTGGGGAACTATTTCATTAACCAACTATATAAGTCCTCAAAATGCACTGATTTGGCCCAAAAGTAGAAATAATATGGTAATATTGAAGAAGACTCAAAATGCAAGGATTTTAGGTGTGAGGATGTGTCATTTAACAAATTGGGCTAATCTAGCTTCCTATAATAATATCCAAAATAAGGGAGGTCTAGACCACCAGAATGTTGAGAATGGTATAAGGCTGCTTGTTGAATCGGGGTCTTTTATGAAGAATATGATCAATAGTGAATTAAAAGAGAAATAGCTTCTTTTCAGCAAAAGGAGAAAACAAAAGTCTGCTTAACTCCAGCACAAAGTTAAAATAACAGAGTATCAGTCACACAATGGTTTTACCCAAAGTTCAATCCAAGCCCTAATCGGCAGCTTCCAGCAGACATCCAGCCCTTCAGAAACTTCGGTCTCCTCTCAAAACTTTTTACTACTCCACACCTGCTCTAGGAGCTTCCTGTCATTTAGTGATGCTTCACAGAGATAGGTCTAATGCTTTTGGGACCAGAGTCCCTGTGATTAGTGTTAGGATTCTTTCCCACCCGGTGATATCTATGAACCTCCAAATTCTGAGTCCCAAATAAGGCATTCTCAATCCAGATAGGACTTTAAGTCAGTCCTTCCCTCTTTTTGATTGGACTGTCCCAGAACCCCTCACCATGCATGGAGGAGAACCCCTGAGAACACCAACTGAACACATCCTCCCCCTTTAAGAGACCACAACCCAAATATGGGTAAAACATAGTGCTCATCAAGGACCCATCCTTGGCCCCCTGTACATTTCTCCTCCCACTCCGATGCAGAGGTGTTGGTGGCAACATTCAACACCATGCAATGTACACAAAAGAGGGAATCGGCATTTTGATGCTGTCACTCAAGTCTGTGATCTATCACACAATTAAATTCTCGGAGCAATAGGAACCACCTGATTAACCTGGCATTGATCTACTTGTTTTGTCTAATTCATGTTAATGGTGCAAGGTCCGACACCAGGAGGAATCTGCTGCCTAGCAGAAAGTTTAGCAGATAGTTCAGAGCTCTTTTTATGTTGAGACACTCACTCCACCCCAGCATCGTTTTTCAGCTTGTCCCTACTTGTAACACATTTGGAAAAGGATTCCAAAATGACTGTCTAAAGCAGGGGTTCTCAAACTGATAGATCTATAGCTGCTGCAAAACTACAAGTCCCATCATGCCGCTGCCTGTGGGAGTCATGCTTGTAACTGTCAGCCTTGCAATGCCTCATGGGACTTGCAGTTTTGCAACAGATGGAGGGCCGCCAGTTTGAGACCCCTGGTCTAAAGGATAATTTTATGCCACGATAAGACAAAAAATAGTCTAGTTTGTATAACAGGTTTATAAAATAGCCCCACTTGGCTGTAAGCTAGCCAACTTGGGAGTTTGGGTGCACCATCTTCCTCAAGGCAGGTAGAGGTAAGTTCTCTTGCATTTTATGATTTGCTAGTAGGTGTAAGGACTTGTGGACACCAGTCTCTGTTAGGTACATAGTTGGTAAGGTTGAATAAAGACACCAGCCCAATCTGTTCAACATGTTTAGGTGAGCGTATGTTTGTGTTTAAGCCAGGGCTTTTTTTCAGCGGGAATGCGGGGGAACGCAGTTCCGGCACCTCCAGCACTGAATGTGTGTAATAGCATGGGGTGTGGGGTGTGCTGGAGGGTCTATTGATGTTGTCTGCTGGGGATCTATTGTCAATGGTGGGGATCTGATTTTGTGTGAGGGTCTATTGTTGCTGATGGGGAATCTATTGTTGCTGGGGGGGTATTATGTTGCTGGCTGCTGGGAGATTTGTTGTTGCTGCTGGGAGGGGGGTCTAATGTTGCTTGGGTGGATATTTTGTTACTGAGTGTGATATTTTGTTGTGGGTAGTTCACTGTTGCTGCAGGGAATCTATTGTTGTTGGGGTGGAGTCCATTGTTGCTGGGGGAGTCTATTGTTGTGTGAGGATCTATTGCTGGGATTCTATTGTTGCTGGCTGCAGGTGATCTATTTTACTGCTTTTCTTTTAATCATTACCATGTTCCATGCAAATGATTTAGCACCACAAAATGATACTTGGTCCTGTATTCTCTAAAAGGGGCAGTACTGGTAGGTGAGTAGGGGGTGGAATCAAGGGATGGTGCTCAAAGGTGGGTAGGGGCAGAGACAAGGGGTGACTCGGACGGGGGGAGTTCCTGCACCTGTTCTCTGAGAAAAAAAGTCCTGGTTTAAGCCGATATGATTTCCTATTTTCCTGTGCAGTGCACTCACTAAGATGCCCATCCAAGAGTTTTTTAAACTTCCTGCTGATTATGGAAGGGAGTTCCGTGTCCTTAATGTTCTAACAGTAAAGAATCCCCTCTGCAGGTTAAAGTGTAAGTTTACCTTTACAGAAAATCTGTAAGGTGAACTTACACTGGACCCCCTTCCAATCTCACCCGGTCCCGTTAACTTCGAGTCCAACGATTACCCGTTCTTACAGATCGGATCGCCGATTTAACAGTCAGGGGATTTTAAATGCCTGTGACTTTCTCTCCTCTTCACCTGCGGTGACAGGACAGGCTATGTGGGTTCTGATTGGTCGTGCCACCCATGTGACTGCGCCAACCAATTAGAATGCTCCTATACGTACCTCCTTACGAGGAGGAGGGGGTCCAGTGTAAATTGACCTTACGGATTTTTCTGTAAAGGTGAACTTACCCTTTAAGGTTAAACCGCTTCTCTTCTAATTTCATGGGGTGGCCAGGTGTCTTCTCTTCCTGAAGCAGAATAGTTTGCTTCAATATGTGTTTCTGAAGGATTTTGAGAACCAAAAATATTGAATATTGCCTTTTGCAGACTTACTTTTACTATGAAAATATACTATATGTACCTCCAAACCTTTCCCTCTTTCCGCTTTCACATGCAGAGTGTTTTTTTTCTTCAGTGTCCCTTTTATGTATTTTTTTTTTTTTACCTTTCTCAACCAATGAAAAATGGGTGCTACAAATAGTCTCTTTAATAACAGTTTGTACTATAAGTCTTCCACCACATTTTTTTTTACTGTATGCAGAACAGAAAAGAGGAGAAGGAAGCGCCTCCTAAGTGCAGTATTAAAACAACATTTAATAAGTAACAGTTAAAAACAATCACAAGATGTGTGAAGGTAAACGCTCATCATAATAATGGAAAGAAGGGGGGAGGAAGGCGCCGCCACTGATTTCTATCCTGCAGGACCTGCCGATGTGCAGATATCAGCTGCAGATGAAAGAGAGAGCACAGGGATGCTGTGTGGACATCCGGAAGTCCCTGGGGCCAGCCTGGAACACACAGGTGGGCGGATTTGAGGCCTCCAGAAGGAGCAATAAGCTCAGAATGTGTAGCCTTGATTTGACATTGATTCTCTCCTGACCGTGACATCACATCGGCCCACGTGTGCACTCCAGACAGGTCCTAAGGACGTCCAGGTCTCCACACAGATTCCTGATGCTCTCCCTTCCATCTGCGGCTGATATCAGCACATCGGTGGTTCCTGCAGAAAGGAGATCAGTGGCGGTGCCTCTCCCCCTTCTCTCTTTCATTAAATGAGCGTTGACCTTCACACATCATGCGAGTGTCTTTAACTATGACTTATCAAATGTTGTTTTAATACTACATTTAGGAGTTGCTTCCTTCTTCTCTTTTCTTTTCTGCAAGACATATGGTTGGGTACTGCCAAAACCTCCTGAAATGTCCTGGCCCCAGAGAACTCTTGTAAAGTTCTTCATATGTGGTATTTCCCCCCTGTTCCTTTATCGTGAGTCATACCAACCGGTTGAGTTTCAGAGGCTGCTTCAGATGTTGTTCCCAACAGGGCCCCCAAGACCCATATTTGGTGGCCCTGACCTAAATTATCTAAACTTTGGATCAACATATACAACCTCATTAGCCCTTTTCTTCATATAAACCTTTTAGATCCTTTTGAAGCTTTACTCAACAATCACATCATGGCCCCCTTCTGTATTGAACACTTACCGTATATACTCGAGTATAAGTCGAATTTTTCAGCACATTTTTTTGTGCTGAAAGTGCCCCCCTCGACTTAATTTTCATTTTCCGAACCGATTTTGGGGCCCCGTATCTCAGGCCCACTTGGTGCTAGGAACCCCAAATTTGGTGTGAAAACCCAGTGGAACTGGTTCCATAACATATCCAAAGCTGGTGTTCCTAGCACTAAGTGGCCTCGAGATACGGGGCCCCAAAACCGGTTCGGAAAATGTCATTTTCTGCTGCAGAAAAGTGCTTGACATATTCTGAACTGATTTTTGGGGCCCTGTATCTCAGGGCCACTTGGTGCTAGTAACCCCAGCTTTGGAAATTTTATGGTGCTAGTTCCACTGGGTTTGCACACCAACTTTGGGGTTCTTAGCACTAAGTGGCCCCAAGATACGGGGCCCCAAATTCGGTCAACTGTGTCCATCTGCAGCAATGTCATTTCGGGACCCTTTGGGTTCAGAGACCCCAAATTTTGGCTGCAGCTAGGGGGCATCTAGGAACCCTTAACTACCGAGTTTGAAGTTCAGGGGACCTATGGCTGCAAATGGGCACAGTGAGGTATGCAAATGGGCACAGTGATGCTGCAAATGGGCATTGTTGACCCTCTTTTCCACTTACAGTAGCTGTGCATTACTCACCCTCGTCTTATACTCGGGTCACTAAGTTTTTCCCATTTTTTTGTGGTAAATTAGGGCCTCGACTTATACTCGGAACGACTTATACTCGAGTATATACGGGTACTTATCAATATTCTATTCACAGCCACCAAGCGCAGGATAGTCAAATTCCAGTTTTTTTAATTTTTAAACCTCTTCAACCCGGAAGGATTTGCCCCCTTCCTGACCAAGGCCATTTTTTTTATACGGCACTGCGTCGCTTTAACTGACATTTACGCGGTCGTGCAACGCTGTACCCAAACAAAATTGACGACCTTTTTTTCCCACAAATAGAGCTTTCTTTTGGTGGTATTTGATCACCTCTGCGGTTTTTATTTTTTGCGCAGTAAACAAAAAACGAGCGACAATTAAAAAAAAAAAAAAAACAATATTTTTTTGTTTTTGCTATAATAAATATCCCAATTTAAAAAAAGAAAATAAATTCTTCATCGGTTTAGGCCGATATATATTCTTATACATATTTTTGGTAAAAAAATTGCAAAAAGAGTATATTGATTGGTTTGTGCAAAAGTTATAGTGTCTACAAAATAGGGGATATATTTATGGCATTTTTATATATTTTTATTTTTTTACTAGTAATGGCAGTGATCAGTGATTTTTATCGGGACTGCGACATTGCAGCAGACAGATCGGACACTTTTGACATTTTTTTGGGACCACTGACATTTACGCAGCGATCAGAGCTAAAAATAACCACTGATTGCTGTGTAAATGTCCCTGGCCAGGAAGTGGTTAACACTAGGGGGTGATCAAGGGGTTAAATGTGTTCCCTCGTGTGTGTTTCTAACTGTGGGGGGATGGGAGTGATTAGAGGAGGAGACACATCGCTGTTCTTAACTAATAGGAACACACGATCTGTCTCTCCTCTCCTGACAGAACCAGGATTTGTGTGTTTACACATGCAGATCCCGGTTCGGTCTCTCATGCCCGCGATGGGGGTGGCCATGCACATCGGGTCCCCTATCGTGCAGCCAGTGGCATAGGCATGTCTGCTAAGGCTCTTAAAGGAGCCGACGTACCTGTTCATGTGCTGGTCGGGAAGTGGTTAACCGATTACCGACCGCCACACACAGATATACGTTGGCAGAATGGCACAGGCAAACAAATAGGTGTACAGGTACGTCCCTTTAAATTTGCCGCGTGCCCACAAGTCCCGGGAACTCAATGTTTACCGGTGGCCCGCGATTGTGGTGTGGAGCGGTAGAACGGGGAGGTGCCTATGTAAACAAGGCATTTCCCTGTTCTGCCTAGTGACATAACAGGGATCTACTGCTCCCTGTCATCGGGAGCAGTGATCGCTGTCATGTCAGTGGTAGCCCATCCCCCTGCAGTTAAAATCACTCCCTAGGACACACTTAACCCCTTGATCGCCCCCTAGTGTTTAACCCCTTCCCTGCCAGTGTCATTTATACAGTAATCAATGCATTTTTATAGCACTGATCGCTGTATAAATGGCAATGGTCCCAAAATAGTGTCAAAAGTGTCTGATGTGTCCCCCATAATGTCGCAGTCATGATACAAATCGCAGATCACCGCCATTACTAAAAAAAAAAATAATAATAATAAAAATGCCATAAAACTATCCCCTATTTTGTAGACGCTATAACTTTTGCACAAACCAATCAATAAACGCTTATTGCAATTTTTTTTACCAAAAATATGTAGAAGAATACATATCGGCCTAAACTGAGGAAACTTTTTTTTATATATATTTTTGGGGGATATTTATTATAGCAAAAAGTAAAAAATAATACCTTTTTGTTCAAAATTGTCGCTCTTTTTTTGTTTATAGCGCAAAAAATAAAAAACGCAGAGGTGATCAAATACCACCAAAAGAAAGCTCTATTTGTGGGAAAAAAAGGACGTCAATTTTGTTTGGGTACAGCATTGCACGACCGCGCAATTGTCAGTTAAGGTGACGCAATGCAGAATCGCAAAAAATGCTCTGGTCAGGAAGGGGGTAAAATCTGAAGCGGTTAAACTATTAAAAACAGACTGAACTAAATTATGTGGACAGGATGTCATGTCCTGCTTCGGGAGTTGTAAACACCGCCGTTCCCTCGGCTGGGAAGCCAAGATCATTTTTAACAGTTTAATTTAGGCTTTACAGCCTAGAGACGGGATCTGGGGACTTATAGACCCCAAGTCTTGCTGTAAAGAGGACCTGTCATGCCTTATTCCTATTTGGTGGCCCTGCCCTAAATTATCTAAACTTTGGATCAACATATACAACCTCATTAGCCCTTTTCTTCATATAAACATTCGTAGAGATCCTTTTGAAGCTTTGATCAACAATCACATCATGGCCCTCTTCTGTATTGAACACTTACTTATCAAAATCTATTCACAGCCACCAAGCTCAGGATAACCAGAGTCTTAAAATTCCAGTTTTTAAATTTTAAAACCATTAAAAACAGACTGAACTAAATTATGTCAAATGAAAGGATAACGAAAAGCAGCAAATATAAAATAAAAAATGTAATGAAAAATATTCAATATGGCAACTGTGGATATGTTATTCACAACCTTATCTCCCGCTCTCCCCTTCCCTGCCCTTCTTCCCCTTTTGTTACACACTTATTTACCCATCAGGATCACAATTCTTTTTGACTCTGCTAATTTTTCTCTCTGTGACCAGGTCCAAAAATAGGCTCACATATGCCCCGTACACACGGTCGGATTCTGCTACGGGAAATGTTCGATAGGAGAATGTTGTCGGAAATTCCGACCGTGTGTAGGCTCCATTGGACATTTTCCATCGGAATTTCCGTCACACAAAATTTGAGATCTGGATCTCAAATTTTCCGACAACAAAATCTTTTGTCGGAAATTCCTATTGTGTGTACACAATTCCGACGCACAAAATTCCACGCATGCTTGGAATCAAGAAGAAGAGCTGGCTATTGAACTTCATTTTTCTTGGCTCAACATATGTGTTGTACGTCACCGCGTTCTTGACGTTTCGGAATTTCCGACAAGATTTGTGTGACCGTGTGTATGCAAGACAAGTTTGAGCCAACATCCGTCGGAAAAAAATCCATGGATTTTGTTGTCAGAATGTCCAATCAATGTTTGATCGTGTGTACAGGGCATTAGAAGTCTATACAAAATCCGGCTCCTATCCCCTTTATTAGACAATGTGCAATTCATTTTGTTACTACTCTAAATTCAGACAAAATTTTCGTTATTCAGAGATTCGGATACAATGGTAAGGAATTTCAACAGAGATTCGGATACAATGGTAAGGAATTTCAACAGAGATTCGGATACAATGGTAAGGAATTTCAATAAATCCAAAATAACAAAATAAATTATCCAAATTTTAATTTGAAAATTAATTTCAATTCAAAAATGAAATAAAAAAATTTATTTCAATTCAAATTTGAAAATGATTTAAAAATAAACTCAGATTAGAAATCGAAACATATTGCAATAAATACAGAAAGATATAAAAGTGAAATAAGATGATGATTCCCACTTAGGTTGCTCTATAGAATAGAAAAGAATGGAATAGAACAGAAACTAAAAGAGTAGAATAGAAAAAATAGAATCGTTTAGAATTGAATAGAATGGAACAAGTATAGCCGTCCTCTGAAATTCAAATTTCAAATAAAGTCGAATTTCGAATCAATTTTAAAATAACAAATAAACAAAACAAATTAAGAAAAAAAAAATCATTTAAAAAAATTAATATAACAAAACAAAATAATTAGCCAACAAATGAATCCGAAATGAAACTAAACAAAATTTTCCGTCGTGCACATCGCTACCCTTTATCCTTTTGTATGATTATTTGATTGGATATTCTGTGAATTGTTGGTTGATTCAAGGAATATCCGATTGTCTCTGCAAGGATAAGGAAGGATTGTTATCCCCCAGTGGAGCAAATTGGGCAGTGCTTTATATGGCTTTTTGTTTACCTTCCTCTGGATCAACTGTGGATATATGATACGTGTATATAGAGGTTTTCTATTTATTTATAATTTTCTATTGGTTGAACTATATGGACTTGTGTCCTTTTCATTAACTGTGTAACAATGTAACTCTATTTCTCTTATCTGATTCTTACTGTACCTTGCCTGTTGGTCCTCTGTGTCAAAAACACCATAAACATAATGTCATTTATTGTAATAGTTTACCTTTTCAGAATTCAATAACACTTCCGTTAAAAAAAAAGAAGTAAAAGGATACAAAAAGAGTAAACTATATTAAATAAATTCAAAATTTAAAGAATGCCCCCCACACACACTCACACACATACAGTACATATACATACCTGCACATACCTACATATAAAAAGCTGGGACGTATGTACATACATAAACTCCTGATACAAATTTCTACACACACCAGAGATAAAATAATAATTTCAAATATTATAATAATTTTTGTGCTATTATTTTAGTTTAAGTCTGACTAGATGCTTGGAATAAACTTCCAGCAGAGGCAGTGAGACAGGCAACAGTAATCGGCTTCAAACATGCTTGGGACGAACATAGATCTATAGTCAGACAAAAAAGTTAATGGAAAAAACAAAAAAATAAACAAAAAAGAAACAGCACAAAAATGGGCAGACTTGATTGGCTACACTATTTTTCTGCTGACATTTTTATTGTTTCTATGTTCTATGTTATAACAGTCTTTAATGCGTGGCCTGTTTGTAATTTTGAGTATCTTCATTTTTTACTGCTTTGCAAGAACCCAAAAATATTTAGTCTGGAAATATCTGGTAATAATTATATATACTCAATCTAATATTTTTTATTCATCGTGTTTGCGGATTACTTGAGCCTGAAAATATAACTAAGGCCCGGTTCACACTGATCCGCTGTGATTTTGTTCCGTTTTTTGTCCTTTGTGAGGTGCGAATTTACCACGATTTTACCGCGAATTTCAGGAGTTGGACATAGCTGCGATTGATATTCTAGCCAATGGAATCATAGTGTAAAAAAAAAAAAGTGTTAACTTCCTGTGTACTTCCTGGTTTTTGTGGAGAGTAGTGTGGTGGAATTCGCACATATGTGAACCATCAATGCGATTCAAGAACGATTTACATTGATTTCTATGGAGACTAAATTCGCAACGCAGTAAACTCGCACAAGACCCTTTTTTTAATCGCATCGCATTCGTAGAGGAATCGCAACACATGTATGTGAACGACCGTCATTGAAAACAATGACTTTAGGGATGACATGTGAATTTAAAGTGTTTTTGACGCATCGCATTCGTTATGAACTCACATCAGTGTGAACCGGGCCTTAAGGCAAAACTTTATTTTTTTACTTTTTGGACAGACTGGAGAGAGATTGGAACACCTGTTGTTTTTTTTTTTTTGTTGTTGTTGTCTGTGCTCCCTTTAGGGAGATTCACCCTCTCTAGTTTTCCTGTTTACCATTATCATCAAAAGTGAAATGAAAACGCAAATCCCAAATTTTTGGTTGTCCCGCAAAAAAGTAGTACCTTGCAGAAATAATTTTTTGGGCTATGGGACAGGAAGTGAAGGTTAATCTCTCCAATGGGTCACAGATGGCAAAAAAAAAAATACTGGAAGTGGTTATAACCTTCTCTTACTTACAAAATGAAAATAGTTTTGCCCATAGTTCTCCTTTAATGTATACAGGTTCATTCGCACGAGACATGGCAATTCGTTTAGTTCCAAATTAGTTTTTTTATTAATTTCAACAAATTTGTTAATTCGTAAATTTGAAAATTTGGAAATTAGAAATTTTAAAATCCAAAAACTTAAAAATCTGAAATAATAACTAACAATAACTATTACTAACTATTAAATTATAGGTAGTGGAATTTTCTTTCAAATTTGGCTGTTAGTGAACGTAACGAATACAAATTTATCCGAAATTACGAATTATCTGAAACAAGGAATGCATCATCTAAACAAATGGAACGTATTAATAATAATAAATAACCATAGTGATAATAAAAACTTTTTAGTATTATTATTTGTTATTAATTTTTTTACGTTCTATTTCTTTAGATGCAGCATTCGTTATTTTGAGAAAATTCCTAGCTTCAGATAAATAAACACATTCACTAAAAGCCAAATTTGTAAGGAAATTCCAATACCTATAATTTAATAGTTATTATTAGTTAGTTATTCTTTCCAATTTTTGGATTTTCTTTCTTATTTTTGGATTCTCAAAGTTACGAAGTTACGAATTTTCGAATTTTTGGCAGTGCACATGTCTACTTCATGCAATAGATAAAAAGGAAACCAAATGATGTCGCATTTAGCAATTAGGTTCCTCAGAATGCTAAAAAAAAAAATACTTTTATATACAGATTTCCTGATAGCCTTGTTTGACACCTAAAAAGTCCAAATGATTTAATAAAATGTTTTCTTTAATATTGTAAGCAATGTGTTGTCAATATATAAAAGGAAAAAAGAGGAGCAAATGGGACTTTAAGTGAAGCATGTCAATTGAAATTATAATAATGAATACATGTGAGTAGGTAAAATGATTGGATTTAATTTATAGTCAATAACCCCTAGGGGTAGTCCATGATTTTGATGCATACAGTACCAATAAAGTAGTATAGATACAGACATAGTTGCATGAATTGATATAGAAGATAAAGACTCAGTAGTGCAAACAAATCAATGGACATACATAAATGCAGATCATAACAGAAATACATGAATTAAAATCGCCAATCAAAATCATAAAATCACATGAAATGAGAAAAAACTTGATAAAAAAATTAATGAATATCAGGAATAAAATTAGGCTTGATAGGGCATCCTTAGTTTGAGAACCCGACGCGTTTCTTGGCTTCTTGCCAGTCATCAGGGGTGGGATGCATAGTTTAACTGAGAAAAACAAAGGAATATCATAAATATTGATACATGTGGAACCTCAGGCTAATAGAGAAAATGATATCAAAATTGTCCAAATTGTCTACTTTAAATAGAAAAGCTACGTGTTGTCAATGATCACCCACCAATTATTTAAAAACAATATATTGGATCAACCATACAGTACTGACATTTATATATGTATATATATATATATATATATATATATATATATATATATATATATATATATATATATATATATATATATATATATGTATATATATATATATTTACACAGTATCTCACAAAAGTGAGTACACCCCTCACATTTTTGTAAATCTTTTCTTCTATCTTTTCATGTGACAACACTGAAGAAATGACACTTTGCTACAATGTAAAGTAGTGAGTGTACAGCTTGTATAACAGTGTAAATTTGCTGTCCCCTCAAAATAGCTCGACACACAGCCATTAATGTCTAAACCGCTGGCAACAAAAGTCAGTACACCCCTAAGTGAAAATCTCCAAATTGCATTTCAGTGTAAATTAACAGGAGTTAAACGGAGTGCACCCACAAATGGACATCTATTAAGGATTAAAACAACATTAGGCACAACATCTTGAGAAAGAATTTTAAAAATAATGCAGCACAGACAGTTAAATCAAAGTGAACAACGTAAAAACAACAAACATTGCCAACATAAAAAAGATTTCTTGGTAAAAGAAGCATCACCCAAAAAAATACAACAAACCAAAGTAACAAATAAATTGCATAAAAACAGATCTGTTTTGCAACAACATACCAAACAAAATACAAGAAGAAAATACATGTGTTAGAAACTCGATAAGGACACCCAAATGTACTCTCTTGCTTTTTTTTTGTTTTTTTTTTTTAATTCCACTTCAGAAAACTCTCGAGAGACTATTCAGCTTGATGCTCATCCTGTCTCCAACAAGGTCTTGCATCATCGTGGAAGAGACTTAATTTTTAATCAACATTCTCCATTTTTTAAACTTACAGATGCCTTTGGCATCCACACCCTTCTTTTTATCCAACACGAAAAAAAAAGTATAGCTTGAATAGGCATAAACCTATACATTGTTTACTGTCTAATGAAAATTTTTTATCTACATACAAGTTGCCTGAATCCCACAACACTTCCTTTAATGCACATAACACTAACCACAATACTCTGTTTATCTTTTTCCAGTTTCCCCAAGCCATACATCATCATTTTCCACTCACTCACCTTCACTCCTGTTATTTCTTTCACCAGATCTTGACTCTTATTGATCAAATCTTTCGCGACACCACACCCCCAGAACACATGCTCGCCGTCCTCTACACCCCCACAATTCATTCTCGGACAAATATCAGACACGCCAATCCCTCCTTTTTATAAATAGCCTCGTAGCTAGACATTCATGCAAACTCATCCATACTATCTGTCTCTGCACATTTGTCACCCCATATATACTCATTTTCTTCCATTACATTCATGTCTACACACATATTCTCTCTTGACTCTTTCCGTTTTCGACCCCCATAAAAAGGTAAACAATAACTTATTAATTTTCCTCAATCTTATCTCCCCAGGAGGGAAGATATTACTTGCATACAAAATTAAAGGTAAGATTACTGCCTTGACTACTAAAACTTTCCCATAAATCGACAATTTTCTTAGACACCAAAACCTCAAATTCTTGGCTATCTTTTCTCCCACTTCATTCCAGCACACTTTCCCTTTCATTCCATAGTCAAACACAATACCCAAAATCCTCACTCCATCCTCAACCTCCCCAATCTGATCATCCACACATTCCACTTGTCTTCCATACACACCCAAACTACACTTATTCCAATTCACACTCATTCCTGCACATACACAAAAAATTTACAAAAGTAACTTCACCCTTCTTATGCCCACCACCGACTGACACACTGCCACCACATCATCCATATAACCTAAACATTTCACAATTTCCCCCCACTCCCAGGCACCAAAAAGCCCCTCACCGCCTTATCCCTCTGTATCATCCTTAATAGTGGATCAATAAAACAAATAAGGAGAATAGGGGACAGGGGGCACTCCTGTCTCACCCCAAATTTAACCAAAAAAGCCTGCCCCAAACTCCCATTAACCGACTACTGATCCCCCAATACAACCCTTTTATTACATCAATAAGCAGCTGTGGTTTACCCATCTGCTTAAAAACCTCCCACAAAAACCCATGATTTGCTTTATCGTATGCCTTCTCAAGGTCAAATTATGTCAGGATAATTGAATTATTCATAGCTTTACAAAAATTAATTATATCCCTAACTAAAATTAAGTTCTCCGAGATCATTCGACCCGGCACTGAACAGGCCTGCTTCTCGCTAACCATCCTACTAATGACCTTAGATAAGCTCCTCGCCACCATTTTTGCAAAGACCTTGTAGTCTGAATTTAGTAAGGAGATAGGCCTCCAATTTCAAATATCCCCCTTCTTATAAATTAATAGCACTACCCCCTCTCTCATAGATTCAGATATAATGCCTTCCCTCATCATGTAACTAAATACCTCAACCACCATCCCGCTTAATAATTTCCCAATACAATTTAAAAAACTCACTTGGTAAGCCATCCCCTCCAGGGGTTTTGTTAGCCCCCCATGCTTGTCACAGCTTCCCACACCTCCTCCTCGTTCACTGCTTTCTGCAAAAAAAACCTTATCATCCTCATCTAAATGATCCTCTACCATATCAAACATTCTAGTATCTGACTCATCAACACACACTCCCTCATACAATCGTTCATAAAATTTAGTCACGCATTCCAGCACATTCTCTCCCTTACATTCCCTACCTTCTTCATCATACACACACTCAAACACTCCTTTTTCCTTACAAACCTTCTTGAAAAAAAAATCTAGAACATTTTTCATCCTGCTCCAGGTGTTTAACTCTCGGTTGAAAAATAATTTGTTTCCTCTTTCAGTTAATACCTCTTTAATCCTCTTCCTAACATGGCCTATTTCATCGACCATGTCATAGCCCCTATTTCTAAATGAATATAATGTAGCCAACCTGACTTGTAACCGAGAATATCTCCTTTTCTCACTGCTACTTTTATCCCTACTCTTTTTTTGAAAAAAGAATTTAATTTTCCTTTTGACCCAATCCCACCACCCCAAAATATTACTAAAATCTTTTTTCCTATTAACAGATCTACTACATAAATTACTAAAATGGGCTTTGACATGCTCGTCCTGCAACAACAAACTATTTAACCTCCATACCCCTAAACCAAACTTAATACTATCTCCCATACTCAAATCAACATACACTGCCACATGGTCTGAAAAAATTACCGGCCTGTGTTTAACATTAGCACATTTGAACGCATCAGAAAACAAACATAAATCAATTCTGGATTTGGTGCGCCCACACTCCAAAAAAAAAAAGTGAATTATGGATCCACCAAACCCAGAACAGTATGAGCATCATTGAGATGCAAGTCCTGAATTACCCCATTCAGCATAGTGCTACCTACATCTAACTTAGTCTCTGCTACTCCTATACGATCTTTCACAATTCGGATCGAATTAAAATCACCCATGATCACACTAGGTCTCCTTCCCACTGCATGTAACTTCAAAACTTCAAAAAACTCAAGACGTTTCTGGCTATTCACAGGAGCATATGAATTAAAAAGCCTAAAATTCTAGTTAAACAAAACTAAATCTGCCATAATTAATCTTCCTGGCACTAACACAACATGAGACATAATGTGAATATTCCTATTTGTAATGATAATGCCTACCCCAGCATTCCTATTTTCCCCAACTACTGACCATATGTAATCCACCACCCACTCTGGAGGCTTGGGCGGTCGATTAAAAAAACACTCCTGTAGACAGGTGATGTCTCCTTCATTGACCTTCAAGTCCTCAAAAACGGAACACTGTCTAGCAGGAGATCCAAAACCCCTCACATTGAGGGACACCAGCTTGATGCTCATTCACATGAAGATGTGCATCATTCACCCCCAGGCCTATCACTTAAGCCAGACAACTGACACACATACCTCAGGGCCATAATGTTTTCATCATCCAAAAACTCCTGACTAGACGACAATGTGGCCGGCTGAAAATTTTCTGGAGTGCTGGTGATTCTACCTCCACTCCAACATCCCCCAGGACCTCAAAGGGGTTTCCTGTTTTAATTCCAGCTGTCTCTACTTTCAATTTCTTAGCCCTTCTCTTCTTAGGGCCCTCCAAAGCATCCACCTTGTTCTTGGCACCCAGTGGTTAATAATAAAAAAAACTTGTAGCCTGTAAGTTAGAGTAGGTATCGATGAGCCAGGTAATATCTCTACAGGCTGTGAAACAATAGGCAGGTCCAGACGGCAAGTCTAAATCAACAACAAAATTTGTAACAAGTAAATAAGAAGGAAAGAATGAGAAAGGAAGGATTTCCACAGTAGGAGAATAGGAGAGAGAGGTAGGATAAGGGGGATGGGAGTGAGCACTGGGGATGTTTAAAGCCAGCACCGCAATTCTGGACTACTATAATGAGTTATAGCTCTCCATGGACAATGACGGATGAGCATATTGTATCCACGGGAGCCATATTTGGGAGAATTTATTTTGCATGTCCAGTAGGATGCTGGTCAATTTCTCATTAACAAAGAACCCATCGATCTGCCAATGAACTTCCTCAAAAGAAGCAAATGTTTCTTCCAGGCTTTTTGCAATGGTCTGTTTCGCTGCTAACAAAATATATGTCACCAATTTGAATTGGGCTTTAGTAAAATCGGGGGTGGGGAGGGTTTAATATGTAATAAAACATACCAAGTATCTCTGGGGAGGGCACGATCAAACAAAGAACGAATGAGCTTCAGAACCTTGGTCCAAAACCGTACGAGCATGGAACATGACCACCATGTATATAAAACATCACCTGGCATTGGGCAGCCATGAAAGCACAGCCCATTATGGGAAGGCTGAAGATGGGCTATACGTGATGGGACCAGGTACCATCTGGTAACTGTTTTTAATGCAGACTCGATAGTATTCACATTAATAGAACAAGAGGCCATTTGCAACCAATCTGCTCTATCTCTGGTGCACCGGAGGTCTGTCTCCCACTTGGAAACGTAAGCATGTTCGGTGTGGTGGTTTGAAGTGTTCAATTGAGAGTAGAGAGAATAGAAATCAGTTTAGGGGAGAGAGGTACATGGTGGCAAATTTGTTTGAATAATGATAGCCGACTCGTAATGTCTTTATTCGTGAAAATGGCGGAGAGCCATATTAAATTATTAAATTAATATTATTATTATTAAATAATTAAATTAGAATCACGTTGGATTCATTTATTGAAAGCCACAACCTACCCTGGATTAAATGAAATGTTAAGTTATAAACCCTTTCTTTAGGTATTGTAATTGCTTACATTGCTGCCTCCCTGACCTACTGCCTCTGAATTTGTGTTATCATTTTTTATTTTTCTTACCTATCCCCCCTTTTTCTCCCCTCCCCCCTTTCCCCCCTTTCCCCAACTTTCTCTCCCCTTTTTCCCCCCTTTCTTCCCAACCCCTTTTTTCCTATTTCCCCTTCACCCCTCCCCTTTCTTCCTTTCTTTTTCTTTCTTTCTTTCTTTCTTTCTTTCTTTCTTTCTTTCTTTCTTTCTTTCTTTCTTTCTTTCTTTCTTTCTTTCTTTCTCCTCTCGCTCCCCCCTCCCCCTCCCCTTCCCTTGTCATAATTTGGGGTTTTCCATCCTTGCCCACCCTCCTTCTTTACCTTCCCTTTTTGGCCCATTGATGGAATCCGATTGGAATTTTAAAAACTAAATAAAAACCAAACTAGCAATTTCATAATCTATTTTTATAAATAAAATTCTATATTTGTTTATAAGTTTGAATATTGGCTAATAGCTCGATCTTCTAGTGTTTGTTGGAATAATTATTACTATATACTAACATAGTCACTATTATGCCCCGTACACACGGTCGGACATTGATCGGACATTCCGACAACAAAATCCTCGGATTTTTTCCTACGGATGTTGGCTCAAACTTGTTTTGCCTACACACGGTCGCACAAAGTTGTCGGAATTTCCGATCGCCAAGAACGCGGTGACGTCAAGCACGTACGACGAGACTAGAAAAGGCCGGTTCAGAACCAAGCGCAGCACCCTTTGGGCTCCTTTTGCTAATCTTGTGTTAGTAAAAGTTTGGTGAGAGACGATTCGCGCTTTTTCAGACTTGTGGCTTTCAGATCGTTTTCTGCCGTTCAGTTTGTGCTTGTGGGTTTGTATCTGCTCTTCAGTGCGTGCAAGCAAGTTCCGCGTGACTTTAGTCACTGTATTCTTGTTCGTTTGTTACTGGTTTTCAGGTCGCTCTTCACAGGCCTTGCTGTTCTTCAGTGCGTTCTGTTACTTCGTTCTGAGCAGCCGACCGTTTTCTAGCCATGTTTCGTATGCGTACTCCTCGTAGAGTTCGTGCTGTGCGGGGGCTTGGTGTTGGGGTCCTGACCTTGACACAAGTCCAGTCCATGAACAGGGTGGGGAGGAGTTCATGGACCAAGAATTGGTTGCTTCAGCGTGACCAGTTCTGTCATATGCCTTTGCTCCGTGAGATCCGTGAGAATAATCCTGATGATTTCAGGAACTTTCTCAGGATGACGGACCCCGTGTTTCACCGTCTGTTGGCTTCGCTGACCCCCTATATCAGCAGGCAGGATACCTGCATGAGGCAAGCCATCACTCCGGAGCAGAGGTTGGTCGCTACCTTGCGGTATTTGGCCACAGGAAGAAGTCTGCAGGACTTGAAGTTCTCGACAGGCATCTCCCCCCAGGCTCTGGGGATCATTATCCCAGAGACCTGTTCTGCCATCATCCAGGTCCTGCAGAAGGAGTATATGAAGGTAAGATTTTTATCCTTTTATATCACATTTTATTGTATTGAATGTTTGATAATATATTGTATTTCTTTCCTAATTCCCTAATTACCATGATTGTAGTATGCTGTGAATGTCCCCTTTGTCCTCATGCATGCTGGATTTTTATGTAATTATTATTTTAGGTCCTTCATACATATTTGCCCTTCACTAACCTCCCCAGCATGGTGTCTCCTGCCTTATATTCACCTCATGTAGTCACTTAACAATGTATTTTATCAGCTCCATAGTAGTGCTTTACCCCAAACACCCCCTAAAATGTTTGGAAATGTTATTTTGGATTTAAATTCAGGCAGAGGGCCAGAGGCTTTTTTTTGTGGTGTCCCCAAATTTTTGGTAATCCTCCCTCCCCCAACTGCTAAGTCAGCTGATCCCAATTCTCTATCTATCCTCAATCATCTATCTGCTGTCTTTGCCAAACCCATACACAATATACCCATCTCTATCGTGCTCAGATTTATGGATGAATTACCCAAAGCATGTAGTGCAAGGGCCTGCCTGTATACTTTCCAATGGTACTGTTTAAAGTTCTTGTATCCTATTATGATCTTGATAGGTAATAGCAGAATGTCCAAATGTGCTCAAATGTGTACAGTGTGTATTTATATCTTTGTATTATGACACTTCTTACCTGTCCAGTGGGCTGCCAATAGTGTAACTAAGGAGGGGCTGTTCCAAGTAATACACATTATTTAGGCATTCATCTCTCAATGAAGTGAAGAGGGTTACCTGTCCAAGAGTCCCCCCCCACTATAATGTTAGAAATGGCCCATGAGAGGGGGGAGGGGGAATATGATAGGTGTACCTTATACTTTGTTGTTGTTAAATTCCCCTTAATAAATGCTATCTGGAGGTTGACCCATAATGTTTGTGTCTAATCTGCTTGCCAGGTTTCTGTGAAAAAATAGTAATGTTTATTGTTTTTTCCTCAACAGTTTCCTTCCACGCCACAGGAATGGCAGACTGTGGCCTCCCACTTTGCCCAGCGGTGGGACTTTCCTAACTGCGGAGGGGCAATTGATGGGAAACACGTCCACATCGTCCCACCACCCAACTCGGGGTCGTACTATTATAATTACAAGGGGTTTAATAGTATAGTGATGTTGGCGGTGGTGTCGGCTAATTACGAGTTCTTGTATGTGGACGTGGGGAAGAATGGCCAGATGTCCGATGGTGGAGTGATCACCCAGACGGAGTTCTACAGGCGTCTCCAGAATGGCAGCTTGGACTTGCCACCTCCAGAGGACAATGTTGAAGGTCTCCCATTTGTGTTCGTTGCTGATGAAGCATTTGCGCTGGGGGACCACCTGATGCGGCCATTCCCGATGAGGACCCTCACCCCGGAACAGAGGGTTTTTAATTACCGGCTGGCCAGAGCCCGAAGAGTGGTGGAGAACACATTTGGAATCCTGGCCAGCCGGTTCCGACTATTTCTGACACCCATCCATATGGCGGAGTATAAACTGAACCATATTATACTGGCGTGCTGTGTTCTCCATAATTTTTTAAGAAAACATTCAGCCAACTATGCTGGCTCAGTTGGGCCTGAGGCTGGAATACCAAATACATCAACAATGACGGCACTTGAAAGCGGCCGTCCTGGCTTGCCCTCCCTGAATGCCCGTGATGTCCGGTTACGATACCTGGAGTTCTTTGCGGGTAGGGGGGCTATCAATATGCCAGACAATCTGTGACACCTTTTTCAAATAAAAAACAACCAAAAGCTATTCTTGGTGGACATTTCCTGCTTGTGTTTGTTTTAGCTGACCCTGACAGAAATGTGTTGAGTGCAGAAAATGTCGTGATTGGGTAACCTTATAAAAAACAGTGTTGGCTGGTACTTCCTAAATGCAAAAACACATTTCACTACAAGTGCACTTGCAACTGCACTGAACCTGCACTTGTAGTGCAAAGTGTATTTGCCCTTAGGTAATAACCCCCATTTGTGCATAAAACAACAATTACATCACCCCAAAAGTGTTGTAGTGTTGAGACAATAATCCACACATTCTTGAGTAAGGCACTTTTTTATACCTGCACAATCACATGTGCATTTACCAAAGGTTTTTAAAACAAACCAACATGTTTGTTGTATAAAATGTTTGCAGTAGCATTATGAAAAATCAAAATATCCATTTCTGATAAAACAGGCCTGTGTAAAACCAACAAGAAAGCCAAAAAACTAGAACTTACAAAGTTCACATTAGGTAAAACCTGAAGGCTATATCAGACATCAGTATTTAGGAACTGGGTTTGATATAGCGTTCAGATGGGGGGAACTCACCCCCTGGAAAAGCCAAATTTGGAAGATGCACACCAATTTACGAATGTCAACATGTGCTATCTGCCATCAGGGGGGATCAAGGGACGTGTTTTGGGGGAGCAAGCCCTTCCTCAACGCTACTTTATAATTGAGGAAGGGGTTGCACCCCCAAAACGCGTCCATTGATCTCCCGTGATGGCAGATAGCACATGTTGGCACACTGTGTGCATCCTCCAAATTTGGCTTTTCGAAACATTGTAAAAATTTAAATTACATAAAACAGGTGATTTTGTGGGGTTTAAATTCGCCCCAAAACATCAATGATGTTATTATTTTTTTTAATAACATCAGTGATTTGTTGCTGGATGTTTTGCAATTGGAGATTACATCCCATGATCTCCCCTATCAGTATCTGGGCACTTTCTGATGTAAAGCGTTCTCTCTCCCTCACATCACGATCACCTAAAAAGAGATAAAGAACAAAAAAAACAGGTCTCAAAAATCTGCCACCATCCATCTCTTTTACCTGAGTCTGTGGTCGCAGACACTCACCTCTTGTGGTGCCAATCTCCACAAACGTCTTCTTCTTCCTCCTGCTCTTCTTCTTGGTTTTGCGGTATTTCCCCTTCTTCCAGAGGGGGGGGGGGGGCTCTGGTCTCCTGGGATGAGGAGTGACCTCCGAGTCTTTTCTCCCCTATGTAAAACAAAAATGGTATACTTAGCACACAGATATTTGATGGCAGAACTATAGAAATAGGAAACATTGCTTGGAAGTGGGGTACAATTGTCTATTTTAGCCGAGTTCAAAGATGTCTTTTTTTTATTGCCCTTTGTCAAGCTGCAATACTTTACCTGTTTGGTACAAGCTTCACAGATGTAACCCCCCCTATAGTATACACTGGAGCACCTGTGTGCCCCCCCTAATAAAAATGGTGTTCTGGGGTCCCACACTAGTGCTCCAGTGTCCAGATGTGAAAACAGCTGCTCAGTGTCCTCTCCTTACACACAATCTAGTTTGCATTTCATTCTAGTAACAAACCCATCTACACAAACAAATATTTTGCATCCAAGTAGGCCCAAAAAAAATGTGTGAAAATGCATATGACCTAAACAATGGTGTTCTAGAGGCCGAAAGAAAAATGTTTGATACGAACGAATAATGGGCCCATGAACATTAAAGTTGCCCTTTTAAACGTTACAATTACTAAAAGCATATGGAGCAGAACGAACGGAATAAAGACAGAAAGAATATGAACACAGCACAACTACTTACTTTTTTGCAGCACTCTCCGGATCTTTCGGTACTGCTCCGGCTCTCTCAACTTCAGGTCCGACCACCGCTTCCTGAGCTGATCTTTTGACCTTCGTACCCCGAAATTCCTCTCCAGACTCCTGACCACTTTACCAATGATCTTGGCCTTTCGGATGTTGGGGTGGGGGTAAGGCCCATATTTTCCATCATAATCGGACTTCTTCATGATGTCGACCATCTCCAACATCTCCCCAAATGACATATTTGTGGCCTTAAAACGTCTCCTTCTGGATCGAGACGTGCCTGGATCCGGGCTTTCCTCCTCCTCCTCGTTGTTCGAATTATCACGCACCTGGTGTAACTCCGCCATCATGCTCTTCACCCACTGCGCCGAACGAAAAGGGGCAGGGAATAGAATAGAAAGAACGTCAGGGGCGGGCGGAGTTACACACATGCGCAGTGTGTATAAAGCGTAACACGCGTGCGTATTACGTACGATCTGTGAGCGGAGGAAGGAGCATTGGACGCGCCGATCGTAAGAACGAAGGTAAGAGACAAACTTGGGCCTATACTGCTTCTAGATTGAGGCCTATATTGTAACAAGATTAGGAGAGTTTTGTCTGACATTAGGCTTTGTCTTGTGTTGTGTCTTGCAGTGAACATGGATATCTTAATGAGAGATACTGACTTCATGTCACTATTCATTGATATGCTAAGGGAGCTGCCCTGTCTGTGGGAGATTACCCACCCCCATTTCAAAAACCAAGCAAAGAGGAAGGCAGCACTGGAGCAATTGTGTGAAATTGTGAAGCAGGTGATTCCCACGGCAGACATCACTTATTTAAAGATATTAATTGGTTGCCTGAGGAGCACATATCTGAGGGAGCGCAAGAAAGTCCTGGATTCACAGAGATCCGGAGCAGCAGGTGACATCTATGTCCCCAGGATGTTGTACTATGACAGGCTGCACTTTCTGGCAGGCCAGACTGAACCCAGGCCATCCCTCTCAAGTCTTCCTTCCACGCTTCCTTCCCCCCCGGCTGAGGCTTCTGATGCCCAACCTGGGCCTTCCAGGCCATATGTGGAGGAGCCCAGATTGAGCCAGGTATAGCATTCCTCTAAATATTTCTGCTTGTCCAATCAATGATGTTAACTAGATGTTAGTTGGGAGTACTAATTTATGATTGTGATTGATGATGCAAAACATTACAACCATGTCCCTTTTTCATACACAGGGAAGTCTCAGCCAGGAGGTGGCTGATCTGCAGGTCCCTCCACCCACCCTGAAAACAGAAAGTGGCAGCAGGAGGAGTAGCCTAGAGGAGGCGGCTATCAGATTTTTTTGGAGGGCTACAGAGGTCCTGGGAGCACCACACACCAGGCAGGAGAACCTTGCGGCATTCATTGCCTATAGAATGCAGAGGATGGAGGAGGGCCAACAAGCCATGTGTCAGGCCCTCATATCAGAGGCTCTGGATAAAGGTGTGAGGGGCCAACTTACACCTCACACACAGCTTTGGGATGGTCCTCCTCCTCCTCCTGCAGGTCCTCCTCCTCCTCCTCCCTCTCCTCCAGGGCCTCCCAGTCCTCCTCCAGGTCCTCCCAGTCCTCCTCCAGGTCCTCCCAGTCCTCCTCCTCCTCCAGGTCCTACTCCTCCTCCTGCCACATCTCCTACTGCACAGCCACAGCCCGGAAGGAAGTGTGAAAGGAAGACCAGAGAGTGATTGCCCTGGATCCAGTCTGGTCGGCCAAAAGATGCATCCTCTTGTGGTACCACAACCTGGGGACACTGATGTCATCTGCTGCTATCCGAGTCTCTGTGAATCCCGGACCAGACTGCCCTCCCTTACATATGGACTCCTCAGGCCACCAATTTTGATGTTTAAGAATTGATGTCTGCCGTGGGGGTCACAGGCTTCACTAATTTCTCCTGTTGATCCAGTGTTGCCTTCCTCTTTGTTTGGTTCTGATCCCTTAATAAATTATTTTTGTTTTGAATTATACTCTCCTATGTGTTTTACTTCAAAAATGACAGTTTGTTTGTGAGGATTCAGGTACATTTCAAATATATAATGTGAAATGAACAAGGGACACCAACAACAAAAAATCTCATGGAGATTAAATAATAAAAGATATCAATGGTGTTGGGGTAACTTGACACACAAAACACACACAAAAATATTCTGGAGTAAAAATAAAAATAACTTTGAACAAAGATCAGCCTTGGAAAAAATCCAAACATTAAAGAAAAAAAAAGGCTTAAAAAGAAAAAAATAAAAACATAAAAAATATAAAACTGTCAGATGTGACAACTAATAACAATATATTGAGGGAATCCCACTAAAAAAACAAAAATAAAACTTTGTGAGAAGTCTGTGTGAATATGAGCA
The DNA here is from genome assembly GCA_037952835.1 of Lithobates septentrionalis. Taxonomy (NCBI): domain Eukaryota; kingdom Metazoa; phylum Chordata; class Amphibia; order Anura; family Ranidae; genus Lithobates; species Lithobates septentrionalis. The sequence continues at coordinate 353,077 of JBBDGP010002710.1, forward strand.
GCAAAACGACTTAATTCTTGTCACATTATAAAGAAGAAGAGAGTGCGCTGTATTAAACCATTTTTAACATTGCAGCGTGACGAAAGTGCTGTATCCATTGCGAACGCTAAGTTTACCAGAACGAGCTGTCCCGTGTCGGAATTTCTTCTGAGCATGCGTGGCATTTTGTGCGTCGGAACAGGCCACACACGGTCGGAATTGATGCGATCGGATTTTGTTGTCGGAAAATTTTATCTCCTGCTGTCCAACTTTGTGTGTCGGAAAATCCGATGGAAAATGTCCGATGGAGCCCACACACGGTCGGAATTTCCGACAACACGCTCCGATCGGAGCATTAGAGGCATTAGAGTCTATTTTATATAAAATTCTCTTTTTTTGTATAATTTGTATTCAATAAAGTTTATTGTGAATGCACATGCTGCTCTATGTTCATGGCTTTATTTCACCCTCTAACCATCTTTTTCCCGATCTGGTATCCATCTAGATCCACAATAACCGGACTGCTCTGTGCCTTGGTTCGTTTTGTGTAATATGGTGGCCACACTCCCTTTCCCTCTTTGGATTTCTCCCTGTGTTCTACATGGGTGAATTCCCCAATTCCACCACTGGAGGGAACCACTCCCTCTGTCTTCACATCCGAGTCTCAGGACCCGTTGTTGGCGGGGGAATGGCGTGAATGACGCGGCTCGCTCTATGCGCTGCACGGTCTACACGTCCGACTCCGGTCCTTCAGACCGGATGGGGGGTATAAAAGGCCGCCAGCTCCAACGGTTGGACATTGCTGGAGCCCCTCGGGATATGTTATTCTGTCTTTCAAATATCAGGTAACCTCTCCAAACTTTGAACTTTATTGGGGAAAACGTCCTTATATTAGTTGTGACATAGCTTTTGGCTGCTTTGAAGTTGGTCGTTTAAAGGCACTATTTGTATTTCTAGCAAGCAACTTTGCTGTATTATATATACTTTTTTGTAAGATCAGTTGTTCTTTCTTTTCTATATTGTATCTTTTTGAGAGCTAATTGCCTGTTTATTACATCTTTTCTTCTTTTATGGTCTGTAATCAGCTCTGAAGATCAACATTAGAGTTTACTGACAGCACCTTAAAATCCCTTGGAATTAAGCTTATTGCAGAATCTGTATTTGTAAGTTGATCTCTCTATATTTCTTTTTTCAGTTTGGAAAGTATTTTTCCTCTTTGACATTTTTTGATATACTTTAATGTATACTTTATAGCTGGTCCTATTATTCCCCCTGTGGCCGCTGGTCACATATGGTCCCCTTGGCGCTGATAGCTGTCTAGAGAGCGTGGCGACATTTGGAACCATTTTAGGTGATACAAGTAAGAAGCATCGCCCTGAAAGTAGAGATGCATGTGCATATAAATCATTATGTAATTGAGTTGATGTAACATGTTGCAATATATACGATATATAACTGTAAATTAGTTGACATATTTATGATTCTGTGTTTTTTCTGTTTGTCTCTTATGTTAGAAGGCTTGTACTTCAAAACTGGACAGCCTCCCCTGAAGAAGCCCAACATATGGGTAAAACATGTTAAGAAATCCATCTTACAGTGCTGTCCTGATAATACTGTGATATATTGTACATGCCAACTGTTCTGTTTTAAAAAAAAAACATTTTTTATTTTGTTTTTTCAAAATAAAAAATAAATTACTTTTTAGTAATATATTTGATATTATTCTTGCACATAAAAAATCCCAACAATCCCCCTCGTTTAACATATAATTTTTATCTATAACGTGTATACTGTATGTGAATCACACGTGAAAAATAAAAAAGTGGCGCTTCCTAAAAATACATTCCACCCTTACAGTGACTAATTACTCTACTAGTGAACACCTATTAAAGTGTATATCATCATAACAAAAATTACATATGTAAAAATATGGTGAACACCAAGTGAACAAAATTACAAGTTATAGCACAGTGCCAATACTGCAAAAAAATACAAAAAATCATAAAGGATGAGGATGTGAAGTTGTTATATATACTTTGGCGTATATGAAAATTGTGATCCAGTGACTGAAACAAAAGTTTATTTAAATTTGTGCCAAAAAATCTTCAAAACACCATGTGTAGAGTCTTCTTTCAAGAACTTCCACCACACCCGGGTGTTCAGTGAGCCCGCTCCCAATGAAAAACTCACTCACCAGCTCCAATTGCCCCCACTTGCATGTAAGGCTAAAAAGCTTAATGATTTCAAATCACCGGGATTCAGCTCACAATTTCTCCATCCAAGTGCACGTGCAAAATATGTTCCATATGTGAAATGAGAGAAAATGCTCCAAATAGTGTGATAACGTAAAACCAGTTTATTAACACACACTTCAAACAAATCTCCAATGGTTAAACTCACATTCTAAAAATATAAAACTTGCACAGCAACCTCCACAGCACACTGTATGAACAGTATACAACACAGCAACTTGTAAACCTCCTGAGGGTATGCGGTCACGGCAGACCCGAGATAAGCAGGCGTCTAGTATGATTCTCTCACCCACTCCTCGTTCGCCCAACTGCTAGACCCGATCTGTTCCTAGGTAGGCTACACCGCAACGCTCGTCCCTCTGCCCGTCACTCGTTAGCAATGTCCACCACTGCTCGGCCACGCCCCGACATGTTTCGTCACACCCTACCAAACAGAGGAGCGCTGCAATTCGGAGCTATATCCCCCTCGTTTATCGAGTCCGCAAATGTAAACAGTGTTCAAATAACACATGTGAGGTATCACTGCGATTGTCAGAGTGAGAGCAATTGTGCTAGCAAAAGACCTCCTCAGCAACTCTGAACTGGTAACCGTTAAACATTTTTTAAAGCATCACCTGTGGAGATTTTTATGTACCATATTTTGTCGCCATGCCACGCGTGTGCGCAATTTGAAACCGTAGCATGTTAGGTATCTATTTACTCGGCATAACATCATATTTCATAATATACAAAAAAAATTGGGCTAACTTTACTGTTTAGTTTCTTTTAAATTCAGTGAAGACTGCTGCGCAAGTACCGTGTGACATAAAAAATATTGCAACAACCACCATTTTATTCTCCAGAGTCTTTGCTTAAAATATATATATATATATATATATATATATATATATATATAATTATATATATATATATATATATATATATATATATATATAGCTTGGGAGTTCTAAGTAATTTTCTAACAAAAAATACTGATGTTAACGTAGTAAGCAACAAGTGCCAGAAATGGGCTTGGTCCCAAAGTGGTTAATATTGTAAGCAGTGTGTTGCCAATGATCACCCATCAATCCATTGAAAACAATAAATTGGACATTTGCTTACCAATCATACAGTACTGCCATATATGTCAAAACTTACACAATATTTAACATCCCTGTACTTGGGCAAAAAAGGAGAAAAACATTTATGTGAACATATTGGGAATATTATTTTTTAAGCAAAATATGTATCTCATTAATCAAACTAAAAGTACATTTTTTCATATTTTTTTCATTCATCAGCTTTGTGCCAATTAAAGACCTTCTACAGTAGATGCATTCATATTATGGTAGGTAAAAGAGTCATTTTAAGGGACATATTTGGACATGACAGTTCAAGTTTACCACACGTGTCAGGACACTGTCCAGATGTCGACTAACAACGCTTCCAATGTTATATACACAATGTCTTTCACCTGTTTCTTTTGTCAATTATTCATTGTACTTTATGCTTTTGATCACTGTAAACCTGTAAAACGTTAATACAATTTCTTAAAAAAAAAGTCATTTTAAGGTTAACCAAAACATAGTGGAACTGCTACATTTGGTCTGTGGGTTGCAATGACTCCTGACCATGCAAGTATAAGTACATGTGTGACCCCCTGACATGTTTAAATTTTATAAAAGACATTACTGAATTTTTTAGTCAACTGAAAATGGCCCAGAAATAAAAAAACATTTCAAATTTCACAATGATATTTTCAGAATGATGCCCGGATTAACGTCAAGTGATAATAGAACCTCATAAGTGCCTCCATTAGATCTTTATTCCTCAGGCTGTAGATCAGAGGATTCAGCAAGGGGTTAATGAGGGAAGATACGACTGAAAACAGTTTGTTTAAATTGAACATATTGCTGGAAGTTGGAACCAAGTAAATAAAAATGAAGGAGCCATAAAAGATGAAGACCACGGTAATATGTGATGAGCAGGTGGAAAATGCTTTCATCTTTCCAGTCTTGCTACGGATTCTGAGGATGGTCCTGAAAATATAGGCATAGGGAAGAAAGATCAAAAGAAAGTCTCCTATTCCAAGAACAGCACTTACTAAGAATACAACCACCATGTTTATGAAGGGGTCAGTACAAGTAATTTGATATAAGCTTGGAAGGTCACAAAAGAAGTTGTGGATGGAAGCTGTTCTGCAGAAGGACAACCTGAGCAAAAATAAAGTACGAATCAAAGAGACAGAACATCCTCCAACCCAGACCAGAGAGGCCATACGAGCGCAGACCCTCTAAGACATAATTTGTGTGTAATGTAGGGGGTGGCAGATGGCCATGTAGCGGTCGTAGGACATAGCTGAGAGCAAGAATATTTCTGAAACAGCAAGGAAGATGTAGAAAAAGACTTGGGTTATACAGGCAGGAATGGATATTGATCGTCTTTTTGTGACCAAATCAAAGAGCATCCTTGGTGCGGTCACTGATGAATAGGACATGTCCAGAAATGCCAAGTTGGCAAGAAAAAAATACATTGGGTTGTGCAGATGGTAGTCAGTGAGGACCAAGAAAAATATAAGAAGGTTTGTGATAAGAGTCATCAGATAAATCAGAAGGAAGAATACAAAAAGTCCATTCATGGTCAGTGGATGGTCTGACAGACCCACAAGAGTAAAAGACATAATCTCTGTCACATTCCTCATTTATTCTTTTTTTTTTTATTTCTCACTGTAAAACAGAATTAAATATATGGATCTGAGGATTTAATAATTGGAAAACTTGTACGGTGTGCCTGCACAGTACACTCGGGAGTACATGTAGGCAATTGTACCAGCGAATGATTCTTATATAAGATGTTGGCATTTCCTCAGGACAGTCTGTTGTGTTGTAAGAAAGATAAAAGGTCTCCTAAGATGTAATTTATAACACCTGGGGAGCCCCTTTTCTATAATTGAGAACAGTCATTAAAAATTGAATATAAAATCCACTGAAAGTGTTCTTTATGATTTTGTTACTTATTTTAAGTATTGGCTCGTGGACAGAGTGATCTAAAACACCATAGAAGGAACTTATAGCTAAATTTAAAAAAGAATAAGAGATATAATCTCTGTCAGATTCCTTGTTTATTCTTTTTTTTATTGTTTAAATCTGTCACTGTAAAACAGTATTAAATGTATGGATCTGAGGATTTAATGTTTGGAAAACATGTATGGTGTGCCTGCACAGAAGAATAGTAGAGTTAAAAAAATATATGGAAAAAACAGCATGGGGCCCCCCCAAAATTCATAAAAGTCTGCGGGCAGGGGGCTTATCAGAATCTGGAAGCCCCCTATAATAAGGGGCCCCCAGATCCTGCCCCCCCGCTATGTGAAGGAATATGGGGTACATAGTACCCCTACCCATTCACCAAAAAAAGTGTAAAAAGAGAATAAAGACACAAGAGTTTGACAATTTTCTTTTATTAAAAAATAAAAATCAATGTCTCCCGATGTAGATCCATCATCAATCACGCTGCCCTCCACCGGACCCCCCAAAAAAAAGCTCCACTTGTGACAAAGGCTAACCGTCAACTGCTCCTTCGTCTGACATTACTTAAATAGCTAAAGGGTGGAGTCACCCGATGATGTCATGTCTGCTGTAAATTGCCTCCAGCATTGTTAGTGTTTCTTTTTGCTGGAGGCTGCCATTTTGCTAAAGTCCAGAGCCCCTAAACAGCAGTAAATGTTTACGCTGAAGCCACCAAGAATAATTATTTCTTTTGACTAAAAGCCGGTGTGAAAGAGGGGTCACCTAAATAGGATGTAAAAGGTGAGATAGGAGAGAATGGATCATACTTCTTGTGGTACTTCTAGCAACGGCGAATGGAGTGGGGAACTATTTCATTAATCAACCTGATAAGTCCTCAAAATGCACCGATTTGGCCCAAAAGTAGAAATAATATGGTAATATTGAATAGGGATGAGCCGAACACCCCCCGGTTCGGTTCGCACCAGAACCCGCGAACGGACCGCAAGTTCGCACGAACGTTAGAACCCCATTGACGTCTATGGGACTCGAACGTTCGAAATCAAAAGTGCTCATTTTAAAGGCTAATTTGCATGGTATTGTCCTAAAAAGGGTGTGGGGACCCGGGTCCTACCCCAGGGGACATGTATCAATGCAAAAAAAACTTTTAAAAACGGCCGTTTTTTCGGGAGCAGTGATTTTAATGATGCTTAAAGTAAAAAAAAAAAAGTGAAATATTCCTTTAAATATCGTACCTGGGGGGTGTCTATAGTATGCCTGTAAAGTGACGCGTGTTTCCCATGTTTAGAACAGTCCCTGCACCAAATGTCATTTTTAAAGGAAAAAATCTCATTTAAAACTGCTTGCGGGTTTAATGTCATGTCGGGTCCTGGCAATATGGATGAAAATCAGTGAGACAAACGGCATGGGTACCCCCCAGTCCATTACCAGGCCCTTTGGGTCTTGTATGGATATTAAGGGGAACCCCGCACCCAAATTAAAATAAGGAAAGGTCCCTATATACTCTGAACAGCAGTATACAGGCGGTGCAAACAAGACAGGGACTGTAGGTTTGTTGTTAAGTAGAATCTGTTTGTAATTTTGAACATTTTTAACGTGTTTAGCTCCAGCCAAAAAATCTTTTCTAAGCTTTTTGGAAAACATAGGGAAGGGTTATCACCCCTGTGACATTTGTTTTGCGTCTTTCCTCCTCTTCAGAAGATTTCACCTCACTTTTTTGTCCCAATGAAAAATGTTTTTTGAAAATTTGGGTTTTTTTGTGGAACAAGGATTGGAAAGCATCAGTGGAAAGGAGAAATTGTTTTCCCATATTAACTCTTACATGAGAGAATTTCCCTTCCTATGGGTAGATTTCATCTCACTTCCTGTTGTCTCCTTCCGTTTGCAAGTAGGAGTCGTTTGTAAGTTAGATGTTTGAAAGTAGGGTCCTGCCCTATATACTCAGCAGAAATTTGGGCCTTAGGTGTTGCTGTGGCCAAAACACTGTAAGCCCTCACAGGGCCCTGCTGTGAAATATTAGATCAAGAATTGTAATTACATGCCCCTGTTGAACAGGAGCTGAAAAATTAGGCCTTAGGCACTGGTGCTGGTGCCACAACACTGCAACCCCTCACAGACACTCTAGTTGGAACGCAGGAACGAGCCCTGCTGCAAAGTATTGCATCAAAAATTGTAATTACACGCCCCTGTTAGACAGGGGCAGAAAAATTGGGCCTTAGGCACTGGTGCTGGTGCCACAACACTGCAACCCCTCACAGACACTCTAGTTGGAACGCAGGAACGAGCACTGCTGCAAAGTATTGCATCAAAAATTGTAATTACACGCCCCTGTTAGACAGGGGCAGAAAAATTGGGCCTTAGGCACTGGTGCTGGTGCCACAACACTGCAACCCCTCACAGACACTGTAGTTGGAACGCAGGAACAAGCCCTGCTGCAAAGTATTGCATCAAAAATTGTAATTACACGCCCCTGTTAGACAGGGGCAGAAAAATTGGGCCTTAGGCACTGGTGCTGGTGCCACAACACTGCAACCCCTCACAAACACTCTAGTTGGAACGCAGGAACGAGCCCTGCTGCAAAGTATTGCATCAAAAATTGTAATTACACGCCCCTGTTAGACAGGGGCAGAAAAATTGGGCCTTAGGCACTGGTGCTGGTGCCACAACACTGCAACCCCTCACAGACACTCTAGTTGGAATGCAGGAACGAGCCGTGCTGCAAAGTATTACATCAAAAATTGTAATTACACGCCCCTGTTATACAGGGGCTGAAAAATTGTGCCTTAGGCACTGGTGGTGGCGCCCAGAACCAAAAATGTTCTTACAAGCTATCAGCGTGATGATTGAGGAGGAAGAGGATAATTACTCAGGGATAGTCACTCAGCATCAGCATAGGCAGTCTTTGAAGGGATCTGAAAAAAATTATTCAGTTACATCAGCATCAGGTGCTTGGTAGCTGGTGGTGATCCAAGACTGATTCATTTTTATGAAGGTCAGCCGATCGACCGAGTCAGTGGACAGACGCACCCTGTGATCGGTTACCACGCCTCCAGCAGCACTGAATGTGCGTTCCGAAAGAACGCTGGATGCAGGACAGGCCAGTAGCTCAATTGCATACTGTGCAAGCTCTGGCCAGTGATCCATCCTCAAGACCCAGTAACCCAGAGGATTTTCGGTGGGAAAGGTGTCCAAGTCTGATCTTGCCCCTAGGTATTCCTGCACCATGTAAAACAGACGCTGGCGATGGTTGCTGGAACCGATCATACCTTGGGGCTGCGGACCAAAAAATTGTCTGAACGCATCGGTCAGACGGCCACCTTCTCCACCGCTCCTTCTTTGACTGACCGAAGCCTCAGCAACACGTTGTCCAGAAACAGGAGTTTGTAACCTCCCAGTCTCTGGGAACGCGTTGCACAGACCTTTCTGCAAGGCCTCCCGAAGATGTTTCATCCTCTGCTCCCTCTGCGATGGCAAGATAAGGTCCGCAACCTTACCCTTGTAACGTGGATCAAGGAGGGTTGCCAGCCAGTATTGGTCCTTCTCCTTGATACCACGAATACGAGGATCCTTACGCAGGCTTTGCAGGATCAGGGAGGCCATGCAGCGTAGGTTTGCTGAGGCATTCGGTCCGGAGTCCTCTGGGTCACTAAGGACAACAACGTCCGCAGCCACCTCCTCCCAGCCACGTACAAGTCCATGTGTTCCTTGGGACTGATCCCTTAAAGACTGCTGATGCTGAGTGCCAGGCTCCACCTCCATACTGACACAATCTTCCTCCTCCTCCTCCTCCTCCTCCTCGTCCTCTTCCTGTGTGATCGGCGGGCACGCAGGAACACTGTCTGGATAAAGGGGGCCTTGAGAGCTAAGGAAGTCCTCCTCTTCCTGCCTCTGTTCTGCCTCAAGTGCCCTGTCCATTATTCCACGCAGCGTGTGCTCCAACAGGTGGACAAGGGGGACAGTGTCACTGATGCATGCACTGTCAGTGCTCACCATCCTCGTGGCCTCCTCAAATGGTGACAGGACAGTGCATGCATCCCTGATCATGGCCCACTGGCGTGGGGAAAAAAAACCAAGCTCCCCTGACCCTGTCCTGGTGCCATAGTCGCACAGGTACTCATTTATGGCCCTCTGCTGCGTGTGCAGCCGCTGCAGCATGGCCAATGTCGAGTTCCACCTGGTGGGCATGTCACAGATTAGGCGGTTCTTGGGCAGGTTAAACTCCTTTTGGAGGTCCGTCAGCCGAGCACTGGCATTATATGACCGGCGGAAATGCACACAGACTTTCCTGGCCTGCCTCAGGACATCCTGTAAGCCCGGGTACCTGCCCAAGAACCGCTGCACCACCAAGTTAAGGACGTGAGCCAAACAGGGCACATGGGTCAGTTGTCCCTGTCGGAGGGCAGAGAGGAGGTTGGTGCCATTGTCGCAAACCACCATTCCTGCCTTAAGTTGGCGTGGCGTCAACCACCTCTGAACCTGCCCCTGCAGAGCTGACAGAACCTCTGCCCCAGTGTGGCTCCTGTCCCCCAAGCACACCAGCTCAAGCACCGCATGGCATCTTTTGGCCTGCGTACTTGCGTAGCCCCTTGAACGCCTACGGAGCACCGCTGGTTCCGAGGAAGAGGCCATGGAGGAAGAAGAAGAGGAGGGGGTGGAGGAGAGAGGTGTGTCACAATCAGCATTTTGGAGGCGTGGTGGCGGAAAACAACCTCCAACACTACTGCACCTTGTCCTGCATCCTTCCCAGCTGCCAGCAGAGTCACCCAATGCGCCGTGAAACTTAAGTAACGTCCCTGTCCATGCCTGCTGGACCATGAGTCAGCGGTAATATGCACCTTACCGCTGACCGCCCTGTCCAGCGAGGCATGGACATTGCCTTCCACATGCCGGTAGAGAGCTGGAATCGCCTTCCGTGAGAAAAAGTGGCGTTTGGGTACCTGCCACTGAGGAACCGCACATTCCACAAACTCACGGAAGGGGGCAGAGTCTACCAACTGAAAAGGCAGCAGTTGAAGTGCTAGCAATTTTGCCAAGCTAGCATTCAACCGCTGGGCATGTGGATGGCTGGGAGCAAACTTCTTTCGGCGGTGCAGCAGCTGGGGCAGGGAAATTTGCCTGGTACAATCTGGCGTCGGTGTACCAAAAGCAGATTGCCCACAAGTACTTGGCTGTGACACACCTAATTCTACACCTTCATTCCTCTCACTGCAGGTCTCAGAGAGGACTGAAGGTCTAGTGGGGTTGGAAATCTCAGCTGATGAGGAGCAAGGAGAGATCCTCTTTGTTCTTTGGTGTGGGTCTTTTAGATATGCTTGCCAACGAACTGCATGGCAGGTCAACATATGTCTGGTCAAGCATGTGGTACCCAAGCGGGAGATGTTTTGGCCACGCGAGATACGCTTGAGACATATGTTGCAAATAGCAGCGGTGCGATCTGATGCACTCGTCTCAAAAAAGGCCCACACCAAAGAACTTTTTGAATAACGCGCAGAGACTGCAGCGCCCTGCACATGTGGAGCTTTGGGGTGTGATGCAGTCAATGTGCTGCCCTTAGGCTGGCCCCTGGAGGGCATCCTGCCTCGTTGGTGATGTGCCGCCTCCTCCTCCTCCTCCTCCTCCTCTCTCCTATCAGGCACCCACGTTGAGTCAGTGACCTCATCATCCCCTCCCTCCTCATCACTGGAGCAAACCTGGCAGTATGCTGCAGCAGGGGGAGCATGACTGCCAGATTGCTGTCCTTCTTGGGCACCCCCTCTGTCCGTGCTCATGTTACTGCCTTCATCGAGCTCAGTATCATCATCAGAGCCTTCCAAACGCTGGGCATCCTCCTGGAGCATGTACCCAACACTGTGGTCAAACAGTTCGAGGGAATCCTCATGAGGACATGGTGGAGCTAGGGAAGGAGTCACTGATGACATTGAGCTGAGGGAAGAGGCCGCTGCTTTGCCAGACAAAGCACCCTGGGCATGGGTGAGAGAGGATGAGGAGGATGAGGACGGCTTGGTCATCCACTCGACCAAGTTTTCCGCATGTTGCGGCTCAACACGGCCAGCTGCCAAAAAAAAGGCCAAGCGTGTCCCATGGCCACGTGCTGATGAGGATGCACCGTCTCCACGACCAGCACTAGACACAGAGCCTGCTTGCCCTCTCTTATTGGCTTGTGACTGTCTGCCTCTCCTTCTTGGCCTTCCAGACATACTAATGGCCTGTAGCTGCACTAAGCTGGGATAGAACACCTGTAATTTTCTTCAGGTAGCTTTATATACTGTAACCAGACAAGCCTGCCTGTCAGTAGGAAGATAACAGGAACGGATCTAGCTGAACACTGTGAGCAGGACGCACTGCACTAAATGTAAATAGCAGGAACGGATCTAGCTGAACACTGTGAGCAGGACGCACTGACTGCACTAAATGTAAATAGCAGGAACGGATCTAGCTGAACACTGTGAGCAGGACGCACTGCACTAAATGTAAATAGCAGGAACAGATCTAGCTGAACACTGTGAGCAGGACGCACTGCACTAAATGTAAATAGCAGGAACGGATCTAGCTGAACACTGTGAGCAGGACGCACTGACTGCACTAAATGTAAATAGCAGGAACAGATCTAGCTGAACACTGTGAGCAGGACGCACTGCACTAAATGTAAATAGCAGGAACGGATCTAGCTGAACACTGTGAGCAGGACGCACTGACTGCACTAAATGTAAATAGCAGGAACAGATCTAGCTGAACACTGTGAGCAGGACGCACTGCACTAAATGTAAATAGCAGGAACAGATCTAGCTGAACACTGTGAGCAGGACGCACTGCACTAAATGTAAATAGCAGGAACGGATCTAGCTGAACACTGTGAGCAGGACGCACTGACTGCACTAAATGTAAATAGCAGGAACAGATCTAGCTGAACACTGTGAGCAGGACGCACTGACTGCACTAAATGTAAATAGCAGGAACAGATCTAGCTGAACACTGTGAGCAGGACGCACTGCACTAAATGTAAATAGCAGGAACGGATCTAGCTGAACACTGTGAGCAGGACGCACTGCACTAAATGTAAATAGCAGGAACGGATCTAGCTGAACACTGTGAGCAGGACGCACTGACTGCACTAAATGTAAATAGCAGGAACGGATCTAGCTGAACACTGTGAGCAGGACGCACTGCACTAAATGTAAATAGCAGGAACGGATCTAGCTGAACACTGTGAGCAGGACGCACTGCACTAAATGTAAATAGCAGGAACGGATCTAGCTGAACACTGTGAGCAGGACGCACTGCACTAAATGTAAATAGCAGGAACGGATCTAGCTGAACACTGTGAGCAGGACGCACTGACTGCACTAAATGTAAATAGCAGGAACGGATCTAGCTGAACACTGTGAGCAGGACACACTGACTGCACTAAATGTAAATAGCAGGAACGGATCTAGCTGAACACTGTGAGCAGGACGCACTGCACTAAATGTAAATACCAGGAACGGATCTAGCTGAACACTGTGAGCAGGACGCACTGCACTAAATGTAAATAGCAGGAACGGATCTAGCTGAACACTGTGAGCAGGACGCACTGACTGCACTAAATGTAAATAGCAGGAACGGATCTAGCTGAACACTGTGAGCAGGACGCACTGACTGCACTAAATGTAAATAGCAGGAACGGATCTAGCTGAACACTGTGAGCAGGACGCACTGCACTAAATGTAAATACCAGGAACGGATCTAGCTGAACACTGTGAGCAGGACGCACTGACTGCACTAAATGTAAATAGCAGGAACGGATCTAGCTGAACACTGTGAGCAGGACGCACTGACTGCACTAAATGTAAATAGCAGGAACGGATCTAGCTGAACACTGTGAGCAGGACGCACTGCACTAAATGTAAAGAGCAGGAACGGATCTAGCTGAACACTGTGAGCAGGACGCACTGCACTAAATGTAAATAGCAGGAACAGATCTAGCCTAATCTAGCTCTCAAATCAAATGACACTGTCTGTCTCTCTCTCTATCAGCACACCGGAACACACTACACAGGGCCGCCGTGCAGGCGGCCTTATATAGTGTGGGGCGTGTACTAAATCCCCTGAGCCATAATTGGCCAAAGCCACCCTGGCTTTGGCCAATTACAGCTCTCTCTACTGACGGCGCTGTGATTGGCCAAGCATGCGGGTCATAGTGCATGCTTGGCCAATCATCAGCCAGCAATGCACTGCGATGCCGCAGTGAATTATGGGCCGTGACGCGCCACACGAATTTGGCGCGAACGGCCCATAACGTTCGCAATTCGACGGACGGTCGAACAGCCGATGTTCGAGTCGAACATGGGTTCGACTCGAACACGAAGCTCATCCCTAATATTGAATAAGACTCAAAATGCAAGCAGAGGATGTAAGGTGTGAGGATATGTATTTTAACTAATTGGGCTAATCTAGCTACCATATAATAATATCCGAAATAAGGGAGGCCTAGACCACCAGAATGTTGAGAATGGTATAAGGCTGCTTGTTGAATCGGGGTCTTTTATGAAGAATATGATCAATAGTGAATTTAAAGAGAAATAGCTTCTTTTCAGCAAAAGGAGAAAACCAAAGTCTGCTTAACTCCAGCACAAAGTAAAAATAACAGAGTATCAGTCACACAATGGTTTTACCCAAAGATCAATCCAAGCCCTAATCAGCAGCTTCCAGCAGACATCCAGCCCTTCAGACACTTCGGTCTCCTCTCAAAACTTTTTACTACTCCACACCTGCTCTAGGAGCTTCCTGTCATTAGGTGATGCTTCACAGAGATAGGTCTAATGCTATTGGGACCAGAGTCCCTGTGATTAGGGTTAAGATTCTTTCCCACCCAGTGATATCTATAAACCTCCAAATTCTGAGTCCCAAATAAGGCATTCTCAATCCAGATAGGACTTTAAGTCAGTCCTTCTCTTTCTTTGATTGGACTGTCCCAGAACCCCTCACCCTGCATGGAGGAGAACCCCTGAGAACACCAACTGAACACAAATCCTCCCCCTTTAAAAAACCACAACCCAAATATGGGTAAAACATAGTGCCCATCAAGGACCCATCCTTGGCCTCCTGTACACTTCTCCCCCCCACTCCGATGCAGAGGTGTTGGTGGCAACATTCAACACCATACAATGTACACAAAAGAGGGAATCGGCATTTTGATGCTGTCACTCAAGTCTGTGATCTATCACACAATTAAATTCTTGGAGCAATAGGAACCACCTGATTACCCTGGCATTGATCTACTTGTTTTGTCTCATCCGTCTTAATGGTGCAAGGTCCAACACCAGAAGGAATCTGCTGCCTAGCAGAAAGTTTAGCAGAAAGTTCAGAGTTCTTTTTATGTTGAGACACTCACTCCACCCCAGCATCGTTTTTCAGCTTGTCTCTACTTGTAACACATTTGAAAAAGGATTCCAAAATGACTGTCTAAAGCAGGGGTCTCAAACTGATAGATCTATACCTGTTGCAAATCTACAAGTCCCATCATGAATCTGCCTGTGGAAGTCATGCTTGTAACTGTCAGCCTTGCAATGCCTCATGGGACTTGCAGTTTTACAACAGCTGGAGGGCCGCCAGTTTGAGACCCCTGGTCTAAAGGATAATTTTATGCCATGATAAGACAAAAAAGAGTCTAGTTTGTATACCAGGTTTATAAAATAGCCCCACTTGGCTGTAAGCTAGCCAACTTGGGAGTCTGGGTGCACCATCCTCCTCAAGGCAGGTAGAGGTAAGTTCTCTTGCTTTTTCTGATTTGCTAGTAGGTGTAAGGACTTGTGGACACCAGTGTCTGTTAGGTACATAGTTGGCAAGGTTGAATAAAGACACCAGTCCAATCTGTTCAATATGTTTAGGTGTGTGTATGTTTGTGTTTAAGCCAATATCATTTCCTATTTTCCTGTGCAGTGCACTCACTAAGATGCCCATCCAGGAGTTTTTTAAACTTCCTGCTGATTGTGGAAGGGAGTTCCGCGCCCTTAACGTTCTAACAGTAAAGAATCCCCTCTGCAGGTTAAAGTGTAAGTTTACTTTTACAGAAAATCTGTAAGGTGAACTTACACTGGACCCCCTTCCAATCTCACCCGGTCCCGCTAAACTGGAGTCCAGCGATTACCTATTCTTACAGATTGGATTGCCGCTTTAACATGCAGGGGATTTTAAATGCCCATGGCTTTCTCTCCTCTTCACCTGTGGTGACAGGGCAGGCTACGTGGGTTTTGATTGGTCACGCCGCCCATGTGACTGCGATGACCAATTAGAATGCTCCTATACGTACCTCCTTACGAGGTACATTTAGGAGATTAAACAGGGGATTTCTAAGCCCCGGACTGGTGATGCAGTTACATGAGGTCTCCTAGCAGGTGATCGCCAGGCTCCAGGTCAGCGGGACCTGGGGGGATGAGGAGGGGGTCCAGTGTAAATTCACCTTACAGATTTTTCTGTAAAGGTGAACTTATGCCGCGTACACACGGTCGGACTTTTCGTCTACAAAAGTCAGACAGCCTGTCCGACAGACTTCCGGCAGACTTCCGGCAGACTTTCGGCGGACTTGCGGCAGACTTTCTAACGAACGGACTTGCCTACACACGACCACACAAAAGTCTGACGGATTCGTACGTGATGACGTACACCGGACTAAAATAAGGAAGTTCATAGCCAGTAGCCAATAGGTGCCCTAGCGTGGCTTTTTGTCCGTCGGACTAGCACACAGACGAGCGGATTTTGGGGTCCGTCGTAGTTACGAAGTAAAGTTTTAAAGCATGTTTCAAATCTAAAGTACGTCGGATTTGAGGCTAAAAAAGTACGTTGAAAGTCCGGAGAAGCCCACACACGATCGGATTACCAGCCAGCTTTAGTCCGTCAGCGTCCGTTGGACTTTTGTAGACGAAAAGTACGACCGTGTGTACGCGGCATTACCCTTTAAGGTTAAACTGCTTCTCTTCTAATTTCATGGGGTGGCCAGGTATCTTCTCTTCTTGAAGAAAAATAGTTTATTTTGTAGATGCTTTAACTTTTGCACAAACTAATCAATATACGTTTATTGCGGGGGTTTTTTTTACCAAAAATATGTAGAAGAATACATATCGGCCTAAACTGAGGAAAAAAATTGTTTTTTATATAGATTTTTTGGGGGGATATTTATTATAGCAAAAAGTAAAAAATATTTTTTCAAAATTGTCGCTCTTTTTTTGTTTATAGCACAAAAAATAAAAAACACAGAGATGATCAAATACCACCAAAAGAAAGCTCTATTTGTGGGAAAAAAAGGACATCAATTTTGGGTAAAATGATGCATGACCTCGCAATTGTCAGTTAAACAACGCAGTGCCGAATCGCAAAAAGTGCTCTGGTCAGAAAGGGGGTAAAATCTTCCGGGGCTGAAGTGGTTAAACTATTAAAAACAGACTGAACTAAATTATATGGACCGGATGTCATGTCCCGCCTCAGGAGTTGTAAACACTGCCGTTCCCTCGGCTAGGAAGCCAAGATCAATTTTTACTTTTTACTTTAGGCTTTACAGCCTAGAGGCAGGATCTGTGGACTTATAGACCCCAAGTCTTGCTGCAAAGAGGACCTGTCATGCCTGATTCCTATTTGGTGGCCCTGCCCTAAATTATCTAAAATGTCCTTTTCTTCATATAAACATTCACATAGATCCTTTTGAAGCTTTGATCAACAATTACATCATGGCCCTATTGAAAATAAATGTATAAATAAATGTAATGAAAAA
The DNA here is from genome assembly GCA_037952835.1 of Lithobates septentrionalis. Lineage (NCBI taxonomy): Eukaryota > Metazoa > Chordata > Amphibia > Anura > Ranidae > Lithobates > Lithobates septentrionalis. Next base: position 370,053 of record JBBDGP010002710.1, read on the forward strand.
TATTCAATATGGCAACTATAGACAACTGTGGATATGTTATTCACCACCTTCTCCCCCGCCCTCCCCTCCCCCACCTTTCCCTGCCCTTCTTCCCCTTTTGTTACATACTTATTTACCCATCAGGATCACACATCTCTTTGACTCTGCTAATTTTTCTCTCTGTGACCAGGTCCAATAATAGGCTCACATATGCCCCGTACACGCGGTCGGATTTTCCGTCAACAAATGTTCGTTAGGAGCTTGTTGTCGGAAATTCCGACCGTGTGTAGGCTCCATCGGACATTTTCTGTCAGAATTTCCGACAAACAAAATTTGAGATCTGGATCTCAAATTTTCCGACATCAAAATCTGTTGTCGGAAATTCCGATGGTGTGTACACAATTCCAACGCACAAACTTCCACGCATGCTCGAAATCAAGCAGAAGAGCTGCACTGGCTATTGAACTTCATTTTGCTTGGCTCATCTTACGTGTTGTACGTCACCGCGTTCTTGGCGTTCAGAATTTCCGACAAGATTTGTGTGACTGTGTGTATGCAAGACAAGTTTGAGCCAACATCCGTCAGAAAAAAAACATCGATTTTGTTGTCGGAATGTCCAATCAATGTTCGATCATGTGTACAGGGCATTAGAAGTCTATACAAAATCCGGCTCCTATCCCCTTTATTAGACAATGTGCAATTCATTTTGTTACTACTCTAAACTCGGATAAAATTTTAGTTATTCAGTGATTTGGATACAATGGTAAGGAATTTCAACAAATCCAAAATAAATCATAACAAAACAAATTATCCGAATTTAAATTTGAAAATGAATTTCAATTCAAAAATGTATTTAAAAATGAATTTCAATTCAAATTTGAAAGTGAATTAAAAAATAAACTCAGATTAGAAATGGAAACATATTGCAATAAATACAGAAAGATATAAAAGTGAAATAAGATGATGATTCCCACTTAGGTTGCTTTATAGAATAGAAAAGAATAGAATAGAACAGAACAGAAACTAAAAGAGTAGAATAGAAAAAATAGAATTGTTTAGAATTGAATAGAATGGAACAAGTATAGCTGACTTCCGAAATTCAAATTTCAAATAAAGTTGAATTTCGAATCAATTTGAAAATAACAAATAAACAAAGCAAACTAAGAAAAAAAAATCATTACAATGTAACTCAATGCAACAATGTAACTCTACTTCTCTTATCTGATTCTTACTGTACCTTGTACCTTGGTCCTCTGTGTCAATAGCACCATAAATATAATGTCATTTATTGTAATAGTTTACCTTTCCAGCATTAAATAACACTTCTGCTAAAAAATGAAGTAAAAGGATACAAAAAGGATAAAAAAGTAAAATATATAAAATTAATTACAAATTTAAAGAATGCCTCCTCACACACACTCACACACATACAATATATATACATACTGTACATACCTACACATACTAAGTCATGATGTATGTACATACATAAACTCCTGATACACATTTCTGCACACACCAGAGATAAAAGAATAATTTCAAATATTATAATCATTTTGGTGCTATTATTTTAGTTTAAGTCTGACTTGATGCTTGGAATAAACTTCCAGCAGAGGCAGTGAGACAGGCAACAGTAATCGGCTTCAAACATGCTTGGGGCGAACATAGATCTATAGTCAGACAAAAAAGTTAACGGAAAAAACAAAAAAAACAAAAAATAAACAAAAGAAAAACAAAAAAGAAACAACACAAAAAAAAAAATGGGCAGACTTGATTGGCTACTCTGTATTGTTCTGCCGTCACTTTTCTGTTTCTATGTTATAACATTTATGCGTGGCCTGTTTGTAATTTTTGAGTATCTTAATTTTTCGCTGCTTTGCAAGAGCCCAAAAATATTTAGTCTAGAAATACCTGGTTACTAATTATATATACACAATCAAATATTTTTTTTCATCATGTTTGCGGATTACTTGAGCCTGAAAAATATAACTAAAGGCAAAACTTTATTTTTCATTTTGGACAGACTGGAGAGAGATCGGAACACCTGTTGTTGTATTTTTGTTGTTGTTGTTGTCTGTGCCCCGTTAGGGAGATTCACCCTCTCTAGTTTTCCTGTTTACCATTATCATCAAAAGTGAAATTAAAATGAAAATCTCAAATTTTTGGTTGTCCCCCAAAAAAGTAGTACCAGAATTTTTTTTTTTGGCTATGGGACAGGAAGTGAAGGTAACTCTCTCCAATGGGTCACAGATGGCGAAAAAAATTACAAAAATTACTGTTGTAAGTGATTATGACCTTCACTTACTTACAAAATGAAAATAGTTTTGCCCATAGTTCTCCTTGAATGTATACAGGTCCATTCGCGCTAGACATGGCAATTCGTTTAGTTCCAAATTCGTTTTTTAATTCATTTCAACAAATTTGTTAATTCGAAAATTCGGAAATCAGAAATTTGAAAATCCAAAAACCCGAAAATTCAAAAATCTGAAATAATAACTAACTAACAATAACTATTACTAAATATTAAATTATAGGTATTGGAATTTCCTTTCAAATTTGGCTGTTAGTGAACGTAATGAATACAAATTTATCCGAAGTTACGAATTATCCGAAACAACGAATGTCGCATCTAAACCAATGGAACGGAACAAATTAATAATAATAATTACAAAAATGATAATAAAAACTTTTTAGTATTATTATTATTATTTGTTATTAATTTTTTTTCCGTTCCATTTGTTTAGATGCAGCATTCGTTATTTCGGATAATTCCTAGCTTCGGATAAATTTGTATTCGTTACATTCACATTACAGCCAAATTTGAAAGGAAATTCCAATACCTATAATTTATTAGTTAGTTATTATTAGTTAGTTAGTTATTCTTTCCAACTTTTAGATTTTCTTTCTTATTTTTGGATTTTCAAATTTTCGAAGTTACGAATTTTCGAATTTACGAATTTATGAATTGTGATCATAATGAATGACATGAAAAAAAAAAAAACGAAAACGAATGAAATGAAAACAAAAACTAACACATTTTTTGGCAACCAAATGATGTCGCATTAGCAATAAGGTTCCTCAGAATGCTAAAAAAAAAAAAAAAATACTTTTACATACAGATTTCCTGTTTGATATCTAAAAAGTCCAAATGATTCAATAAAATGTTTTTCTGTAATATTGTAAGCAATGTGTTGTCAATGATCACCCAATTAATTAAAAACAATATATTGGATCAACCATGCTGTATCTCCCAAAAGTAAGTACACCCCTCAGTCACATTTATGTAAATCTTGTCTTCTATCTTTTCATGTGACACACTGAAGAAATGACACTTTGCTACAATGTAAAGTAGTGAGTGTACAGCTTGCATAACAGTGTAAGTACACCCCTAAGTGAAAATGACCAAATTGGGCCCAAAGTGTCAATATTTTGTGTGGCCTCCATTATTTTCCAGCACTGCCTTAACCCTCTTGGGCATGGAGTTCACCAGAGCTTCACAGGTTGCCACTAGAGTCCTCTTCCACCCCTCCATGACTACTTCACAGAGGTGATGGATGTTAGAGACCTTGCGCTCCTCCTCCTTCTGTTTGAGGATCCCCTACAGGGGTTGTAAAGGCAGAAGGTGCATTCTATGCATTAAGATAAAAATCCTCTTGTGTGTAGAAGCCTCCTCCCCAGCACCCCCTAATACTTAACTGAGCCTATCTCTGTCCAGCGATGTCCACAAGTCCCTTGGCCATCCGGGACCCTGTCACCCTGATTGGCTGAGACACAGCAGTGACACCTTTGGCTCCAGCAGCTGTTAATCAATGTCAGTTAGCCAATCGGGAGAGAGAGGGGGCCGAATGGCAGCTCCGTTTCTGAATGGACACACAGAGCTGCAGCTCGGCTCGGGTGCCCCCATAGCAAGCTGCTTGCTGTGGGGGCACTCAACAGGAGGGAGGGGCCAGGAAGAGTGAAGAGGGACTGGAGAAGAGGAGGATCAGGGCTGTTCTGTGCAAATCTGCTGCAACAGAGGTGGCAAGTATAACATGTTTGTTATTTATTTTTTTAAATGAGACTTTACAATCACTTCAACCAGTTACCACCCGCTCACTGTCAAATGACGGAGGGGCGGTGTGGCTCAGGTTCTGGGTGGACGTCATATGACATCGGCCCATTCAAACAGGGCATGTATGCGATCGGGTGGGCACAGCCCTGCACTGTAGGTGGGGGAGGGTCCCCGAGACACAGCTCGTCACCGACCGGGATGAACAGCCAATGGGCATGGCTGTTTACCACGTGTTTGGCCATGATCCAGTCACGGCCAATGACAGATGGTACTTCAACCTTGCAAATGGCGCATGCACGCAATCGGGAGCACGCTGCGTGTGCATGTCAGTTGTGGCGTGTTCCCAGGAACACTGCTCGTCATCAACACTAGTAAACAGCCAATGGCCAGCAGCTGTGATCCATTCACAGCCGATCCCAAATGTAGTGCTAAGAATGTGAAAAAAAACCTTTTGAGGGTTAATAAGATGTAAATATAGTACGTGTAACTGAACGATCACTGTGCTATATGTAAAAATTAAATTAGAATAATATATATTGTACATCGAGAGATGATAATAAATGACCATAAATGGTTAATAGAAAAGGTGATAAATAACCAAGGTGAAGGAAAAGATTGTTGAATGAATAAAAGTGTAAAGAGAGCAAGGAGGAAAATTCAAAGGGGTATATAACATTTGTGCAAAAATGGGAATGCAAACAATGAAAATTAGATTGGTACTAAGAAAACATCCAATAGGATACTAAAGTGCAAAAGAAAAAATGTCCAATGGATTCATTGCTGAAATACCAAAGACAAGAACAATGTTCCTATGCATAGTCCAAGGAAGGGGAATGAAGTCCCAATGTCAGCAACAATGATCCCATGCGTGAAAAAGATCCACCACCAATATGGAAGAAGCTTACCAGAACTAGTGGACTCAATAAGGCTTACGCACAATTAGTCAACCAGGTAGGAGGTGCAACCACACCAAAAAGGGGAGCTTCCACAACACTTTTTTCTGACCACAATGGAAGGTGATTCCTTGATCTTAGTTGTGGATCAGTCTTGAGAGGACACAATTGTTTCAACAATGATAAATCAAAGAGGCAAGACCTTCCGTGATGTCTCTGCAGAGCCAAGGGAGATGGATGGCTGTCTCAGACCCCCAAAGAGAGGAACGGTGAGCCCTGTACATGGAGACACCGCTCCCGGAACCTCCAGTCATGGAGCTTCTAAGGAGGGACAGTGGGCCAAGGGAGAGTACGCTCCACCGGAGCTTGGGGAGGCAGTGCAGGGCTGGTCAGTCACGAGTGGAGGAGACAGAAGGAACAGGCAGAGGATCTTAGGCTGCCGCGTCTGTGCATGGATCGGCAGCGGCGACCGTCAGACAGACTGTGCCCGATCACCTGTCAACACCTTTGCCCTGTTGACAGGTGATCGGGCACAGTCTGTCTGACGGTGGAGTGTGCTCTCCCTGGGCTCACTGTCCATCCTTAGGTGACGAAAAAACAGTGACAAAAAAACAGGGATAAATTATTATAACCCTGCAGTGATATTTCCAACATAATACAAATAAAACATGTTTAATGATAAAAGTGGTTTTGGAAAATCAAATTTATATGCGGGGAGCTGCATAACTCCTCCTGCATCAACCAATCTGAAACAAATAATTACTCTAGGGGATAACCACCAGCTCCCTCAGTGTGACATCATATCCTGTTCGCATATGGAATTCTTGTAATTAAAAATATATTTTAATACACTTAATACATATATAGTTGATACATTATGTCTCAAACATTTAAATAATATTGAATTGGGAAATATATATAAAATTAGATACACGTATATCGTCGATTCCAAAAGAAAAAATATATAAATACATAGAAAAATAAAAAATAAAAATAATAATACAAATAAAAATAAAAAAAGAAGGAAAGGGAAGAAAATAAAAATTTTAAAAAATAGGGAAATTCTTATATCTCAAATATTACATATAGTACCAGTGGAATTTATAATTCTATATATTCTGCTAATACTAAATATAAAAAATAAAAAATAAAATATAAAAAGGATATAGAAATTAGGTGCCCAAACTACCAATTTGACAGGAAACAATTCAGATCCAACTCTATGTTTAAACCAAGGGAGTTCATAGTACCAAGCCTATGGATCCATTGTGTTTCATTCTGCTAAATTGCCTGCTTGAGGTTGGATCCTCTCTAATGTTCCTCTACCTTGTCAATTCTACAGAAGGTCAGTCCACTTGGATCCCTGTTGTGGAACAGTCTGAAGTGATTGGACAAACTATGATGTTTAAAACCCTTTTTGATTTTGTTTACATGCTCTCTTAACTTTATCCCTAACTTCCTCCTCCCCACATATTGGAGACCACAAGGACAGGACAAAAGGTAGGTGACGTGTGTGGTCCCACAGGTGATGAACTTCTTGATCTCAAATATGTTTGGAAGTTCTACACATTACACATTTCCCATAACTGAAAAAGCCGGTTTGATCCAAAAAAGTAAACAACTTTCTGGGGGGGTTTGATAACATTATGTGCCAGCTTCAAACGGAGTGTGGGTGGTTTAGTGTAAATAAATTGTGGTTTACCTGGTAAAATATTTTTTAAATCTCTATCCTTATGGAGCAAAGGCCAGTGTTCACTAATTATTTTTTCAAACTGTTTATATTGTCTTGTGTAGCCTGTCAGAAAAGCTACTCCATAATCTCTCTTCTTTCTTTCTTTTTTCTGGAACAAAGATTCTCTATCTATATCTCCTACTGATTCTTTAATTTTCCTTAAATCTTTGAGGTCATACCCCCTTTCATTAAATCTTTCTAAAATTAATTCTGCCTGCGTGTCATAATCCTTTACTTTATGTCAGAAACCATGAACCAGAGCGAGACAGAAGTACAGTTAAATCACACTTGTTTATTAATAAAAATAAAAAGGTAAATAGAGTAAGCATAGTCAAAGCATAGCCAGAGTCCAGTAACCGGATCGGGTAGTCAGCCAAGCCAGAGTTCAGGGATCCAAGTGGAGGAACAGCAAGCAGGATAAAAGTCAGTCTTTAAACAGGAATGCAGGAGATGGTTTCTTGAGATGTGACCAAGGCGAAGGCAAGAAAGAAGTGAGCTGGACATCTTTAAGTAGGTGGGACTGATGAGCAGATCCACAACAGCTGGTTAACTGTGGAGAGAGATAGGAGCTGGCAATTAGCCGACAGATGAGTGGCCAGCTCAGAGAAGGAAGGGCTGAGCCCGGATCTGACACTTTATCACAGTTCCTTCTCACCCTTAATATCTGGCTCCTAGGGATGGCACCCAACTCCCCATCGGGATATATCCATTTCTGTCAACATCTTTAAAAAAAGTGCGGGTTAACAGTCTACCATTCTCTTTATATATGACCAGGTCAAGAAAATTCACCGCTTCAAAGTGGTAAGTTTCCCCTTGAGAAAAGTGCAAAATGATTCCTGTGATCCTGCCCATACTATTACGATGTCATCTATACAACATTTATAAAATCTAAGCTCTGGTATATGTTTATCAAAGATGGCTTCCTTCTCCCACCTACTCATAAATAGATTAGCCGCTGATGGGGCATATTTAGCCCCCCATGGCTACGCCCCTTTTCTGCCTATAGAATTTTTTTTTCATGCCACAAAAAATTATGGCTCATTGCCAAATCCAGGGCCTGTAATAGGAATGCTCTCTTTTTGAATTTAATATTGGTTTTTCTCAAGGCCCATTCCACTGCCTCTAAGGAATGATGCTGTTGGATGTTCGTATAAAGTGAATTAACATCCACACTGGTCAAAATACAATCATCATCAACTATTAAGGGTTTTATTAATTCTATGAGATCTTTACTGTCTTTTAAATATGCCAGATATTTTGAGTGAGAGGTTGTATAAAACAATCCAGGTATTCCCCCAGCCTAGAGAACAGTGAGTTAACCCCACTGACAATAGGCCTGCCTGGGGGTCTATGTGGATTTTTATGCACTTTGGGTAATTGGTAAATAACTGGAACTTTGGGTGCATCAGGTATGAGATATCTCATTTCCTTTTTATTTAATATTCCATCCCTATGTGCTCCTTTAATCAATCTTTTCAATTTGGCCTTACATTTATTGGTGGGATTCCCTTTTAGTAACTCATATGTCTTTTCATCACCTGCCAACCTATCCAATGCCTCTAAATAATCCATGTTATTAACCACTTCAATACCCGCCCATTGTCATATGACGTCTGCATCCTGTGATAGGTCATGTCCCTAAAACACCCGATGGTGTTCCCTGCATGTTGGGCCTCTCTTTGTGGCCAGGCTGTGAAAAAGTCTCACACATGTGGTATCGCCATATACAGGAAGAGTAGCAGAATGTGTTTTGGGGTGTAGTTGCAATATGCATATGCTGTGTGAGAGAAATAACCTGTTAATATGACAATTTTGTAAAAATAAATAAATAAAAAAATCATAATTTTGCAAAGAATTGTGTGAAAAAAAATTACAAACTTCAAAAAACTCACCATATGACCTACTAAATACCTTGGGATGTCTACTTTCCAAACAGGGGTCATTTGGGGGGTATTTGTACTTTCCTTGCTTGTTAGTGTCTCAAGAAATGAGATAGGCCTTCAGTACATCAGGTGTGATCAGGTGTGATCAATTTTCAATGATCTATAACTTTCACAAAGACCAAATAATATACACTGATTTGGGTTATATGTAGTATATAGATAGATATGTAGAAGTATACATTTTGGCCAAAATTTATTAAGAAAAATTACAAATTTTCAAAAATTTATGACAACAAAGAAAAAGGCATTTTTTCACAAAATTTTCGGTCTTTTTTATTTATAGCACGAAAATTAAAAACCCACTAGTGATTAAATACCACCAAAAGAAAGCTATATTTATGTGAAAAAAGGACGCACATTTTATATGGGTGTAGTGTTGCATGACTGAGTAATTGTCATTCAAATTGAGAACGTGGAAAGCTGAAAATTGGCCTGGGCAGGAAGGGGGTGAAGTAGTTAAAGTCCCATCAGTACCTGGGGGTTACTCACCTACCTATTTGTCAGCTTTTAAGATTAAAAAAAAAAAGCCTCTTAAAGGCCTTATAGATGCATATAAATATATGTAAAACATGATGGTTAAAAAAATAGTCACAGAGTTTTCTGAGTTTAACCAAACTATAGTAAAACTGCTACATTTGGTCTGTGGGGTTACAACGATCCCTAGTCATGCTAGGGTGAGTACAACTATGAGCTCCTGACAATACTGAAATTTACATTCATTGATCAATCAAAAAATTTAATTTTTTTCAAATGTTTTACATTTGTCAGCTTTGTGTCAGTTAAATGCCTTATATATGCAAAAAAAAAAAACAACAACTTGTAAACAAATTACAGCAGGCAAAATAGTCATTTTGAGGATAAGCAAAGCATACTGGAACTGATACATTTGGTCTGTGGGTTACAATGACCCCCGGTCATGCAGGGGCAAGCAGGGCCGGTGCAAGGATTTTTGTCTATACAGGCAAAGGTGCATTTTGCCTAATTCTGCCTAAGCCGCCTTATGGTGGTGCCGGCCCTGAGGGTAAGTAAAGCTATGAGTACCTGAGACGTTTACATTTTATAAATTACATTACTGAAGTCTTTAGTCAACTGAAAATGGCACAGAAATACAAAAAAATAACAAAGTTCACAATGATGTTTTCAGCGTGATGTCTGGATTAAAATTAAGTGATAATAAGGCCTCATAAGTGCCTCCATAAGGTCTTTGTTCCTCAGGCTGTAGATCAGAGGATTCAGCAATGGGTTAATGAGGGCAGATATGACTGAAAATAGTTTGTTTAAATTGACCATATCACTAGAGGTGGGAACCAAGTAAATAAAAATGAAGGAGCCATAAAAGATGAAGACCACGGTGAGGTGTGATGTGCAGGTGGAGAATGCTTTTATTTTACCAGTCTTGCTACGAATTCTAAGGATGGTAGTAAAAATGTAGACATAGGGAAGAAAAGTCAGAAGAAAGGCTCCGAATCCAGTACTAGCACCTGATAAGAATATGACCAACATGTTTATGAAGGGGTCAGTACATGTAATTTGATATAAGTTTGGAAGGTCACAAAAGAAGTTGTGGATGGAAATTGTTCTGCAGAAGGACAACCTGAGCAAAAATAAAGTATGAACCATAGAGACAGAACATCCTACAACCCAGGACAGAGAGGCCATATGAGCACAGACCCTCCAAGACATAATTAGTTTGTAATGTAGAGGGTGGCAGATGGCAATGTAGCGGTCATAGGACATAGCCGAGAGCAAGAAAACCTCTGAGCAAGCAAAGGAGAGGTAGAAAAAGACTTGGGCTATACAGGCAGGAATGGATATTGATCGGATTTTTGTGACCAAAGAAAAGAGCATCCTTGGTGCGGTCACTGATGAATAGGACATGTCCAGAAATGCCAAGTTTGCAAGAAAAAAATACATCGGGTTGTGCAGATGGTAGTCAGTGAGGACCAATAAAAAGATAAGAAGGTTTGTGATAAGAGTCATCAGATAGATCAGAAGGAAGAGCACAAAAAGTCCATTCATGGTCAGTGGATGGTCTGATAGACCCACAAGAGTAAGATAGGAAATCTCTGTCAGATTCCTCATATTTCTTCTTTTTTTTTCCTTGTTTAAATGTATAACTATAATACAGTAATAAGATTATGGATCTGAAGAATTAATCATTGGAGAACACATACGGTGTGCCTACACATTATACTCATATTTACATCTGTACATTTGTACCAGCGAATGATTTATTCTTATATAAAATGTTGGCATTCCCTAGTGACAGTCTGCTGTGTTGTCAAAACACAAAGCTGAAAGTCTCATTAATTATCTCTTAAGATTTAATTTATAACCCCTTGGGAACCCCTTTTCTATAATTGAGTACAGTCTTTAAAATTTGAATTCAAAATCCACTGAAAGGTTTTTGTTTTATATTTTTGTCATCTATTTTACTTATTGGCTAGTGGACAAACCATTAAAAAGTAATTTACAAATCAAATACATTTTTTTTTAAATTTTGCGCTTTTTTTTCAATGTGAAAAGTGTAAATCTATCTTAAAGGTGTAAAAATATTAATGAACAAAGCAAACAAAAAAAGTTTTAATTATTAATCATTTATAACATAGAAGTGAACAAAAAAAACCAAAGAAAAACAGCAGGAAAATAATAATTAAATTGAGGAGGATAGAGAGTTAATTAAGACTGATTAGAGTAAATTAAGGGTTATTAAGGGGTTAAACAGAGAAACATTTAATAAAAAAAAACACAAAAAATGTTTTTTTACTTGACAGGTTGCCTTAACCTGACTTCATCTGCAGATCGGAGTTCATCCCTTCCCTTTGATCTGTAGATGAAGAAACAGAAAGATATAAAAAGAAACATTGTTTCTTTTTGTCTTAGTGTTTCAGCAGCTGAGCAATGTTGTTGATAAACATTGCTGGCTGCTTTTTAATATTTTTTTTGACAGCTCCAATTGCCAAACTACTTTAACACTTCAGCTGTCAAGAGGGGAACCCCACTGACAGCACTGACAGCAGAATGAGTCATCGATGGCCCCGCTCCTTAACATCCGATAATTGCTGTTTTTTTTTTTTACATTTCAGCTTACAGTTTGGGAATCTCACTGACAGCTCAAAGAACCGTGCCTGAAAGTATCAGTTGCAGGTATTGGAGCATTTGCATGAGTGCTGATTGTCAGGTTACCTACGGGACCAAGTGACTAGGAGCGCACCATGGAGGTTGTGGACCCAACGGCTGACTGCTGAGGATTGATGGTTCTGAGATGCAGCAATATAGGGTTGCAGCCATGTTCCTGGACAGGGAGCTAGAGCAAGATTCCCCAGGGCATAGAGTCTAAGAGCCAGCAGGTTTTCACCAGGGCCTCTGATGGGGAGGATGGACCTGGCTGCGGCTGACTCCAGGTCTCGGCCCCCAGGGTCTCCCAGCTCATGCTCACAGCTGGATCTGGTGGATGGAGAGGAAGCAGCAGTCCAGGGAAACAAGGAATAGTAAGGAGGACAAGCCAAAGGTCGGGGCAATAAGGAGACAGGGTCAGAAGAACAAGCCAAAGTCAGTACAAGGGAATCAAACATAGAGCACACGGCAAGAATTACCCAGGGAGGCCTTCACACAATTGTTGCTTGGGCAAGGCTGGCTTGCAGTGCGTGGGGTAAAATAGTGTTTCCTGTTAAAGACTGGGGTGGAGCCATGCTGAGAGAAGATTGCCTAAACACACAGGTGTGGGAGCTTGGTCCCTAAAGCTGATACACAGACCAGAGAGGTAAGCAGACAGTCAGGGCATGAAACATTACTGTAGATTCATGACACCGATACTCGTACAAATGCTTAGTATCGGCACCGATACCGATACTGATACCGGTATTGGTGCAAGCCTAATGCATACAGTTTCAAAATGATTCAAAACACACCCGCATCTGGATAATAGTGTAGAAAATCAGCACACACAATTTGTTGACAAACAAATTGAAATAAATAACATAAAATAAAGTGAAGCACTTAAAACATAATAATAATATAAGTAAACATTTAAAGTGTAAAAAACCCCAGCATAAAGTTCAAAGGCCATAGACATCTCAAATGTGCCCAAGAAAACGCACGTGAATATAAGACATCCACACCATCACTAGGGATGGGCCAAACAGACCCCTGTTTGGTTTGCACCAGAACTTTCGAACACTGCGAAAGTTCGGACCCAAATAACAAACCCCAAGAAAGTCAATGGGAACCGAACATCAAAAATCAAAAGTGCCCATTTTGAAGGCTTATATGCAAGTAATTGGGTATACAATGGTTATAGAGGTCCGAGTCCTGCCCTGGGGGACATGTATCAATAAAAAAAACTTTGTGAAAAACGTCATTTTTAAATGAGCAGTGATTTTTTGATTTTTAAAGTGAAAGCAAAAAAATGAAAAATTCTATTCAATATAGTGCCTGGGGGGGGGGGGGGGTGTCCCCTTAGTCTACCTGTAAAGTGGCAATAATTGCATTTATAAAGCCAAAAAAATGGCATTTTCCCTGCAAGCTGCCTTTATTTTGCTCAGCAACAGCTGGGGAGCCAGTGTGTATGATGAGGCCACAATGTAGTGCACTGGGAACAAGATTATAGATTTTTTGGATATATTCTGGTATCACTTTGACTTTGGATAGAAGTTGATAGAAGACCAAAAATTGGTCCTTGTGTGTCGGTGCCGCCTTCCCACCGTAACACTATAGAGGTAACCTTGATGAAAGCAAGAATTGGCCTTGTTGTAAAAAATTGCAATGATATTCACCTGTCAAACAGGTGCAGAAAAATTACTCTTTGTGGACAAGGAGGCAGGTTTATCCACTCTGGCAACTGCAGGGGACTGCACACTTGCCTCTGCTTGCATGACAGAGGATGAGGAGGATGAGGAAGGTTTAGTAAGCCAGTCCACTGCATACATGCTGTGGCTGTATAGCATGGGCAACATCACTAAACAGAAGAAATGATGCCCTGCCTGAGGACTGATGACCACCACGTCCACCTTTGCCTGTGGACACAATTGTTGCTGGCCCCTTTACAGTGCCAAGGGAACGTCTGCCTCTCCTTGTTGTCCTCCCAGACATTATTGGGAGGAAGGGGGCGGTGCTTATAAGCAAATGTAAAGTAGAAGTGGAAATCTGTACGTAGATGCACTTTAATCAATGTAATGTGGTGTTTGGTGCACTTTAATTTGAGTAGTCACACTACACAGACACACTCCATGGATACAATATAATATACTACAATATAATGCGCCAAACGTACAATGATGCAAAGAACTATATGGCATTAAACTGGCAGTAATGCACGCAAAACTATATGGCGATAAATTGGCAGTAATGCGCACAGAATTAAATGGCGTTAAACTGGCAGTAACACACAAAACTATATGGTCTTAAACTGGCAGTAACGCACACAAAACGATATGGCGTTAAACTGGCAGTAACACACACAGAAGTAAATGGCGTTAAACTGGCAGTAATGCACACAGAACTATATGGCGTTAAACTGGCAGTAACGCACACAGAACTATATGACGTTAAACTGGCAGTAGTGCACACAGAAGTAAATGGCGTTAAACTGGCAGTAACGCAATCAAATAGACGGTGTTCAAAACTGAACTGTCCCTACACTAGCTATACACTAATGTATGTATGAATGATACGGTCTCACTACAGTGAAACTATCTGAGCTGGCCCTACTCTAGCTGCACACTATGCAAAGCCGAATGATGGTCCTCCTCACTAAACTCACACTATCGCTAGACTGACACTAAACTAATATTCTACACTGTCAATTGAAGCAAAATAGCACAGTATAGCACACTAACTAACTAATAGCACTGAACAGAGCCCTGTTCTATCTCTCTCCACACCAAAATCACACTGAAAATGGCTGCCATTGAAAGAATACTTTTATACTGTGGGGCGGGAATGAGCCATGATTTGATAAAGTCATGATGACAGTGTCCAATCATGACTCTGACAGTGCTCTGTGCCCTGATTGGCCGAAGCTTTCACTGCTTCAGATGACCCATTTGTTAAGGGGTTCGTTGAACGTCCGAACATCGAAAGTTTGACCCGAACTTGTACACAGGCCGAACCATTCTCCCATCCCTAACTATCACATGTGAGTACAGGAAGTCTCTTATCAGAATGTATTGACCCTCAACTTATGGAGTGGTCAAATAGCGATTGAAGAGGTTGTAAAGGCTGAAGGTTTTCATGCAATGCATGAAGGTAAAAAACCTTCTGTGTGCAGCTCTCCCCTTTGGGTTTTTTGCACATTGCCAGATGGAGATTGGGCTAAGGTAAGTATTAGGGGGGATGCAGCTCTCCCCTCAGCCCCCCTAATACTTACCTTAGCCCAATCTCCATCTAGCAATGTGCTAGATGTGTTTTACATAAGCATGTGTTTTACATGTGTTTTACATAACGCTTTTCGCACCTAAAAGTCCAAATGATTGAAAAAAATGTCTTTAATACTGTAAGGAATCAATGATCACCCATCAAAGCATTGAAACCAATCTACTGGACACTTATGAACCTGTCAGGGCTGGGCTCAGCCCTTCCTTCTCAAAGCTGGCCGCTCAGCTGTTGGCTAATTGCCAGCTCCTTTATCTCCACAGTGACTCACCTGTTGATGATATACTGCTCATCAGTCCTGCCTACTTAAGCCATCCGGCCCAGATGATCTCTGTCTTCGCCTTGGTCACATCTCTAGAGACGCTTTCCTGTGTTCCTGTTAAAGACTTGCTTGGCTGACATTCCTTCTGGCTACAGATCCTGCTTGCTATTCTACTACGCTCATCTCTGGCTCCCTGATGTTTTGGCTTGTCTGACTATACATTCCGGTTCCTGAACTCTGGCTATGTTTTGACTACGTTTACTCTGTTTACCCTTTTTTATTATTATTAAACAAGTGTGATTTAACTTTACTTCTGTTTCAGTCTGATTCATGGTTTCTGACAGAACCATACCATGCTGACATATTCATCAAAAATTACACATATTTGGGGTCCCTGTACTTGAAATTAAAATGAAAAAATAATTTAGTGAAAATATTGTGAATAGTATTATTTTATGCAAAATATGTTGCTCATTATTCAATATAAAATTTATTTTTTTCATTTTTTTTCGAAATGTCAGCTATGTCACAGTTAAAGGCTTTATAGATGCATTAAAATCTTTGAAAGAAAATATGGTAAGCAAAATAGTATTTTTAAGGATAAGCAAAGCATGCTGAAACTGCTACATGTGGCCTGTGGGTTACAATGACCTCTGGTCATGCAAAGGTAAGTATGAGTAAGAGCCTCTGACATGTACACATTTTATAAAGGACATTACTGAAAATTTTAGTCAACTGAAAGTGTCCTAGAAATACAAAAAGTGTATGATATTTTCAGAATGATGCCTGAATTAACTTTAAGTGATAATAAGACCTTATAAGTGCATCCATGAGATCTTTGTTCCTCAGGCTGTAGATCAGAGGATTCAGCAATGGGTTAATGAGGGCAATTATGACTGAAAACAGTTTGTTTAAATTGACCATATTGCTGGAGGAGGGAACCAAGTAAATAAAAATTAAGGATACATAAAAGATGGAGACCACGGTGAGGTGTGATGTGCAGGTGGAGAATGCTTTCTTCTTTCCGGTCTTGCTACGGAGTCTGATAATGGTCCTGAAAATATAGACATAGGGAAGAAAGGTAAGAAGAAGGGCTCCCAAATCAACACTAGCACCTGTTATGAATATGACCACCATGTTTATGAAGGGATCAGTACATGTAATTTGATATAAGTGTGGAAGGTCACAAAAAAAGTTGTGGATGGAAGATGTCCTGCAGAAGGACAACCTGAGCAAAAATAAAGTATGAATCAAAGAGAGAGAACATCCTACAACCCAGACCAGAGAGGCCATATGAGCACAGACCCTCCAAGACATAATTAATTTGTAATGTAGAGGGTGGCAGATGGCAATGTAGCGGTCGTAGGACATAGCCAAGAGCAAGAAAAGTTCTGAGCCAGCAAAGGAGGGGTAGAAGAAGACTTGGGCTATACAGGCAGGAATGGATATTGATCTGCTTTTTGTGACCAAATCAAAGAGCATCCTCGGTGCGGTCACTGATGAATAGGACATGTCCAGAAATGCCAAATTGGCAAGAAAAAAATACATTGGGTTGTGCAGGTGGTAGTCAGTGATGACCAAGAAAAAAATAAGAAGGTTTATGATAACAGTCATCAGATAAATCAGAAGAAAGAGCACAGAAAGTGCATTCATGGTCAGTGGATGGTCTGATAGCCCCGCAAGAGTGAAAGAGGAAATCTCTGTCAGATTCCTCATAGTATACATTTTTTGTTCTTTGTTTAAATGTATCACTATAACACAGTAATAAAATTACAGTATTCCTAAACATTATTCTCAGATTTACATCTGCACATTTGTACCAGCGAATGATTTATTCTTATATAAAATGTTGGCATTCTCTCAGGACCGTCTGCTGTGTTGTAAGAACAAAAAAATGAAAGACTCATTAAAGGCCTCCTAAGATTTAATTAATAACAACTTTGGAGCAATTTTTTCTATAACTGAGAACAGTCTTTAAAATTAGAATTTAAAATCCACTGAAAGTGTTTCTATCTTTTTGTCACCTATTTTTCTTATTGGATAGTAGACAGAGTGATCTAAAACACTTTAAAAGGAACTTAAATTCCAAACTTACATACATACAGCACCCCTCCAGACTATCACCTCAAGCAATCTCAGTGGGCATCTAGGGTTCCGGATCGAAAAGCCCATATCTGCTTAGTATTGGAAAATATTGATGAATAGGAGCCGCACACCAAAGACCTCTTCCATCGTGTGATAGGACCTTGTTGTCATAAATTCCGACCATGTGTAGGCTCCATCACACATTTTCCATCGGATTTTCCGACACACAATGTTTGAGAGCAGGCTATAAAATTTTCCGACAACAAAATACGTTGTTGGAATTTCCGATCGTGTGTACACAAATCCAACGCACAAAGTGCCACGCATGCTCAGAATAAATAAAGAGATGAAAGCTATTGGCTACTGCCCCGTTTATGGTCCCGACGTACGTGTTTTACGTCACCGCGTTCAGAATGATCGGATTTTCCGACAACTTTGTGTGACCGTGTGTATGCAAGACAAGTTTGAGTCAACATCCGTCGGAAAAAATCCTAGGATTTTGTTGTCGGAATGTCCGATCAATGTCCGACCGTGTGTACGGGGCATAAGTGTTTTTAACGAACCATCCATAATATATCTCCTTCCATGATGTTCCTGCTCAAGTACATTAATAATTGTACAATTTTAAATGGTAAAATGTGAGATATACCAGAGTGTGCAGTAGGGGGTGGGGGGAGAAGATACCAAAATTGGTGCATTAGTCGATAAGTTGACCACGTTTCCCATTTTTCATGGAATTGTTGCATGGTGTCATGGATAGCGTTATAAATTCTCTTCATAAGTATTAGTGAGTCCATTCTGTTATAGACTTGAGCTATGTGATGGGTTAATTGTAAATGGTAATGTAAGGTGATAACCCATTGTACCACACTGAATAGAATAAGCAAAGTTGAACTGTCAGCTAGGTAACTGAAGCCATAAATGGCTGTCACGTTGTGGCTAGCATTGGACAGCTCCAAAAAAAATGTGTTCAGAGAACCCCGCAGAGAGACATCCACAATAGCTATCTGAGAGACTTCTGGAAAATAGTTTTTTGAAAGGTTATTTACCATCTTGTGTTATTGTACCTCTGTTTTGCAAACCAAAAGCAATTTGCACAGGAGGTCTGGTGCTTGAACTATTGCTCTGACGTGACAATAACTCACATGTGTGGTTTGATCATTGTTTACATATGCATGCGGGAGTAATGTATGCGTTCACATTTGCGCGTAAGTATGGTGGGATGGGGGCACTTTACATTTTTTTATTTATTTATTTGATACAAAAATATTATTTTTTACATTTTTTTTTGTACTAACTTTATTACATGTTTTCATCCCTTGTGATAGCATGAACCGTGACAGGTCCTTTTTATGGAGAGATTTGGGGACTTATCTGGCTGCTGCTGACCAGGTAAATGGGTAGACAGAGCGATCTGATCGGCTACTTACCTGGCCGCTGCTGGCCAGGTCAACAAAGGGGCTGAACCGGAAGTGACAAACTACTCACCACTCCCGGTTTCCAGGGTTACAGAGAGAGGGGAATTTATTCAGTTCCTCTCTCTCTGTATGGAGCAGCCATCGCCGCCAGCCGCATCGCTCCCGGCCTCAGTGATAGGACCGGAGAGCCCAGGAGAGGCGGTAGCAGTGGCGGGTGGGGGTGGGACCTCCTTTCGCCACCTGCAGAAGTTATCGAGTGGCTAATTACCCACTTAGATCACCTCTGCCTTGCTCAGAATCACCTGCTGAAAAGATTGATATCTGGATGATGCCTGTAGGTGCAGGCATCATCCCGGTATAACCACTAAAACCGAAGTTTGTCCACGTACGCCCTGTTGGCGGGAAGTGGTTAACTTGTACTGTAACTAGGGATGAGCTGAACGTACCTGGGTTAAGTTAAGAGGAGGTTTTCTGGACTGTGCTGAAGTTCTGCTTGTTAATCCAAAGTAATTGGGCGCTGAATCTTTAAAATCAGTTCTGGCAATTTTAAAGGCTAATAGGCAAATGATTGTTAAAGTGGTGTTCCGGACGAAATTATACTTTTTAAATAAAAATACCCCTATAATATACAAGCTCAATGTATTCTAGTAAAGTTAGTCTGTAAACTAAGGTCTGCTTTGTTAGTTTATAGCAGTAGTTTGTTATTTTATAAACTTACAGCAGGCCGTGGCCATCTTAAGTGTGGGCATCTGAAGCCAGACTGTATTTCTTCCTGGATCTCATCCTTGCAGATCTCGCACATGCTCAGTGCAGCACAAGCAGTGTAATAGGTTTCAGGTCAGGATTCCATAGCAACGGCAGTTTCAGAGGAAGTTGCTGCCCCTTCCCAGAAGGCATTGCAAACAGGAAATGATGTGATGGGCCGCGGCCAGGGAGGAGGAAGTGAAAAATGAATACAGCAGATATACAGTAGGTGCTGAGAAAAAAAATTAAAAAATATCCAATTTGTTTACAGTGCACAGTTTAGTGAGGGATGCTGAAGAGTTGTAAAAATAGGTGGAACTCCACTTTAAACAAATGGTATGGGGGACTGGGCACTGCCCTATAAGACAAGTACTAATAGAAATTAAAAAAAAAGGAGCCATCCAAGATAGCCACTTGAGACCGGAGCTCCACATTGCCCCAGTCACACAACTCTCATAGCGGCAGAACTGGCACAGCTGAGCACCCAGAAATGACCTCACAGCACAGCGTAACCCCCCCATGCACCAGCACATGTCAAGAAGGACAATCAGGAGGGACCTGAGGTCTCAATTTGAGAGCAGGGAGGAAAATCCAAGATGGCGGCCACATCTCAGCCACAAGACAGCGCCTCAGGGAACCAGAAGGAAAACCTCTCCTTCCCTCCACAAACTCCTAGCTCCTTTCCCTGCAGCCAAACCTGATCCCCAGCATCCACTGTCTTACTACTGGAACTCTCCCTGGGACCCTAAGGTCTGTCCCCCATGGCATTAACCCCTGCACAGCCAGGCATCCCCACAGCACCTGGAGGCTCAGCACAGGACAGTATCTATAGCTGATATATTCAGCAAGTTTTCAGAACTGCTAGATAGAGGCCTGACACAGACTGCAGAAAAGATTACAGGAGATATTTGATCGGACTTTCAAAACTTGGGGACAAGAATAGAAACGATTGTGCATAAATTAGACATAACAATCTCAAGAGCCAATCAGAACACTAACCACATTCACTTCCTACAGGAACAACTTGACACGGCACAGGCAAGGATCGACAATCTCGAAAATCGATTGAGAAGGGAGAACTTTAGAATAAGGGTTATCCCAGAAACTATCACTGATATCCCTTCCACAATCCAGGAAGTTATAAAGTGCCTAATCCCCTCTGTACCAGAGCACAAGCTGGAATTAGACAGGGCACATAGATCTTTAGGCCCACCCAGAAAAGATGGATCCCCTATGGACATTGTGGTCAAGCCCCACTTCTATACCATTAAAGAACAATTGATGAAGAAGTCTCAAATGCAAACTCAGCTACAATTCCAGGGACACAACATTCAAATATTTGCTGACATTTCCCCCTTTACTATTCAAAAAAGACAGTCTCTGAAACCCCTTCTCCTTGCCCTTAATAAGAAGGACATCAAGTACACATGGACCTTCCCTTTCGCTCTGAAATTCACTAACAGAGGCAAACAATATGCTTTCTCCAGCTTCGATTGCTACTAGACCTTAGAATCATCACTCGAGACTACTCGATGGACAACTCCAATCTACAACAGGGATCCACCAAACGTCCCACGCCGACAAGCCAAACATCACCCCTATGGGACAAGAGCAAGACCAAGAAAGTCAAGGACAATTTCCCACCCTGAGGTTATCTAAGGTTCACGGTACTCTAACTTTAGTTATGCTGAGCTGACCAAAAGGCCGGCATAGGTTCTCCATTCGGTGAGACAGAGCCTCAACATTTATTTTCCTGGCACCTAAAATGTTACATTTTTCCCCCTTTTTTTTTTTTTTTTTAAGGGAGGTTATCCTGAAAGCTCAGTTTATACAGGACGGTTACATATAACCACCCCTTCTTCCATCTCAGAGACATAATGCCTCTAAGAGGTTCTCTGGGCTGGTTAGTGCCTAAGAGGTCTCACGAAACCCACGTTGGTTCTGTTCACTGTTCTATAAATTTAATATTTGTTCATTTTTTTTTTTTTTTGCAGAGTTGTTTGGGGTCGGGGCAGTTGCCTAGCGCCTCCCCCTATCATTCGGTTAAGGTTTTTCCATACCTGAATGATGGGAAATTAGCCCCATTGAAGTACTAGAATCTACTGTTTGCTCGGAATGAAGGGAGGGAGTTCTCCCCCTCCCCTCTTTTATGGCCATCTTCTGGTCGCAATTTTGTAATGTTACTATACCAGTTCCTTTCTATTTCTAAACTTTTCCTCTTTCTATCCAACCGAGAGAAATTGTCCTGTGACAACAAAGACGATGGCATCCTAAAGTTCCCAAATCTGAAATACAACTCCCAGTCTCTAAACCGAAGAAATCCTAGCTCTGTACAGTACATGATGAGGTTTTTTAATTCAAAGAAAGATGGGAAGCCACTGGATGACCCTCTCAATTCAGCATACATTACTGTAATTCCTAAACCTGCCTAAGGACGCAAGGGTTGTGGGGAACTATAGGCCTATTTCACTAATCAACAATGATTTAAAAATCCTGACCAAAGTCATGGCGAATCACTTAGCGACGTTCATTAACCAATACATTCATAAAGACCAGGTAGGCTTCATGCCGGGACGACAAGGCCCAGATCAGGTATGGAGAGCAGTGGACATAATCTCTATTTTACAATTGGGATGGGAAGGGGGACCCAAACGGGAAGGAATGCTCCTATCATTAGACCTCCACAGCCTGGGGACTATGCTACACACCTGGTGGGAATGCCCAAAAATCAAAGGATACTGGAATACTATTTTCCACATTATACGTAAAGTCACAAAGTGTCCTGTGATCCAAAATCCATCCATAGCCCTTCTGAATGGCTATGTACCAAACATCCCCAAATAGTCACGATCTTTGATCCGCTTTATCCTGACAGGGGCGAAACTTTAAATAGCTAAGGCGTGGAAACAACCTAAAGTATCAATTGCAGCCACAAAAAGGAAAATATCTTGGATTATGGCTCAAGAAAGACTAACCGTTGTGTACTCCTAGACACGTCCAAACACTTTGAAGCAATCTGGGAATATCCTTAATGACGGGAATCGATAATCACTAATAGACATAATTCAATTCCTCTATGGTTGACGACTCTTTTCCTTCTCCTTCTTCTTTTCCTCTACTCTTCTAACTACTCCTTTGGTGTGTTCCACACTACAATCTTTCACCATGGATCACACCTTGAAGCCTAAAGGGCTAGAACTAATTGTAAACCAGGCTGATTCCAGGCCACCATGGGAGATCCAGAGGTTCTGCTAAAATTAACACTCTCAAGGGCTAATCAAAGGCTTAGCAGCTACCTCTGCTTTACAGGCCTTCAAAAAAGGATATAGACTGCCCCCCCCTTCCACCGACACAGCTAGACCCCAAAGAGGGTGTCGGTGGTCAAGGGCCCACAACACTCCCCAATTGCATAGCACACAGCTGCTTAATGTGAGAGTTAAATGTATTATTAATGTTCTCCTAATTTGGTGAATCATAAGTTTATGTACACGTTATAGTGTATTTTTTCTATCTGGAAATTAATAAAATAATTTGACACGAAAAAAAAATACTGTTTAGAAGGGGTGTGGCAATTTTAGCAATGCTCAGGTGGAACATTAAAAGCACCCAATTCAATGCCGGGCACTTCCCCTTCCTGCCCAAGCCAATTTTCAGCTTACAGTGCTGTCGCTATTTAAATGACAATTGCGAGGTCATGCTACACTGTACCCTAACTACATTTTTATAATTTTGTTCCCACAAATAGAGTTTTCTTTTGGTGGTATTTGATCACCTCTGGGGTTTTTATTTTTTTCTAAACAAATAAAAAAAGACCAAAAATTTTGAAAAAAAATGTTTTTCTTTGTTTCTGTTATAAAATTTTGTAAACAAGTAAGTTTTCTCCTTCACTGATGGACACTGATGAGGCTGCACCGACGGGCACTGATAAGGTGGCACTGATGGGCACTGATGAGGTGGCACCAATGAGGTGGCACTAATGGGCACTGATGATGGGCACTAATATGCAGCACCGATGGGCATTGATAGGCAGCACTGAGAGGCACTCATAGGTGGCACCGATGGGCACTGATAGGGGTGGGGAGGGGCAGGAGCTTTCAAACACAGACAGGCAGAGGATTACACACCGCACCGCACGCCATAGGATTCACCTGTATTCCAGTATTCCATACTCTGGATAGGATGGTGCACTTACGCACCTAAACATTGTGAGTACCCTCCTGGAGGGAATTGATTTTATGGCTTTACAATAAATTCCCTGGCGGTATTATGCTATGTAGTCTCCTTTTTTTCATATATGTCACCATTTGAGCGAGGTACAGAGAACTTTACCAGCAGACCCTGTATGAGCCCCGGAGTGGCTCTAATGCGTGTTCAGACACCGTTTAACCACTGTGTCACATGCTCAAAGGTGAGCACATTAACCATTGGGGGTCACTGGAAGGCACTGAAGCATGCCATAATTTGCACATCTTTTAAGAAGAGCATGAGGAATGCCTACTTTTTTTGGACACTATTTTTTGCACTTTGACTCTTATATATTTTTATGAATTGATTTGGACTGAATTATTGGACACTTCATTTATATAAGTAGCACCTGAATTTTTCACATTTTTGCATGTCGCCTGCTGCCATTTATTTATTTATTTATATATTTAGTTGTATATTTTAGTCACTTTTTTCACAGGGGATTGACACTGTTTATTGCTTATTAATATTGTATATATCTATCTTATTTTGATTTTATATTTTTTATCATGTATTTACCTATTTTTCTAGCGCATACACATTTATTTATTTCATTTGGGCACTGATAGGTGACACTGAAAGGCTGCACTGATAGTTACTTATGGGTGGCACTGATGGGCACTGATAGGTGGCACTAATGGGTACTGATAGGTGGCACTGATGGGCACGGATGGGCACTGATAGGTGGCACTGATGGACACTGAAAAGTGGCACTGATGGACACTGATAGGTGCCACTGATGGGCAAGGATGGGCACTGATGGACACTGATAGGTGGCACTGATGTGCACTGATAGGTGGCACTGATGGGCACGGATGGGCACTGATAAGTGGCACTGATGGACACTGATGGGTGGCACTGATGTGCATCACTGTAAAGGAGGCACTGGCAGGCATTATTGATGGGCACAGATTGGCATAATTTTTGGGCACAGATTGGCATCCCTGGTGGCCATGGGTGGCATACCTGGTGGTCCTGGGTGGTCCCTATCAGGAGAGCAGCCGATCGGCTCTCCTCTACTCGTGTCTGTCAGACGCAAGTGAGGAAAAGCTGATACACGGCTTTTCCTGTTTACACCGTGATCAGCTTTGTGAAGCGGGGCACCTGAACGATGCATACAATGTATGTACATCTTTGTAAAAAATACTATGGGGATTCTCAAAGAGGCTGATATGTATTTTGGGGCACTCCATTCTGTTTTTTAATAAAAGTTGGCAGGAGAAAGGAAATTACTGCCAATTTTTTTGTCACTTTTCTTGTAGTCTGACCCATAACAAAAAAACTCATGGAATCCCCTTAAAATTCATCCCAGAACCCTTATTTTGATGAGGATCTGTTATGGATTTACAGGGGGGGGGGACCCCATGCAGAAAAATAAAGTAAAATACACAGCATGGGCCCACAAAAATCACACCTGATTTTTGTGGGCACAGGTATAGTATGGAATTAAAGTAATACTAAAGTCTCATTTTTTTGTGTGTAAAAAAAAGAAATATGTTATATTTACCTCCTCTGTAGTGGATTTGCACAGAGAAGCCCTGATCCTCCTCTTCTCGGGTCTTTCTTTGGCACTACTGGCCCCTCCCCCCTGTTAAGTGCCCCCCACAGTGAGCAGCTTGCTATGGTGAGCCGAGCCGCAGCTCCTGGATGGCTGAGTCTCTCGTGCAACATCGCTGGATAGAGACGGGGCTCAGGTGAGTATTAGGGGGGCTGAGGGGGGGGCTGCTGCACACAGAAGACTTTATATCATAATGCATAGAATGCACGTTCTGCCTTTACAACTACTTTAAAGGGTGTACCTCATGCAAAAAAAAAAAATATGTTGGTTCCCCAAAATTCATACCAAGCTCTCATTTATTCATGCAGTCCTGGCTAGGAAAAAAGGGTGATGAACGTTCACCTTTCCCCTTCCTGATTCATACCAGGCCACATGCCCTTAATATGGGGAGGTATTTTGCCAGGGGGAAACCTCCTGCACAACACCTTGTACCCTTGTTGATGAGGACAAAGGTCTCTTCCTCACAACCTTGGCCAGGCATGTACTGGCCATCAGGAATACCGGGAGTTTCCCGGTGGGCCAATGGCTCAGTGGGCCAGTTTCAGTAACAGCAAACCGCTGCCCCCCGCAGTGCTCACCTCCTCTCCCTGCCTAGTTATGTAGTGCGACTGAATAATGACATGATCCTCAGGAGTCGGCACTGAGGAGCTCATCATATGATCCGGAAGGAGGGCAGCCACACAGCTGTAACATTAGCTTCCTCTGCACTCATTCTCCCGCTCTTTACTTCCCCCGCTCTCCATCCTGTCTGCTGTCACAGAGAATCTAGATGGAGAGTGGGGGGAGGAAAGAGCAGGAGAACAAGTGCCGAGGAAGCTTATGTTACAGCTGTGTGTGGCTGCCCTCCTTCCGGATCATATGATGAGCTTCTCAGTGCCGACTCCTGAGGATCATGTCATTATTCAGTTGTACTGCATAATTAGGCAAGGAGAGGAGGTGGGCGCTGTGGGGGGGGCAGAGGAGCACATAGGGAACCAGAGCAGCATGGGGGAAAAGAGGCGCATGGGGGACCAGAGGTGCATGGGGGGAATAGAGGAACACAGGGGACCAGAGGTGCATGGGGAGAATAGAGGGGGACCAGAGCAGCATGGGGGAGACCAGAGGAGCATGCGGGGGACCAGCAGAACATATGGGGGACCAGAACAGCATGAGGGAAGAGAGGAGCATGGGGGGGCCAGAGGAGCACACGAGGGACCAGCGGAGAACATTGGGGACCAGAAGAGCAGGGGGGTACAGAGGATCATTGGGGACCAGATGAGCTTCGGGGAAACAGAAGAGGATGAGAGGAACGCAGAAGCATGTGGGGGAACAAAGAAGCATGCGAGGGACCAGCGGAGAACATTGGGAACCAGAGGAGCATGTGGGGGGACCAGAGCAGCATTGGAGGGAATAGAGGAGCATGGGGGGGAACAGAAGAGCATGGGGAACAAGAGGAGCATGGGGGGGACCAGAGGAGCATGGGGAGACCAGAGGAGCACATAGGGGACCAGAGGAGCATGGGGAGACCAGAGGAGCACGTAGGGGACCAGAGGAGCAGGGGGGTACCAGAGGAGCACAGGAGGGACCAGAGAAGCATGAGGGTACAGATGAGCAGGGGGGACCAGATGAGCTTCGGGGAAACAGAGGAGGAGAAGAGGAACGCAGAAGCATGTGGGGAACAGAGAAGCATGTGCGGGACCAGAGGAGCAGGGGGTACAGAGGATCAGGGGGACCAGATGAGCATGGGGGGGAACAGAGGTGCAGGAGAGGAACACATATGCATGTGGGGGACCAGAAGAGCACGGGGGACCAAAGGTGCATGGGGAGAATAGAGGAGCACAGGGGACCAGAGCAGCATGGGGGGAGACCAAAGGAGAATGTGGGGGACCAGCAGAGCATATGGGGGACCAGAACAGCATGGTGGGAAGAGAGGAGCATGGGGGGCCAGAGGAGCATGCGAGGGACCAGCGGAGAACATTGGGAACCAGAGGAGCATGTGGGGACCAGAGCAGCATGGGAGGGAATAGAGGAGCATGGGGGGAACAGAGGAGCATGGGGGAGCAGAGGAGCATGGGGGGACCAGAGGAGCACGGGGAGACCAGAGGAGCACGTAGGGGACCAGAGGAGCAGGGGGGTACCAGAGGAGCACAGGGGGACCAGAGAAGCAATAGGGTACAGATGAGCAGGGGGGACCAGATGAGCTTCGGGGAAACAGAGGAGGAGGAGGAGAGGAACGCATAAGCATGTGGGGGAACAGAGAAGCATGTGGGGAACCAGAGGAGCAGGGGGTACAGAGGATCAGGGGGGACCAGATGAGCATGGGGGAACAGAGGAGCAGGAAAGGAACACATATGCATGTGGGGGACCAGAAGAGCAGGGGGGACCAGATGAGCTTCGGGGAAACAGAGGAGGAGGAGAGGAACGCAGAAGCATGTGGGGGAACAGAGAAGCATGTGGGGAACCAGAGGAGCAGGGGGGTACAGAGGATCAGGGGGGATCAGATGAGCATGGGGGGGGGGAACAGAGGAGCAGGAAAGGAACACATAAGCATGTGGGGGACCAGAAGAGCACGGGGGACCAGAGGAGCAGGGGGAACAAGAGAAACAGGGGAGGACCAGAGGAGCACAGGGGGGAGCACGGCGGGGACAGAGGAGCAAGGGGACCAGAAGGAGCGCGGGGGAGGGGACAGGCACCTGACTCAACTGCTATGGCCTGGGAGCTTCTCACTTTCCTACCTAATCTTGTCCCATTACGGGGGGTGATGAACTGATTCTTTGCCCCGGGTGAAATAATGTCTAGCTTCCCCACTGGTACTGGTACTGAGAAATAAAGTGCAACGGCTACTGGCTAGTGAACGGCTTGGGTGGCCATCGGGTTTGGCCGGTAGAGGGGGTGACGGGTTTGTCCAGCCAGCATGGGAGAGACCTGTCACCTATCAAAGTGGGTCATTCTGGATGAGGTCCAGGGCCAAATTTTTGTCCCAGTCCAGCCCTGACCTTGGCCCAGTGGTGGCGAGGAGTCTGCAGGCAGGAGTCTTATTGGAGTCTGGTAGCCCCCTTTAAAAATAAGGGTCACCCAGATCCTGCACCCACCCTGTGTGAATGAGTAAGGGGGTATATAGTAAAAAAATTGCAAGTTGGACCGTGCTTCATAGGGAGTTTTTTTTGCCTTCCTCTGGATCAATTGTGGGTATAGGATTGTGTATATGGAGGTTTTCTTTTTTTTCTTTTGGTTGAACTAAATGGACTTGTATCTTTTTTCAGCCTGATTAACTATATAACCATGTAACTATATCCTTCTCTTATCTAACTGTAACCGCACCTTGCCTGTTGTCAACTACACCATAAACATAAAGTCATTAATTTTAATAGTTTACCTGGCCAGCACATACTCAGTCAGGGTGTATGAGTACATAAGCTCCAGATACACATTCCTGCACACACCAGAGATAGAAGATTCATTTCAATTATTAGAATCATTTCCGAGCTATTATTTTAGATGAAGGGGTTGTAAACCCTCATGCATCCTATGCATTAAGGTGAAAAAACTTCTGTCACTGACCAGCCCCCTAGTGCCAACAGTTTGCGCAGCGCTTTACAACATGAGGGTAGACAGTACACTTACAATACAAATCAATACAGGAGGGATCAGAGGGCCCTGCTCGTTAAAGCTTACAATCTAGACTCCAAATGCCAGGGGGTGGGGCTGAGTTTGGCATTCTGTGTCTATGGACACCAAATGCTAGACTCAGGAGCGCGCCCGCAAGGTAACCCCCCCATGGAGAGCACTTCTCGTAGGGGGTTATACGATGTGGGGAGGAGTTACAAGCGCCGCCGGGAGACCCCAGAAGTTGAGGATAGGGACCACTCTCTGCAAAATGAACTGCACAGTGGAGGTAAGTATGACATGTTTGTTATTTAACCACATAAGGAACGAGCCTCTTTCTGAGATTTGTTGTTTACAAGTTAAACACTGTTTTTTTTTGCTAGAAAATTACTTAGAACCCCCAAACATTATACTTTTTTTTTCTAACACCCTAGAGAATAAAATGGCTGTCGTTGCAATACTTTCTGTTACGTAATAAAAGATCAAAATTATGTGGCGCTAATCTATGTATAACAGTTAATGAGAGAACTGAATGCTTCCTTACTGCTCAATAATAAGAAAACTCTCAATATGCAATAAACGCTTTACCCATTAGGGGGCAGTGAAAACAACAAGCTATAAGGTCCTGGTGGTTACAACACAATACTAAGTATCATCCAGTACAAGTGTTCTTCAAAATAAGTGAAAAACGTGACTAAGTGAGCTGAGTCAGCTGAGTGTGTTTTACTGTCATTTCGCTGACATCTCCTGATTGTAATGTAAGTTACTACTTTTTAATAAATGTGTATTGGAATTACTTCACTATGGGAGCATCTCCTTCTTCATTGTCATTTTGGGGTCGGTGGGAGCGCTGGTGACTTGCTAGAGAATCCGACCCAGATACATCTATAGGAAGAGGGGGACGGCTGCTGGAGCACCATCTCACACAGAGGATTACCAACCGCTGGCCTGACTTGGCCCACTGGGGGCCGCTGCTGGAGGTGAGAGGCTGGGGGAAACACCTGTGTGCTGCACCAGTTCTTCCTATTGCATGAATCCAGCACAAAGTCACGCTAAGGGCATACTGATATCAACCGTCTATATGGACACTTTGAATCACATTGCATGAAACATTATTATTGTGGACTTGATCACCATTTATTGTCACCATTTTCACAATCTTTATTTTTATTGTATTCACATTTTTTTCATTTTTTTGTTGTTTTGGGGGAGGAGTTGGACTCTGGGAACTCACTTTAGAATCGGTTCATTATGCACGTTGGTGCATTCATGTCACTTGTTTTTGCACTTGATCACGTTTTGTATTATTATGTGATATAGTGTTGCATTTTACATTTTAGTATAGTTTTCATTTATTGAGTTGAAGATTATTTCACATCATTGGATGACACAATTTGAGGGTGCATACATTCTTTTACTTTGTGTGACTGGGTGTTGTTAGCACTTAGTCACGTTTTTCACTTATTTTGAAGAACACTTGTACTGGATGATACTTAGTATTGTGTTGTAACCACCAGGACCTTATAGCTTGTTGTTTTCACTGCCCCCTAATGGGTAAAGCGTTTATTGCATATTGAGAGTTTTCTTATTATTGAGCAGTAAGGAAGCATTCAGTTCTCTCATTAACTGTTATACATAGATTAGCGCCACATAATTTTGATCTTTTATTACGTTACTTATGCAGGGTGGGTGTGGCCACCTCATATGTAGGCAGCTTTTCTTTGTTTTAGTACTCTTGATCCTGTGAGAATTGGGTTGTGCGCATTAGTCCTTTATATTTTCTTTTAATACTTTCTGTTACACCGTATTTGGCCAGCGGTCTTACAAGCCCACTTTTTTTGTAAAAAATACACTTTTTTGAATTAAAAAAATAAGACAACAGTAAAGACAGCCCAATTTTTTTATATTGTGAAAGATAATGTTACATCCAGTAAATTGATACCCAACATGTCACGCTTCAAAATTGCGCCCGCTCGTGGAATGGCGACAAACCTTTACCCATAAAAATCTCCATAGGCGACGTTTAAAAAATTCTACAGGTTGCATGTTTTTAGTTACAGAGGAGGACTAAGCCTAGAATTATTGCTCTCACTCTACCAATCACGGCAATACCTCACATGTGTGTCTTGAACATCGTTTTCATATGAGGGCGCTACTCACGTATGCGTTGGCTTCTGCGCGCAAGCTCGGCGGGATGGGGCACGTTTAAATCATTTTATTTTTTTTCTTATTTATTTTTCCTTTTTTTTCATTTGTACACCGCTCTTTAAAAAAAATTATGTCACTTTTATTCCTATTACAAGGAATGTAAACATCCCTTGTAATAGAAACAAAGCATGACAGGACCTCTTAAATGTGATATCTGGTCAAAAGGTCAAAAAGACCTCAGATCTCATATTTACACTAAAATGCAATAGAAAATAAAAATAAAAAATTTTGTCATTTGAAAAATTAAAAAAAATTAAAAATGGCATTTTAAGCGCTATCGGCAGAAGTGATGTTTTGACTTCGCTTCCAACCTGCAATGGTATGGAGATGGGTGGGGGCCATCTTACCCTCACTCATCTCCATATCCAGCAAGGACAAGGATCCGATCGCCTACGCCGTTACCGACAGCTCCGGTAAGCGGCGGAGGGCACAGGAGAGCGGCAGTGGGGGGGCTCTCTCCAACCGCCGATAAAAGTGATCTCACGGCGAACCCACCACAGAGACCACTATTATCGGAAACCGGACCGCCCGCCGAAGCTAGCTGCTGCCATAATAAAAATATCCCTCTTCAAATTTAGAACGTATATCGGCGTGTGGCGGTCTGTAAGTGGTAAAAAAAAAAAACACATAGCTTTACAATCACTTTAACTCTGACTTGATGCGCTTTATCAGTTTGTATCGCATTGCCTGTAATTTTCAATATCTTTAGTCTTTCACTGCTTTGCAAGAACCCAACACCTTTAGCCTAGAAATATTTGATAATAATTAATCCAACACAGTTCATTAAGTTTGCGGATTACTTGATCCTGAAAATGCAACTAAAAGCAAAACTTTTTTTTTTAAATTTTTGAAAGAGTGAAGATGGATTCACCCTCTCTATTTGTCTCCATTTTGTCTCTATTTGTCCTGTTTACTATAAATTTACCAAAGTAAAAGAAAATCCCACATTTTGGGTTGTCCCCAGAATAGTAAATAGAAGGAAAACCTTCCAATCGGGACAATATTTCTGGTGACCTAGAAGGGCCCCAATGGATTTCCCTAATTTTCAGGGATTTTCTCTCACTACCTGTTTTGGCTATAGGACAGGAAGTGAAATCACCCCAATAGGGCTCAGATGGCTAATAAAAAATTAACAGGGGTTATAACCCTCCCTTGCTCTATCGAAAAGAAAATGCTTTTGCCTATAGTTCTACTTCAATGGCTACAGGTTCGCTTGTGCAATAGCTAAAGAGGCAGTTAAATGATGACGCGTTTCACAATTAGCTTCCTCAGAAACTAAAAAAAAACCAATACATTTTTCATACAGCTTCCCTGATAACCTTGTTTGACACCTAAAGAGTCCAAATCCTTTAATAAAAAAATGTCTTCAATATTGTAAGGAATGTGTTGCCAATGACCACCCATCAATCCATTGAAAACAATATATTGGACACCTGCTTATTAGCCATACAGCACTGACATATACATTAAAACTTACACATATTTGGTGTCCCTGTACTTGAGATAAAAAGGAAAAAATAATTTAGTGAAAATATTGGGAATAGTATTACTTTACACAAAATATATTGCTCATTATTCATTCTAAAAAAAAAAAATTCATTTTTTTTCCCAAATGTCAGCTTTGTGGCAGTTAAAGGCTTTATAGATGCATTAACATTTTGTAAAAAGAATTATGATAAGCAAAATAGTAATTTTGAGAATAAACAAAGGATACTGAAACTGCTACATTTGGTCTGTGGGGTTACAATGACTCCTTGTCATGCAAAGGTAAGTACAACTATGAGCTCCTGACATGTTAATATTTTAAAAAAATCATTACTGAAACTTTTAGTCAACAGAAAATGGCAGAGAAATACAAAAAGCGTCAACGTTTACAATGTAATTTTTAAAATGATGCCTGGATTAACTTTAAGTGATAATAAGACCTCATAAGTGCCTCCATGAGATCTTTGTTCCTCAGGATGCATTTCCCTTAAATTATCTGCTAATTTATCTAAAAGAAGCTATCCAGACGTACCCTAGGTTCACACTTCCGCGTTTTGTGTGGGCTACATTTGCGAGGGAACAGCTGCTGTGCCTGCATTTGCACAAAAAAAGGGTATGCCCATTCTTAAAAATGAGGCTGCATGGAAGTTGCATGGTCTTGAGATTTTCCCTGCGGTTCCCACACCCACAGCCACATGCATAGGTGTGAACCAAGCCTTACTCACTCGCTATTTGTAGTGCATCACAAATGATACTTTTGTATACTTACTGTATAGCCATACCTTTAATATTCTATGCCATGTGTAACAATAAAGAAATTTGTACTTATAAAAAGATAAATGTTGATTCATTTCTTGCAATTAACTTTCTCAGAAAACATGAGTTAGAGCTAGTTTACACTTGCTTCAAAACAAGGCTTCAGACAGGCAGCCAGTCAAAGCTCTTGTCACAAAAAAATGGTTAGCTTACAGTCCTGTTTACACCTTGCTTTTACTTGGTGCTTCAATGAGACTTTGGTGGGGCTTTGATGGGGCTTCGGTGGGGCTTCAAGCGAGTTTTGCCATAGACTTCTATGCAGGCTTTGAAGACGCTTTGAAGCACCACTGAAGCTACTACATGGGGTGTCATTTTTGAAGCGAAGCCGAAGCAAAGCAAATCAAAAGCAAGGTGTAAACAGGACTGTAAGCTGACCATTTTTTTATTTTATTTTAGTGACAGGACCTTTGACTAACGTTCAGAGAGCTTTAACAAAGCATGTCCGAAGCCTTGTTGAAGCCTTGGTGAAGCCTTGTTGAAGCCGAAGCAAGTGTAAATGAGCCCTTATACAAACAGGTTTTTTAATGGTCTTCTTTGGCATCTAAAAAGACCTATTGATTTAGTAAAAACTTGATTTTCTTTATTTTTTTATTATTGTGAGGGATGCTGTAAGGAACGATCACCCATCCACCCATTGAGTACAAAATCTTGCTTATCAACCAAAAGATCCAACTTATAACAAAACCTATATCGGGGTTCCCTGCACTTGCCATAAAAAGGAGAAAATAATTGCTGAAAATATTTAAGAATGTATTAATTATAAGTTGCTTAAAGATCCAACTAAAACACATTTTTTCAATTCAAAGCTTTGTAGGTGCATAAAAAAAAAACAAACGATGTAAAGAAAGTGGTAGACAAATTAGTCTGGTCTGGGGGTTACAATGACAGCTGGTCATGCAATGGTAAGTGCGGCTCCATGACGTGTTTATGTTTTTATGT
Source organism: Lithobates septentrionalis (assembly GCA_037952835.1). Lineage (NCBI taxonomy): Eukaryota > Metazoa > Chordata > Amphibia > Anura > Ranidae > Lithobates > Lithobates septentrionalis. The sequence continues at coordinate 404,368 of JBBDGP010002710.1, forward strand.
TTATGTTTTATAAAAGACATTACTGTCATTTTGAATTGACTAAAAATGGCACAGAAATACAAAAAGTGTCACATTTTACAATGATATTTTCAGAATGATGCCCGGATCAACTTTAAGTGATAATAAGACCTCACAAGTGCCTCCATAAGGTCCTTGTTCCTCAGGCTGTAGATCAGAGGATTTAGCAATGGGTTAATGAGGGCAGATATGACTGTAATCAATTTGTTTAAATTGACCATTTTGCCGGAGGAGGGAATAAAGTAAATAAAAATTAAGGAGCCATAAAAGATGGAGACCACGGTGAGGTGTGATGTGCAGGTGGAGAATGCTTTCTTCTTTCCAGTCTTGCTAGGGAGTCTAAGGATGGTCCTGAAAATATAGACATAGGGAAGAGAGGTCAAAAGACAGGCTCCCAATCCTATACTAGCACCTAATACCAATACGACCAATATGTTTATGAAGGGATCAGTACATGTAACTTGATATAAGTGTGGAAGGTCACAAAAGAAGCTGTGGATGGAAGCTGCCCTGCAGAAGGACAACCTGAGAGAAAATAAAGTATGAACCAAAGAGTGAGTAAATCCTGCACCCCAGACCAGAGAGGCCATACGAGCGCAGACCCTCCAAGACATAATTTGTTTGTAATGTAGGGGGTGGCAGATAGCAATGTAGCGGTCGTAGGACATAGCCGAGAGCAAGAAAAGTTCTGAGTCAGCAAAGGAGATGTAGAAAAATACTTGGGCTATACAGTCAGGAATGGATATTAATCTGTGTTTTGTGACCAAATCAAAGAGCATTCTTGGTGCGGTCACTGATGAATAGGACATGTCCAGAAATGCCAAGTTGGCAAGAAAAAAATACATTGGGTTGTGCAGATTGTAGTCAGTGAGGACCAAGAAGAAAATAAGAAGGTTTATGATAACAGTCATAAGATAAATCAGAAGGAAGAACACAAAAAGTGCATTCATGGTCTGTGGATGGTCTGATAGACCCAAAAGAGTGAAAGAGGAAATCTCTGTCATGTTCCCCATATTATTCATTTTTTTTTCATTGCTTACATTTATCATTATAAAGCAGTAATAAAATTATGGATTTTAGGATTAAAATAATTGGAAAACGTACGGTGTGCCTACACACTGTACTCAGGTTTACATGTGGGCATTTTTACTAGTGAATGATTTATTCTTATATAAAATGTTGGCATTCTCTCAGGACCATCTTCTGTGTTGTAAGAACACAAAGCTGAAAGTCTCATTGAAGGTCTCCTAAGATTTAATCTCCTTTGGAGCGTTTTTTCTATAATTGAGTAGAGTCTTTAAAATTTTAATTTAAAATCCACTGAAAGTGTTTCTATATTTTTGTCACCTATTTTTCTTATTGGCTAGTGGACAAAGTGATCTAAAACTTTACAAAAAGAACTTATGTTCCAAACTTCCATACATACAGCACCACTCCAGACTAGCACCTCAAGCAATCTCAGTGGGTGTCTAGGGTTCTGGCCCGAAAAGCCCATCTCTGCTTAGTATTGGAAAATATAGATGAATAGGAGATGCACACCAAAGACCTCTTCTTTCTAAGCGTTCTTTATTGAACCATCCAAAATATATCTCCTTCCATGATGTCCCTGCTCAAGGATTACCTTGCCTTATCGCATTTAACTAAAACGACTTGATGAAACACATTAAGTCATGTTGATGCTTGGGCAGGGACATTGTGGAAGCAGCTATATTATGGATGGTTCAATAAAGAACACTTAAAGGAAATGGTCTACTTCCGGTTCCGGCGCCGCATGGAGTAGCTGCACTCTCTCACAGCTCCCGCTCTGAGGACACCTAAACCTGCCTGAAAATCTGGCCCAGAAGCCAGAAACCTCCATCGGCCACCTCGGGCACTTGCACCCGCTCTATGGACCATTTCGTGGAGGTCCGCGGCTCCCGCTCCAACACGGCCCTGACGCCGCCGGCCCAGCCGCAAATCGAGGCCCCGGCTTCGGCCTACACGGAAGCCTACACAGGCGCGCAGCAGCAGCAGCAGCAACACACAGCGGAGATGGAAGTAAGTGGAAGCACAGCTCCACACACATCCCTTCAGGCATCCCCTGCCCAGCCACACTCCCAGGCTTCCTCTCCTCAAGCACCCTCTCCTCAGGCCTTCTCCATGCCAGCTACATCCCCACAGCTCGCCGGGGACCACAAAACCGAGTGCATAGCACAGGCAGTGGCAGCACTTCTGTCCCCCATGATATCTGCTTCAGTAGAAAAGGCTGTAAATGCGGGGATGAAACAGATAAAGGCCCAGCTAGGAGAACACAACACTAGGCTAAACGAGCTAGAACATCGCCAATCAAGCATGGAGGAAGAGATGTACCAAGCTCAAGCCACGGAACAAGCACAAGACAAAACGAACCAATATATAATCCAAAAACTTGACGATTTGGAAAATAGATCCAGAAGGAGCAACCTGCGATTCGTGGGGATTCCGGAATCTCTCCAAGCATCTGCCCTAATGGACTTCTGCTCCCAACGCATACCCGAGGCGCTAGGCCTAACAGGCCCCTACACAGTGGAACGCGCTCACAGGATGGGGTCGTATAATGAAGAACGCAAGAATCCTCGGCCCATCATAGCCAAATATCTAAATTATTCCGACAAGGCTCTCATTCTTCAAAAATTTAGACAATCTCGCTCGCTACAAATTGACGGAGTGAGAGTCCTGATTTTTGCTGACTACTCCATCGAAGTTTCAAAGAAACGCAAGGCCTTTCAACAGATATGCTCTGAACTCTTTAAGCAACAGATCAAGTTCACCCTAGCCTTCCCGGCCACCCTACGCCTCAAGACACCTAACGGGGACCAGCTCTCCTTCCAGGAACCCTCAGAAGCAGAAGCCTACATGCGGTCTTTGTTCCCCAACACTCAACAACACACCCCGTCGAAAGGTACTTCAATCAACCACTCCCTGGATCAACGAAGCCCGCGTAAAGACTCCCCCAAGCGATTTAGATCCTCGATTCCGGACCAGCACCGCTTTACACACCGCTGAACTAAAACCTGAATCCTACCTCCATCGGTCCCAAAATTTTGGACAGTAAAATTCTTTCTGTCCCCCCTCAGGTTCCACGTATCATCTGTACCTCATCTACACGTAATGTACAATGTTTTTCATATACATATGTTTGCCTTTCCATTATAATCCTTTTCTTACAGGTCCCTTCCTAGCAAGTTATTCCTTTTCGTAAATATTAATGTTTTTCTTTTTTTTTTACATCCTCCTGGCCTCACTGTGTGCGAACAACTGCACTCCCTCTCCCCCCCTCATATGTGACCCCTTGGTGCCCACATGAACACTTGTCTCACGGCCAAGGGCTCTCTGGGGCTATATCATCACCGTCCTGAAATGGGAGTTGACCTACACAGTGACTCCATGCGGATAAAAGCGAAGTTTCCATGTTCGTTTGTTTTACTGGTGATACTCTTCCCTATGTTGATTCCCTTACAGGTTAAATCCTCTCCCCCCCCCCCTCTCTTTCACACGGCCCTAGCCAAATCAAATCCACTCTCGTATTTATACACCTCCCATATAACAACCTCAGACATCCAGACACAGCTGGCGCACTATCACACCTTCCACACAATATTAAAACACACTTAACAACACACATCCCTTTTCAACCCCCCTAATATGAAAATACTCTCCTGGAATGTAAAGGGTCTCAGATCCCCCCAAAAGAGAATGAAAATCCTTAGGCATCTCAAGTGGCTCAAAGCCGATATAGCACTTCTTCAGGAATCACATTTACCGGCCTCAGACTTTCATCGCATGAAGAAACTCTGGGTAGGCACTGTTCTAGGCTCAGAGGCAGCAGGACGCAAAGCTGGCGTTCTCTTACTCATACACAAGAACCCCCCGTGCACAGTCTTGTCTGCAAAAAACGACGACCCATCAAAATAGGCTCCAAAGAACTAGCTATAACAAATGTTTATGCCCCTAATAATCCAGGCAGACAATTTTACACTGAACTATCCAGTTGGCTTCTAGAAAACACACATCTCCCTCATCTAATCGGAGGAGATTTCAATGACACCCTCCATCAGATGGATGACAGGTCTTCACAAAAAAGACCAAAAAAGGGCACTAACCCACTAGCCCCTTCCCTCCTGGCTAGCACCATGGAATCCATCCATTTCCAGGATCTATGGCGCCTTTCCCACCCGGCAGACAGGGAATTCACTTTCTACTCTAATCCACACAAAACATTCACCAGGATAGACTACATCTTCGGCTCTGACAACCTTCTCCCCTACCTCCAAAACTCCACCATCCACGACATAACCATTTCAGACCATGCCCCTATAGAGGTGACACTAGATAATCTAGACCTACCTCCACACCCCAATATATGGCGGTTCCCATCTTATCTACATAACAACACTGACTTCCAAAATTACATCTCCGACGCATGGGCTGAATACTCCTCAAACAACGCCCCACACATACACGACCCCAACCTATTTTGGGACGCTGGTAAAGCTTTCCTGAGGGGCCGTATCATTTCTTATGCAACCTCATTTAAACGCAACACCCTAACTAAGTATAAAGAGGCCAGCTCTCGTTTACACCGGGCACAACGAGATATGTACACCAAAGACTCCCCAACAACACGCTCTGAATGGCAGATAGCAAAAAGGGAATTTGACATTTGGGTAAACAACCTAGAAAATACCAAGAAGGCCTATTTAGATGCCTCTTTCCATAAATTTGGGAATAAAGCAGGAAAACTCCTATCCAGACTTTGCAAAGGTCCATACCGCCCAACCCATATCACATCCCTGCGTGATAAAGCGGGTACCCTCCACGCCACTCCACTCCCAATTAACAAAGTCATGCAAAAATTCTACTCCACTCTTTATGCCTCAGACCCGATAGATCCACAAACAGCACGCGCTTTTCTAGAAATAATAACCCTTCCCAAAATCTCCCCAACACAACTAGAAACCCTAAACGCACCTATCACTCTCCCCAAAATATCGGCAACCATCCGCAACTTAACCCTGTCTAAAGCCCCAGGCCCGGATGGCTTCACCAGCGAATTCTACAAGACCCTACAACCCCTATTAGAACCTACTCTCCTCCAAGTATATCAACATATATGGTCAGGGGGTGCATACCTTCATTTGGGGAACCAAGCCATCATAAAACTACTGGCAAAAAAGGGTAAAGACCCCCAAGAACCAGGCTCATACAGGCCCATATCACTTCTCAACCTAGATGTTAAAATCCTCTCAAAAATCGTTGCCACCAGACTAGCAGACATCATGCCTTCCCTAATTTACCCCGCCCAGTCAGGTTTTATTAAAGGACGTACAGCCACCATTAACATCCGCAAAGTTATGCTGGCCCTAGAACACGCAATACATCACCCAAACACGGATCATGCCATTATCACGCTAGACGCGGAAGAAGCTTTCGATAACGTCAGTTTCGACTGGTTATCCATGACAATGAAGGCAATAGGTTTCTCTGGTCCCTTCCACCACCTTATTACCGCCATGTACACAGCTCCGACAGCAAGGTTAGTGGCGGCAGGTCTCCTATCAGAAGAATTTCGCCTCCATAAGGGCACACGCCAGGGCTGCCCCCTATCGCCACTCCTCTTCAATATAGCACTAGAACCACTTTCCAGATATCTAACATCAGTAGCCCCCCTACATGGCTTAAAGATAGGCCCATACGACTTACGTACCTCACTTTTTGCAGATGACGTCCTTATATTTTCAGCCAACCCCTCGTCTGATATGCTAACCATAAAAAATGTATTCGATGAATTTCGCTTGTGCTCGGGCCTCCGTATTAATTACACCAAAAGCGAAATTCTTCCCATCGGTTCCCACTCCGCACCTAAATGGACCCAACAATCAATTTTCCCTGTTGCTAAATCCCACATTACATACTTAGGAATAAAAATAGGAAAAATCCCTTCTTCGCTATATCACCTCAATTACCCTCCTTTGGTGTCAAAAATAACTCAGGAATTAAATACCTGGATGGATCTGCCCCTTTCGCTTCTGGGAAGATGTCATTTGATAAAAATGGTCAGTTTTGCAAGACTACTTTACCCCATGCAAACCATCCCACTACTTCTCTCCATCATAAAGATGTGACCTCACTCAATAATGCTATATCTAAATTCTTATGGCAGAACAAACGACCACGTATAGCTTTAAAAAAACTCTATCTTCCCAGACGCGAAGGGGGCATCAGTCTCCCGCATATCAGAATGTATAACCTAGCATATTTGCTAAGAACAAGTCTAGACTGGATAACCCAGTCCTCTCGAATACTCAAACTTCTCTTTGGAATCCGACATGGCCCATCCCTACTCACTAGTAGCCCTCTTACACTGCAGATGGAAGTCAGTCCCCTCTCCCCACCAACATAATCTCCTATTAAGGGACACAGCAGTAGCTTGGAGAGAATCACGGAAAATACTAAAGGTATCCCCTTTTCTGTCAATACACCTCCCGATTCAAGGAAATCCGGCATTCCCGCCGAGTCTAGAGCACAAATCATTCAAAACATGGGAACAGAAAGGCCTAACTAAATTCTCTCATCTCTGCAACATCCAGACGGGTCAACCACTACCCTTCGCCAACATCGCGAAAACCTTTTCTCTACCCTCCATTCACAACTTCTACTATGGGCAATGTATCAGTTTTTTAAGGGAGGCGTGCAATCAAGACGTCAAAAGGTTCCAAACAAATGTCACGGATCAAATGATAATGAGTAACACATACAAAATCTCGGACATATACAAACCACTCCTCAACAAGTCCTCTTCACCTCTCTCGTCATCATCAATTAAAAACTGGAATAAAGATTTCCCTGATCCAAACCTAGTAGAAAAAATTGTACAAGGGCTTAACGCAGTCCAAAAGCTAACACCAAACGAAATATGGAGAGAAACACAACTGAAAATAGCCCACAGGGCATATATGCCTTTCTTATCTTCTAAAACGGACAAGAACAAAGCCATCTGCCCACTCTGTAAACACCAGAAACCATCCTTAGCTCATCGTTTCTGGCACTGCTCCTACATATCCACTTTCTGGGACCAAGTTATTGCCTACATATTTGAAGTGACTCTAATTAAACTACCCAAGGATCCTTTGCTTTTTATCTTCGGCCACTGGGACCCAATTCTACTGCCATGGTCCAAAACTGCCGTCACCAGGGTCGGCTCTACAAAGAACCCGAAGGACACCACATCACACAAAGGGTGGTCCTTGACTTGCCTATTAATTGCAAGAAGAACCATCTTAAAAAACTGGATTACACCTGTAAGCCCCAATATCACTCAAGTCAAACGGGACCTCATGCAACTTCTACTCAAAGACTGCCTAAACACGGACTTCAAACAAAAAAACTCCTCAGATAACTTCTACTCCAAATGGCAAGCCTTTATGCACGCATCTCTTTCAAAAGAAGAAATAACAAACCTCAGCTCATCCTCCTTCTCCTACTATGATTCCTTCCTCCCGATGCCAGCTCAAGACTACAATCGGAATCACACTCCAATCTCTGACACCAGCCAACCTAACGCCAGTGCCAATGTCAACGTCAGTGGGTCTACATAAATAATTATAAATAATTATATACTTCAAATAGAAATAAATATTAATACTGGACAATTTTTTTTGTACGACATTACATCATACCATAATAATCCTCTCAATCTATATAGGGCTCCCCCCCCCCTATTCTCCCTCCCCACCCCCCCCCCCCCTGTTTTCGTTATTTTCTCTTAGTATTATTTTCTCTGTGTCTTTTCAGGTTCTAAAATGCAATGTATTCAGGGTTTACTAACAGATCCATCCAGGTATCCACTATTTGTTACCATTTATTGAAATGCTATGATCTGGTAAACATGCTCATGCAGTGACCTGCATGGGTACATACACTGGAAATCCTCCCTTACTGTAAAAAACCAAGTTTGTAACTAAGTAATCCTTCTATTAGTTGCTTCTGTTTATGCTACAAAACAAGACTGTACACAAGACTGCATTATTACTGTATTCTCTGAAATTCAAATAAAATCTTTTTGAAAAAAAAAAAAGGAAATGGTCTTTGGTGTGTTGCTCCTATTCATCTATATATTAACCACTTGCCGACCAGCCACTTTCGTTATACTGCGGCAGGTCGGCACAATCCCACGAGCCGTCGTAGCTGTAACGTCAGCTCCTTTAAGCGGGATAGCAGGCGCGCTCGCCCGCTGCACTGAGGGGTGCACTGAGGGGGTGCCGATGCTCATGGCCGCCGGTCGCGATGACTGCCGGCACGAAAGGCAGAACAGGGACGTGTGTGTAATACTCCAGTGGAATACTCCTCTGCCTCCTAACTACTTCACTACTCAAGAGTCTCTGAAAGACCCTATATTAGTCCTTAGCAATGCATATGATAAATGCAGCCAGGCTATGCGTACCGATATGCTGGAAATCTTGTTGAATCCCTACCAGGAGAGAATGTTGCTGAGATGGAAGAATTGATTCATATTTTCCATGACAAACTTTCTAAGTCTACAACTACCCTGTTTCCCTGAAAATAAGACCTAGCATGATTGTCGGTGATGGCTGCAATATAAGCCCTACCCCCCAAATAAGCCCTACCCTGTTTCCCCAAAAATAAGCCTTACCCTGAAAATAAGACCTACAAGGACTTTAACTAGGGCTAATTTGGGGGGTAGGGCTTATATTGCAGCCATCACCGACAATCACGCTAGGTCTTATTTTCGGGGGAAACAGGGTACTTGGGCATGTTGGCTACACATCCAGATGACCTCTACATGCCATAACAGGATTTCAATCAATCTCTGAAATTAATTACTCTCCAGGATTTCCAGCAGGGCAACCACATAGGACCTTGGTGAGAACATTAGTCCAGGATAATGAGCCTTTTTTTTTTTTTTTCTTTACAGTGCTCCTTGACAGCTGTGCTGTGAGAAGGAGAGAAGAGATACAGTATCTGGTTGTCACATACCTTGTGGCAGAGCCTGATGTGTAAAGGGAGACCTCTCTTACAGCCCCAGCTCAAGGGCCACTGGTGTTGAGACAGTGGCCGCGAAAGCGCGGTGAGGTAAGAGTGTCTGCAAGATCTTCTGTTGGTTGCAGAAGTGGTGCGTCACCTGAGCTGGGCTGGATGGCTGAAGCAGTGGATAGCAATAGGACCAGCCCCACCAGGCAATATGCAGAGCGGACGGATGGATAACTGGATGCAAAGTCAGACAAGCCAGGTTAGCAATTGAAGATCAGGTATAAGCATAAACAGCAGGCAGAGAATGGTCAAGCTGCAGGCAGAAGTTGGCAACAGGATATCAGGCAGATGGAAGGTATAACAAAGTCTTTAAGGCAAACCGAGGTCAGGATAGGTGGAGAGCAAGCATGGTCAGGATAAGCCGAGTTAAACACAGGAATCAAGCACATATCACAAGAACAGGTATACGGGTAAAGCTGTAGAGCAGATGCACTAGTGCAGCTGGTGTCCTTATATGAGCCATTTGGCGCCAGCATTAATGGCTAACAGGCGCGCGTATTTGCACATGCTAATATCTGTGCGCATGCCTTATCTTTATGAACACACAAAGGTAGGGCCTGAAAAAAAGTAATTTTGGGAGGAAAGACATTTTAACAGCTGTCACTCTACCCAAGAAAACTATAATGCCGCGTACACACGGTCGGACTTATCGTCTACAAAAGTCCGACAGCCTGTTCCGACAGACTTTCGACGGACTTTTGTTGGACTTTTGGCGTACTTTTGGTGGACTTGCGGCAGACTTTCTTATGAACGGACTTGCCTACATACGATCACACAAAAGTCCGACGGATTCGTACGTGATGACGTACACCGGACTAAAATAAGGAAGTTGATAGCCAGTAGCCAATAGCTGCCCTAGCGTGGGTTTTTGCCCGTCGGACTAGCACACAGACGAGCGGATTTCTGGGTCCGGCGTAGTTACGACGTAAAGATTTGAAGCATGTTTCAAATCTAAATCCGTCAGATTTGCGGACAGAAAAGTCTGCTGAAAGTCCGCTGAAAGTCCGGGGAAGCCCACACATTGTCAGCCAGCTTTAGTCCGTCGGCGTCCATCAGACTTTTGTAGATGAAAAGTCCGACCGTGTGTACGCGGCATAAGACAAAACTCCCTTTACCTGACTTTTTTACTATTAATATATTTGAAGGTTTTTGGGGATTTGTCCTATCCTCCTTTGCAACCTGTTGTTCATTTTTAATTTATTTTTACATACTCTGTTGTATATAATAATATATCCCTCTTGGGTCCAGAGAATTACTTGATTCTTAATGGATCCAGGTCTGTTTATGCATTACATGAAAAGGTGGCTGGGATGTGTGGGGTGGGTAAGACATGTTGATATGTACCCTCCATCTATTCTATACAATGGGTAAGACATGCTGGTAAATACCCTCCATCTATACACAATGGGTAGGACATGCCTATCTCTCCTCCGTGGCCATCAAAGATGCAGAAGGTATAGGGGTGACTTTTGTTGAGGAGGTCCATGCTGATCTCAAAGCTATCCTCCAGGTGGTCCCTCTGGCCCTGGAGGAAGTAGATGGCCACATTGTTACTCTTGAAGTCCCAGGTCTTCAAGAACTCAGACTCCAGGACATTGAGCCCCCCCCCGAGGTGGTAATACTACATGATCTCTGCCACCTTTCCCCTTTGCCATCTGCACGACGTCCCGGGAGGACTTTACAGTGATCTTGACCTTGTCAGTGTGGAAGATGTAGCTTCACAGGGGGCCGGGCTGATACACAGCAGGAAGAGGGTCCCGAGTCTGAGTAAGAAGTACCGCATGATCATCCCCAGCAGAGACAGCAGAGACATGGTATTGTATAATTTATGTCCCAAGAGAGTGGGCCAATCAGTGCATGGCAGGCTTACACTGGGGATGAGGGGGCACTGGGCTGAGCACCTAGGACAAAGGGGGCACCATCAGTCACTGGGGGCTCACCATTGACCAGAAGGAGGAAAGGGTATGGGGGATTTACCAGTCCAGGGTTGAGGGGTTGAGTGCCCCTGTAATAGAGGAGAGCTCAGTCCGGACATGCACAAAACACAGTTGTCACAAGGTGAACTCACATACTGGCTGCACTGCCAGACTCCCCCTCACCGGGGTGACACACTTCGCCACCAACCGGATGACCCACCACCCCTTCCTCTCTACTAGTCTATAGACAACACCCACATGGCCGCCTGGGTGGGCCTCCTGTGGAGTCCTGTATTCCGGCACAACTGGGTGTGCTCTACCGAGTGTGTATCCACACTACACTGGCACCATCCTCCTACACCGCTGTGTGAGTGGTACGTCCCACCACAAGATGGAACACTGCAAGTGATGAGTGACAGAAATCATCAGTCCCATCTGGAAGTCATCGACAGAAAGAGAGAGAAATAGCAAGTGTATCACCATCAATACCAACACACTCGGATTGGAGCAGGACTAATTTCTATGCCTCTATAAATGTTGCACCTGGGGCAATTGCTGCCTCGATCTCCTCCTATGCTACGCCACTGGAGAGAACACATATGCCACTCGGCAACAAATATGTCCCTCTCACATATACTGTAGACTTATGCCGCGTACACATGGGTGAACTTTGACGGACTAGGTCTGGCGGACTTTGACGGACTTTCCGACAGACTTTCCGACGGACTTTCCGAAGTACTTTCCGAATGAACGGACTTGCCTACACACGAACAACCAAAGTCCGACAGATTCGTACGTGATGACGTACGACCGGACTAAAACAAGGAAGTTCATAGCTAGTAGCCAATAGCTGTCCTAGCGTCGGTTTTTTCCGTCTACTAGCATACAGACGAGCGGACTTTTCGACCGGACTCGAGTCCGTCGAAAAGATTTGAAACATGTTTCATTTCTAGGTCCATTGAACTTTTAGGAAAAAAAAGTCCGCTGGAGCCCACACACGATCGATTGTCCGACGGACTCCGGTCCGCCGGACCAAGTATGCCGTAAAGTCCGGTCGTGTGTACGCGGCATTAGCTTATGCTTCTTATCCTACACTTCAGAAAATATTCTCTATTCAAATTTTATCTTGGGGCATTTCTGATCATGACCCTTATTATTCAAAATGGTGACCTCTCAGACCCCAGGTCAGAGGTTGTGGAGACTGTCCAGATACTGGATTATGGATCAGAGGGTGACAGAGCCAAGTACTGAGTCTGTTTGTCAATACTGGCTTTCTAATGAGGACTCAAAGGACCCCCTGCTTTTATGGGATGCGTTTAAGGTCTGGGTCAAAAGAGAGTACATCTTCATGCATTGCCAAAGCCAAGAAGGATCCCATGGCCTCTCTTGCAATTGGAGGGGGAACTGCAGAGGAAGGAGGCAGTATATATGGAGAGTCCAGATCAGGTTAGCTATCAAGCATGGAAGCAGCCTTTGAGGTTGGTAGAGCTATTGAGAGTAGAACAGATTAGGAAATATCCCCTGTATATGGCGCAAGAATCTTTGAATATGGAGACAAGAACTGGATTTTATTAGCTTGGCTAGCCCAGGGCCAGTTTACTAACACTCATATTGGAAGGATCCGTTCCTCTCAATGATGTGTTATCACTTCCTGACCACATTATTTTATGTTTATGGAGTATTAAAAACAACTGTACTCCACCAGGGCTTCCTGCAATGAGGGCGACCTTCATGCTTATTTGGACAGGGTATCCCTCTTCTCTCTGCAGGTTTCTACACAGCAGCTATTAGAAATTGATAAAATGCTATAGGACGTACAGGGAGTGATTTGGCAACCACAAGCTGGGAAAACACTAGGGATAGAATAGGCTAATGTTGTGTTGGTGCTTGGGCGAAGATGTGGAGGACTGTGCATTGTACAGATCTACAGTATATATCTGTTAAACATAAATGCTAAGATTCTAGCAAAAATTTTGGCCAACTGCCTTTCTCCAATCCCGGATAATATAATACTAGGTTTTTTGCCTAGCAGGGGCATCAACATCAATCTCAGGAGATTGTTTCTAAACTTGAAAAATTCAACATACCGATAGGGACTCAAGGGTACTTGCCTCATTGGGTGTTGAGAAGCCATTTGACTCGGTGGTGTGGACCTACCTCTGAAGACCGGGCTTTGGGCCTACATTTTTGAGGTGGCTACATAGGCTTTATTATGCACCCAAGGCCAGGGTTCATACAAATGATAAGGTCTTTTATTAAGTCAGATAATTTTTATTGACTTTTTGTCTGCAAGTTAACAACCAGTTACATAGAAACATAAAGATAACAGAGAGAAACACTGAAATCGAATAAATATAATTCCAAAGTCACATTCCATTCCGTCGTATACTGTCCAATACAATATTATGGTATAGAAATAACTATGAGCATTTTATAATAGACAAACAGTCCAATAAAACACTGGAGGCTCCCTCTTCTATCAAGAAAAGGAAGAATAGAACGGTAAATCTATGCATTTGTAGTGCCACTTCCAATGTTAGAGTCAAACATAGGAAGAAACCCCCTAGAGTGGACTTTTAAGGCAAACTTAATTAATTAGCAGTAAAAGTATTCTTGAGTAGTAACATTGTAGAATTTTTTTTATTAATTGTTAGACATATTAGATAAAATACATAGAGAATAGAATGTTTAAACAATTGATAACATTGTCACCATATCCTAAAATGAAAAAAATTATCCTCTTGCACCCTACGCGTTTCGGAGTACAGATATCTCCTTCTTCAGGGGTGTATATTGAAGAGGAAAATGTATCTACAACATAATTTGTGGAAACAGTAAGTATCTTGCAATGAAAGTACATTACGAATGATATTTACAAATGTTGTAGGTACACTTACATTTACTTTTAGATGACGTGGTGAGTTAACATTCCATCATATTAAATTTAAAAACAGGAAAAAAAAGCATCAAAAAGGGAGACCATGCTTGCTGAGTTCCAGCTTGGGTATCACACCAATCACATTTCAGCCCCTACTAAACCCCACTTGGCCAAAGGAACTCGCTGGGGTCAAAAATAGGTAGATCCTGCAATGGAGAGTATAAATATTTGCCGGAGTATAATAAAAAGTAAAAAAATTGTATTATACATTTATTAAGTGAGTTCTTAATTAATATCCATTTATCAATATTTGATGTTGCTATTTTGACTGTACCTGAATCTTGTAGGTGATAGGCAGCCAAGGCAGAGGAAGGGTTCTATTGTGAAGGAGCTGATTTCAACTACAAAGGTATGATGGATTGAAAATGAATTAGTAATTTGTAGGACTAATTATCTATTGTTAAAAAAGGGGAATAATTAGAGGAAATAGTTTGAAAGGTATTGAAAGAAATGAAATTAAAATGAGGCACAGTATGGTGTTTCCATATGGTGACCACAATGAGCCCCATGTTAGGTATCCATTATATATAGTCTATATTATTCTAATCTTAAGACAGTGGCGAGTTGAAAAAGTCCTATCCTCTAATGGCCATTCATTGGATATCACAGCAGAGATCAAGAACCAAAAGTTTAGTATAGTTGTAAAATTTTTTACCAGGTATAAATAGGTGTTTCTACCTTTTAGGAGATCTCCAAGTGAGCAGCAGCAAGTCCCAATTGTGGTGGATGCCGGACATGCTGCAGATTGTGTATTAAATACCCTTCCCTCTCCAATCAGCTGGCGCGAATAATAGCGGCAGCTGACAAGCCTGGAGAGAGAGGAAGAGGAAGCAGGTCTCCTCCTACTGGCCCCCTGGGCGGTGTGCGCGCTGCATCACCCTCAACGCGCATGCGCGAAACGCCGGCACGATGGGATGACGCCACGTGCAGATCGCCCACCAACACAGAAAGCTTCACCGGCGGACTGCGCATGTCCGCCGGAGGAGCAAAATGGAGGTCAGATGGAGATGGAAAATACGCCTGTAACCTTATGCTTGCCACCACGAGCATGCAGCTCGGGCGGCTTTGTGTGCCGGGCGGTTCTAATGGCTCCTCCATGGAAAGAAGGGCTGGAGAACGGACTACACGGGAAACAATACACACCAAAGCAACGGTTATAGTTATGGAGTGTACATATTATAAAAAATACAAATACATCCATGTTTCCATTCATATTTGAGTATCACAAGGATCCCAGCAAGCAGTAGCAACAGCACATATATTGTTTTATACAACAGCAGTCAGACTGAATCCACAGAAAAATATTATAATATCATAATACAACAAAATTAAAGTCTGGTACAGGTACATAATTGGAAGAAAGGGAACAAGGGGGAAGGAGGGGAAAACAAAGAAAAGAGCGGGAGGGGGAACAAGAAAGACATGGAGAATGTAAATATGTTTAAACATACATTTTATCCCAAGAATGGAAAAGGGTTATAATGGAAAAATAGGAATTCAATGATAGATACATATAGTCTACTTTTCCATTCCTCCAGATGAAAAACCTTCAAGAAACGGTTTAAAACAAATAGCTTCATTTAACCCTGGTGGCTGCGTGGCTTTCAACTTATGAGTCCACAGCAATTCTATTTGGAGAAGAATTTTGTTCCAGTCCTCACCCCTAGGGCTGGGGTGTATACAATCTAGATTCAAAAATTTGATATTTGGAAAAGTACCGCCATGTACTATTGTTACGTGACGTCCCAGCGGAAGATCTGGGTTGCATACCTGCATACTGCTTATAGGCCCTCCTCCAAAATTCCAATTTTGTTTTTCCGATATAAAAACAGCCACGGCTACATTGTAGCATATATATTACACCAATTGCTTTGCAATTCGCAAAATGTTTGGGATGAAAAGTTTGGCCATTTTGTAGAATGGGACTTTTTTATATCAAGCAGGGACGGCCCATCCATTAAGGGTGAACAGGTGTCACCCCCCCTGTCAATCACCGCCACCCCTATCCATGCATCCAGCCCCTTTCAGGATACCAGTGCATGGATTCCAACATGGGGGGGCTGTTTTTTTGAAGCACCAATTAGAGCCAGAGGCTCTAATAGGCTTCAATATAGGGTGGGCTCGGGTCGCAGAAAGTGCGCTCTGATCCCACCCAGGTGTGTTACAACAGTGAATGAATATTTGCTGTTGTAACACTAATCCTCCTCTCGGCCAATCAGGAAGCAGGTTTTGACACCAGTCACCCGATTGGCTGAAAGGACAGGTGATCCTATTGGACACCTAGGAGGAGGAGGGGAGGGGCCGGAAACCACCATGAAGGAGAGGACTTGGACCTGAGCCGCTGCACCACGCTGCCTGTCACCTGTCATGTTGGAGTAAGTGCTGGACCGACCAGCAAACAGCGGGGAGGTGGGTGCCACTCGGGGGGGCATGGGTGGTTGTTTTCTGCCCCCCCAAAGAAAAAACCCACCAGGCGCCACTGCTATCAAGTATCCATGAGGATGAACTTGTAAATCAAATTGGCATATACATCAGACAAATCTAATGGGGATGTGGCAATAGGGGCAGGAAGGCCTGAGGTGGAGAGTCAAGGGGACCAGATATTATTAAACGTTTTTATACAGCCCCTGTGTTGGTAAGTAAACTTTTCCCTGTCTAATATCACATTCACCACATTGCACCATTGTGTAAAGGTAGGTGGGATAGATGAGAGCCAGCACTGGGAGATCAGTTTACTGTATGAGCTAAGAACAGCAAACAAGCAATTTTTTGTGCCGGCAATTTGTATTGCTGTCAGAAACCATAAAATCAGACCGAGACAGAAGTACAGTTAAATCACACTTGTTTAATAATAAAAGTAAAAAGAACAAACGTAGTCAAAACATTGCCAAAGTTCAGTAACCGGAATGGATAGTCAGCCAAGCCAGAAGTCAGGGATCAACGTAGTGAAACAGCAAGCAGGATCTGGAGACAGGAGGGATGTCAGCAAAGCAAGTCTTTCAACAGGAACGCAGGAGATCGTCTCTGTGATGTTGACCAAGGCGAAGGCAGAGATCCTCTGGGCTGGACGACTTACGTAGGCAGGACCGATGAGCAGGATATCATCAACAGCTGAGTACCTGTGGAGAGATAGGAGCTGGCAATTAGCTGACAGCTGAGCCCAGCCCTGACAGTACCCCCTCTTCAATGACCCCTTCCCCCTCTGGGGACCACCAGGCTTGAGTGGAAAACGTTTATGGAAATCAAGGAGGGGGGCAGGGACATGTACGTCTGAGGACAGGGACATGTACGTCTGAGGATGAGACCCAAGAGCATTTTTCTGGACCGTACCCCTTCCAATGCACCAGGTACTGTATGCGCCCACGGAACATACGGGAGTCAACAATGGACTGTACTTCATACTCCTCATGGTTCTCAACCTGTACAGGGTGAGGACGTGGCACCGAGGTGGTAAAGTGGTCGCAGATCAAAGGTTTTAATAAGGAGACATGAAATACATTCAAAATACACATGTTAGAAGGAAGGTCTAATGCGTAAGCCACTGGGTTAATCCTGCAAAGAATTTGGAAAGGCCCAATAAACCGAGGTGCATACTTCAGTGAGGGAACACGTATTTGGAGGTTTCGAGATGACAGCCAGACCCTGTCCCCAACCTGGTAGGAAGCCGCTGGTAGGAATGCACTGGCAGGCGTCTGCGGTCAGCATGGAGTCTGTACTTATCATTAGCATGTCGCAAAGCCTCCTGGACTGGCCCAAGTGGAGCAAAGACCATAGAGATGCTCTTCCAATGAAGGAATACTCCAGTCAGGCAACATGGAAGGTTGGAAACCATAGTTCGCCATAAATGGGGACAATCGGGAAGCAGAATTCAAGGCGCTATTGTGAGCAAACTCTGCCCACGTTAATAGGTCTGACCAGTTGTTATGATGGTCAGAAATATAGCAATGTAGGAATTACTCCAAGGACTGATTGGCTCGTTCTACGGCCCCATTAGACTGCGGGTGGTTCGCAGAGGGAAAAAAAAGCTGAATTCCCAACTGCGCACAAAAGGCTTGCCAGAACCGGGACACAAACTGACTACCCCTGTCTGAGACAATCACCTTGGGTAGCCCATGTAAGTGAAAGATCTCCCAAGCAAAAATGGAAGCCAGTTCCTTAAAAGTGGGCAACTTCTTAAGTTGAATACAATGAGACATTTTTGAGAACCGGTCAACCACCATAAGGATAACTGTGTTGCCCTCCTTAATCCTCACGACATTGTATGCCCTTCTCAAATCAAGCTTCGTGAAAACCGTTGCTCCCTTGAAGTGGTCAAATAACACCGTAATCAACGGAATCAGATAGAATCAGATAGACATTCTTAATCATGAAACGACTGAGACCCCTATAATCAATACAAGGTCTCAGTTCACCTCTTTTCTTCTTCATGAAGAAGAAACCAGCACCAGCAGTGGAGGAGGTGCCCAGGAGATCGCTAATCACTTCAACAATAAGATTGAATCAATTCATGAGGAGATCTCCAAACCTCCCCCACTCAACACCCCATGTCCAGAGATACAATCATTACTTCCCTCATTCAACCCTGCTAGTATTAACAAGGTTGCTAAACTTTTATCTAACACTCATGTAACCACCTGCCCTCTGGATCCTGCTCCCTCGCAAATGCTACGCTCACCCTCTGACTCGATTCTTCACTCTCTAACTCACATTTTCAACCTCTCCCTCTCTTGTGACATCTTCCCAAACTCTCTAAAACATGCACTAGACACCCCATACTTAAAAGCCCTCACTGCACCCCACCAATCTTAACAACCTATATCCCATTCTTACTCACCTTCTCCTCCAAACTTTATGAAAGACTGGTCTACAACCAACTGAGTGACAATCTTACCATGAACAAACGTTTTGATCCCCTTCAGTCCGTATTTTGCCCTCAACAGTCCACGGAAACTGCTCTCCTTAAACTCACAAATGTCAATGACACCATATATATAATGTCATTTATTGTAATTGTTTATCTGCCCAGCATTTAATAAAACTTTTATTAAAAAATAAGTAAAACAGTACAAAAAAAGAGTAAAATATATTAAATATATTGCATTTATTAAATGAATTTAAAAATTAAAAGGATACCTTCCCCACTCCCCACCACACACATACAGTTCATATACATACTGTACATACCTACACATACACATACTCAGTCAGGATGCATGTACATACATAAACTCCAGATACACATCCCAGCATACACACCAGAGATAGAAGAACAATTTCACTTATTATAATAATTTTGGAGCTATTGTTTTAGTTTAACTCTGTCGTGATATGCTGTAACAGTTTTTAATGCATGGCCTTTTTGAAAATTTGAGTATGCAAGTACCAAACATTTTTAGCCTAGAAATATTTGATAATTTTTAATCTAACATGGCCTAATAATTTGTATTCATTATGTTTATTATGTTTGCGGATTGCTTTATTGTGAAAAAACAACTAAAGGCAAAACTTTTTTTTTCGTTTTGGACAGAATGGAGAGCGATTAGATGCCTTCTCAGGTTTTTATTGGTGTCCCCATTAGGGGGATTCACCCCCTCTATTGGTCCTGTTTACCGTTATCATCAAAAGTGAAAGTTAAAGTAAAATCCACATTTTGGGTTGTCCTCAGAGCAGTAATAGAGGGGAAATCTTCCATTGGGGACACTAGCTCTGGCGACATAGGGAGCCCAAATTAATTCCTTTAATTTGCAGGAATTGTTGTCTACTTCCTGTACTATATATCGACAGGAAGTAAAGGTAAAGGTCCCTAAATGGACACAGATGGCAAAAAAAACTGATAGGGACTATAAGCCTCCTTTACTCTATGCAAAATGAAAAATGTTTTGAATATAGTTCTACTTGAATGGATACAAGTCTGCTAGTGCAATAGATAAAGAGGCAGTTAAATGATGATGTGTTTCACAATTAGCTTCCTCAGGAAGCAAAAAAAACGTGTTTTACATAACGCTTTTCACACCTAAAAGTCCAATTGATTGAAAAAAACTGTCTTTAATACCGTAAAGAATCAATGATCACCCATCAATGCATTGAAACCAATCTACTGGACACTTATGAACCTGTCAGGGCTGGGCTCAGCCCTTGCTCCTCAAAGCTGGCTGCTCAGCTATCGGCTAATTGCCAGCTCCTATCTCTCCACAGTGACTCACCTGTTGATGATATCCTGCTCTTCAGTCCTGCCTACTTAAGCCATCCTGCCCAGATGATCTCTGCCTTCGTCTTGGTCACATCTCTAGAGACGCTCTCCTGTGTTCCTGTTAAAGACTTTCTTGGCTGACATTCCTTCTGGCTACAGATCCTGCTTGCTGTTCTAATACACTCATCTCTGGCTCCCTGATGTTTTGGCTTGTCTGACTATCCATTCCGGTTCCTGAACTCTGGCTATGTTTTGACTACGTTTACTCTGTTTACCTTTTTTTATTATTATTAAACAAGTGTGATTTAACTGTACTTCTGTCTCAGTCTGATTCATGGTTTCTGACAGAACCATACCATGCTGACATATTCATCAAAAATTACACATATTTGGGGTCCCTGTACTTGAAATGAAAAGGAGAAAATAATTTAGTGAAAATATTGGGAATATTATTATTTTATGCAAAATATGTTGCTCATTATTCAATGTAAAATTTATTTTTTTCATTTTTTTTTTCAAATGTCAGCTTTGTGCCAGGTAAAAGCTTTATAAATGCATTAAAATCTTTTAAAAAATATATGGTAAGCAAAATAGTATTTTTGAGGATAAGCAAAGCATGCTGAAACTGCTACATGTGGCCTGTGGGTTACAATGACCTGGTCATGCAAAGGTAAGTACTGAAAATGAAAATGTCCTAGAAATACAAAAAGTGTCAAAGTACACAATGATATTTTCAGAATGACGCCCGGATTAACTTTAAGTGATAATAAGACCTCATAAGTGCTTCCATGAGATCTTTGTTCCTCAGGGTGTAGATCAGAGGATTCAGCAATGGGTTAATGAGGGCAGATATGACTGAAAACAGTTTGTATAAATTGACCATATTGCTGGAGGAGGGAACCAAGTAAATAAAAATTAAGGAGCCATAAAAGATGGAGACCACGGTGAGGTGTGATGCACAGGTGGAGAATGCTTTCTTCTTTCCATTCTTGCTTCGGAGTCTGATAATGGTACTGAAAATATAGACATAGGGAAGAAAGGTAAGAAGAAAGGCTCCCAAATCAACACTAGCTCCTGTTATGAATACGACCACCATGTTTATAAAAGGGTCAGTACAAGTAATTTGATATAAGTGTGGAAGGTCACAAAAGAAGTTATGGATGGAAGATGTTCTGCAGAATGACAATCTGAGCAAAAATAAAGTATGAATCAAAGAGACAGAACATGCTGCAACCCAGACCAGAGAGGCCATATGAGCACAGACCCTCCAAGACATAATTAGTTTGTAATGTAGAGGGTGGCAGATGGCAATGTAGCGGTCGTAGGACATAGCCGAGAGCAAGAAAAGTTCTGAGCAAACAAAGGAGATGTAGAAAAAGGTTTGGGATATACAGGCAGGAATGGATATTGATCTGATTTTTGTGACCAAATCAAAGAGCATCCTTGGTGCGGTCACTGATGAATAGGACATGTCCAGAAATGCCAAATTGGCAAGAAAAAAATACATTGGGTTGTGCAGATGGTAATCAGTGAGGACCAAGACGAAAATAAGAAGGTTTATGATAACAGTCATCAGATAGATCAGAAGGAAGAGCACAAAAAGTCCATTCATGGTCCGTGGATGGTCTGATAGACCCACAAGTGTAAGATAGGTAATCTCTGTCATATTCCTCATATTATCCATTTTTTTTTCTTTGTTTAAATTTATCACTATAACACAGTAGTACAATTACGGTGTTCCTAAACATTATTCTTAGATTTACATCTGTACATTTGTACCAGCGAATTATTTATTCTTATATAAAATGTTGGCATTCTCTCAGGACCGTCTGCTGTGTTGTAAGAGCACAAAGCTGAAGGACTCATTAAAGGTCTCCTAAGATTTAATTAATAATAACAACTTTGGAGCGTTTTTTTTCTATAACTGAGAACAGTCTTTAAAATTTGTATTTAAAATCCTCTAAAAGTGTTTCTATCTTCTTGCCACTTATTTTTATTATTGGCTAGTTGACAGAGTGATGTAAAACTTTATAAAAAGAACTTATGTTCCAAACTTACATACATAAAGCACCTCTCCAGACTAGCACCTCAAGCAATCTCAGTGGGCGTCCAGGGTTCTGGCTCAAAAAGCCCATCTCTGCTTCGTATGGGAAAATATAGATGAATAGGAGCCGCACACCAAAAACCTCTTCCCTCTAATGCTGCGTACACATGAGCAGAATGTCTGACAGAAAAAGTCAGACGGAAGCTTTTCATTGTATATACTGATCGTGTGTAGGCCTCATCAGACTTTTTTTTTTTTTTTTTTGTTCTGACGAACCTAGAAATGGAACATGTTCTAAATATTTCCGATGGAACCAATTCCTATCGGGAAAACCGATTGTCTGTATGCTGGTTTGGTGGACCAAAACCGACGCATGCTCTGAAGCAAGTACGAGATGGAAGCTATTGGCTACTGGCTATTGAACTTCCTTTTTCTAGTCCCGTCGTAAGTGTTGTACGTCACTGCATTTTGGACGGTTGGACTTTGGGTTGACCATGTGTAGGCAAGACCGCTTGAAAGGAATTCCGTCGGTGTTCCGTTGGAGAAACTGTCGGAGTTTATTCCAACGGCTAAAATGTCCATTCTGTTATAGACTTGATCTATAATGTGATGGGTTGATTGTAAATGGCAATGTAAGGTGATAACCCATTGTACCACACTGAATAGAATAAGCAAAGTTGAACTGTCAACTAGGTAACTGAAGCCATAAATGGCTGTCACAGTGTGGCTAGCATTGGACAGCTCCAAAAAAAATGTGTTCAAAGGACCCCGCAGAGAGACATCCACAAGAGATATCTGAGACACTTCAGGAGAATAGTTTTTTGAAGAGTTATTTACCATCTTGTGTTATTGTACCTCTGTTTTGCAAACCAAAAGCAATTTGCACAGGAGGTTTGGTGCTAGAACTATTGCTATTGCTCTGATGCGACATTAACTCATGTGTGTGGCTCGATCGTCGTTTACATATGCGTGCGGGAGTAACGTATGTGTTCGCATTTGCACTTAAGCACGGTGGGACGGGGGGTGCTGTAAATGTTTTATTTATTTATTTTATACAAAATATTATTTTTTACACTTTTTTTTTGTACTAACTTTATTGCTAACATAGAAAACACGCAACTAGTGCACTAGGAGCCACCTCCTTAGACTTTTTTATGCAGAAAAAAGTATAAAAGTATATAAAAGGCAACTGTGTGCCACTTTTATTTAGATACAAAATGGTAAGTATTGCCAACAGACAACAATCATTTAAAAAGTTTTACAAAGTACACCAATAGAATTCATAATACATAGATATACATATATATCAAACCCAAGGCTAATAATCAAGGAACTGCCAGAGTCAAGCTGAGGTCAGTCCATGGAGATTTGTAGCATGCATCTCGACATGTTTCGGAAATTTTTATTGGTACATATCTTCCTTCATCAGGGCATTTTTACTTTGGATGACTTTATCTCTATCTGTAACATAAATATGATTCATAATATTTGTGCAGTGACATGTAAAGGCAAATAATATAATGTAATTAATTTATACAATGTTTTAAGTCAAAAGGTACTTACATATGAATTTCATAGGTATAACATAGAAGAAACATAAAAACAGTGGCATATAAACCACGTTGGCTGGAAGAGCTCAGACAAGGACCTGCAGACGTGCAGCTGCGCAGTCAGGAGCCGGCCAAATGCTTCACACATGCAAGAGACTCCCTGGTATATAACCAGCAAAAAGGCTCATCCTTACTTCCGAGCATGCGTGTTTTTACTTTGGACTTTTGTCCGACAGACTTGTGTACACACGCTCAGAAAATCCGACAACACACATTTGTCTGCAGAAAATTTGAAAACCTGCTAGCCAACATTTGTTGGCGGAAAGTCCGACAACAATTGTCCGATGGAGCGTACACACGGTCAAATTTACCACCAACAACCTGACATCAAACATTTCCTACCGGAAAGTCCAATCATGTGTACACGCCTTTAGTTCTAGTTTTCTAGAGTTCTATGGTTGTATATGTTGTGAATAAAGTACAGTATATAAGATTGTTTTTAGATGTATACTTTCCTTTTTGCGTGTATTTGATAATTATTCTTGTTCTGATGGTCTGTGTTGGTTAACCTCCCAACAATATTGTATGTTTGGAATCTATTTTTTATAATTCTACTAATATGGGGAGTAGTTAATCCTCTATAAGAGTTTTATTCCTGTCTGTGTCTTGCTGGGGACACTAAGAAGGAATAGAAGAAGAAATATCTTCATAAGCAAACTAAACAACAAAGAGCGCACAGAAAGCAAAATTCATAATGAAATGTGAAAAATATTTGGCTGGATTTCCAATGTTGTTTGTGATGCGATGCTACCCACCACCCATTGGTTACACCAATGAGTCAATTTGAGTTCCTTTAATGCCTCACATTTTTGTAAACCAATATGGCAATTGGAACTTTCTAGAGAAGATGAAAGATTGTCCTGTCCAGCTGGTATAAATACCTGAATCTGTCTTTATGTTATCTCCAGGGATAATAGTCCATGCTGTGGCTGCCATGGAGCAGAATCCACTTTGGGCAGAGATACAGGGAGCTGGGAAGACAGCTCCTGTCACCAGGGGCGATTCCCTAGCATCTTCCTGACTCCCTGTATCTCTGCCCACCATGGATTCTGCTCCACGGCAGTCACAGCCCTGGAGTGGACTCTTTACACTACATATGCCTGTTCCCAAGCCTGGACTGGGACAAAAAAATAGGCCCGGGCATTTTGGAATAAGCAGCCCATGACATGTTAACTGGCCCCTTCCCCATTCTCCACCCTGATGGCTCCCCGGGAAGGGGAACCCGGCAGAGGTGCGGGGGCTAGGGGTACTGGGAAAGGGCTCGGGGGCAGACAGCACAGGGAAGAACCTTGAGAACATGGGGTGGGGCGAGAGCACAAGGGGGCCGGAGAGCATGGGGGGTTGGAGAGCACAGGAGGTAGGGGGTTGGAGAG
This sequence comes from Lithobates septentrionalis, assembly GCA_037952835.1. Lineage (NCBI taxonomy): Eukaryota > Metazoa > Chordata > Amphibia > Anura > Ranidae > Lithobates > Lithobates septentrionalis. The sequence goes on from JBBDGP010002710.1 coordinate 429,526, forward strand.
CACAGGGGGAACCAAAAACATGGGGTGGGGCGGAGAGCACAGAGAGGGCAGCAGAGCATGGGGCGGAGAGCACAGGGGGGAGGCAGAGAGCACTGGGGGGGCTTGAGAGCACTGGGGGAGAGGCGGAGGGCACAGGGGGCAGCAGACAGCAATGGGGGGGGGGTGGAGAGCACAGGGGGAGGCAGAGATCACTGGGTTGGCTAGAGAGCACTGGGGGGCTGTGGAGAGCACTGGGGGAGAGGCGGAGGGCACATGGGGGCAGCGGAGAGCATGTGGGGCTGGAGAGCACTGGGGGGCTGGAGAGCATTAGGGGCTGGAGAGCACTGGAGGAGAGGGAAAGGGCACAGGGGGAAGCAGAGAGCACAGGGGGAGGTGGAGAGCACAGGGGGCTGGAGAGCACGGGGGGAGAGGCGGAGGGCACAGGGGGGGCAGTGGAGAGCATGAGGAAGGTGGAGAGCACAGAAGGGAGGTGGAGAGAACAGGGGGGAGGTAGAGAGCACAGGCGGTGGTGGAGAGCACAGGGGGAGGTGGAGAGCACAGGGGGCAGTGGTGAGCATGGGGGGAGATGGAGAGCATAGGAGGGAGGTGGAGAGCAGAGGGGGGCTGGAGAGCACTGGGGGGGCTGGAGGGCATAGGGGGAGAGGTGGAGGGCACAGGGGAGCTGGAGAGCACTGGGGGGGCTGGGAGCACTTGGGGAAAGGCAGAGGGCGTGGTGGGCAGCAGAAAGCAAGGGGGCAGGTGGAGATGACAAGGGGCAGGTGGAGATGACAGGGGGAGGTGAAGAGCACTGGGGAAGAAGCGGAGGGCACAGGGGGCAGCGGAGAGCATGGGGGAGCTGGAGAGCACTGGGGGAGAGCCGGAAGGCACTGGGGGGCAGTGGAGAGCATGAGGAAGGTGGAGAGCACAGAAGGGAGGTGGAGAGAACAGGGGGAGGTAGAGAGCACAGGGGGTGGTGGAGAGCACAGGGGGAGGTGGAGAGCACAGGGGGCAGTGGTGAGCATGGGGGGAGATGGATAGCATAGGAGGGAGGTGGAGAGCAGAGGGGGGTTGGAGAGCACCGGGGGGCTGGAGGGCATAGGGGGAGAGGTTGAGGGCACAGGGGAGCTGGAGAGCACTGGGGGGGGGGGCTGGGAGCACTTGGGGAAAGGAGGAGGGTGTGGTGGGCAGCAGAGAGCAAGGGGGCAGTAGGAGATGACAGGGGGCAGGTGGAGATGACAGGGGGAGGTGAAGAGCACTGGGGGAGAAGCGGAGGGCACATGGGGCAGCGGAGAGCATGGGGGAGCTGGAGAGCACTGGGGGGAGGCGGAGGGCACTGGGGGGGCAGCGGAGAGCATGGGGGAGGTGGAGAGCACAGGAGGGTGGTGGAGAGCACAGGGGCGGTGGAGAGCACAGGGGGAGGTAGAGAGCACACAGGGCGGTGGAGAGCACAGGGAGGCTGGAGAGCACTGGGGGAGGTTGAGAGCACTGGGGGAGAGGCGGAGGCCACAGGGGGGCAGCGGTGAGTATGGGGGAGAGACTGAGGGCACAGGGGGCAGCGGCGAGCATAGGGGAGGTGGAGAGCACAGGAGGGAGGTGGAGAACATGGGGGGTGGAGAGCACAGGGGGAGGTGGAGAGCACAGGGAGGCTGGAGAGCACTGGGGGAGAGGCGGAGGGCACAGGGGGCAGCGGTGAGCATAAGGGGGGCTGGGGAGCACTGGGGAAGAGGCAGAGGGCACAGGGGGCAGCGGAGAGTATGTGGGGAGATAGAGAGCATAGGAGGAGGTGGAGAGCACAGGGGGGCTGGAGAGCACTGGGGGCTGGTGAGCACTGGGGGGAGTTTGAGAGCACAGGGGGAGGTGGAGAGCACAAGGGGGCTGGAGAGCACTGGGGGTGAGGCTGAGGGCACAGGGGGGTGGTGGTGAGCATAAGGGGGGCTGGAGAGCACTGGGGGAGAGGCAGAGGGCACAGGGGGCAGCGGAAAGCACAGGGGGGAGTTGGAGAGCACAGGGGGAAGTGGAGAGCACTGGGGCTGGAGAGCCCTGGGGGGAGGCGGAGGGCACTGGGGGCACTGGGGAGCACAGGGAGGGGGGCTGGAGAGCACTGGGGGGAGGCAGAGGGCACTGGGGGCACTGGAGAGCACAGGGAGGGGGGCTGGAGAGCACTGGGGGAGGGGGTTGGAAGCACTAGGGGAGAGGCGGAGGGCACTGGGGGAGAGGCAGAGGGCACAGGGGGAGGTGGAGAGCACAGGGGGGCTGGTGAGCACTGGGAGGGGGATGGGAGCGCTGGGGGAGAGACGGAGGGCAGGGGGGGCTGCAGAGAGCAAGGGGGCAGGTGGAGATCACAGGGGGAGGTGGAGAGCACTGGAGGAGAGGTGGAGGGCACAGGGGGCAGCAGAGAGCATGAGGGGCTGGAGAGCACTGGGGAAAAGGCAGGGGGCACTGGGGGGCAGCGAAGAGCATGGGGAGGTGGAGAGCACAGGAGGGAATAGGAGAGCACAGGGGGGTGGAGAGCACAGGGAGGCTGGAGAGCACTGGGGAAGAGGCGGTGAGCACAAGGAGGCTGGAGAGCACTGAGGGAGAGGAAGAGGGCACAGGGGGGCAGCAGAGACCATGTGGGGGAGGTGGAGAGCACAGGGGAAGGTGGAGAGCATGGGGAGAGGCGGAGGGCACGGGGGGGCAGCAGAGAGCACAGGGGGAGGTGAAGAGCACAGGAGGGAGGTGGAGAGCACAGGGGGGTGGAGAGCACAGGGGGAGGTAGAGACCACAGGGAGGCAGAGGAGAGCTCAAGGGGGTCGGAGAGCATGGGGGGTTGGAGAGCACAGGGGTGGGGGGTTGGAGAGGACGGGGAAGTAAAAACATGGGGTGGGGCAGAGAGCACAGAAAGGGCAGCAGAGCACGGGGTGGAGATCACAGGGGTGAGGCAGAGAGCACTGGGGGGAGGCTTGAGAGCACTGGGGGAGAGGCGGAGGGTACAGGGGGGAAGCAGAGAGCACAGGGGGAGGTGGAGAGCACAGGGGGGCTGGAGAACACTGGGGGAGAGGTGGAGGGCACAGGGGGAGGTGGAGAGCACAAGGGGGCTGGAGAGCATGGGGGGTTGGAGAGCACAGGGGTGGGGGGTTGGAGAGGACGGGGAAGTAAAAACATGGGGTGGGGCAGAGAGCACAGAAAGGGCAGCAGAGCACGGGGTGGAGATCACAGGGGTGAGGCAGAGAGCACTGGGGGGAGGCTTGAGAGCACTGGGGGAGAGGCGGAGGGTACAGGGGGGAAGCAGAGAGCACAGGGGGAGGTGGAGAGCACAGGGGGGCTGGAGAACACTGGGGGAGAGGTGGAGGGCACAGGGGGCAGCGGAGAGCATGGGGGGCTGGAGAGCACTGGGGGGCTGGAGAGCACTGGGGGGGGGGGGGCTGGAGAGCACTGGGGGAGAGGGAAAGGGCACATGGGGGAAGCAGAGAGCACAGGAGGAGGTGGAGAGAACAGGGGGAGGTAGAGAGCACAGGGGGCGGTGAAGAGCACAGGGGGAGGTGGAGAGCACAGGGGGGCTGGAGAGCACTGGGGGAGGGGTGGAGGGCACAGGGGGCAGTGGTGAGCATGGGGGGAGATAGAGAGCATAGGAGGGAGGTTGAGAGCAGAGGGGGGCTTAAGAGCACTGGGGGGGCTGGAGGGCACAGGGGGAGAGGCAGAGGGCACAGAGGGAGAGGCAGAGGGCACAGGGGGGCTGGAGAGCATGGGGGGCTGGGAGCACTTGGGGAAAGGTGAAGGGTGGGGTGGGCAGCGGAGAGCAAGGGGGCAGGTGGAGATCACAGGGGGAGGGGGGGGCACTGGGGGAGAAGCGGAGGGCACAGGGGGCAGCGGAGAGATGGGGGAGCTGGAGAGCACTGGGGGAGAGGAGGAGGGCACTGGGGGGCAGGGGAGAGCATGGGGGGAGGTGGAGAGTAGGGATGAGCCAAACACCCCCTTGTTTGGTTCGCACCAGAACATGCGAACAGGCAAAAAATTTGTGCGAACACTGTTAAAGTCTATGAGACTCGAACATGAATAATCAAAAGTGCTAATTTTAAAGGCTTATGCAAGTTATTGTCATAAAAAGTGTTTGGGGACCTGGGTCCTGCCCCAGGGGACATGATGTATCAATGCAAAAAAAGTTTTAAAAACGGACGTTTTTTCGGGAGCAGTGATTTTAATAATGCTTAAAGTGAAACAATAAAAGTGTAATATTCCTTTAAATTTTGTACCTGGGGGGTTGTCTATAGTATGCCTGTAAAGGGACGCATGTTTCCTGTGTTTAGAACAGTCTGACAGCAAAATGACATTTCAAAGGAAAAAAAGTCATTTAAAACTACTCGCGGCTATTAATGAATTGTCGGTCCGACAATACACCTAAAAGTTCATTGATAAAAACGGCATGGGAATTCCCCACAGGGGAACCCCGAACCAAAATTTTTAAAAAAATGGCGTGGGTGTCCCCCTAAATTCTATACCAGGCCCTTCAGGTCTGGTATGGATATTAAAGGGAAACCTGCGCCAAAATTTAAAAAAAATGGCGTGGGGTCCCCCCAAAAATCCATACCAGACCCTTATCCGAGCACGCAACCTGGCAGGCTGCAGGAAAAGAGGGGGGACGAGAGAGCGCCACCCTCCTGAACTGTACCAGGCCACATGCCCTCAACATTGGGAGGGTGCTTCATGCCCTCAACATTTCGTCCCCCCAAAGCACCTTGTCCCTATGTTGACGGGGACAAGGGCCTTACACCCACAACCCTTGGCCTGTGGTTTTGAGGGTCTGCGGGCAGGGGGCTTATCGGAATCTGGAGCCCCCTTTAACAAGGGGACCCCCAGATCCCCCCCTTTTGTACCCCTACCATTTCACAAAAAAGTGTCAAAAATGTTAAAAAAGACAAGAGACAATTTTTGACAAATCCTTTATTTTAAGTCTTTTTCTTTCCATCTTCTTTCTTCTATCTTCTTTCTTCTATCTTCATTTGGTTTCTTACTCCATCTTCTTCTTCCTCTGGTTCTTCCTCCGATCCTCTGATTCTTGCTCCGCTGTTCTTGTCCTCCATGGCGTCTTCTTCCCTTCTTCGTTCTTGGGCCGCTCCGCATCCATGATGGGAGGCTCCTGCTGTGTGACGCTTCTTGTCTTCTGACATTTCTTAAATAACGGAGGGCGTGGCCACCCAGCGAAGAGCATGGGGGGAGGTGGAGAGCACAGGAGGGAGGTGGAGAGCACAGGGGGGTGGGGAGCACAGGTGGAGGTAGAGAGCACAGGGGGAGGTGGAGAGCACAGGGAGGCTGGAGAGCACTGGGGGAGAGGCGGTGAGCACAAGGAGGCTGGAGAGCACTGGGGGGAGAGGAACATGGCACAGGGGGGCAGCGGAGAGCATGTTGGGAGGTGGAGAGCACAGGGGGGATGTGGAGAGCATGTTGGGAGGTGGAGAGCACAGGGGGGATGTGGAGAGCACTGGGGGAGAAGTGGAGGGCACAGGGGGGCAGCGGAGAGCACAGGGGGAGGAGAAGAGCACAGGAGGGAGGTGGAGAGCACAGGGGGGTGGAGAGCACAGGGGGAGGTAGAGACCACAAGGGGAGGTGGAGAGCACAGGAAGGCTGGAGAGCACTGGGGGAGAGGCAGAGGGCACAGGGGGGCAGCCCCATTGTCTCGGCTCTTGATTGGATAGATTGATAGCAGCACAGCCATTGATTTGTCAATCAAATTATTATTATTATTATACAGGATTTATATAGTACCAACAGTTTGCGCAGCGCTTTACAACATGAGGGTAGACAGTACACAGTGACAATACAAATCAATACAGGAGGGATCAGAGGGCCCTACTCGTTAGAGCGTACAATCTAGAATCCAATGACATGGGTGACGGGGAGCAGGGCCGAGTCCGGCATTTGGCGTCCATGGACGCCAAATGCTGGACTCTGGAGCGCGCCCGCAAGGTAACCCCTCCAGGGAAAGCGCTTCTCCTAGGGGGTTATACGATGCGGGGAGGAGCTACCAGCACTGCCGGGGGACCCCAGAAGTCGAGAATTGGGGCCACTCAGTGCAAAACGAACTGCACAGTGGAGGTAAGTATGACATGTTTGTTATTTAAAAAAAAAAAAAACACGTAGCTTTACAATCACTTTACAATAACTCTGAATTGACAGGCTTTATTAGTTTGTATTGCATTGTCTGTAATTTTCAGTATCTTCAGTTTTTCGCTGCTTTGCAAGAACCCAACACTTTTAGCCTAGAAATATTTGATAATAATTAATCCAACGCAGTTCATTAAGTTTGCGAATTACTTGATCCTGAAGTGCAACTAAAAGCAAAACTTTTTTTTCGTTTTTGAAAGAATGAAGATGCATTCACCCTCTCTATTTGTCTCTATTTGTCCTGTTTACCATAAATTTACCAAAGTAAAAGAAAATCCCACATTTTGGGATGTTCCCAGAATAGTAAATAGAAGGAAAATCTTCCAATCGGGACGATAGTTCTGGTGACCTAGGAATGGATTTCCCTAATTTTCAGAGCTTTTCTCTCACTTCCTGGTTTGGCTATAGGACAGGAAGTGAAATCTCTCTAATAGGGCTCAGATGGCAAATAAAAAATTACAGGGGTTATAACCCTCCCTTACTCTATCAAAAAGAAAAATGGTTTTGCCTATAATTCTACTTCAATGGCTACAGGTTTGCTTGTGCAATAGCTAAAGAGGCCGCTAAATGATGACGCGTTTCACAATTAGCTTCCTCAGAAACTAAAAAAAGAAAAAAAACAATACATTTTACGTACAGCTTCCCTGATAACCTTGTTTGACACCTAAAGAGTCCAAATCCTTTAATAAAAAAATATCTTCAATATTGTAAGGAATAGGGATGAGCTGAACACCCCCCCTGTTCGGTTCGCACTAGAACATGCGAACAGGCAAAAAATTTGTGCGAACACCGTTAAAGTCTATGGGACACGAACATGAATAATCAAAAGTGCTCATTTTAAAGGCTTATATGCAAGTTATTGTCATAAAAAGTGTTTGGGGACCCGGGTCCTGCCCCAGGGGACATGGATCAATGCAAAAAAAAGTTTTAAAAACCGCTGTTTTTTCAGTGATTTTAATAATGCTTAAAGTGAAACAATTAAAGTGTAATATCCCTTTAAATTTCGTACCTGGGGGTGTCTATAGTATGCCTGTAAAGGGGCGCATGTTTCCCGTGTTTAGAACAGTCTGACAGCAAAATGACATTTCAAAGGAGAAAAAGTAATTTAAAACTACTCGCGGCTATTAATGCATTGCTGGTCCGACAATACACATAGAAGTTCATTGATAAAAACGGCATGGGAATTCCCCACAGGGGAACTCCGAACCAAAATTTAAAAAAAAATGACGTGGGGGTCCCCCTCAAAATCTATACCAGACCCTTCAAGTCTGGTATGGATTTTAAGGGGTACCCTGCGCCAAAATTAAAAAAAAAATGGCGTGGGATCCCCCTAAAAATCCATACCAGACCCTTATCCGAACACGCAACCTGGTAGGCCGCAGGAAAAGAGGGGAGACAACAGAGCGGCCCCCCCTCCTGAACCGTACCAGGCCACATGCCCTCAACATTGGGAGGGTGCTTTGGGGTAGCCCCACAAAACACCTTGTCCCCATGTTGATGAGGACAAGGGCCTCATCCCCACAACCCTGGCCGGTGGTTGTGGGCGTCTGTGGGCGGGGGGGCTTATTGGAATCTGGAAGCCCCCTTTAACAAGGGGACCCCCAGATCCCGACCCTCCCCCCTGTGTGAAATGGTAAGGGGGTACTTTTGTACCCCTACCATTTCACTAAAAAACTGTCAAAAATATTAAAAATGACAAGAGACTTCTTCTTCCCTTCTTCTCCTCGGGCCGCACCGTATCCATGATGGCATGGAGGGAGGCTCTCGCTCTTCTCTTCATCTTCTTCTCTTCATCTTCTTTTCGGACCGCTCTGCATCCATGATGGCATGGAGGGAGGCTCCTGCTGTATGACACTTCTCCACTTCTGATGGTTCTTAAATAACGGGGGGCCACCCAGTGACCCCGCCCCCTCTGACGCACGGTGACTTGACGGGACTTCCCTGTGGCATTCCCCGTGACGTCACAGGGAAGTCCCGTCAAGTCACCGTGCATCAGAGGGGGGTTGGGTCACCGGGTGCCCCCCCCCCGTTATTTAAGAACCGTCAGAAGAGGAGAAGCGTCACACAGCGGGAGCCTCCCTCCATGCCATCATGGATGCGGAGTGGCCCAAAAAGAAGATGAAGAGAAGAAGTTGAAGAGAAGAAAATGAAGAGAAGAAGATGAAGAGAAGTGCGGGAGTCTCCCTCCATGCCATCATGGATGCGGAGCGGCCCGAGGAGAAGAAGGGAAGAAGACGCCGACGCCGCGGAGGAGATGCCGGACGAGAACACCAGAGGAAGAACCAGAAGAAGAAGAAGATGGAGGAAGAAACCGAAGGAAGATAGAAGATAGAAGAAAGAAGAAAGAAGAAGCATTTAAATAAAGGAATTGTCAAAAACTGTCTCTTGTCTTTTTTAACATTTTTGACAGTTTTTTAGTGAAATGGTAGGGGTACTTTTGTACCCCCTTACCATTTCACACAGGGGGGAGGGCCAGGATCTGGGGGTCCCCTTGTTAAAGGGGGCTTCCAGATTCAGATAAGCCCCCCGCCCGCAGACCCCCACAAACACTGGCCAGGGTTGTAGGGATGAGACCCTTGTCCTCATCAACATGTGGACAAGGTGTTTTGGGGGGCTACCCCAAAGCACCCTCTCAATGTTGAGGGCATGTGGCCTGGTACGGTTCAGGAGGGGGGGCGCTCTCTCATCCCCCCTCTTTTCCTGCAGCCTGCCAGGTTGCGTGCTCGGATAAGGGTCTGTTATGGATTTTTGGGGGGACTCCACGACGTTTTTTTTAAATTTTGGTGCGGGGTTCCCCTTAAAATCCATACCAGACCTGAAGGGCCTGGTATGGAATTTAGGGGGACCCCCCACATCATTTTTTTTAATTTTGGCTGGGGTTCCCCTTAATATCCATACCAGACCTGAAGGGCCTGGTATGGAATTTAGGGGGACCCCCACGTCATTTTTTTTTAAAATTTTGGTTCGGGATTCCCCTGTGGGGTATTCCCATGCCGTTTTTATCAATGAACTTCTATGTGTATTGTCGGACCGGCATTTCATTAATAGCCGTGAGTAGTTTAAATTACTGTTTTTCCTTTGAAATGTCATTTTGCTGTCAGACTGTTCGAAACACGGGAAACATGCGCCCCTTTACAGGCATACTATAGACACCCCCCAGGTACGAAATTTAAAGGGATATTACACTTTTATTGTTTCACTTTAAGCATTATTAAAATCACTGCTCCCGAAAAAACGTCCGTTTTTAAAACTTTTTTTTGCATTGATCCATGTCCCCTGGGGCAGGACCCAGGTCCTCAAACACTTTTTATGACAATACCATGAATATAAGCTTTTAAAATTAGCACTTTTGATTTCTCCCATAGACTTTTAAAGGGTGTTCCGCGGCATTCGAATTTGCCGCGAACACCCCAAATTGTTCGCTGTTCTGCGAACTTGCGATCAGCAGATGTTTGAGTCGAACATGAGTTCGACTCAAACTCGAAGCTCATCCCTGGTAAGGAATGTGTTGCCAATGACCACCCATTAATCCATTGAAAACAATGTATTGGACACTTGCTTCTTAGCCATACAGCACTGACATATACATTAAAACTTACACATATTTGGTGTCCCTGTACTTGGGATAAAAAGGAGAAAATAATTTAGTGAAAATATTGGGAATAGTATTATTTTACGCAAAATATATTGCTCATTATTCATTCTAAATCTATTATTTTTTTTCATTTTTTTTCCAAATGTCAGCTTTGTGCCAGTTAAAGGCTTTATAGATGCATTAAAATTTTTGTAAAAAGAATTATGGTAAGCAAAATTGTGATTTTGAGAATAAACAAAGGATACTGAAACTGCTATATTTGGTATGTTGGGTTACAATGACTCCTTGTCATGCAAAGGTAAGTACAACTATGAGCTCCTGACATGTTTATATTTTATAAAGTTCATTCAACTATCTAAAAGGAACTATCCAGTTTTTCTCTAGGTTCACACCGTGTTTTGTATGGGCTGCGTTTCCGTGGGAACAGTGGCCCATTCAAACAAATTGGCTGCTGCGCCTGCGTTTACACATAAAAAAAGGGCATGCCCCTTTTCAAAAATGTGGCTGCATGGAAGTTGCATGGTCTTGAGATTTTCCCTGCGGTTCCCACACCCAGAGCCACATGCATAGGTGTGAACCAAGCCTTACTCACTCGCTATTTGTAGTGCACCACAAATGCTACCTTTGTATACTTACTATATAGCCATACCTTTAATATTCTATGCCATGTGTAACAATAAAGAAATTTGTACTTATAAAAAAAAATGTTGATGCATTTTTTGCAATTAACTTTCTCAGAAAACATGAGTTAGGGCTAGTTTACACTTGCTTCAAAACAAGGCTTCAGACAGGCTTTGTTAAAGCTCCCTGAACGCCAGTCAAAGCTCCTGTCACAAAAAATAAATGGTTAGCTTACAGTCCTGTTTACACCTGCTTTTACTTGGTGCTTCGATGAGGCTTTGATGAGGCTTTGTTGGGGCTTTGGTGGAGCTTTGGTGGAGCTTTGATGGGGCTTTGGTGGGGCTTCAAGCGAGTTTTGCCATAGACTTCTATGGAGGCTTTGAAGACGCTTTGAAGCACCACTGAAGCTACATGGGGTATAGTTTTTAAAGCGAAGCCGAAGCAAATCAAAGCAAAGCAAAAGCAAGGTGTAAACTGGACTGTAAGCTAACCATTCTATTTAGTGACAGGACCTAGCGTTCAGAGAGCTTTAACAAAGCATGTCCGAAGCCTTGTTGAAGCCTTGGTGGAGCCTTGTTAAAGCCGAAGCAAGTGTAAATGAGCCCTTATACAAAAATTATTTTTAATGGTCTTCTTTGGCATCTAAAAAGACCTATTGATTTAGTAAAAACTTGATTTTCTTTATTTTTTTATTATTGTAAGGGATGCTGTAAGGAACGATTACCCATCCACCCATTGAGTACAAAATCTTGCTTATCAACCATAAAGATCCAACATATAACAAAACCTATATCGGGGTTCCCTGTACTTGCCATAAAAAGGAGAAAATAATTGCTGAAAATATTTAAGAATGTATTAATTATAAGTTGCTTAAAGATCCAACTAAAACACATTTTTTCAATTCAAAGCTTTGTAGGTGCATAAAAAAAAAAGATGTAAAAAAAGTGGTAGACAAATTAGTCTGGTCTGGGGGTTAGAATGACCGCTGGTCATGCAACGGTAAGTGCGACTCCATGACGTGTTTATGTTTTATAAAAGACATTGCTGACATTTTGAATTGACTAAAAATGGCACAGAAATACAAAAAGTGTCAAAGTGTCATTGTAAAATTGTCAAATTTTACAATGATATTTTCAGAATGATGCCCGGATCAATTTTAAGTGATAATAAGACCTCATAAGTGCCTCCATGAGATCTTTGTTCCTCAGGCTGTAGATCAGAGGATTTAGCAATGGGTTAATGAGGGCAGATATGACTGTAATCAATTTGTTTAAATTGACCATTTTGCCGGAGGAGGGAATAAAGTAAATAAAAATTAAGGAGCCATAAAAGATGGAGACCACGGCGAGGTGTGATGCACAGGTGGAGAATGCTTTCTTCTTTCCAGTCTTGCTAGGGAGTCTAAGGATGGTCCTGAAAATATAGACATAGGGAAGAGAGGTCAAAAGAAAGACTCCCAATCCTATACTAGCACCTAATACCAATACGACCATTATGTTTATGAAGGGGTCAGTACATGTAACTTGATATAAGTGTGGAAGGTCACAAAAGAAGCTGTGGATGGAAGCTGCCCTGCAGAAGGACAACCTGAGAGAAAATAAAGTATGAACCAAAGAGTGAGTAAATCCTGCACCCCAGACCAGAGAGGCCATACGAGCGCAGACCCTCCAAGACATAATTTGTTTGTAATGTAGGGGGTGGCAGATGGCAATGTAGCGGTCATAGGACATAGCTGAGAGCAAGAAAAGTTCTGAGTCAGCAAAGGAGATGTAGAAAAAGACTTGGGCTGTACAGTCAGGAATGGATATTAATCTGTGTTTTGTGACCAAATCAAAGAGCATCCTTGGTGCAGTCACTGATGAATAGGACATGTCCAGAAATGCCAAGTTGGCAAGAAAAAAATACATTGGGTTGTGAAGATGGTAGTCAGTGAGGACCAAGAAGAAAATAAGAAGGTTTGTGGTAACAGTCATCAGATAAATCAGAAGGAAGAACACAAAAAGTGCATTCATGGTCTGTGGATGGTCTGATAGACCCAAAAGAGTGAAAGAGGAAATCTCTGTCATGTTCCCCATATTATTCATTTTTTTTCATTGTTTACATTTATCATTATAAAGCAGTAATAAAATTATGGATCTTAGGATTAAATAATTGGAAAACGTACGGTGTGCCTACACACTGTACTCAGGTTTACATGTGGGCATTTTTACCAGCGAATGATTTATTCTTATATAGAATGTTGGCATTCTCTCAGGACTGTTTGCTGTGTTGTAAGAACACAAAGCTGAAAGTCTCATTGAAGGTCTCCTAAGATTTAATCCTTTGGAGTGTTTTTTCTATAATTGAGTACAGGCTTTAAAATTTGAATTTAAAATCCATTGAAAGTGTTTCTATCTTTTTGTCACCTATTTTTCTTATTGGCTAGTGGACAGAGTAATCTAAAACTTTATAAAAAGAACTTATGTTCCAAACTTCCATACATACAGCACCACTCTAGACTAGCACCTCAAGCAATCTCAGTGGGTGTCTAGGGCTCTGGCTCGAAAAGCCCATCTCTGCTTAGTATTGGAAAATATAGATGAATAGGAGACACACACCAAAGACCTCTTCTTTCTAAGCGTTCTTTATTGAACCATCCAAAATATATCTCCTTACATGATGTCCCTGCTCAAGGATTACCTTGCCTTAACGCATTTAACTGAAATGGCTTGATGAAACACGTTAAGTTATGTTGTTGCTTGGGCAGGGACATTGTGGAAGTAGCTATATTATGGATGGTTCAATAAAGAACACTTAAAAGGAAGTGGTCTTTGGTGTGTTGTTCCTATTCATCTACATAGTAACCACTTGCCGACCAGCCGCCGTCATTATACGGCGGCAGGTCGGCATGATCTCACGAGTCGTCGTAGCTGTATGTCGGCTCATTTAAGCTGGATAGCAGGTGCGCGCCCGCTTCACTGCGGGGGTGCCGATGCTCGTGGCCACCGGTCGCGATGACCGCCAGCATGAGAGGCAGAACAGGGATGTGTGTGTAGCATAATGTATTGCAGTAATACATTCATGACCTGTCTGTCTCTTACCTGGTCTGTGTATCAGCCTTGAGGCTTGTACTCTCACACCTGCATGCTTAAGTAATCTTTCCTCTGTGTGGCTCCACCCTAGCCTCAACAGGAACCACTTTTTAACACCGTATTCAACAAGCCTGCCTTGCCACGCAATATTGTGTGTTTGGCTTCCTGTTTGCCGTGTGCTCTAAGTTTGTCTCTGTCTCTGGTACTGATCTTGGTGTGTTCCCCACTATCCCTGTCTGCTTGTGACCCTGACCTTTGGTGTGTTCTCGACTATCCCTGTTTGCCTGTGACCCTGACTTTTGGCATGTTCCCTCTTATCCTTGTCCGCTAGTTGCCCCAACATTTGGCTACCTCCTTACTATCCCTTGCTGTCCTGGGCTGCCGTTTTCTCTCCATCCTCCTGTAGCCTACCATGAGCGTGAGCTGGGAGACCCTGGGGGCTGCGACCTGGAGCCAGTTGCAGCCCAGTCCATCCTCTGCACTAGAGGCTCTGGTTAACACCTGCTGGCTCTTAGACTCCACGCCCTGGGGAATCTATGCTCTAACTCACTGTGGGATCCGTGTTGGTGCTCCAGGGGACCTGCCTTCCTGAACCACCCCGAGTTCCATCCACAGCAGTCAGCCTTAGGGTCCACTATCATAGTGGTGCACTCCTGACCCCAACGGGGTGCATCTGTCGCCTGGATACAGGTGACCTGACAACCTGTTCTGTGAGGAGAGGAGAGGAGAGGCAGATCGTGAGTTTCTAATAGCTAGGAACCACGATCTGTCATCTCCTATAGTCAGTCCCCTCCCCCCACAGTTAGAACACACTGTCAGGGAACACAGTTAACCCCTTGATCGCCCCCTAGTGTTAACCTCTTCCCTGCCAATGTCATTTACACAGTAATCAGTGCATTTTTATAGCTCTGATCACTGTATAATTGTCAATCATCCCAAAAATGTGTCAAAAGTGTCTGATGTGTCCGACATAATGTCGCAGTCCCGATAAAAATTGCAGATCGTCGCCATTACTAGTAAAAAAAAAAAAATAATAATAAAAATGCCATAAATCAATCTCCTATTTTGTAGACAATAAAACTTTTGCGCAACCAATCAATATACGCTTATTGTGATTTTTATTACCAAAAATTTGTAGAAGAATGCATATCGGCCTAAACTGAGGAAACAATTTGCTTTTTTTAAAAAAAAAAATGGGAATATTTATTATAGCAAAAAGTACAAAATATTGTGTTTTTTTCAAAATTGTTGTTCTTTTTTTGTTCATAACGCAAAAAATAAAAACCCACAGAGATGATCAAATACCACTAAAAGAAAGCTCTGTTTGTGGGAAAAAAAGGACGTCAGTTTTGTTTGGGTACATCGTCGCACGACCGCGCAATTGTCAGTTAAAACGACGCAGTGCCGTATCGCAAAAAATGGCCTGGTCATTGAGCAGCCAAATCTTCCGGGGCTGAAGTGGTTAATATAAAAGGAACACGGCTTTTCCTTTTAGCTTCCATAATTTTGGAGTTACATTTTTTAAGGGCTGCCGATTTAAAACTTCATTGGATAGTACATGGATCCAGTGATGCCTGGATCCATGCTGGAGCAGTCCATGGTGGATTGATGTTTTGGCATTTTTGACCACCTATAATCTAGTGGTCCACTTGTGAGGGTAAGAGGCTTGGCTCACTGTGGTGTTGGTGGAAGATTACTCTTCACCTTTTAATTCAGATTGATTGGGTGCCTCTCGGGATTGATGGATGTTTTCTTTGTTACTAAGGACATATAAAAGCGTTGCATTTCTCTAGTTCATACTTGTACATTGTTGCCCACAATTTATGCTAGCTGCTATTCTGCCTGTCATTTTTAAACCTGAGCGCACCTCACCCATCAAACTATACAAATATGGACCCGAATAAATTCCTCCAAGACCTTATCCCCACTTAAGGGACCCATGATGCCTCTGTGTGGGACTCCAGCTTTTCCACCGGCACTACAGGGGGAAAGTTTTGGACCTTGGAGAAAGGGGGACTACAGACGACTTGCCCAAGTCCTTCGTTCAGACTCTTCTCTGATGAAAGACACTCCCTCCAGGCCCATCTCCCCATACCTCAACGCATTGGCTACAGAGGCAACAAGTGATATCCTACATTCGTACCTTTCCTTCCTTGCCTGATATACTTAATGATTTAACGGACTTAGAGAACATGTTGCTTCAGGCCGACCCCCCCCCCCCCACATGTGGTCTCTAAACTCTACTCTCTCATACATATGGTTTCTAATCCCGACCTACCCCCATACACACAGGCCTGGAAGGTAGACTTGGGCCACTCCATTTCACCCATTGACTGGCAACAGAGCTTCATTCTGACTCACAAAATATCCTTAGCCTCCAAAGCTCAAGAAAAAGGGTTCAAGTTGTTGACCCATTGGTACAGATGCCCTTCGACTTTACACTGGATAAACCCAGCACTCCCGGATACCTGCTGGCGTTGCCTGTCAGGCAAAGGGACTTTAATCCACATTTGGTGGGAAGGCCCCCCTGTGCAGAGGTTCTGGCAAAAGATTCTTGACCTGTACTGCAGACTTATGGCGACCTCGCTTACACCCTCTCCTGAGGTGGTTCTGCTATCTCGGTCAAATCGGTCAAAAAAGAAGTTCTGCGTCACTTTCTGGCAGCAGCTAGAACGGTTCTGCCAAATACTGGAGGTTGACGGACATGCCTTCCCTGGGGGAATGGGCAACTGAGGTGGACCGAATCAATAGCTTGGAACGAATGTTGTCGCAGGAATCGGGTAAAGAGGAACAATTCTCCAAGACCTGGACTTCATGGTCTATGTTTCGATACTCCTCAGAATTTATTACATGGGCAACAGAGGACTCTAACATCACATCTGTATGACCTAAGTGGAATGTCTCCTTCTCAATATCTACCTTCCTTATGCTCTGACCCCTTTATTTTCACTATCACTCCCCCTCCTCTCTGTACATGAAGCAACGATACATGAACACCCGAACAATAATCTCTAGATTCGACAGAAGGGAACTATGTGACCCACATAGAGTTCCCCCCTACGAGAAATGGAGTTTAGCACAGTAACAAAAGCCCTAGCATATTTATAATGGATGGGCACAGCTCGTTGAGCGGATAGTGGTGCTCACAGACCCTCAATATGTCTTGATAGATGCTATGGCTACAAAGGCTTATATACTAAATTAACTCTGTTGAAGCTAACCAATTCTTTATACAATGTGACAATATGGTACCAATATTGAAATGTATATTTCTACTTTTATGTCAATGTACGATATACATATGTACATTACATCTCTCTTTTCTTAATAAAATATGATTGAACTAAACCTGAGCGCAATGTTATCAATTTTTATATTGGATTGCACAGTTGATGGTTAGTATGGAAAGAAATAACACTTAGGTTTGAGTGCATAAAATTTTTCAAGGGTCACTCACCATAGTTTATAATTCACAAACAAAAGACACAGGTAGCTTTCTTCCTTAAAAAACATTAGAGCTTAAGCCTTTAGATTTAGGTGGCTAAAAATTGTCCAGTGGCAAGATAAATTGACGGCAGCACCAACAAGCGTACAATTGGAGACACAAGTCACAGGGAGGTGTCATTCTACAGATACCTAGATAGATTAGGTATGGATGGGTAATAATTGGCCTGGGGCTCCACAGTTTTAAGCTCGGTTAACATATGAGCCACATGTGGCTCACAGCCGGGGTCCCGTGCATGCTGGTTCACCATTTCAGGTCCGATTTCAACCTGAATTTTGGGCTGAGTTCGGACCTAAAATGGACCAAAAGACGCACTGGACATGCAGTGGAGATATGTGAACCTGCTTCTGCATCCAATTCGTAATGATGTGAACCTAGCCCGAAGGCCGTGCCAACAGCCTCTAACAGTGAAGACACAAGCCGCAGTCAGCAATCTTCTTAAAGAACAACAGCCCTTGGGTTTGGGTGGGAAAAAAACTGACCAGAAGCATCACAGGTAGACAGCAGTACAACAGGCCAAAATGCAGAGACAGAAGTCACAGTTAGGTTTCTTCTTAAACATTAGCTGCAGACCCTTCTGGCTTTTTTTTTCAGAAAAAAATTACATACAAAACAGGGCCCATATGCAATTATAATTGTAAATGGTGCAACGTGAGATATATCAGGGGCATGCAATAGGGGGAAAAAATATGAAGGCACCAAAATTAGTGCATTAGTCGATAAGTTGACCAAGCGCCCCATTTGTCATGGAATTGGTGCATGGTGTCATGGATAGAGTGATGGCTTCCCTTCATAAGAATTAGCGAGTCCATTCTGTTATAGACATGAGCTATGGGGAGTTGATTGTGAATGCCAGTGTAAGAAGATAAACCATTGTGCCATGCTGATAAGAATAAGCAAAAAGGATTCTCATGTTAGTACTGGGCAGAGGAGATAACGGGAATGGGTTGACAATTCAGCTAGGCAACTAAAGCCATAACTTGCTGCCACAGCGTACCTAGAATTGGACAGCTCTAAAAAATGTGCTCAAAGGACCCTGCAGAGAGACATCTAAAACACTCTGAGATACTTCAGGAAAAAATGTGTGAAGTTTTTGAGGGATCATCTACCATCTTGTGTTATTTTATGAAAAGAAAAATAGGTTTGGCTAGGGCCACATCCGTAAAGACATAGAAAAAGAAGTGCAAGGCCAGACCTCGAAAGACCAGACTTTAAAGGCTCAGCACAGGAGACAATATTAGATAAAAGATATAATTTTATTGTACAAAATTTCATAAAAACAAAGGCATATGAGCCTAAAAATGATCCAACACACAAACATTTGCTACTAAGGTACAGAAAGAACAAGATTATGTATCATATAACATACAACACCACATATAGAACTTGTACACTTCTGGTAACGCAAAATTCCAAGTTGGTCAACGTTTCACCGATAATACGGCTTCTTCAGGACCCAGAAGGTCTTCTAATACTCTTACTATGTAGTATTTTATGGTTGTTTTGCAGACTGAAAGCTATTTTTGTGCATTTACGTAAGTTAGTGAGTATCACATCCCAACTTCGGGGGGTAAAAGCTACACCTATCCTACACAGGGAATTCTTAGAAGAAGATTAGACCACTATAAATTGTAGAGTCCATTGATGAGAATGGCTATAAAATACACAATGGTATAGGACCCCCTACCTTCCTCTACAAAATATCCTTATGAAACTTGCAACTCAGTTGGCGCTATGAGATAGAGGAGGGGTCACTGTTTCACATCTGGTGATCTTGTCAAGAGATCCAACATTTCTGGTGAGCAGTTCACAACACAGTCAAGGTGGTATCCACTCCACCAGTGGGATACTCCTCTGCCTCCTAACTACTTAACTACTCAAGAGTCTCTGATAGACCCTATATTAAGTCCTTAGCAATGCATATGATAAATGCAGCCAGGCTATGTGTACCGATATGCTGGAAATCTTGTTGTATCCCTCCCAGGAAAGAAGGGTTCTAGAAAATAACCTATAATGTTGCTGAGATGGAAGAATTGATTTATATTTCCCATGACAAACTTTCTAAGTCTACAACTACTTGGACATGTTAGATACATATCCAGGTGACCTCTACATACCATAACATGATTTCAATCGATCTCTGAAATTAATTACTCTCCAGGATTTCCAGCAGGCAACCACATAGGACCTTGGTGAGAACATTAGTTCAGGATAATGAGCCCTTTTTTTTTACAGTGCTCCTTGACAGCTGTGCTCTGAGAAGGAGAGTAGAGATACAGTACCTGCTTGTCAAGTACCTTGTGGCAGAGCCTGACGTGTAGATTGAGACCTCTCTTACAGCCCCAGCTCAAGGGCCACTGGTGTTGAGACAGTGGCCGCGAGAGTGCAGTGAGGTAAGAGTGTCTGCAAGATCTTCCATTGGTTGCAGAAGTGGTGCATCACCTGAGGTGGGCTGGATGCCTGAAGCAGTGTATGGCAAAAGGACCAGCGCCACCAGGCAATATGCAGAGCGGGACAGATGGATAACTGGATCCAAAGTCAGACAAGCCAGGTTAGCAATGGAGGATCAGGTATAAGCATAAACAGCAAGCAGAGAATGGTCAAGATGCAGGCAGAGGTTGGCAACAGGATATCAGGCAGATGGCAGGTATAACAAAGTCTTTAAGGCAAAACCGAGGTCAGGATAGGTGGAGAGCAAGCTTGGTCAGGATAAGCCGGGTCAAACACAGGAATCAAGCACAGATCATAAGAACAGGTATACAGGTAAAGCTGCAGATCAGACAGCAATGCACTAGTGCAGCTGCTGTCCTTATATGAGCCATTTGACGCCAGCATTAATGGCTAACAGGCGCATATTTGTACATGCTAATATATGTGCTCATGCCCTACCTTTATAAACACACAAAGGTAGGGCCTGAAAAAAAAGTAGTTTTGGAAAGATAGACATTTTAACAGCTGTCCCTCTACCCAAGATAAATATAAGACAAAACTCCCTTTACCTGACTTTTTTACTATTAATATATTTGGTGTTTTGGGTATTTGTCCTATCCTCCTTTGCAACCTGTTCATTTTTAATTTATTTTACGTACTCTGTTGTATGTAATAATATATCCCTCTTGGGTCCAGAGAATTACTTGATTCTGAATGGATCCAGGTCTGTTTATGCATTTCATGAAAAGGTGGCTGGGATGTGTGGGGTGGGTAGGACATGTTGATATGTATCCTCCATCTATTCTATACAATGGGTAGGACATGTTGGTATGTACCCTCCTGTTGAGGTAGGAGCCTGTGCCATCATCTCCCCCACCATTAGTAGGTCTGCCCATCTGCCCCTCCCCACCTACCTCTCCTCCGTGGCCATCAAAGATGCAGAAGACATAGGGGTGGCTTTTGTTGAGGAGGTCCATGCTGATCTCAAAGTCGTCCTCCATGTGGTCCCTCTGGCCCTGGATGGAGTAGATGGCCACATTGTTGCTCTTGAAGTCCCAGGTCTTCAAGAACTCAGACTCCAGGACATCAAGCCATATGAGGTGGTAATACTACATGATCTCTGACACCTTCCCCTTTGCTATCTGCACGGCATCACGGGAGGACTTTACAATGGTCTTCACCTCGTCAGTGTGGAAGAAGTAGCTTCACAGGGGGCCGGGCTGATACACAGCAGGAAGAGAATCTTTAGTCTGAGTAAGAAGTACCGCATGATCCTCCCCAGCAGAGAGAGCAGAGACATGGTATCCTATCATTTATGTCCCAAGAAGGTGGGCCAATTAGTGCATGGCAGGCTTACCCTGGGGATGAGGGGGCACTGGGTTGACCTAGGACAAAGGGGGCACCATCAGTCACTGGGGGCTCACCACTGACCAGGAGGAGGAAAGGGTATGGGGGACTTACAGTCCAGGGTTGTGTTCCCCTGTAATAGGGGAGAGCTCAGTCAGGACACGCACCAAACATAGTTGTCATAAGTTGAACACACACTGGCTGCACTGCCAAACTCCCCCTCACCGAGGTGACACACTGTGCCGCCATCTGGGTGACCCACTACATCTTCCTCTCTATTAGGCTATAGACAACACCCACATGGCTGCCTGGGTGGGCCTCCTGTGGAGTCCTGTATTCCGGCACAACTGGGTGTGCTCTACCGAGTGTTTACCCACACTACACTGGCACCATCCTCCTACACCACTGTGTGAGTGGTACGTCCCATCATAAGATGAAATACTGCAAGTGATGAGGGACAGAAATCATCAGTCCCAGCTGGAAGTCATCAACAGAAAGAGAGAGAAATAGCACCATCAATACGTGTGTGTGTGTGTGTGTCACCATCAATACCAGCACACTCGGGTTGGAGCAGGGCTAATAAATGTTGCACCTGGGGCAATTGCACCAGCTGCCCCCCCTCTCCCCCCATGCTACACCACTGGAGAGAACACATATGCCACTCAGCCACAAATAGGTCTCTCTCACATATACCGTAGACTTAGCTTATGCTTCTTTTCCTGCACTTCAGAAGATATTCTCTATTCAAATTTTACCTTGGGGCATTTCTGATCATGAGCCTTATTACTCAAAATAGTGACCTCTCAGACCCCAGGTCAGAGGTTGTGGAGACTGTGCAGATACTGGATAATGGATCAGAGGGTGACAGAGCCAATTACTGAGTCTGCTTGTCAATACTGGCTTTCTAATGAGGACTCAAAGAACCCCCTGCTTTTATGTGATGCATTTAAGGTCTGGGTCAAAAGAGAGTACATCTCATGCATTGCCAAAGCCAAGAAGGATCCCATGGCTTCTCTTGCAATTGGAGGGGGAACTGCAGAGGAGGTAGGCAGTATATATGGAGAGTCCAGACCAGGTTAGCTATCAAGCATGGAAGCAGCCTTTGAGGTTGGTAGAGCTATTGAGAGTATAACAGATTAGGAAACATCTCCTGTATATGGCGCAACAATCTTTGAATATGGAGACAAGAACTGGATTTTATTAGCTTGGCTAGCCCAGGGCCAGTTTACTAACACTCATTTTGGAAGGATCTGTTCCTCACAATGATGTGTTATCACTTCCTGATCACATTATTATATGTTTTTGGAGTATTACAAACAACTGTACTCCACCAGGGCTTCCTGCAGTGAGGGTGACCTCCATGCTTATTTGGACAGGATATCCCCTATTCTCTCTGCAGGTTTCTACACAGCAGCTATTAGAAATTGATAAAATGCTATAGGAAGTACAGGGAGTGATTTGGCAACCACAAGCTGGGAAAACACTAGGGATAGATGGCATACCCACAGATTTTGCTTTACATTATGTGCATCGTTTGATTTCTAAACTCACAGCCACATTTCAAAAGGCTTCCCCCCCAAGTCGATGCCTGAGGCTAATATTGTGTTGGTGCTGCGGTGAAGATGTGGAGGACTGTGCATTGTACAGACCTACAGTATGTCTCTGGTAAACATAGATGCTAAGATTCTAGTAAAAATTTTGGCCAACTGCCTTTCTCCAATCCCGGATAAGATAATGCTAGGTTTTATGCCTAGCAAGGGCATCAACATAAATCTCAGGAGATTGTTTCTAAACTTGAAAAATTCAACATACCAATAGGGGTTGAAGGGTACTTGCCTCATTGGATGCCGAGAAGGCATTTGACTCGGTGGTGTGGACCTACCTCTGAAGACCGGGCTTTGGGCCTACGTTTTTGAGGTGGCTACATATGCTTTATTATGCACCCAAGGCCAGGGTTCACACAAATGATAAGGTCTTTTATTAAGTCAAATAATTTTTATTGACTTTTTGTCTGCAAGTTAACAACCAGTTACATAGAAACATAAAGATAACAGAGAGAAACACTGAAATCGAAACAATACAATTCCAAGGTCACATTCCATTCCGGAGTATACTGTCCAATACAATGTTATGGTATAGAAAGAACCATGAGCATTCTATAATAGACAAACAGTCCAATAAAACACCGGAGGCTCTCTCTTCTATCAAGCAGGGACGGCCCGTCCATTAAGGGCGCACTGGTGTCGCCCCCCTCCCTGGTCAATCGCCACCTCCACTATCCATGCATCCGGCCCCTTTCAGGACACCAGCGCATGGATTCCAATGTGGGGGGCTGCTTTTTTGAAGCACCGATTAGAGCCAGAGGCTCTAATAGGCTTCATTATAGGGTGGGCTCGGGTCGCAGAGAGTGCGCTTCGATCCCACCCAGGTATGTTACAACAGCGAATAAATATATTCGCTGTTGTAACACTGATCCTCCTCCCGGCTAATCAGGAAGCGGGTTTTGATATATGTGCATAAGTGTCTATATATGAAGTACAACAAGCCAATATTATCATGTATAATTGTATATTATCCTGTTATGTATACAATATTGTATTTTTTAGTATGAGTTGTATTTATCAATTGCATCATGTAATTTATTATCACGACGCATTATCTTTTTACCCATGGTATTGAGTTTATCAATTAATAAATATATTTCTATACAATTATTGTACTCTTTCGTAGCCACGAGCTTCAAAGTCCCAACTTTTGTCCTTTCCCCCTTTCTTTGCAACCAATGAAAGGATGGAAGCGGAATTATACTGCAGGCGCTCTATGTGTGCCTGGGCCTACAATGCGTGACAGCATTGCAAATATTGAAAAAATAGTCTGAGAGACAAATGGTATTGTTCCACAATAAGATTAATTAGCAAATTGGCAATAGAGTACCTTTATCATACAGTTGAAATATCATACGGCTGATTTTTTTCACCGTTCAAAACCAGTGAGTTAATACAGTTCAGGGAGGTTGGGATTATTCCAAATTGGCATATATTGCGTGTAACCTTTATGGTCATACTGACAGGAAGACCCCGTTAAGACCGACCCGATGCTCTTGTAGTGCATGGCCTCAGCCAGCGCTGTTCCGGCCACCCCCCTGATGCCTTTTGCCCAACCCCAAAAGCGTGGCTAGAGCAGTGCTGGCTGGGGCCACACACTGCGAGAGCACCGAGTCTGAATACCAAAAGGGAAATTTTCTACCCTCCAGCTTTGAGCATCGCTACAAGCCCAACATAAACCTTTACAATCTTTTTTTATATGTGCTGCATCCCATGCCTGAGGGATTTTCTACTCAACATAATGGCTACCAAAGAATGTAGTGTCCCTTAGATAAAGTCGGGTATCATCTGTGTATAATGTTATTTCGTCTAAGGAATGATCACCCACCCATCTATCCATTCAGTATAATAAATTGCTGATAAAACATAAAGATCTAACATATATCAAAACCTACAATCCCTACAGTCCCTGTACTTGGGATTAAAAAAGGAGAAAATAATTTGTTACGTTTTTTTAAATAGTATTAAATATACATTGTTCATTATTTAAACTAAAACTGCATTTTTTTTTTCAAAACATTTCTCTATTTGTCAGCTTTTAAACAATCTGATCTGGGTATTTATAAAAACTTAGTTTCCATTAAAAAATTTGTAGGCGCATAAAAAAAATTGTAAAAAAATTAATTGGTACACAAATTATTCACAGAGGTATTTTGAGGTTAACCAAAGCAGATGAAAACTACTACATTTGGTCTGTGGGGTACAATGACCTCTGGTGCTGCAAGTATACATATATGTGAAACATGCACTTTTTAAACCTAATGTGAAAACAGCGATTGCCAATGCCCCAAAATGGTATTAATACTGGATGAAAAGATATCAAAGATAAATGAATAAGTATAAATATGAATCATGTGACAAAGAAACGGTGATGATGTAGATAATAACTAGTAGAAATCTATCAACCGTGACAAACATAGAAATGTGAAAAGTCCAAATATGGAGAAAAAAAAATCCAAACAAGATCCTGGATGATCCAAATGAAAAATTCTTCCTACATGGATAGTGCAAACAAATAATGTGTGAATATCCACTCACCTGATGATGTAGATGATACTACCATATGGCAGAGAGGATCATATGTGCTTGTGGGGTCTTCCACACCTGCAATGGTCTTTAACCGAATCCTCCAATGTCCTCCTCCTCGGGATGAAATGGGCTCAGAACGGGATATCACCAGCGGTGCAGGAGAGAGAAAAAGAGAAGACGCTGATGATATCCTGTTTGGAGTGATGGCGAAATGCGTAAGGCCAGAACACACGTTGCATTACATCATGTCTTGGTGGAACGCATGCTGACTCTGCTTTGGGTCTTGCGGCTTCCATCGCTTCTGTGTGTCTATTGCGGTGGTTCGCAATGGAGGAACTTTGTTTTTTTGTTTTATTTGCTATTTGTAGCCAGTGAGGCTTTTGATAAAATATCCTACGATATTACATTAGGAGGAGTCCATGCTCTCTTTCTCTCTCTCCTGCACCACTGGTGATATCTCGTTCAGAGCTACATTTCATCCCGAGGAGGAGGACATTGGAGGATTCGGTTAAAGACCCTTGGAGGACGGGAAGCACATATGATCCTCTCTGTCATTGATTTCTACTAGTTATTATCTACATCATCACCATTTCTTTGTCACATGATTCATATTTATGTTTATTAATTTATCTTTGATATCTTTTCATCCAGTATTAATACCATTTTGGGGCATTGGCAAACGCTGTTTGCACACTAGGTTTAAAAAGTGCACGTTTCACATGTTTTATTTATTTGGAACAGCAGCTGCTATTATAATATATTATTTATATGGTCTAATTGATTTTTTGTTGTACAATATAATATATGTATGAGCCCCTGACATGTGACATGTTTACATTCTATAAAGAAAAATACTGAAATTTTAAATTGACTTAAAATGGCACAAAAATACACAAAGTGTCAAAAATAACAATGATATTTTCAGAATTACACCTTAATTAACTTTAAGTGAGAATAAGACCTCATAAGTGCCTCCATGAGATCTTTGTTCCTCAGGCTGTAGATCAGAGGATTCAGCAATGGGTTAATGAGGGCAGATATGACTGAAAACAGTTTGTTTAAATTGAACATATTGCTAGAAGTTGGAACAAAGTAAATAAAAAGTATGGATCCATAAAAGACGGAGACCACCATAATATGTGATGTGCAGGTGGAGAATGCTTTCATCTTTCCAGTTTTGCTACGGATTGTAAGGATAGTACTGAGAATATAGACATAGGGAAGAAAGGTCAATAAAATAATTCCTAATCCAAAACTACCACCTACTAAGAATATGACCACTATGTTTATGAAGGGGTCAGTACAGGAAATTTGGATCAAATGTGGAAGGTCACAAAAGAAGTTGTGGATGGAAGATGTTCTGCAGAAGGACAACCTGAGCAAAAATAAAGTATGAGCCAAAGAGATAGAACATCCTGCAACCCAGACCAGAGAGGCCATATGAGTACAGACCCTCCAAGACATAATTAGTTTGTAATGTAGGGGGTGGCAGATGGCAATGTAGCGGTTGTAGGACATAGCCGAGAGCAAGAAAAGTTCTGACTGAACAAAGGAGATGTAGAAAAAGACTTGGGCTATACAGGCAGGAATGGATATTGATCTTCCTTTTGTGACCAAACCAAAGAGCATCCTTGGTGCGGTCACTGATGAATAAGACACGTCCGGAAATGCCAAGTTGGCAAGAAAAAAATACATTGGGTTGTGCAGATGGTAGTCAGTGAGGACCAAGAAAAAAATAAGAAGGTTTGTGATAAGAGTCATCAGATAGATCAGAAGGAAGAGCACAAAAAGTGCATTCATGGTCAGTGGATGGTCTGATAGACCCACAAGAGTAAGAGAGCTAATCTCTGTCATATTTCTCATATTATTTTTTTTCTCTGTCCAAATGTACCACTATAGAACAATAATACAATTATGGATCTGAGGATTAATAGGAAAACCTGTATGGCGTACCTATACATTATACCCAGGTTTACATGTATTAACTTCAAGAAGTTAAAGATTTATTCTTATATAAATTGTTGGCAGCCCTGGAGGACAGTCAGCTTTGTTGTAAGAACACAAAGCTTAAAGTCTCATTAATAAACTCTAAAGATTTAATTTATAACACCTTGAGAGCCCCTTTTCTATAATTGAGTACAGTCTAAAATTTGAATTCAAAATCCACTAAAAACGTATTTATCTTTTTTTGTCACCTCTTTTATTTCTTGATTTGTTAACAGAGTGATCTAAAACAATACAAAAGGAACATGGCTTTTCATCTCCCACAACTTGAAGACCTCATCTACTGTATGCTCCATCCCCTCATCAATGGTATCTCTCTCTTCAAATGCCTCTAAGAACCTCTCGCTGAATACTACACTGCGAATCCGTCCAGAAAATATTCCATAACCGGTATCTCACTCCATGTACACTCGTCCGCATGTACCCCCGCTTCCACCAACTTATGCTGGAGACATTGCGAACACCCAGGAACTTCACTACACATATGGTCGAACTGTCCAGTGCTCACTCAACTTTGGTTCACTTTTTCTAAGTTTCTCTTCTCTATTATACCAATCTCTTTTTCCCTATTGCCACAGATGGCTCTATTGGGTCTAGATATAGATTCATGGCTCCGACCCGCTCACACTGTCATTTCTCATGTACTTATAGCCACCCACCTGGATATTGCCAGAAACTGGAAAGCTCCTCACTCCCCCTCCATTTTAGAAATGATCTCCATCTTGAACAGTCATTGTTTGATGGAATACAGTACATGTATGCCAAAGCACTCCTCCAAATACCAACATTTCAAAAGCAATGGGAACTTTGGCTCAAACACCCTCAATGCCTGAGGCTCCCATAAAACTTTAACAACCCGTCACTGCTCTATCTTTACCTAATCTGAACGCTCCATTGTGTACTACCTTTATAGCGCACTAGTCCAACATTCTAAGAAATGCCTTAACGTCTTCATATACCCAATTTCCCCCTGCCTACTATTTACCTATTCAGTATGTTGTTTTAACTTAAAGGGGTTGTAAAGGTTTGTGTTTAAAAAAACAAAAAAAAACAAACATGTCATACTTACCCCTTCTGTGGAGTTGTTTTGCACAGAGTGGCCCCGATCCTCCTCTTCTGGGGTCCCTCAGTGGCGCTCCTGGCTCCTCCTCTTCTCAAATGTGCCCTGTCGGAAAAGCGCTCTCCTAAGGAACACCCATGCGGGTGCGTTCTCCGGATGCGTCTATTGACACACACAGCAGAACTCGGCCCCACACCCATGGTGCCCGCGTCATTGGATTTGATTGACAGTAGCGAGAGCCAATGGCGGCACTGCTATCAATCTAGCCAATCAGGACACAAGATACCAGCTAGAGCTGGTATGCTCGTTCCCGGCACGAGAAAAAGAGGGTTCAGATAAGTAAAACGGGGGCACTGGGAGGCTGCTGCACTGCAAGAGGTTTTTCACCTTAATGCATAGAAGAAGGCTTTCTATGTTAGAATGCCTTTTTTTCTAAATTATCGAGCCAACCCTCTACCTGCTGTATTGTAACCTCATCACCTATGTACCCCATCATTCAGAATTTCAGAAATTCGGAAATCCAAAATAAGAATGAAAAATCCGAAAATTCAAAAGAAAGAAATTCCGGAAATAAGAACGAAAATCTGAAAATTTAAAAACCCGAAAATGTGAAAATCTGAAATAATAACTAACTAATAATAACTTAACTATTACTAACTATTAAATTATAGGTATTGGAATTTCCTTTCAAATTTGGCTGTTAGCGAATGCAACGAATACAAATTTATCCGAAGTTACAAATTATCCAAAATAACGAACACCGTATGTAAATGAATGGAACGTAATGAATTAATAATAATACATAACAATAATAAAAACTTAATAATATTTATTATTAATTTGTTACGTACTATTTGTTTAGATGCGGCATTCGTTATTTTGGATAATTCGTAACTTCAGATAAATTTGTATTCGTTACATTCACTAACAGCCAAATTTGAAAGGAAATTCCAATACCTATCATTTAATTAGTTATTATTAGTTAGTCATTTTTTAAAATTTTTGGATTTTCTGATTTATGCTCTTTCTTATTTTCAGATTTTCGAATTTTCGAATTTACGAATTTACAAAAATTCGAATTTACAAATTTTCAAATTTACAAATTTTCGAATTCAGAATTTACAAATTTTTGAATTCTGAATTTACAAATTTTCGAATTTTTGAATTTACGAAAAAAGCAAAAAAATTAATGAAACAAAAAACAAACACATTTTTTGGCAGTGCACATGTCTACTGTAAAGTACTCAGACAAATCCTGGCATTCCTACATTTCCATCTAGGGTCTCTGAACAAAGAATCTATCTGGCAAAATAGTAGTTGAGGTATCACTGGTCTCATCGAAGGCACCCCACTAGGGATGGGCTTTATGTTTGGGTTTGACTCTAACATTTGCTGTTTCCCAGTTCCCTGAATAGCAAATAATTTGGGGTGTTTGCGGCAAATTCGAAAGCCGCGGAACACCGTTTAAAAGTTTATGGGAGAAATCAAAATTGCTAATTTTAAAGGCTTATATGCATGGTATTGTCATAAAATGGGGGTTTGGGTACCCGGGTCCTGCCCCAGGGGACATGTATCAATGTATCAATGCAAAAAAAAGTTTTAAAAAGGGCAGTTTTTTCGGAAGCAGTGATTTTAATAATGCCTAAAGTGAAACAATAAAAGTGTAATATTCCTTTAAATTTCGTACCTGGGGGGTGTCTATAGTATAAATAAATATTTATTTATTTGTCTGGAGGGATTTGATCGTTTACCCTGGTGTTCAGCTGCTTCAGTTATTTTTGTGTCATATGTGCGCTGATATATTTTTATATTTTTGGTGTCTATAGTATGCCTGTAAAGGGGCTCATGTTTCCCGTGTTTAGAACAGTCTGACATTAAAATGACATTTCAAAGAAAAAAAGTCATTTATAACTACTTGCGGCTATTAATGAATTGCCGGTCTGACAATACATAAGTTTATTGATAAAAAAGGCATGGGATTTCCCCACGGGGATCCCCGAACCAACATGGTTTGGTATGGATTTTAAGGAGAACCCCGTGCCAAAATTTAAAAAAAAATGGCGTGGGGGTCACCCTCAAAATCCATACCAGACCCTTCAGGTCTGGTATGGATTTTAAAGGGAACCCTGCGCCAAAATTAAAAAAAATGGTGTGGGGTCTCCCCAAAAATCCATACCAGACCCTTATCTGAGCATGCAACCTGGCAGGCCGCAGGAAAAGAGGGGGACCAGAGAGCGCCCCCCCCCTCCTGAACCGTCCCAGGCCACATGCCCCTCAACATTGGGAGGGTGCTTTGAGGTAGCCCCCAAAGCACTTTGTCTCCATGTTGATGGGGAGAAGGGCCTCATCCCCACAATCCTTGGCCAGTGGTTGTGGGGGTCTGCGGGCGGGGGGCTTATCGGAATCTGGAAGCCCCCTTTAACAAGGGGACCCCCAGATCCCGGTCCCCTCTGTGTGAATTGGTAATGGGGTACAAATGTACCCCTACCATTTTACAAAAACAGTGTCAAAAAGGTTAAAAAACACAAGAGATGGTTTTTGACAAGGCCTTTATTTCATCTTCTTTCTTCTGGTCTTCCTTCAGTGTTCTTCTTCTTCCTCCATCTTCTTCTTCATCTTCTTCTTCTCCATCTTCTTCTTCCTCTGTTCTTCTCGTCCCGCATCTTCCTCCAGGTATCTTCTCCGCTCCGTCCACACGATCCGCCTCAGTGGGAGTCTTCCACCGCGTGACGCTTCGGTTCTTCTGACATTTCTTATATAACGGAGGGCAGGGCCACACGGTGACCCGCTCTCCTCTGACACACAGGGACTTCCCTGTGACTTTCCCCGTGTTGTCAGAGGGGGGCGAGGTCACCCGTTTACTGTCAAAACCAGGTACCCACTCCCCCCTAGAGGTGCCAAATTTGACAGTGGAGGGGGGAGGAGGCAGACAAGCAGAGCTCCCCCTTTTGGGTAGAGGTCCACTTTAAGCTCCCAAAAAACAAGCTTAATGCCCCTAGTTTTCCTTGTGGGAAACCAAAATCCATGAAACATCTTGGAAAAGTTTGGGAAGTTGGGAATTTACATTGCACAAAGTTTCAAGTCAATTGATTGAGGTTTAGGCACATTATGGTACATTACGTTCTTGTTACATTAAGCCAAAATTGTTTTAGGATTGTAAAATATGATTAAATGTAAATAACATTCGGTATGGTTTACTAAATTACCTTGTTTTGAATATGTTGATATAGATATAGGGTCTTCTATAGTGTGATGTTGGGGGGAGATTGGTTAAGGTCTTATGCCCCGTACACACTGTCGGACATTGATCGGACATTCCGACAACAAAATCCATGGATTTTTTCCGGATGTTGGCTCAAACTTGTCTTGCATACACATGGTCGCACAAAGTTGTCAAAATCTCCGAACCCCAAGAACGCAGTCATGTACACCACGTACGACGAGACTATAAAAGGGAAGTTCAGTACCAAGCGCGGCACCCTTTGGGCTCCTTTTCCTAATCTCGTGTTAATAAAAAGTTTGGTGAGAGACGATTCGAGCTTTTTCAGACTCGTGGTTTTCAGATCGTATTTCTGCTGTTCTGTTTGTGCTTGTGGGTTTGTATCTGTTCTTCAGTGCGTGCAGCGAGTTACCATTGACTTGTCATTATGTTCTTGTTTGTTCGTTAGTGATTTTCGGGTCACCCTTCACAGGCCTTGCTGTTCTTCAGTGCATTCTGTTACTTTGTTCTGAGCAGCCAACCGTTTTCTAGCCATGTTGCGTATATGTACTCATTGTAGAGTTCATGCTGTGCGGGGGCTTGGTGTTGGGGTCCTTACTTTGACACAAGCCCAGTCCATGAACAGGGCGAGGAGGAGTTCATGGACCAAGAATTGATTGCTCCAGCGTGACCAGTTCTGTCACATGCCTGATGATTTCAGGAACTTTCTCAGGATGACAGACCCCGTATTTCACCGTTTGTTGGCTTTGCTGACCCCCTATATCAGCAGGCAGGATACCTGCATGAGGCAAGCCATCACTCCAGAGCAGAGGCTAGTTGCTACCCTGCGGTACTTGGCGACGGGGAGAAGCCTGCAGGACCTCAAGTTCTCGACAGGCATCTCCCCCCAGGCTCTGGGGATCATTATCCCGGAGACCTGTTCTGCCATCATCCAGGTCCTGCAGAAGGAGTATATGAAGGTAAGATTTT
Organism: Lithobates septentrionalis; assembly: GCA_037952835.1. NCBI lineage: Eukaryota > Metazoa > Chordata > Amphibia > Anura > Ranidae > Lithobates > Lithobates septentrionalis. Next base: position 461,601 of record JBBDGP010002710.1, read on the forward strand.
TTTCCTTTAATATCACATTTTATTGTATTTAATGTTTGATAATATATTGTATTTCTTTCCTCATTCCCTAATTACCATGATTGTAATATGCTGTGAATGTCCCCTTTGTCCTCATGCATGCTGGATTTTTAGGTTATTTCTTTTTGTCCTTCATACATATTTGCCTTCACTTACTTCCCCAGCATGCTCTCCTGGGCCTATTTTCACCTTGTGTAGTCACTTAACAATGTATTTTGTCAGCTCCGTGGTAGTGCTTTACCCTAAATACCCCCTAAAATGTTGAAAATTGAGATGTGTGCTTTAAATTCAGGCAGAGTGCCAGAGGCTTTTTTTTTGGGGTCCCCAAATCATTTGGAACCCTCCCTCCCCCCAAATGCTAACTCAGCTGATACCAATCCTCTATCTGCTGACTTTGCCAAACCCATACACACTATATTCACCTCTTTTGTGGTCAGATTTATGGATGAATTTCCCAAAGCATGTAGTGCAAGGGCCTGCCTGAATACTTTCAAATGGTACTGTTTAAAGTTTTTATATCTTATTATTATCTTGATAGGTAATAGCAGAATGTAAAAATGTGCTAAAATGTGTACAGTGTGTATTTATATCTTTGTATTATGACACTTCTTACCTGTCCAGTGGGCTGCCAATAGTGTAAGTAAGGAGGGGCTGGCCAAAGTAAGACCCATTATTTAGGCATTCTTCTATCAATGAATTGGGGAGGGTTACCTGTCCAAAACATCCCCCCCCATAATTTTTTTTTAAATGGCCCATGAGAGGGGGGGAATCTGATAGGTGGACCTTATACCTTTGTCTTTAAATACTCCCTAAAATAAATGTTATACTGATGTTGGCCAACTGTTATACTGCTGTTCTAATCCACAGGAATGGCAGACTGTGGCCTCCCACTTTGCCCAGCGGTGGGACTTTCCTAACTGCGGAGGGGCAATTGATGGGAAACACGTCCACATCGTCCCACCACCCAACTCGGGGTCATACTATTACAACGACAAGGGGTTCAATAGTATTGTGATGTTGGAGGTGGTGTCGGCTACTTACGAGTTCCTTATGTGGACGTGGGGAAGAATGGCTGGATGTCAGATGGTGGAGTCATTGCCCACACGGAGTTCTACAGGCATCGCCAGAATGGCAGCTTGGACTTGCCACCTCCAGAAGACAATGCGGAAGGACTCCCATTCGTCTTCGTTGCAGATGAAGCGTTTGCGCTGGGGGACCATCTTATGCGGCCATTCCCTATGAGGACCCTCACCCCGGACCAGAGGGGTTTTAATTACCGGCTGGCCAGAGCTAGAAGAGTGGTGGAGAACACGTTTGGAATAATGGCCAGCCGGTTCCGCCTATTTCTTACACCGATACACATGGTGGAGTATAAACTCAATCACATCATCCTGGCTTGCTGTGTTCTCCAAACTTTTTAAGGAGAAATTCTGTGAACTATGCTGGCTCAGTTGGGCCTGAAGCCGGAATTAATCTCAATGAACCAACCCTGACGGCGTTTGAAGCTGGCCGTCCTGGCTTGCCCCCTCAGAGTGCCCACGAGGTCCGTATAAGATACATGGAATAATTTGCGGGTAGGGGGGCTATGAATATGGCAGACAATGTCTGAGACATTTTTTAAATAAAACATTTTTTAAAACTGAACAAATATTTGCTTACATTTACTGCTTGTGTTTCTTTGAGCTGACCATGACTGCAATTTGGGGAGTCCTAAAAATGGCGTCGTTGTGTAAAATTATAAAGCACTTGTGTGTTATTTACTAAAGTCAAAGACACTTTACACTACAAGTGCACTTGAGACTGCACTGAAACTGCACTTGTAGGACAAAGTGGATTTGCCCTTAGGAAAAAATAACCCCCATTGTCACTGAAAACACCAATTTTACCACAAAAAAAGTTTATGAGCATTGAAAGAAGAAGCCACACGTTGTTGATTATCAATCTTTTTAATCCAAGCACAATCACATGTGCATTTATAAAAGGTTTTTAAAACAAACTAACATGTTTGTTGTATAACAAATTTTTCGGTCACATTTAATAAAAGTAGAAATGTCCTTTTAAGGTAAAACAGGCATGTTTAAAACCAACAAGAAATACACAAATTTGGAACTTACAAAGTTCAACTGTTGTAGAAATTGAAGGCTATATCAGACATGAGTATTTAGAAACTGTGTTTGATATTGCGTTCAGATGGGGTGAAGTCACCCCTGGAAAAGCCAAATTTTGAAGATGCACAAAAATTGCCGAATGTCAACATGTGCTATCTGCCATCATGGGGGATCAAGGGATGTGTTTTGTGGGTGCAACCCCTTCCTCTCAGCTACTTTAATATTGAGGAAGGGGTTGCACCCCCAAAACGCATACATTGTTCTCCCGTGATGGCAGATAGCACATGTTGACACACTGTGTGCATCTTCAAAATTTGGCTTTCCGAGAATATGTCAAAAAAAGTACAAAAAAATTCTCCGGACCAAAAAACAGAAATCATTCTGGATTTCGAGGGGTTTTAAACTCTGCCTAAAACATCAATGATGTTCTTCATTTTGTTTTGAACATCATTGATGTTTTGCTTGATGTTTTCCAAGTCCCTATTACACCCCATGATCTCCCCGATCAGGATCTGGGCACTTTCACTGGTGAAATGACCTTCATCCACAACATCACGATCACCTACAAATATAGAAAAAAAACACACCATGTATTATAAATATGCCATCATCTATCTCTTACCTGAGCCTGTGGTCGCAGACACCCACCTGTTGTGGTGACAATTTCCACCGCGTCTCCCTCCTCTTCCTCCTGTTGGCTTTGTGGCATTTCCACTTCTTCCTGAGGTGTGGGGTCTGTTGTCTCCTCTGATGAGTGGTGTCCTCCGAATCTTTTCTCCCCTTGTAAAAAAAAAAAATAGGTATACTTAGTACACAGATATTTGATGGCAGAAATAGGAATATGAAACATTGCTTGGAAGTGGGGTACAATTGTCTATTTTGGCAGAGTTCCAAGATGAAGAAATATTTTTTCCTTTGTCAAGCTTGAATACTTACCTATTTTGTACAAGCTTCACAGATGGAGTCACCCCTATAGTATACACTGGAGCACCTGTGTGGGGCCCCCCTAATAAAAAGGGTGTTCTGGTGTCCCACACTAGTGCTACAGCGTCCAGATGTGTAAACAGCTGCTGAGTGTCCTCTCCTTACACAGAATCTAGTTTGCATTTCATTCTAGTTACTAACCCATCTAGACACCAAAATTATTTTAGGAGAAGTAGGCCAGAAAAAATGTAGAACTGCATCTGGACAAAACATGGTGTTTTATAGGCCGAACGAACAATGTTTCCTACGAACGAATAATGTGTCCATGAGCATGAAAGTTGCCATTTTAAACTGTACAACAGTATAAATAAAAACACATGGAGCAGCACGAACGTAATAAAAATAAAGAATAGGAACACAGGACAACTACTTACTTTTTTGCAGCACTCTCCTGATACTTCTATACTGATCATGCTCCCTTAATTTGAGGTTCGACCACCGCTTCCTCAGTTGATACTTGGATCGCCGTACCCCAAAATTTCTGTGCAGACTCTTCACAACTTTAGTCATGATCTTGGCCTTTCTGACATTGGGGTTGGGGTAAGGTCCATACTTCCTATCATAGTCGGCCCTTTTCAATATGTCGACCATCTCCAACATCTCCACAAAAGACATATTTGATGCCTTAAATCTTCTCCTCCGGGATCGTGACATTTCTGGCTCCGGCCTTTCCTCCTCCTCCTCCTCCTTATTGCTGTAATTAGCACGCACCTGTTGTGTCTCCGCCATGTCCTCTACCCCACTGCGGCGAACGAGAAGGGGCAGGGAATAGACTAGAAAGAACGTCAGGGGCAGGCAGAGTTTCACGCATGCGCAGTGTATATAAAGCGCAACATGCGTGCGTAGTAGGTACAATCTGTGAGTGGAGGAAGGAGTATCGGAGTATCTCATTTTAGAAGCACTAAATAAGGGGTTGAGGGGCCAACTCACATGCAAAAGCCACATTTGTGAGCTCACCCATGGTCCTCCTCCTCTTCCTCCTCCAGGTCCTACTCCTCCTCCTGCCACACCTCCAACACCAGAGCCACAGCCGGGAAGGAAGCGTGTAAGGAAGACCAGAGAGTGATGGCCTGGGTTCAGTCTGGTCTGGCAAAATATGCAGGCTCTTGTATGACCACAGCCTGGGGACATACATGTCATCTGCTGCTGTTCATGATCTCTTGGAATTCTGGACCAGATTGTACTCCCTTGTATATGGACTCCTCAGGCCATCAATTTTGTAGTAAAATAATTGATGTGTGCCCTGGGGGCCAAAGGCTTCGCCAATTTATGCTGTTTATACAGTGTTGCTTTCCTCTTTGTTTGGTTATGAGCCCTTAATAAAGGAATTTTTTTTCAATTATACTTGCCTATGTGTGTTTTCCTTCAAAAAGGACAGTTTGTTTGTGAAGAGGCAGGTACATTTCAAAACTACAATGTGAAATTAACAAGAGACACCAACAACAAGCAATCTCCTTGAGATTCAATAATACAAGATAATAATGGGGTTGTGGTAACTTGACACACAAAACACAACAAACTATTCTGGAGTAAAAAAAAAGAAAAAAAGAAAAATTAAACACAAGATCAGGCTTTAAAAAAATAAAAAAAAAACATATTTAATATAAAAACATCCCAAAAATTTTTTTTTCTGTAGATGTGACAAATAAAAATATTATATTGATGAAATCACGAGAAATAATAGAAATAATAAAGAAAGAAATTTGTGAGAAGTCTGTGTGAATATGAGCAGCAAAACAACTTCATTCTTCTAGCATTATAAAGAAGAACAGAGTGCGCTGCATTAAACTATTTAAACATTGCAGCGTGACAAAAGTGTTGTATCCATGCCGAACACACGGTCTGAATTTCCGACAACAAGCTCCGATCGTACATTTTCCGTTGGAAAATCTGACCGTGTGTACAGGGCATTAGTTATTTTTTGTTTATTAAGCCACATTAAGCTTCCCAAAAAACAAGCTTAATGTCCCTCATTTTTTTGTGGGAGACCAAAATCCATGAAACTACTAGGATAGGTTTGCAAAGTTGAGAACTTAGATTGTACAAAGTTTCAAGGCTTTTTTTGTGTGGGCGATGACGAATCATCTGGAAGTATGCCTAAAAGGGCAAGTTTAGGATCCCTGAGCTATTTGTATTGAACATAGATCAGAGATTATCTGGTATATGGCCATCCAATACCAGAATAATTTGGGGTATCTCCATAACATGTGTATTAATGTGCCCACATGCCAGCACAACAGGGACAGTCAGGTGTTGTGGTGTGGCCCCAGGACAAAAACATTTGAGGGGTTCAGTATATCCTATGAAGGATAAACAATTGGGATGACTTCTGAGAGGGGGAAAGGGAAAAATTGAGAATTATTTCCAATGCTGCTGTCCATTGGCCTTTGTCTAGATTATCAGTATCTTGACTCCTTTTTTGCCTATAGTTTAACTTAATTTTGGAGCTTGCATCTACTACCAAGATATTACACAAGTCTCTGCTGAGTCCCTGCTTTGACTCTTTGGAGGGTGGTGACACCATTGAAAGGATGGAAGAGGAATTATGTACCTGGGCCTGCAATGTTCGGTAGAGTTGCAAATATTGAAACAAATAGTCTGTGAGACAAATGGTATTGCTCAACAATAAAATTAAGGCAAAAGAGTACCTTTATCATACAGTTGATGAAGAAATACAATGCTTGATTTTTCGACGGTTCACAAGCAGTGAGTTTATGCAGTTCAGGAAGGTTGGGATTATTCCAAATTGGCAAATTGTGTAACCCTTATGGTCAGTTATTATTATCATACTGAATCCCAAAATTTATGAATTAGACAAAACGTCTGATAGGACTGATATGAATGAAATTGGCCTTCCAGTAATGAGGAAATGAGGGGTTCATTAGGCATACAGGAAAGAAATGCTCTTTGGATGGGATCACGTGAGGCAACCGCTTCTCAACCTGATAACTGTTGGATTTTGGAAGCAAGAAAATACAGTTTGGCATTGGGGACCACCAATCTCCCATCGTCTTCAGGTAAATGTAAAGTGCCTACATGCACACCATTTTAATTAGGTTAGCTCTCCCAATGACAGATAATGGTAGCTTACACCAAGTTGCACTATTTTTTTTTCCATTGTAAGTAGTACTGGCTGGAGATTCAGTTGAATATATTCCATTATAATAAAAGACACAACTACCCCCAAGTATTTAAATAATGAGATACTCTTTATCTGGCTAGCAATAGCTGATAATGGCCCAGTGACAGGGTCTAAGTGTAACAGTACATATTTATCCCAGTTAATGAAAGAACCTGAAAAGCACCCATATGTAGTAACGAGAGACATACCAACTACCAATGAATGTGTAGTGACCCCTAGAAAAAGTATGTCATCATCTGTGTATAATGCTATTTTGTCTTTGCCTAGCTGCCTACAGAAGCCCACTATTTGTGATGATAGTCTAATTGCAGTGGCTAATGGATAAAGGGCCAAGGCAAAAAGGAGTGGGGATGGCAGATACCCCTGCTGTGCACCACGATGTAGAGGGAACAAGTCAGGCAGCAAGCTATTGACTTGAATGCGGGTCATGAGAGCTTAAGCGATCACCAAAGCTAAACTTTTGTAAAGTACACCTGAGAGAAAATCCCACTCAATTCTATTAAAGGCCTTGGGTGCATCCAACGAGAGGATTGCACGGGCCACCAGGCTTAATAATAGGGACTTGGAGATTAAGAAATAGGTGTCTAATATTGGTTTCTGTAGATCTAGTTGGTATAAACCTGGATTTGTCGGGATTAAAACAATTTGCCAGAAATTTTAGTGTGCATATTAGCTAGCTAATACTTTAGCAAGAATCTTGACATCCGATGTAGGCAATGAGATTGGACGAAAGGATTTCTTTCTTAGTTAATGTATTATGCTAAGAAAGATATCCTTTATTGATGGGTCTCGTCCTTACCACCCATGGTGTCTTCATGGAAATTTTCTGTTAATAATGTCTTGCTTTATGGCCTACATCAATACACAATTTCCACCTAAAAATTTTTACAAGGTTTGGCTGCCTTGGACAGATCAGTAATGTGCCTACACATGACTCTCCTGGTTGGAGGCTCCTTTCTCTTTCCTACCCTGGCCAACCTTCTCTCTTTTATTTCTTCTTGTCCTACTTTCATACCTCCCTCCTCCTTTTCTCCATTTTCTTTCTTTTTTTCTCTTGAATTATCTGCTGATTTATCTGAAAAGAACCATCCAGATTGTCTCACTTGCTATTTGAAGTGCATCACAAATGCTATTTTAGTATACATACAGCCATAACTTTTAATATTGTTTGGTGGTTTATGTTACTTATGCCACGTGTAATGATAAAGAAACCCTTATTTATAAAAATAAAAAACAAAAAACAAATGTTGATGCATTTTGCAATTCATTTTCTCAGATAACATGAGTTATACATAAAGCTTTTCTAATGGTTTTCTTTGGCATCTAAAAAGTTATATTGATTTAGTAAAAACATGTTTTTTCTTTATTCTTTATTATTTTAAGGGATGCTGGAAGGAATGGTCACCCATCCATACAAGGAGTACACTATATTGCTTATCAAGCATAAAGTTCTAACATATATTAAAACCTACATCGGGGATCCTGTACTTGGGAGAAAAAGGAGAAAATAATTGCTGAAAATATTTGAGAAAGTATTAATTATATGTTGCTCACTAATCAAATTAAAACTGCATTAGTTCAAATAATTTTTGATTATTTTTCATACTTTAAACAATCTGATCTGGGTATTTATAAATACTTTGTTCCAATTAAAAGCTTTGTAGGAGCATAAAAAAAAGGATGTAAAAAAAATGTGGTAGACAAATTAGTCACAGAGTTATTTTGAGGTTAATCAAAGCTTACTGAAACTGTTACATTTGGTCTGTGGGGTTATGATGACTCCTGGTCATGCAAGGGTAAGTACAAGTATGAGCCCCTGACAAGTTTATATTTTATAAAAGACAATACTGCAATTTTTAATTGACTAAAAATGTCACAGAAATACAAAAAGTGTCAAATTTTACAATGACAATTTCAGAATGATGCCCGGATTAACTTTAAATGATAAAAAGATCTCATAAGTGCCTCCATGAGATCTTTGTTCCTCAGGCTGTAGATCAGAGGATTCAGCAATGGGTTAATGAGGGAAGATATGACTGTAAACAGTTTGTTTAAATTGACCATATTGCTGGAGGAGGGAACAAAGTAAATAAAAAGTATGGAGCCATAAAAGATGGAGACCACGGTCAGGTGTGATGTGCAGGTGGAGAATGCTTTCCTCTTTCCAGTCTTGCTACGGATTCTGAGAATGGTCCTGAGAATATAGACATAGGGAAGAAAGGTCATAAGAACAATTCCTAATCCAAGACTAGCACCTACTAAGAATATGACCACCATATTTATGAAGGGGTCAGCACATGTAATTTCATATAAGTGTGGAAGATCGCAAAAGAAGTTGTGGATGGAAGATGTTCTGCAGAAGGACAACCTGAGCAAAAATAAAGTATGAACCAAAGAGATAGAACATCCTCCAACCCAGACCAGAGAGGCCATACGAGCGCAGACCCTCCAAGACATCATTAGTTCGTAATGTAGGGGGTGGCAGATGGCAATATAACGGTCGTAGGACATAGCTGAGAGCAAGAAAATTTCTGATTGAACATAGAAGAGGTAGAAAAAGACTTGGGCTATACAGGCAGCAATGGATATTGATTGGCTCTTTGTGACCAAATCAAAGAACATCCTTGGTGCCGTCACTGATGAATAGGACATGTCCAGAAATGCCAAGTTGGCAAGAAAAAAATACATTGGGTTGTGCAGATGGTAGTCAGTGAGGACCAAGAAAAAAATAAGAAGGTTTGTGATAAGAGTCATCAGATAGATCAGAAGGAAGAGCACAAAAAATGCATTCATGGTCAGTGGATGGTCTGATAGACCCACAAGAGTAAGAAACGTAATCTCTGTAAAATTCCTCATAATATTGCTTTTTTGTCTTTTTACATTTATTTTAATTGAACAGCAATACAATTATGTTTCTGAGGAGTTATTAAAAGAAAGCATGTGCAGTCTGCCTTCACATTATACTTGAAGACATTTGTATCAGCTTGTGGTTTATTCTTATATAAGATGGTTGGCAGTCCTGCAGGACCGTCTGCTCTGTTGTAAGAACACAAAGTTGAAAGTCTCATTAAAGATCTCTTAAGATTTAATTTAGAACACCTCTGTGACCTGAGAGCCATTTCAATATAATTTTGTACAGTTGTAAACATTTGAATCGAAAATAAAATCCACTGAAATTGTTTTAATCTTTTTTGTCACTTTTTTATTGGCTAGTGGCCTAGATGTAGAATCTAAAATATATTTGTCATTTTTTTTTAGATTTTTTTTTATTTTACTATACGAAGCAAACTTACAGTTAATATATTCTATCTAAGAACACAAATCTATACACCTTAGTAAATTTTTCATTAAGTGTATAGCCTAATATGTTTATTTTTGCTTGCGTGAGGATTTATTTACAAGTTTACTCTTATTAAATAGCAAAAATGCTACCTGAAAATTTACTAGAATAATGTTTTTGACTTTCTGTTGGTGTGAGAAAATATATATATATATATATATATATATATATATATATATATATATATATACAGTTGTGCTCATAAGTTTACATACCCTGGCAGAATTTATGATTTCTTGGCCATTTTTCTGAGAATATGAATGATAACACAAAAACTTTTCTATCACTCATGGTTAGTGTTTGCATGAAGCCATTTATTATCAATCAACTGTGTTTACTCTTTTTAAATCATAATGACAACAGAAACAACCCAAATGACCCTGATCAAAAGTTTATATGCTCCAGTTCTTAATACCGTGTATTGCCCCCTTTGACATCAATGACAGCTGGAAGTCTTTTGTGGTATTTGTGGATGAGGCTCTTTATCTTCTCAGATGGTAAAGCTGCCCATTCCTCTTAGCAAAAAGCCTCCAGTTCCTGTAAATTCTTGGGCTGTCTTGCATGAACTGCAGGTTTGAGATCTCCCCAGAGGGGCTCAATGATATTGAGGTCAGGAGACTGAGATGACCACTCCAGAACCTTCACTTTATTCTGCTGTAGCCAATGACAGGTCGACTTGGCCTTGTGTTCTGGATCATTGTCATGTTGGAATGTTCAAGTATGTCCCATGCGCAGCTTTCTAGTTGATGAATGCAAATGTTCCTCCATTATTTTTTGATAACATACTGCATTCATCTTACCATCAATTTTGACCAAATTTCCTGTGCCTTTGTAGCTCAAACATCCCCAAAACATCGGAGATCCACCTCCGTGTTTCACAGTAGGAATGGTGGACCTTTTTTATCATAGGCCTTGTGTGATCCTCTCCAAATGTAGTGTTTATGGTTGTGGCCAAAAAGCTCAATTTTGGTCTCATCACTTCAAATGACTTTGTGCCAGATGGTTTGAGGCTTGTCTCTGTGCTGTTTGGCGTATTGTAATCTGGATACTTTGTGGTATTTGTGTAGTAATGGCTTTCTTCTGGTGACTCGACCATGCAGCCCATTTTTCTTCAAGTGCCTCCTTATTGTGCATCTTGAAACAGCCACACCACATTTTTTCAGAGTCCTGTATTTCACCTGAAGTTATTTGTGGGGTTCTCTTTGCATCCTGAACAGTTTTCCTGGCAGTTGTGGCTGGAATTTTAGTTGGTCTACCTGACCGTGGTTTGGTTTCACCAGAACCCCTCATTTTCCACTTCTTGATTAGCGTTTGAACACTGCTGGTTGGCATTCTCAATGCCTTGGATATCTTTTTATATCCCCTAATTTGTAGATAGTATGTCTCTTTAAAGAGGAAAACATTCTCCTCTAATACAATTTGCAAAAATTGCATCAAAAAAGTAATTTGTGTTGTATTTGCAGTTAGGAGGTGGCGACAGGCTTCTATACCAAGTTCATGTGGAATTATAGTGTATAAACTTTAAATATTCCAAGTGACCAGAATTGAGTCCGTAGATACGGTCAAATCTCTAATTTTCAATAAAAAATCACATGAATCTTGTACATAAAACTTAATTTGTCTAGTCAAAGGTGAAAAACATTTATCCAAATACCTAGCCAATGAGTCTGTAACAGACCCAGCACCGGACACTATAGGGTGACCCGGAGGGTCATTAAAATTTTTATGAATCTTAGGTAACATTTATATGACAGATGTAATGGGAATCTTCACTAATAAATATGACTATGTATCACCATCAATGATTTTATCATCTAGTGCTCATTTTACCACTTTTTTAATTCGATCTTGTATGCAAAATATTGGAATTGCATCCAGACGAGTATAAAAGTTTGATTGTCTGATAATTGTCTCATTATTTCTTTCTCGTATTTAACAGTATCCATAATAACAATGGATCCACCCTTGTCGTCAGGTTTGATAGTTATATAACGCCTAGCCGACAGGGAGGCCAATGCTAATTTTTTCCTCATGATTCAAGTTATTTTGTGAATGATCTACTATCAATCAATCACGTAAGAAGGCCTTGATTTCCTGCTCATTTTTCTTTATATTTAATTTTACCGCTGCTACTGAAGTAGGAGGTGTAATGTGACTCTTATTTCTCAAACCCAGTTTTTTTTATAGACAATAAAGCAACAGATGAACTATCCACATTTGGTCGCAAGGGGAAAAAAAGGCTTTCAATCTGATCTGTTAATACAATCTATACATATCCTGCTTCAATACAAAATCATTCATACATTTTTTGGGACAAAATCCCAAAACTTTATTTAGCAGCCATGATTCAATATCAGTTAATGGAGTGGAAGATCTCAAAGTGGAGTGGAAATCATCATCTTTCAAAAACAATCACCTTTTATCTTGTAAAAAAATAAATAAAGAGTTATTACAATTTTTAGCAAAAACTTTTTTGTTTAAAATTATACTTTTTGCCAGCTTATAATTAATAGACATGCACTGCCAAAAAATTAATTTGTTTTCATTTTAGTTTCTGTCGTCTTTCTTTTGTTTGTTTGTTTTTCGGGTCATTAGTTATGATCACAATTCGTAAATCAGAAAATTCATAAATTCGTAAATTCAAAAATTCGTAAATTCGAAAGTTCGTAAATTCATAAATTTGTAAATTCGGAAATTATAAAATTAGAAAATCCGAAAATAAGAAAGTAAATCTGAAAATTCAAAATGGAACAAATTAATAATAAATATTAATTATAAATTTTTTGTTGCTTATTATTAATTTGTTACGTTCAATGCGTTCAGATATGGCAATCGTTATTTTGGATAATTTGCAGCTTCAGATGAATTTGTATTTGTTACGTTCACTAACAGCCAACTTTGAAAGGAAATTCCAATACCTATAATTTAATAGTTAGTAATAGTTAAGTTATTATCAGTTAGTTATTATTTCAGGTTTTCAAATTTTCTGGTTTTCAGATTTTCTCATTTCAAATTTACGAATTTCGAACTTACGATTTTTTAATTATTCAAATATATATTTTGAATATTCTGAAAAAAATGTTAAACGGGTTTTCGTTAATTCAGATATTTCCGACTTAACAAATTTGTCGAAATTCGTTAAAGAAACGAATTTGGAATGAAACAAGATGCACGTCAAACAATTAAACAAACAAAAAAAACTGTACACAATAAATACCCTTAATGTCCTCCAAAACATCAGGAAAGGGATTTAAATAGGTAAGTTATTTATACAGTTTTTTTTTCAATCCAAGTTATTTGAATATCCTGAAGTCACAAAGGTGTTAAGCCGCTCTGTCATGCAAACTATTGAAATGGAATTCTGGTTAAAACATTTTTTATTTTTTCAAGATAAATTGTGGACCTTGTGAGCTAACAATACTCAAGTACCCTCATCCCTAAATTCAGTAGATTTCAAACACACAACATTGATAACTTTAACCGATCAGACAATCATATTAAGAATCAAATGCTCAAAAAAAATAAAAGTATATATCTACTTTAAAAATAATCTCATATACTTTAGTCACAACATAAGAGACCATAAATCCCTAAATACTATAATTTAGAATTTTAGATGGAAGACTTGGGTTCATATCCACCATATTGACCAATACAGAAACTTATACAGAAGGAAACCCTGGGATTGTACGGGTGAGGGGGTAGGAGATATTAATGAGTAAACATGGGTGGGGGGGAGGGAAAAGTAATGGGTAATGTGATTGTATGACAAGTGCCCAAAAGTAATAAAAAATATATACTTTATTTGAAATATACAAAAATGATATTTAAAACAATGAACAGTCCATACAAAATACCTAGACCATATAGATGAGCATTCTGGTTAGAGGAAGCATACATATATGTGGTACATAGGAACCCATATACATACTAAAACATTTTTTGGTAGACAAAACAGTCAACAAATTTTAGTGAGGTTTAGCAATGCATGCTGAAACTGCTAAATGTGGCCTGGGCATCCAGGTTACATTGACCCCCTCGGTAGTGAAAGGGGGATAAGTAGAACTGTGAAAACCTGACATGTTCATGTTTTATTAAACAAGTTACTGAAACCTCTAGTCAAGTGAAAATGACCTAAAAATGAAAAGTGTCAAATTTCACAATTTCTTATTTTCTGCATCAAACCCAAATGAACTTTAAATGATAAAAATACCTTTTAAGTGCGTCCATGAAATATTTGTTCCTCAAACTGTAGATCAAAGGGTTAAACAATGGGTAATGATGGCGAATACGACAGTTTGTTTGAATTGAACTTTTTGCCGTATATGGGAACCAAATAAAGAGAAAATTAAAAAGCAAATAACTGATGAAGACGACCATAATGTGTGATGTAAAGATGCAGAATTGAGTGTATTGCCAGAGGTCTTATTTGTATTGCAGATGGTACCTATTCCGCTTCCAAAGGTCTTCTTCACTAACATTTGGCTGATCTTCACAAACTTTGTCTGTGTCAGGGCTGGGCTCTAAGCAGCTCTCTTCTCTGTGCTCGGGCTGCTCAACTGTCGGATAATTGTCAGTACTCATAGTTTTCACAGTGGCTCACCTGGTAATCATTACCTGCTCATCAGCCCCACCTACAGACAGCCCCTTCTGGATATTTAAACTGCCTTGTTCATTCCATTCTCCCCTTCGCCTTGGTCAACACATCTGGAGATTCTCTGCTGTGTTCCTGTTAAAGACTTTGCCCAGCTGACGTCCCTTCTGGTTCCTGATCCTGTTCTTCTGCCCCTGACTATGCTGATCTCTGGTTTCCTGATTACTGGCTTGTCTGACTATCCGCATTGGCTTCCGATCCTGACTTCTGTTTTGACTATGTTTACTGATCTGTACCATTTTTACCATTGCATTAAAATGTGTGGTTTTTACGGCATTTTCTGTCTCAGTCAGATTCATGGTTCCTGACAGTCTGGCAAAAACCATAGCCCAGATTAACCTAATCATATTCTTACTAGGAAAAAGGTGGGCTAGATCTCCCTAATTTGAGGAATTACTACAGAGCAATAGCGTTAACTAGAGTCCTTAAATGGAGACATCTGGCTACTCAAAAAGTTTGGGTATTATTGGAAGGAACTTTGGCTGGCCGTAATTTGGCTTATGCCCCTTGGGTTCCCCAGCCTTACAAAGGTTTCTCTGATTCAACCTCCTTTCTTACCATCCACACAATGAAGCTTTTGGATTCTATAAATTAACAGGGAGCCAAAACTCTGTCTATCCTCTACTTTTGTTAGGTGGCCTCTGCTGGTTCCCCCTGGGTTTATCCTTGTCTTTTTTTAGGTCTTGGGTGATGAATGAAGATACTAAGTTGCCTTAAGTTTTTGCAAGACAGGATTATGTGCCTGTTGGGGGAACTTGTAGATGCAAATGGTAGATTTCATGCCACTAAAAGAAAGCTCTATTTTTGTGAAAAAAAATGATCAAAATGTCATATGAGTACATTGTTACATGACCGCGCAATTGTCATTCAAGGTGTGAAAAGCTGAAAATTGGCCTGGGCAGGAAGGGGGTGAAAGTGCCCGGTAGGCAAGTGGTTAAGCTTGCTTTTTGGGAAGCTTAATGTGGCTTTACACACAAAAAAAGTATTTATCGGCGTATAACATGCACTTTTTTTCCCTTAAAATCAGGGGGACATCGTGGGTGCGTGTTATACGCCGATCCCTGCTGCCTCTGAGGGGAAGGAGGGACCAAGCGCTGCCAAAATAGACTGAGCTGAGTGTACTGTGTACTCGGCTAAGCTTGGCTCTGCTCGGCTCCATTTACAGTCACGCCCAGTCCCGCCATTGGACCTGTGTTATGTCCATCATAGGAGCCGGGCCAAGAGGCGGACTGGGCGGGACTGCGAGACGAGCCAAGAGGAGCTGAGAGGAGCTGAGTACACAGGACATCCGGCTCTGTAATTTTAAACAAGCATGCTGCAAATGACACTGGCCAAGGCTGCAAATGACACTGGGCAAGGCTGCAGATGACACTGGGCGAGGCTGCAGATGACACTGGGCAAGGCTGCAGATGGACACTGATAAGGCTGCATTGTTGGGCATTTAAATGTAAGTTTTTTTCCTTAAACTTCCCTCCTAAAAGTTTTGTTCCTTAAAATTCCCTCCTAAACTTTGGGTGCGTGTTATATGCCGGCGCGTGTTATACGCCGATTAATAAGGTATTTGTCGGAGAAATATCCGCGCTTGTGGTTAATAAACAAAAGCTGCTGAACACTTCCTCTGATGCCAAACACATAAATAAACATAAAAAGTACAAACAAATCTTAGATGTTAATAAATTTTATTCAAATTTTACACAATGTAAGATTCTTTCTATTCCAACATATTCTCACAAATTGCTAAAACACTCCAAAAATTATTCACATTTAACATTTTACAATCCTAAAGCATGTAACAAGAGCTTAATGTTACATTAAGCCAAATGTTTTAGGTAGACATGTGCAGAACGGAAAAATTTGTTTAGTTTTGGATGGATTTGATTTGTTTCGGAATTTGGTTAGTTTAGTTTTGTTTCATTTCATTTAATTTTGTTTCGTTTATTTTTTTTAACGAATTCCAAAATTTCAGAATTGCCTGAACCATATTCGGCCATGAATTCAACACCACATGCCCTCAACATGGGTGGGTGCTTTGGGGCAGTGGGTAGACACGTGCATTTCATTTCGTTCCGAATCAAAATCTGGATTAATTTTTCATTATTCAGAAATTCGGATGCATCTGAATTACAATAGTAACCAATTTAAACGAATCGGAAAGAACGATTAGAATCGAAAAAAAAAGGGGACGAAATTTGAATCAAATCAAATTTGAAAACAAATTCAAATCGAATTAGAAAACAATTTGAAAACAAATTTGAATCGAATTAGAAAAAAATAGGAATCAATTTTCTAAAAAAGAATACTATAAAATAGAATATAAAATAATAAAGCAATAGAATAAGAATAAAATAATAATAAAGAATAGAATAGAATTTAATAGAATGTAATAAAATAAAATAAAATATGACCATCTTCTGAAATTCGAATTTTGAATAGTATAAATTTGAATTCAAGAGTAGATTAGAAAATAATGCAAAACTATGGAAACTAAAATAATGGAAAATAATAGAAACGAAAAACAATAGAACAGAATAGCATAAAACATAATGTATATTACATTTTATTCTATTATGTTCTATTGTTTTTCAATTCTATTCTTTTCTATTATTTTTCTATTCTATTCTAATCTAATCTAATTCTATTCAAATTAGAATTCATTCTATACAAAACTCGAATTTCGAAAGTTGATAATATATATAAAATTTATATATGTAACCATTTTCCGAAATTTGAATTTCATATAGAATGAAATTGAATTAGGATAGAAAAGATTAGAATAGATTAATTTCCTATTCAAATTCGAAAAAAATTTGACCGAATTCAAAAAAAAAAAAAGAAATTAACCACATTCGAAAAAATTCTACCGCATTCTAAAAAGTTAACTATATATAACCCTTTTTTGAAATTCAAATTTTGGATAGAATGAAATTGAATTCAAATAGAAAAGATTAGAATAGAATAGAAAAGAATGGCATAGAAAAAACAATATATATCATATTTTTTTCTATTCTTTTGTATTGTTTTTCTATGCTATTCTTTTCAAAAAAATTCGATCAAATTCAAAAATGTTTTAAAAAAACCAACCACATTTGAAAAAATTCTACCACATTCTAAAAAGAAAACTATATATAACCATCTTCTGAAATTCAAATTTCGTATAGAATGATTTTGAATTCGAATAGAAATGATTAGAATAGAATAGAAAATAATAGAAAAGAATAGCATAGAAAAACAATAGAACAGAATAGAAAAAAATATTATATATATAGAGCTCTCTCTCTCACTATCTATATATATAAATAGAGAGAGAGATAAAGCCATCGTCCAAAATTCAAATTTCGTGTAGAATGAATTTGAATAGAAAAGATTAGAAAAGAATAGCATAGAAAAAACAATAGAACAGAAGAGAATAAAATATAATATATATATATTATATTTTATTCTCTTCTGTTCTATTGTTTTTCTAGTTTATTATTTTCTATTATTTTCTATTCTATTCTAATCTTTTCTATTCAAATTCATTCTATACAAAATTCAAATATAGGAAGATGGTATATTTATATATATAATTTTTTTCTGTTCTCTTCTATTGTTTTTCTATGCTATTCTTTTTCTATTCTAATCTTTTATATTCAAATTCAGATTTATTCTATACGAAACTTGAATTTTGGAAGATGGTTATATAACCATCTTCTGAAATTCGAATTTTGTATAGAATGATTTCAAATTTGAATAGAAAAGATTAGACTAGAATAGAAAATAATTGAAAAGAATAGAATAGAAAAACAATAGAACTGAATAGAATAAAATATAATATATATTATATTTTATTCTATTCTGTTCTTTTGTATATCTTTTCCATTCTCTTCTATTCTTTTTTTATTCTATTCTAATCTTTTCTATTCAAATTGATTCTATACGAAATTCTAATTTTGGAAGCCATCTTAGAATGAATTCAAATTCAATTAGAAAAGATTAGAATAGAAAATAATAGAAATAGAAAAACAATAGAAACGAATAAAATATAATATATATTATATTTTTTCTATTCTGTTCTATTATTTTTTTATGCTATTATTTCCTATTATTTTCTATTCTAATCTTTTCTATATGAATTCAAATTCATTCTATACGAAATTTTGATTTTGGAAGACGGCTTCCGAAATTTGAATATCTTATAGAATTAATTCAAATTAGAATAGAAAAGATTAGAATAGAAAAGAATAGAATAGAAAAACAATAGAACAGAATAGAAATTTTTTTTTTTTTCGGAAGATGGATATATATAATATTTTTTTCTGTTCTGTTCTATTGCTTTTCTATGCTTTTCTTTTCTATTTTTTTTCTATTATAATCTTTTCTATTTAAATTTGATTTCAATCTATACAAAATTCGAATTTTGGAAAATGGTTATACATAGTTTACTTTTTCAAACGCGGTACAATTTTATGGAATGCGGTCAATTTTTTGTTTTTAATTTGATCACATTTTTTTGAATTTGATCAAAGTTTTTCAAATTGGGTCAAATTCGGTCGAATCCCAAAAACGAATGCAACTAAGTTAACTAAACGTATTTAGTTAAATAATGGGTTGAAAAGAAACAAAACTAGCCAAACTTTTTCATCCTGCACATCTCTAGCAGTGGTAGCTCTGCCCCCTCACCCCAAAGCACCTTGTCCCCATGATGGGGACAAGGGCCTCTTCCCCACAACCTTGGGCTGCGGTTGTGGGGGTCTGTGGGCTGTGGGCTTATCGGAATCTGGAAGCCCCCTTTCACCAAAAAAGTGTAACAAGTGAATAAAGACACCATATGAGCTTTTTTACTATTCCTTTATTAACCAGTTCAGCCCCGGAAGGTTTTACCCCCTTTATGACCAGGCCATTTTTGCGATACACCACTGCGTAAAAAACATCCAATAAAAATATCTAAAAAAATCTAATTTCTTCATAAATTTAAGCAAATATGTATTCTGCTATATGGTCTTTGGTAAAAAAAACAAAAAAAAAAACAATAAGTGTATATTGATTGGTTTGCACAAAAGTTATTGCATCTATAAACTATGGGATATTTTTGTTGACTGTTTATTTATTTTTTTATTTTACTAGTAATGGCAGCGATCAATGATTTTTAGTGGGACTGCGACATTGCAGCGTACAAATCTGACACCAAGTGACACTTTTTGGGGGGGAATGCTGTGACTGGAGGAAAACAGAGATCCGTGTTTCTGCTTAGCAGGAACACAAGTTCTCCATTTTTCCTCCCTCACATAATGTTGGTCTGCCTTGTTTACATAAACAGAAGCGCCTTTTCTGCTTTTTCCTCTGAATGATTGCGGGGCCCAATCACAGGAGGAGCGGGTCGACGGCATCGGCGCACTTGCCCCAGACCTCGTGCACGAAATCACGTACCAGAATGTCATTTCGTGCAGCCAGGCCGCCCTGCCACAGTATATATGCAGTGGACGGTCTGGAAGTGGTTTAAAACATGTTTTAGGATGTCCCTGTTTTAGGATGTCCCGGGAAACTCTCCTTGCCTCATTTAATAACCTTTCCAGATGCCCAGATCTCCTTGCCTTTATTTAATAACCTTTCCAGATGCCCAGATCTCCTTGCCTCATTTATGAACCATCACAGAACAATCTCTACATTTCAGTATTTAACTTCTACATTTCACTATTCCGATACTTCCTAATACAGCATGCTGCTCAGTTCTTCAAGCTGATCCAATCAAGAGCTTCTTACTCCATACGACTTTTCAAGAAAAAAAAATTCTTTCATCTCTGTATACTTACCCTCTCTGTTTAGATTCACCTAAGATCGGTCAGTGGTAGGAGTAGTGCAAACATGACCTTCCCAATCTGGATAGAAAGGACTGGGAAGACTTTAAATTCCTCCAGAAATAAATTGATCCATATTAAATTCTTACATAGGATCTCTTCCCAAAGGTCTCCTAGCTGTCCTCATTGTTGGGTAGCAACTGACCCTACTGATAGCTCTTGCATTGGCCCATCTGAGTATACACAAGGATGAGCAGAGACCTCATCACACTAAATTGCTAATTTCATAGTTAATGTATTATGATAAGAAAGAAATCCTTTATTGAAGGGTCTCGCCCTTACCACCCAAAGTGTCTTCCAGGGAACTGTCTGTTAATGATGCCTTGCCTATGTATAAGTTGACCTACATAAATAGAAATTGAAAAAAAATTGAAAAGATTTAGCTGCCTTGGTTGGATCAGTAATGGGTCTACACATGACTCTCCTGGTAAATTGGAGTCTCCTTGTCTCCTTCTTCCCCCTTCCTACCCTGCCCCCTTCTTTCTTCCCCCTTCTTCTTGTCCCTTATTCCAACCTCCCTTATCTGCTGAATTATCTGAAATGAACCATCCAGATTGGCTTACTTGCTATTTGGGGTGCATCACAAATGCTATTTTTGTATACTTATTGCCATATCTTTAATATTGTTTGGTTGTTTATGTTACTTATGCCACATGTAATAATAAATACATCCTAATGTATGAATAAAATAAAAAAATAACACAAAAAAAGGAAAAGGTGCTAAACTTTCATGGATTTTGGGGTGCAAACATGAGTTTTCCACAAAGATTTTCTAATTTAATGATCTTCTTTAGCATTTAAAAAGTCCTATTGATTTAGTAAAAATGGGTTTCTTTTTTTTTTCTACTGTAGGAGATGCTGTATAGAATGATCACCCATCCACCCACTGAGTACAATATATTGCTTATCAACCATAAAGATCCAACGAATACCAAAACCTACATCGGGGTTCCTGTACTTGGGAGAAAAAGGAGAAAATAATTTGGTTAAAATATTTGAACAAGTATTATACATTGCTCATAAATCAAACTAAAACTGCATTTTTTTTCAGATTTTTCTCTATTTGTCAGTTTTTAAAGAATCTGATCTAAATATTTGTAATTTGTTCTAATGAATACCCTTATAGATGCATAAAAGTGGAACACATTTTAGTCACAACGTTATTTTGAGGATAATCAAAGTGTATTGAAACGGCTACATGGGTTACAGTGACCCCTGGTCATGCAATTGTAAGTACAAGTATGAGTCCCTGACATGTTTACATTTTATAAAGGACATTACTAAGAATTTTAAACAACTGAAAATGTCCCGGAAATAAAAAAGTGTCAACGTTTACAATGGTATTTTCATCATGATGCCTGCATCAACTTTAAGTGATAATAAGACCTCATAAGTGCCTCCATAAGGTCCTTGTTCCTCAGGCTGTAGATTAGAGGATTCAGCAAGGGGTTAATGAGGGAAGATATGACTGAAAACAGTTTGTTTAAATTGACCATATCACTAGAAGTGGGAACCAAGTAAATAAAAATTAAAGATCCATAAAAGATGAAGACCACCGTACTATGTGATGAGCAGGTGGAGAATGCTTTCCTCTTTCCAGTCTTGCTACGGATTCTGAGGATGGTACTGAAGATAAAGGCATAGGGAAGAAATGTCAAAAGAAAGGCTCCCAATGCAATACTATTACTTAAAAGGAATACAGCCATTATGTTTATGAAGGGGTCAGTACATGTAATTTGATATAGGTGTGGAAGGTCACAAAAGAAGTTATGGATGGAAGATGTTCTGCAGAAGGACAACCTGAGCAAAAGTAAAGAATGAACCAAAGAGACAGAACATGCTACAACCCAGACCAGAGAGGCCATATGAGCACAGACCCTCCAAGACATCATTAGTTTATAATGTAGAGGGTGGCAGATGGCAATGTAGCGGTCATAGGACATAGCCGAGAGCAAGAAAAGTTCTGAGCAAACAAATGAGATGTAGAAGAAGATTTGGGCTATACAGGCAGGAATAGATATTGAACGTCTTTTTGTGACCAAATCAAAGAGCATCCTTGGTGCGGTCACTGATGAATAGGACATGTCCAGAAATGCCAAGTTGGCAAGAAAAAAATACATTGGGTTGTGCAGATGGTAGTCAGTGAGGACCAAGAAAAAAATAAGAAGGTTTGTGATAAGAGTCATCAGATAAATCAGAAGGAAGAGCACAAAAAGTGCATTCATGGTCAGTGGATGGTCTGATAGACCCACAAGAGTGAAAAAGGAAATCTCTGTCACATTTCTCATATTATTCTTTTTTTTTTCCTCTGTTTAAATTTATAGACAGATCTGAGGTTTAAAATGAAAACCTGTACGGTGTACCTACACATTACACTCAGGTTTACACGTAGGCATTTTTACCAGCGAATGATTTATTCTCATATAAAATGTTGGCATTCCCCTCAGGACAGTTTGCTGGGTTGTAAGAACACAAAGCTGAAAGTCTCATAAAAGGTCTCCTAAGATGTAATTTATAACACCTTGGGAGCCCCTTTTCTATAATTGAGTACAGTCTTTAAAATTTGAATTTAGAATCCACTGAAAGTGTTTTTACCTTTTTGTCAACTGTTTTTTTTATTAGTTAGTGGACAAAGTGATATAAAACACTATAAAAAGAACATTTAAAACATTTTATGAGGGTTGTCGATTAAAAAACGTAGTTGAATCCTAAAGCTGATAGTCAGTAAGGAAAGTAAATAACAACATTACAATGATCGAAAACTGAAGCAGGGGTGGCACTTCCAGATATATATTTATATTACCTGGCAGGGCGGTTAAAACAGCTACAGACATGGATAATACAGTAAAGAGAAGGAGGAGTGGAAAAGTACCTATTGGAAATACTCCAGGTAGAGGGTTTAGTGGTAGGATTGGAGGCACAAACAGCAAGGCTACCTAAAATTAACAGAGAAGGAGGAGAAGGTGTGCCTGTTCAACTATATCATGGTTGTTGCCAACATCCCACAAGTCAGAATATATAAGAGAATTACCCCCGAGAGGTTAAAGGGACTTTAACGGCAACTCATTTAAAATTTAAAATTTATTTTATTGAGTAGAAAAAAATATATATGTATCACAAAAAGAGACATATAACAAAGAAAGGAAAAACAATGTCATACAATCTATAAAAAAACACTATACAACGATATACTGTATATGCAAGGTTGGAACGACTATGTTCAATGGTCTTGCCACGAAATCTTACGCGTTTCGGGACTTAAGTATAATGTCCCTTCATCAGAGACGAAATGTGGATCATAGACCCATGCATGACAGTAACGGAGCATCCACGTCAAAATCGCTACAGTGACAGTGTCAGAAACCCCAGGCCTAGCAGGTGAAACAAAAGACCTGGAAGGGTCGGCTGGCCCAAATCTATCCGCACTGATCCAGCCCACACCTATAAGGGGGCATCCCGCAACTCCACCTCAATAGACTTCAACCAAATCGCAGGTACTAAAAAATACCGTGTCACCAAGGATTTCTGGGTCAGGCCACAACAGTCTGCAACACCAAGAGAGAAAGGAGTATGCTGCCGAGTATGTGCAAGCACAGATCGAACCAGGGCGTTAGCCCTTATACAGGCTGAATAGCAAAGTGTAGTCTGGAGTCTTGGTGAGGCAAGGTTTAATTGCAGAGGCGTCCGGGCCGGTCACCGCCACTTTAGCACCGGAAGGATTTACCCCCTTAATGACCAGGCCTTTTTTTGCGATACAGTACTGCCTCAATTTAACTTACAATTGCGCGGTCATGCGATGCTGTACCCAAGTAAAATTTATGTCCTTTTTTTCCCACAAATAGAGCTTTATTTTGGTGGGGTTTGATCACCTCTGCAGTTTTTATTTTTTGTGCTATAAACAAAAAAAGAGCGACAATTAAAAAATATATATATATATTTTTTACCTTTTGCTATAGTAAATATCCAAAAACAAAATGTAAAAAAAAAACACATTTCTTCATCAGTTTAGGCCAAAATGTATTCTTCTACATATTTTTGGTAAAAAAAATCGCAATAAGCGTATATTGGTCGGTTTGTGCAAAAGTTATCGCGTCTACAAAATAGGGGATAGATTTATGGCATTTTATTTTATTTTTACTAGTAAAGCTGGTGATCAGTGATTTTTAGCGGGACTGCGGCGGACAGATTGGACACTTTTAAAACTTTTTTGGGACCAGTGACATTTATACAGTGATCGGTGCTGTAAAAATGCACTGATTGCTGTGTAAATGACACTGGCAGGGCAGGGGTTAACATTAGGGCGCAATGAAGTGGTTAACTGTGTTCCCTAGGGAGGTTTTTCTAACTGTGGGTCTGACTGGAGAAGGAGAGAGATCGCTGTTCCTAATCACTAGGAACAGCTGACCTCTCTCTCCTCCTCTGTCAGAACAGAGATCTGTTTATTTACATTGACAGATCCCCATTCTGGCTCTCTGTGGAGTGATAATGGGTGGCCAGTGGACACTGCAGCCGCCAGCCACGCCCATCGGCTTTGGCACCGTGGGATCTATTGCATGATGTACAGCTATGGCGATTCACGCAATAGAGCTGTCCCACCGCTGTATAACTGCAATGGATGGTCGGCAAGTGGTTAAGATCCCCATGTTTACAATGGCATGAGTGGTGTGGAAAGAAGCTAAGGGAATAGTAGGGTTTAGGGATATACCCCAGGAAATTTCCATCTGGAATAAGCCATCATTTGAACAGCTGAGAGGAAACCCAGATGGAAGCTTCTGGAAACAGAAAGGTGAGGTTGTATTAGAGCAGTTGTAGGAACACATTTGAATACCGGAATAAACAACATGATATAGCACATAAACATTTGAATAAATATTTTAAATTAAGACATGCCTTGCAGACGCAATTTGGAAAGTAGAATCTTAAGATATCAAAATACCCCCTTATAGGAATTCTGAAGTCACAGAGGCCGAAGGGACTGATATCAATATTGTACTCACTTCTATTACAAGCTAAAATAGGAAAACAACCATCGAGACTGGGCTCACACCATGGCTGCATGTGGCTCCCAGCAGGGGTCTGGTGTATCCAGGTTCGCCATATCAGGTCCGATTTCAGTCCAAATTTTTGACTGAATTCAGGCCTGAAATGGACTGAAAGACGCACAGGGCTCCTGTGCAAATTTGCCCCGGAGCTGCAGTGGAGATATGTGAACCGGCTCCATAGAGAGACTGTCAATATCTCCTGCTATTGCAAATTGAATATAGGGAAACCCCATCCAATTTGCAATGGTGTGATCCCGGCCTCAAAGTAAGTGACAAATGGCAGGCTTTGATCCCAGAAATAACAGATATGAAATGGGAGGAGATATGCTCCTCGCACTTGTTGGTATCCCCAATAGATAATAACAAGATTACACAATTGTATATAATGCACCAGATATATCTTAGCCCCATTAGACTATATAAAATGGGTAAAAGTCCAACATTAGAATGTTTGCGATGTCATCAAGATGAAGCGGATTTCGGACATTTGATTTGGTCATGTAGGGAGGTAATGGGATATTGGAGTAATAAAAAAAATTATCTGAAATGATTAAAAGACCGGTGCCTTGTACCCCTGAAGTATGTGTGTTGGGGGTGTCTAATGATGAAGAATGGTCAGGACATGAAAAAGATCTTTTTGTAAAAAAACACTTTTTTAGGCTCGAAAGCAAATTGCTAAAAGATGGATGCCAGTTATAACTCCTTCTATCAGAGAATGGATGAATGCAGCTAATCATATCTTAGCATATGAAAAAGTTATATATGAAAGTAGGGGAAACCTACAGAAATATCAGAAAATTTGGAGTAAATGGTGTAGTATGGAAGGGACTAGTGAGAGATGAACAAAATAATTAATGTAGAAAATTGTAAATGTAATTTTTATCATTATGTATGTTTTTGATATGTAAAAAAAAAAAAGAAGGAAAGTAAAAATTTTCCAGGATGAACACAGTTTGGTAGAAGCAACAACAGTCCCAAATTCAGAAACATAAGACACAGATAGCTGTCTTAAGGCTAGTTTACACTTTGCTTCAAAACAAGGCTTCGGACAGGCTTTGTTAAAGCTCTCTGAACATCAGTCAAAGCTCCTGTCACTAAATAAAATGGCTAGCTTACAGTCCTGTTTACACCTTGCTTTTGCTTGGTGCTTCAGTGGGGCTTTGATGAGGCTTCCATGAGGCTTTGGTGGGCCTTCGATGAGCCTTCGGTGGAGCTTCAATGAGCCTTTGGGGAGACTTTGATGAGGCTTTGTGGGGCTTCAATGAGGCTTCAGTGGGGCTTCAATCAAGCTTTGCCATAGACTTTTATGGAGGCTTTGAAGATGCTTTGAAGCACAACTAAAGCGACATAGGGTAAAATTTTGATGCATGGCTGAAGCAAACACAGCAAAGCAAAAGCAAGGTGTAAACTGTAAGCTAACCATTTTATCAACAGGAAATATAGCAGGAACACAAGATCTCCATTTTTCCTCCATCACATAATGGTGGTCTGCCTTGTTTACATAAGCAGAACTGCTGTTCTGCCTTTTCCTCTGAACGATTGTGGGGTCCAACCACAGGGGGAGTGGGTCTGCGGCACCACACATGCCTCAGACCTTGTGCACAAAATCACATAACGGAATGTCATTTTGCGCAGCTTTGCCGCCCTGCCGCAGTATATATGTGGTCGACGGTCCAGAAGCGGTTTAAAAAATATTTCAGGAGTCCCTGTTTTAGGATGTTTAATAACCTTTCCAGATGCCGACATCCCCTTGCCTCATTTATGAACCATCACAGAACAATCTCTACATTTCAGTATTTAACTTCTACATTTCACTTACTTAGTCGGAATGTTATTCCGATACTTCCTAATACAGCATGCTGCTCGGTTGTTCAAGCTGATCCAATCAAGAGCTTCTTACTCCATATGACTTTTCTTTCATCTCTGTATACTTATCCTCTCTGTTTAGATTCACCTAAGATTGGTCAATGGTAGGAGCAGTGCAAACGTGACCTTCCGTTATGTTGGGTGAATGTTGAGTGAATGTTGAGTGAATGTTCAAGTCATGACACAAGATCCCGTTTTCACAAACATATTATGTCTTATGTCACCCGGAGAAGAAGAAAAACGTGACATGTCCCTCTTTTGTTTCTCTGAATAGTGAATGTTTGGTGAATGTTGGGTGAATGTTGGGTGAATGTTCAGTGAATGTTCAGTGAATGGTAAATGTTGGGTGAAAGTTCAGGGAAATTTGGGTGAATGTTCAGTGAATGGCGAATGTTGGGTGAATGTTTGGTGAATGTTGGGTGAATGTTGGGTGAATGGTGAATGTTGGGTGAAAGTTCAGGGAAATTTGGGTGAATGTTCAGTGAATGGCGAATGTTGGGTGAATGTTTGGTGAATGTTGGGTGAATGTTGAGTGAATGTTCAAGTCATGACACAAGATCCCGTTTTTATGTCTTATGTCACCCGGAGAAGAAGAAAAACGTGACATGTCCCTCTTTTGTTTCTCTGAATAGTGAATGTTTGGTGAATGTTGGGTGAATGTTGGGTGAATGTTCAGTGAATGTTCAGTGAATGGTAAATGTTGGGTGAAAGTTCAGGGAAATTTGGGTGAATGTTCAGTGAATGGCGAATGTTGGGTGAATGTTTGGTGAATGTTGGGTGAACAAATGTGTTGGGTGAATGTTGGGTGAATGTTCAGTGAATGTTCAGTGAATGGTGAATGTTTGGTGAATGTTGGGTGAATGGTGAATGTTGGGTGAAAGTTCAGGGAAATTTGGGTGAATGTTCAGTGAATGGCGAATGTTGGGTGAATGTTTGGTGAATGTTGGGTGAAGGTTTGGTGAATGTTGGGTGAATGTTGGGTGAATGTTCAGTGAATGTCATGCAATGCTGTACCCAAGTAAAATTTATGTCCTTTTTTTCCCCACAAATAGAGCTTTATTTTGGTGGTGTTTGATCACCTCTGCAGTTTTTATTTTTTGTGCTATAAACAAAAAAAGAGTGACAATTAAAAAATATATATATATATTTTTTACCTTTTGCTATAGTAAATATCCAAAAACAAAATGTAAAAAAAAACACATTTCTTCATCAGTTTAGGCCAAAATGTATTCTTCTACATATTTTTGGTAAAAAAAATCGCAATAAGCGTATATTGGTCGGTTTGTGCAAAAGTTATCGCGTCTACAAAATAGGGGATAGATTTATGGCATTTTATTTTATTTTTACTAGTAAAGCCGGTGATCAGTGATTTTTAGCGGGACTGCGGCGGACAGATTGGACACTTTTAAAACTTTTTTGGGACCAGTGACATTTATACAGTGATCGGTGCTGTAAAAATGCACTGATTGCTGTGTAAATGACACTGGCAGGGCAGGGGTTAACATTAGGGCGCAATCAAGTGGTTAACTGTGTTCCCTAGGGAGGTTTTTCTAACTGTGGGTCTGACTGGAGAAGGAGAGAGATCGCTGTTCCTAATCATTAGGAACAGCTGACCTCTCTCTCCTCCTCTGTCAGAACAGAGATCCGTTTATTTGGTGAATGTTGGGTGAATGTTGGGTGAATGTTCAGTGAATGTTCAGTGAATGGTGAATGTTGGGTGAATGGTGAATGTTGGGTGAAAGTTCAGGGAAATTTGGGTGAATGTTCAGTGAATGGTGTTGGGTGAAAGTTCAGGGAAATTTGGGTGAATGTTCAGTGAATGGTGAATGTCCAGTGAATGGCGAATGTTGGGTTAATGTTTGGTGAATGGTGAATGTTGGGTGAATGTTTGGTGATTGGATTCTCCAATCTTCTCCCTGTTTCTGAAGCAAAACAGCTGAGATGGCAATTTCTGAAGCATGCACTTGCCAAGCAAATGGTGCCTGTTTATCCACTGTCCCTGCTAATGCAGGGGCTGACTGCAAATCATTTTTCAACATTTCAAAAGATTTTTGCTGGACTTCCGTCCAGGGACCAAACTCATTATCCTCTGTATGTTTTAACAAGTCATATAGCGGTTTTGCCTTCTCTGCCAATGACTCGATAAGATCTTTGGAAAAATTTACCAAATCCAAAAATTGTCTCAATGCTTTGAATGTTGTTGGTACAGGTAAAGATGCAATAGCCTCTATACGTTCCTGTAAAGGCTGCTTCTTCCCCGGACCAATCAAAATTCCTAGAAATTTTACCTCTCTTTTCATGAGCTGAACTTTGCGTGTATTCAGCTTGAGACCTTCTTCTTGCAGAAGTGTCAACAATTCTGCCAGGAGAGTCAAATGCTCCTCCTCATTTTCACTTGAAAGAAGTATGTCATCTACATACTGAATAAAACAATCGGGTCTAGAGAACCCCGATAAAACATTTGCCAATGCCTGATGAAATATAGATGGCGAACTGCGATAGCCTTGTGGAAGTCTATTAAAAACATATTGGACATTTTTGAAAACAAATATATATTGACAGCTTTTGGCCAAAAGAATGCTAAAAAATCAGTTTGAAATGTCTAGTACAGAAAACACTTTTGCATTAGTGTTTAATTGCGACGTGATATCTGGTGTTTGCGCTACAATAGACGAACAACATGGTACGTATTTGTTTAGCATTCTTAAGTCAATCAAAAGTCTGTATGCACTGGGGTCATCTCGTTTAGCCACAACCCATAAAGGATTATTTGTCATAGAATTTGCTTTCCTGATGATACCCTGTTCAAAAAACTCTTGAATGATCATTGAGACAGGTTCATCAGAATCTGGTGGTAATTTGTATGGCTTCACAAATGGATGAACCTTGCCCTCAATGTTAACAACAATATCTTTAAATAGACCAACCTCGTTCTTTTTCTGACTCCAAAGTTTTTTGTGGGACTATACCACTTGTTTTAACTTCAAATGCTCTCCTGTATCAGGCCATTTGTAATCCGTGTCAACTGCTTCTGTCAAACAGATGCTTCCCACTTCTGAATAATCGGCTGGATCAATTACCACAGGCTTACAATTAGCTGAACCTTTCTACATTGCCTAAATCAATAATCCACCCTCTTTGAAACAAAATATCGGTTCCAATGATATTTTCAGATCCCTTATGGAACCACATGTCTATTTCAGTTTGCAAAAAACTTGGGATTTCAAAAGAAATTTTTTTATACATTTTAACTTGAGAATCACCTGTTCCATTAAATCCAACAACTTTACAAATCGCTGCATCCGATAAAACAGGTAATTTCAAACCAGTGCCACTAATCTGAGCACCTGTGTCTAAAAGAGTTCTCACTTTTTGTCCATTAATTTTGGCTTTTAAATAAGAACGGCTACTCTTGTCTAGAAATATAGGAGCCATATAAACTAAAGAGTAGGAAACTATTTCTTTTTCCTCTATATGTCATGGGGAAGCCAATATTGGCTGTCTCCCACTGTTGTCCCTGGTTGATTGTGCATTCATATTCATACCAATCTCTCTTAGCTCTTTCCTCAGAGGAGCGTAAGGAGAAAACGTTTTAACTTCTTCTGCTGAAGGTGGGACAGAAGGTTTAGTGGATATCAATTTTCTTTCCCAATGTTTTTCAACTCAATATATTTAAAATACTTCCTAAACTGAGATTTCTAATGGCCAAGCTTTTGACAAAGAAAAACAAGTAATTGTCCTTTTATGATCAAACTGTCTTACCCTGTTGTTCCTGAAGGTAGCAGTATCACCTCCTTTAACATTAGTCTGAATGTCTCTGTCAAAATTGCTATTCTGAATGACAGAAATCTTGGATTTTAAATTACTCCGCTTTAATTGTCTTCTTACAAGATCTATGACTGAAGTTGCTTCATTCAGAGTTTCTTTTTGACTAGCTAATGCCATTGATGCAGTATTTAAGTATGTAAATTTTCGAACAAATGCCCTTATTAATGCAGAAATCTCATCTTCCACTGCATATATTTTGAATAAAAAAAAAAAAAAGAAAAAATGATAAAAGGAACTAAAACACTCTGCTGACAAATATAATTAGCAGACTAAAGGCAGAATTAAGCCCTGTCTTAGTGGATCTACAGACAATTGCTAACACCAAATATAATGGGTGTGTTCCTCTGAATTCATGGGACATATGACAAAAAAACAGAGAAAAAGGTGAATTCTTCAATGAGGAACATGCAGTAGTCAGATCATGAAAATATTATTTATTGAAAAAAACTCACTATAAACACCAATCCAGAAAAAGATATCCTGAAAAAACAGGTACCATCACCAATTTAAAAATGACAATTTAAAAATGACAACTAGGTCATACACAGATGCAGATGGCCACCTAACCAAACCAACCAATCACACCACATATATAAACTCATGCATGATAATGTGATACAGAGGATTGCAATTGGATATACTGATAGGCTAGAGTCCATAGATACCAGGAAACAGCAACAAGTAGCGTTGAGGGTTCCCTGGATAGTGTTAGGTAGCTGACGTGGTCGGCCCAGTAGGGATCTTTAGGGAACGGGGAACCCAGGACAATTCACTGGGAGGGAGGAGGGGAGGGGGAGAGAGCGGCCCTTCAGGTGGAAGCCAGGGACAGAGGGACCAGGGGCTAGCTCAGCAACGGCTGAGAAGATATGCAAGGGTACACAACTGTGTAATGGAAGTCTCTCTGATTGAGTAGTGGTTCACAACACTGGAGGCCAAATCTGGTGAGAGGACAGAAGATGAAGATATAAGAGGCTGGGGAGTGGTGAAGTAGGGGCCTGGGACAAGCTGGATGGCCTACTGGATGGACCGGGTAGCATGTGGTGGACACCAGGTGATGATAGAGAATAACCGTCCCCAGCTGGGGATATGAACAGGTAAGGTCTCACCCGGAGCTGGCTGCGGTCCACGTCAGGAGCAGAAAGTGGAGCTCTCACCAACTCCCAGTTGCACAAAGTTCTGTCCCTTAGGAGAGCATCCTCAGTAGGTATCCAGTAGCGGTGTCTTGAGAATGAGGTAGATAGGAAGGTGAATGCAGCAAACAACACCGACTCTCCTCACACAGTGAGCTCCCCTCGTGCTGTTCCCGCGGGCTGATTCAAACAGCCCATACGTTCCTGGGCCAATGGTGTCAGGGCTGGTAGGTGGGACTGCAAGTCTGAGGGAGCGCTATGGACAGCGTGATGGCGTCATGCTGACGCGTTTCATCCGTAACTTGGATTTCATCAGAGCTCCACTTTCTGCTCCTGACGTGGACCGCAGCCAGCTCCGGGTGAGACCTTACCTGTTCATATCCCCAGCTGGGGACGGTTATTCTCTATGATCACCTGGTGTCCACCACATGCTACCCGGTCCATCCAGTAAGCCATCCAGCTTCAATCAGAGAGACTTCCATTACACAGTTGTGTACCCTTGCATATCTTCTCAGCCGTTGCTGAGCTAGCCCCTGGTCCCTCTGTCCCTGGCTTCCACCTGAAGGGCCGCTCTCTCCCCCTCCCCTCCTCCCTCCCAGTGAATTGTCCTGGGTTCCCCGTTCCCTAAAGATCCCTACTGGGCCGACCACGTCAGCTACCTAACACTATCCAGGGAACCCTCAACGCTACTTGTTGCTGTTTCCTGGAATCTATGGACTCTAGCCTATCAGTATATCCAATTGCAATCCTCTGTATCACATTATCATGCATGAGTTTATATATGTGGTGTGATTGGTTGGTTTGGTTAGGTGGCCATCTGCGTCTGTTTCTGTCCTAGTTGTCATTTTTAAATTGGTGATGGTACCTGTTTTTTCAGGATATCTTTTTCTGGATTGGTGTTTATAGTGAGTTTTTTTCAATAAATAATATTTTCATGATCTGACTACTGCATGTTCCTCATTGAAGAATTCACCTTTTTCTCTGTTTTTTTGGCATATATTTTGAATGCCTTTGAAAATGTTTCACTGAAATGAAACGGATCATCATTTATTGAAACTCTTAAAGAGTCCAATATTTCATCTGTTGGAGTTTCCTCTCCCATAATGCACAGTAATAACTGACGCAATCTTTCAGATACATCACTATGAACTTCAGATCCATGATTATCAAGATAAGGTGATTTGATTAAACATATAATTAGGAACCCATAAACAGAAAATGTTATTCTTTTGCTCATTACTCAAGTTGAAACGATCACAAAAACTTTCAAAGACATCCCCATTGTAAAAAGCATCTGCTCTTGAATCATAATGCGGGATATCTTTCAAAATTTTCATCAACTGATCATGTATTTGCAACTTAAGCTTAGACGCTTTATCTAATAACTTCTGCTTTCTCAAATCTGTTTCACTTGGTTCGTCCTCTTCATTTGAAATATCGAGAATATAAGACATCTTTGCTGCGTCTGACGATTTCTTACTATCTCTTGTTGTAATTACCAAAATATTTTTGTTTTTTGAAATTTTAACATTTTGCTGTTCCATTTCACTCTCTAAATGCTCAATATAGGTACAAAAAATGTCACAGTTTGAACAACTGGGTTCAATAGATACATTTGTGTAATTTCTGTTACACTTTGACTTCCTGACTTATTCACTACACAAATCATTTGTTTTTCTGGCATATCAAAAACCAGTGAATTAAAAACCGTAACTACCTTCATGACATTACTTTTTTTTCCTTTGTTTTAGCTAATGTGAATCTAACCTTACCAATTTCAGTATTTGCCTGAAAACATTGCTGAAACATAGATTTCCACAAACCAGCATCTGATACATGATTGGCTAAACCTTCAAACTCCAAATGACTTTCATTAGCTAAGCAATCTACAAAATCCATAGTTTTCTACTCACCGGATATAAAACTGTTTCCGTTTTGCCCTGAACTCGATTAACAGTCAAGACTTCTGATTTCCACTTGAAATTCTCAGGTCTTTACAATCATCAATCAATTTTTCCTCTAGGTTCGTTCAATATTTGCGAATGTTAATTTCTGTTCATCACCTTCTCCCCTCTGATCAAAGGAAGGATGTGGAAAAAAAAACTTCCGCCAAGTTGATAATGGCTGGCTGGCCAATGTAAGAATAACTTAATATTGCAAAAGCTTTGAAATGATGATTGTGAGACAAATTTCTTAATTATATCTGAGTCAGCTTAAATCAAACTGTGTGATTTATTGTACACACAAAAATAGGAAAATAAGTACAATAGTTGTACATTAATACAAAATAAACGTGGCTTCAGATAAGTTCAAAGATATGAAATAAAGTTGCTTCTAAGTAAAGTTAAATACATTTGCTCCTGGTCTTCTTGGATTTTAAAGATGGCCAATTAAACTTTTGTATGCTGAAGAGCAGCTGAAGAAAGTCTGTGTGCTTTTGAAGATGGATGAAAGGAGAAAGAGACTCCCTGGCTTCCAGCTAAAGCCTTTTATAAACTTTAGCATTCTTTGGTTGAAAAATGCGCCCAAAAATATAAATTCTGAATACTCCTACTCCTCTCTTCCAAGGGTGGGGGTCAAGAGAGTAGAAATATGAGACCAACATCTGGCTTAACTTTAAACACAGGAAACGGGTGAGGGGCAGCCAGACTGCCTTAGAATGCATCTTTCAAACAAAATATCAGTTACGTAGAAAAACCTTTTAAAAACATATATAAGATTTATAATCTCCATCAAATGTCTCAACAGCTTCTAGAGATTGAGAAATTAGTTCACCATCTTTAAACCATTGGCTCAATAGACTCACATTCAGACTGATAAAGGAAAACTCTGCAGAGATATATATATATACAGTATATATATATATTTTAAGCCAAATTAAATTTTGAATGTTAAGAATATAACAGTCTCGGCCTTATCACCCAAAGTGTCTTTGAGGGAACTGTCTGTTAATGATGCCTTGCCTATGTATAAGCTGACCTACATAAATAGAAATTGAAAAAAAAATGTGGAAAGATTTAGCTGCCTTGGATGGATCAGTAATGTGCCTACACATGACTCTCCTGGCAAATTGGAGTCTCCTTGTCTCCTTCTTCCCCCTTCCTACCTTGCCTCCTTCATTCTTCCTTCTTGCCCCTTTTTCCAACATCCTTTATCTGCTGATTTATCTGGAATGAACCATCCAGATTGGTTTACTTGCTATTTGGGGTGCCTCACAAATGCTGTTTTTGTATACTTATAGCCATACCTTTAATATTGTTTGGTTATCTATGTTACTTATGCCACATGTAATAATAAATAAATCCTTATGTATAAATAAAATAAAAAAATAACACACACAAAAAAGAAAAGGTGCTAAACTTTGATGGATTTTGGGATACACTCCTCAGAAAACATGATTTTTACATAAAACTTTTCTAATCTAATGGTCTTCTTTGGCATTTAAATAGTCCTATTGATTTAGTAAATATGGTTTTCCTGTACTTGGGAGAAAAAGGAGAAAAAGGAGAAAATAATTTGGTGAAAATATTTGAACAAGTATTATACATTGCTCATAAATCAAACTAAAACTGCATTTTTTTAAAATTTTTCTCTATTATCTATTTCTGGATCAACTTTAAGTGATAATAAGACCTCATTAGTGTCTCCATAAGGTCCTTGTTCTTGAGGCTGTAGATCAGAGGATTCAGCAATGGGTTAATGAGGGAAGATATGACTGAAAACAGTTTGTTTAAATTGACCATATCACTAGAAGTGGGAACCAAGTAAATAAAAATTACAGATCCATAAAACATGAAGACCACCGTAATATGTGATGAGCAGGTGTAGAATGCTTTCTTCTTTCCAGTCTTGCTACGGATTCTAAGGATGGTACTGAAAATAAAGACATAGGGAAGAAATGTCAAAAGAAAGACTCCCAATAAAATACTACCACTTAATAAGAATACGGCCATTATGTTTATGAAGGGGTCAGTACATGTAATTTGATATAGGTGTGGAAGGTCACAAAAGAAGTTATGGATGGAAGTTGTTCTGCAGAAGGACAACCTGAGCAAAAGTAAAGTATGAACAAAAGAGATGGAATATCCTCCAACCCAGACCAGAGAGGCCATACGAGCACAGACTCTCCAAGACATAATTAGTTTGTAATTTAGAGGGTGGCAGATGGCAATGTAGCGGTCATAGGACATAACTGAGAGCAAGAAAAGTTCTGAGCAAGCAAAGGAGGAGTAGAAGAAGACTTGGGCTATACAGGCAGGAATGGATATTGAACGTCTTTTTGTGACCAAATCAAAGAGCATCCTTGGTGCAGTCACTGAGGAATAGGACATGTCCAGAAATGCCAAGTTGGCAAGAAAAAAATACATTGGGTTGTGCAGATGGTAGTCAGTGAGGATCAAGAAAAAAATAAGAAGGTTTGTGATAAGAGTCATCAGATAGATCAGAAGGAAGAGCACAAAAAGTGCATTCATGGTCAGTGGATGGTCTGATAGACCCACAAGAGTAAAAAAGGAAATCTCTGTCACATTTCTCATATTATTCTTTTTTTTTTTCTCTGTTTAAATGTATGGATAGATCTGAGGTTTAACATTAAAAACTGTACGGTGTACCTACACATTACACTCAGGTTTACATGTAGGCATTTTTACCAGTGAATGATTTATTCTTATATAAAATGTTGGCATTCCCCTCAGGACAGTCTGCTGGGCTGTAAGAACCCAAAGCTGAAAGTCTCATAAATGGTCTCGTAAGATGTCATTTATAACACCTGGGGAGCCTCTTTCAATAATTGAGAAAATTTGAATTTAGAATCCACTGAAAGTATTTTTACCTTTTTGTCACCTGTTTTATTTATTGGTTAGTGGACAGAGTGATATAAAACATTATAAAAGGAGCACTACTTTTCTTTTTGCCTCCATCATTTTGTAGCTAAATTTTATAAGGGTTGTCAATTAAAACATAGTTGAATCCTACAGCTGATAGTCAGTAAGGAAAGTAAATAACAACATTACAATGATCAAAAACTAAATCCAGATATATATTTATATTAACTGGCAGGGCAGTTAAAACAGCTACAGACATGGATAATACAGTAAAGAGGAGGAGTTGAAATATACCTATTGGAAATACTCCAGGTAGAGGATTTAGTGGTAGGATTGGAGGCACAAACAGCAAGGCTACCTAAAATTAACCACTTCAGCCCCGGAAGGATTTACCCCCTTAATGACCAGGCCATTTTTGCAATACAGTACTGCGTCACTTTAACTGACAATTGCGCGGTCGTGCTCCGCTGTACCCAAGTAAAATTTATGTCCTTTTTTTCCCACACATAGAGCTTTTTTTTGGTGGTATTTGATCCCCATTCTGCCTCTCTGTGGAGCGATCGCGGGTGACTGGTGGAAATCGCAGCCGCTGGCCACGTGCATTGGCTCTGGCGCCAAGGGATCTATTGCATAACTTATAGCTAGGGTGATTCGTGCAATAGAGCTGAACTGCCGCCGTATAACTGTGGTGGCTGGTCAGCAAGTGGTTAAGATCCCCATGTTTACAATGGCACGAGTGGTGTGGAAAAAGCTAAGGGAATAGTAGGGTTTAGGGATATTCCCCATCTGGAATAATCCATCATTTGAACAGCTGAGAAGAAACCCAGATGGAAGCTTCTGGAAACAGAAAGGTGAGGTTGTATTAGAGCAGTTGTATGAACATGGAACTATGCGAACATTTGAATACCTGAATAAACAACATGATTTATCACATAAATATTTTTATAAATATTTAAAATTAAGACATGCCTTGCAGACGCAATTTGGCAGGTAGAATATTAAGATATCAAAATACCCCCTTATAGGAATTCTGAAGTAACAGAGGCAGAAGGGACTGATATCAATATAGGCAGACAACCATTGAGACTGGGTTCACACCATCGCCATATCCAATTCGCAATGGTGTGATCCTGGCCTCAAAGTAAGAGACAAATGGCAAGTTTTGATCCCAGAAATAACAGATAAGGAATGGGAGGAGATATGCTCCTCACACTTGTTGGTGTCGCCAATAGATAATAACAAGATTACACAATTGTATATAATGCACCAGATATATCTTAGCCCCATTAGACTATATTATTATTATTATTATACGAGATTTATATAGCGCCAACAGTTTACTCAGCGCTTTACAATGTATAAGGGGGACAACACAATTACAGTACAATACAAAAGGTACAGGAGGGCCCTGCTCGTAGAGCTTACATTCTAAAAGGGAGGGGGTGGTGGTACAAAAGGTAATAGCTGCAAAGAATGATTTGATGGGGGTGGCTCAGGGACAGTTATGTG
The DNA here is from genome assembly GCA_037952835.1 of Lithobates septentrionalis. Classification (NCBI taxonomy): domain Eukaryota; kingdom Metazoa; phylum Chordata; class Amphibia; order Anura; family Ranidae; genus Lithobates; species Lithobates septentrionalis. Next base: position 499,879 of record JBBDGP010002710.1, read on the forward strand.
GGTGTGGGATAGGCTTCCCTGAATAAATGAGTTTTCAAATGGGTAGAAGGCCAACATCAGAATGGATGAATGCAGCTAATCATATCATAGCATATGAAAAAGTTATATATGAAAGTAGGGGAAACCTACAGAGATATCACAAAATTTAGAGTAAATGGTGTAGTATGGAAGGGACTAGTGAGAGGTAGATTAGATAAACAGAATGATTAATGTAGAAAATTGTAAATGTCATTTTTATTATTATATATGTTTTTGATATGTAATAAAGAGTATGAGAAAGTAAGAAAAAAGAAAAAAAGACGGAAAGTAAAAATTTTCCAGGATGAACACAGTTTGGTAGAAGCAACAACAGTCCAAAATTCAGAAACATAAGACGCAGGTAGCTGTCTTAGGGCTAGTTTACACTTGTTTCAAAACAAGGCTTCGGACAAGCTTTGTTAAAGCTCTCTGAACACCAGTCAAAGCTCCTGTCACTAATTAAAATGGTTAGCTTACAGTCCTGTTTACAACTTGCTTTTGCTTGGTGCTTCGGTGGGGCTTTGATGAGGCTTTGATGAGGCTTTGGTGAGGCTTCGATGGAGCTTTGACGAGGCTTTGGCGGGGCTTCGATGAGGCTTTGGTGGGGCTTGGATGAGTCTTTGGTGGAGCTTCGATGAGCCTTTGGTGGGGCTTCGATGGGGCTTCAATGAGGCTTTGGTGGAGTTTCAATGAGCCGTTGGTGAGGCTTCGATGAAACTTTGGTGAGGCTTCGTGGGGCTTCAATGAGGCTTCAGTGGGGCTCCAAGCGAGCTTTGCCATAGACTTTATTGGAGGCTTTAAAGATGCTTTGAAGCACAACTAAAGCAACATGGGGTATAATTTTTGAAGGAAAGCCGAAGCAAAGCACAGCAAGGCAAAAGCAAGGTGTAAACAGGACTGTAAGCTAACTATTTTATTTAGCGACAGGAACTTTGAATGGCATTCAGAGAGCTTTAACAAAGCCTGTTTGAAGTCTTGTTTTGAAGCAAGTATAAACTAGCCGTTAATGTGTGTTGAAGTTGTAGCAAGTGTAAATGAGTCCTAACTGAAAATCATTAGAGATTCATTCCTTACATTGGGGTGGCTAATAATTGGTAAGTGGTCAATGAACGGAAGCACCAAGAAGCCTACAACTGGAGACATGACATCACAGAGAGGTGTCATTTTAAAAATAAATAGAGCTGCAGCCCTTAGGTATGGAGTGGTAAAAACTGTCCAAGTTTGAAGGCCGCAACAACACCCCTAAAAGTGAAGCCAGAAACCTTCTTAAGAAAACTTTGTGCTGCAGCCCTTAGGTTTGGGTGTGGAAAATGAACACATCATCATAGTTAGAAGGCAGCACAATGGACCAAAATGCAGAGTCAGAAGTCACAGTGAGAAGTCTTTGTAAACAATCCATAACTTCAGCACTTCTAAACTTTATGGGTTTTTATTTGGTCAACAAACTTTTGTTTTAGATGTTTCACAAAAAATATAGAATACAATCCATTAGAAGATTAATAATATTAATCATTGATGAAAGGACCTGTATTGTTACTTATAACTCTACTTCCACCTCACCTCTTCCTTTCTCTGTCGGGGTGCCCTCAAGGTTTTGTTCTTGGACCTCTCCTATTCTCGATCTACACCTCCTCCCTGGTCAGCCTCACATGGCTTCCAATACCATCTCTATGCTGAGGACACCCACATTTATCTCTCTACCCCTCAGCTCACTCCTTCAGTCTTTTCACGCATCATTAATTTGCTAAAAGATATATTAGCCTGGATGTCGCACCAATTCCTCAAACTCAATCTATACAAAATCAAACTCAACCCATCCCTGCATGCCAAGAATCTAGGTGTAAACCTGGACTCTGAACTCTCCTTTCGGCCCCACGTCCAATCACTGTCCAAATCTTTCTGCCTCAACCTCCGCAACATCTCAAAATACGCCCCTTTCTAACCACTGACACATCAAAGCTCCAAGTTCACTCCCTGGTCATCTCTCGCCTCGACTACTGCAACTCCCTCCTCATTGGCTTACCTTTAAATAGGATATCCCCCCTTCAGTCCATCATGAATGCTGCTGCCAGACTCATGCACCTTACCATAACTCTTTGTCTACTACTCCTCTCTGTCAATCCTTCCACTGACGTCCGCCCACCCAACAGATGTAATTTTAAAATACTAACACTAACAATAACTTACAAAGCCATCCACCATGCTGCCCCCAGCTAAATGGGTAGCCTAGTCTCAAAATACCAACCTAATCGTTCTCTTCGTTCCTCCCAAGACCTCCTGCTCTCAAGCTTCCTCATCACCTCCTCCCTTGCTCACCTCCATGACTTTTCCTGAGCCTCTCCCATTCTATGAAACTCCCTAACCCAATCTGACCAATTATCTCCTACTCTGTTTGCTTTTAGATGATTCCTGAAAACCCTCCTCTTCAGAGAAGTCTATGCTGCCCACACCTACCAACTGTACTTTTTTTTCTCCATCAGCCCATCCCCTACAGTCATTACCTTTTGTATCACTTGACTCTCCCTCTTAGATTGTAAGCTCTAATGAGCAGGGCCCTCTGATTCCTCCTGCATTGAATTGTATTGTAACTGTACTATTTGCCCTCATGTTGTAAAGCGCTGTGCAAACTGTTGGCGCTATATAAATCCTGTGTAATAATAATAATACTTAAAGATACACTAGAGGCATATAGTAAGGGGAAATCAAAGATGAAGGTACCAAAATTAGAGCACTAGTTGATAAGTTGACCACGTTTCCTGTGGTCAGTCAAGACAATGAATGGGTGGAGCTGATGATCTTTTTAGAGCTACTATTTATTTCAAAGTTTTATTTCTGTAATGTGGTTATGACTAAGGCCTTATAGGCTGAAACGTGTCAACTGACTTAATCTGTGTTTGTTCACTGTGGCTATTCAATAAAATGAAGAAATTTTAAGAGCAACAACCGGAGTGTGGATAATTTTTTCTACATTACTCTACTCAGCTAGGGATTGTGGATTGAGCACCTGGGAGCTCTGCTATCTATGTGTTGTATGGGTAGTAATACTGACTATTCTATTTATACAGGAGACATGCGCACAGCCGAAAAGTTTATTTTTTTAGTTTTCGTTTCATTCGTTTTTTTTGTAGTTTCTCAGATGCTTCGCTATGATCGAAATTTTTTATTTACTTCAGACAAATTGGAATGTGTTACGCTCCACTTGTTTAGATGCAGTATTAGTTATTTCTTTAATTTGTAAAATTCTGAAATTCTAAAATCCGAAAATCCAAAAAAATCGAAAGCACGATAATCCGAATATTAAAAAAAAATCCAAAATAATAACAAACTACTAATAACTAACTATTAAATTATAGGTATTGGAACTTCCTTTAAAACTTGGCTGTTAGTGAATGTAACCAATACGAATTCCTCCAAAGTTACGAATTATTCAAAATAAAGAATGCTGCATCTAAACATATGGAACGTAACAGCTAGACTGCCTAGCGTTGTGGGTGTTGATTTCATCTGGAAGAATGTTTTTGGTGTAGGTTTCATGGGCACAATTAACACCCAAAGACCAATCTTTCTGCACCTGTTTGACAGTTGCATATAATTAAAATTTTTGACAGCAAGGCCAATTCTTGCTTTCACCAAGAGTACCTCTATAGGGTTACAATGTGAAGGCACCACAGACACCCATAAACCAATTTTTCCACACCTGTTTGACAGGTGCATATCATTTACATTTTTTACAGCAAGGCCAATTCTTGCTTTCATCAGGAGTAGATCAATAGGGTCAAAGTGTGAAGGCACCTCCAACACCCAAAGACCAATTTTTCCACGCCTGTTACTTCTTTCCAAAGTCCGTGGAAGGGACACCAGAATTTATCCAAAAAATCTCTAATCTTGTTCCCATTGCACTACATTGTGGCCTCATCATACAGATTGGCTCCCCAAGCCATTGTTTACAAAATAAGGAAATCTTGCAGAGAAGGTTTCATTTTTTTGGCTTTATAAATGCAATGCAATGATGGGTGTCACGCCTTCAGGTGTATAATCATCATTTCCAAACACTCTCTTCTTCCATGAGACTTTCTTTAATGAAATCCAGCTTTATATGAACTTTTTGTTTGCACAATTGAACTTTATTCACATGTGATGCAATTTAGCATATGTGTCTTTTATTCTTTATAAACTTTATTCACAGTTATTATTGTTTATATACTGTTGATTATCTGCACATTCATATTTTTTGATATTGGTCTGTATTCGCACAAATGCACTTTATTGTTTAGCGCTGCACTCTTTTTACATATAAATGCAATTATTGCTGAAGCAGCTTCTATACACAGTACAGATGTGCCACTTTACAGGTGGACTAAGGGGACCCCCCAGGCACTATATTGAAACAATTTTTTCATTTTTACTGTTATTTCTCATTTTTATGGTTTCACTTTAAGCATCATTAAATCACAGCTCATTTAAAAATTAGTTTTTTTACAAACTTTTTTTCATTGATACATGTCCCCCAGGGCAGTACCCAGACCCCCATAACCGTTGCATGCCCAATTACTTGCATATAAGCCTTCAAAATGGGCACTTGTGATTTTTACAGTTCGGGTCCCATAGATTTCATTGGGGTTCGTTATTCAGTTCCAAACTTTTGCGATGTTCGAAAGTTCTGGTGCGAACCGAACAGGGGGTCGTTCAGCCCATCCCTACCAAACATCAGCCTTGAAACCTTAATGACTTGGAGAAGATCTGCAAAGAGGAGTGGGACAAAATCCCTCTTGAGATGTGTGAAAACCTGGTGGCCAACTACAAGAAACATCTTACCTATAAGCTATGAGTAAGAGCTCGAACTAGAGCGCGAAACGCATCAGCTGTGTCTGTACCACCCGCCTGATTGTCCTGTTTTTTATGATCCAAGTTTTACAATAAAGAAGATGTTTTCAACTTTATCCGGTGTGCGGCATCCAGATTTTCCTGTTTCAAACCCTAAACATACAATAAATGAGAAATTCCATGGTGCAAAGGACATATAATAGCTAAATAGCTAAAAGAGAACATAACAACAGTTAGTAAAACAGTAGCATTGTAACTGAAAGGTAACCAGTCTAGAAAGTGTAGCAGCCGCAGGTCAGGAAAAAAAGACCTGAGAAAAACAAAAAACAAAAATGAAAAATGGAAAAAAAAACGAAGAAAAAAAAAGAGAAAACAGAAAAACTGTGCTGTATTCAAAAAGAAGCCTGGGAGGCCAAGCGCCTCCAGGAAACCCAGGTCTAAGCCTGGGACTGGAAAGGGGAGCATGAGGGATGCCAAAAATGGAGGGGACGATCCCCTATCACCTTCCAATGCGTCAAGGCCTGGACCACAAACTAAAAACTGTGGGAACAAACTAATTTTCAGTCCAGGGTGCCATAAAAACAACAGGCAATACACCCTACGGGCAAGGGGGCGAACACGCCCACTCGTAAGAGATGGGCTAGACAGGAACATCAAAGAACCTTAAAAAATTGGTAATCGAGGCTGCAGCCAAGTGTATGTATCACCAGGTCGGGAATCTGAAAGAAGGGCGCCTCTGGGGTGTGACGTTGGATTTATATGGCTTCTGCCGCGCCGGGGTCCAGATGCAGCCTGGTGCTGTTGGTGGTTTAGAAGTAGCAGGAAACACCAAAAAAAAAATAACTAAATAAAACACCTAAGGGGAGGGAGGGGCAGAGCCCATATCCCGCCTCCCCCCTCCCCATCCCCTCCCCCCCTCTCCCCCACACCCCCCTCCCCTGCCAAGAATCCAATGGCCACATCTTCTGTTTTCAGTCATTAGGACTTACATCTATAAGGTTTTTTCCCTCTTCTGTATTAATGAAAAGATTCCATGGAGACCATGTTTTCAGATATGTCCCTCTTTTTTGCTGGGATGTCCAAACCAAATCTTCCATAAGGTTCAATTGTTTTACTCTTTTAAGCCACAATCCTACCGTTGGTGGTTGTGCCTGCTTCCAAGTGAGTTGAATACATGCTCTAGCTGCATTCAGCAGTTGACATAGAATAGATTTCTTATATGATTTAACTGGGATTTTAGTATCTTGTAATAGGAAGAAAGATGGATCCTCCGGAATCTCCTGATCATTAAATTTTTGAACAATTCTCCGGATTTCCTTCCAAAAGTTCTCTATTCTGGGGCAGGACCAAAAAATATGCATTAACGTCCCCTCCTTCCCCCCGCAACACCAGCAATTATCTGATACCTCCGGGTAGCATCTGTTTAGGAATGCTGGGGTGCGGTACCACCGGGACAGAATCTTAAAATTTGTCTCCTGCATTCTCATGCAGATTGACGACTCAAATATATTGTGTATCATATTAGTACACTGCTCTTCCATAAAGGTTCGACCCAGATCTCTCTCCCACCCCCTAAAAAAGGGCAACCTAAAGTCCTCCGAGGGTGCTACCAGCAGCGCGTACGTTTTAGAAAAGGTTTGGTGGAATACACCGCTTCCGTTACAATATTCCTCGAAGATTGTTAGAGTGCGCCCATAACTACTTGGCAGGATTAAAGTGTTCAAAAAATGTCTCAGCTGTACCGCACGCCAAAAATCCAAACAGTATGGTAAAGATCCTGTTGTCAATGAAAATATCGTGGGCCATGCTTCCCCTGTTAAAAAATGAGAGGCCTGGAAGATCCCCTGTTCCATCAATGCCGTAAAATTTCCCTTCCTCAGACCTGGCTCAAACTGGGGATTCCCCAGTATTAGAAACAACTGTGATATTATTGCCGAAAGTTTACCCTTAGAAAAAAGCTCAAAGCCTATCTTTAGGGTGGGTCCTTTTACAGGGTGTGCCTTTGTAATAGTCGGAAGGTCTTTATAACACCAAGCGGCTCGTTGCAGTAAAGCACTGCTCTGAGCCTGCTCCAGGCACAGCCATAACTTCCCATCTCGATGTCTACTCCAATCAATCAAGCGGCTTAATAAAGCCACCTGATAGTATTTGTACATGTCTGGTACAGCTAGTCCACCCTTTTGTTTGGGTATAGTCAACATGGCTCTGCTAATCCTTGGGTGTTTATTTGCCCAGATAAATCTGACAAGAAGGAAATGTATCTGTTTGAAATAATATTTAGGTATAGCGATAGGTAATGCTTGGAATAAATACAAAAACTTTGGCAGGATATTTATTTTAATAATATTACACCTCCCAAACCAGGAGTGGAACCCTCTCTGCCACCTTTCCAAGAGGACTCGCACTCTATGTAATATTGGTGGGAAATTGAGATTGTATGTATGAGAAAGATTTGCTGGGATAAAAGTTCCCAGGTATTTCAAGGCTTGATCTGACCATTTAAATTGTAACTTGCCTTCAGTGTTCCTAATATGTTGCTAGATATCCCAACTTCCATTGCCTCAGATTTTGATACGTTGATCTTAAAGTCTGATAAGGAGCTATATACAGTATCTCTATTTCTTGAAGAAGGTTAGGTAATGATACAATCGGATTAGTCAATGAAAACAACATATCATCTGCATATGCCGAAGCTTTATACTGCATACCTCCTATTGATATACCCCCTATATCTGGATTTGACCAGATCCTACACATTAAGGGCTCCAACGACAAAACAAATAATATTGGGGACAGTGAGCATTCCTGCCTCGTTCCATTCATGACACTAAAAGGCTGAGATAGCACCCCGTTCACCTTAACCTGAGCTGATGGTTGTGTATAGATACTCGAAATCCATCTAATCATATTGTTACCCATCCCTACTTGTCTTAACACCGCAAACATAAACTGCCAAATAATGTGATCGAAAGCTTTCTCTGCATCTGTTGCCAGAAATAAGGATGGGATTTTGGAAGTATTAGCTATATGAATTAAATTCAAAGTCCTAATCGTATTATCTCGTGCTTCCCGTGTCTGGACAAACCCTACCTGGTCCAAATGGACCAGGGAGGGTAGATACTGTTGGAGCCGCATCGCCAAGATCTTAGAGAAAAGCTTCAGATCTGCATTTAAAAGGGATATCGGTCTATAACTCCCGCATTGTGATGGGTCTTTACCTTCCTTAGGTAAGATCGTGATTAACGCTTTTAGGGATTCCATCTGGAACTAACCTGAATCTCCCAATCCATTATACATTTTAACCAAATAAGGTCCTAAAATAGGAAAGAGCAGCTTATAATATTGGGCGGTAAAACCGTCTGGGCCCGGGGCCTTCCCCATTTTTGCCAAATTCACCGCTTCATGAACTTCCTCCAATGTGATTGGTTTTTCCAATTCTTGCCATGCAATAGATGCCAGGCTAGGCAAGCCAGAAGTTGACACATATTCCTCTACCGCAGTCTGATTTTGGGGGTTTGAGCGTAAATTGTACAAAGCTGAATAAAAGTCCCCGAACCTCTATTTCTCTTGGCAGCAGATATCTTTCACCCTCAGTTTCCATAATCATTAGGACATAGGTCCTTAATTGCTGTTCCCTCAGAGAGTCAGCGAGTTGTTTACCGCATTTATTCCCATACTCATAGCTCTGCTTTTTTCCTATTTGTATTGCTCTTTTAGCTTTATACCGAAGTAAATCTATGATCTGTCTGCGTGTCGTCAAAAGATCCCGTTCCACGGTTAACGTAGGGGTTCGTTTATACAGCATCTCCAGGCGATGTATATCTGCCATTAGCGATGTTATATTGGCTTCTCTCTCCTTTTTTAATCCTACCCCCATGCTTGATCAAAACTCCCCGCATCACTGCTTTGTGGGCTTCCCAAATCACTTCGGGAGTGTCGTTAGTCAGAAAATACCACCTTGACTCTTTACGTACCTCCTCTATCACAGAGGGGTCTTGTAGGAGGCTTTCATTCAGTTTCCACATCGCATGACCGGGTAGTTGAATATCTGAGAGATTATACTTCTGCAATATTTACTTCCTCTATTGCATGCAATTGACTGTGCAGAGTAAAAAAATAATCTATACGAGAGTATGTCTTGTGTGGGGCTGAGAAAAAAGAGTAACCTCTTTCTCCAGAATGGAAGAGGCGCCATGTATCCACTAATCTTGCTCCGTAGAGTGACCTAGCTTCCGAACACCCAAGGATACAGCTGAGACCCCTGAAGAGGTATCCTCACCTGGAACTAGAGATGCATTTAAATCTCCCCCCCATAATCAATTGACCCTCCGTAAATCTCATAGTTTTATCCAAAAATGTCTTAAAAAAGGTGTCTTGTTGTATATTAGGGGCATAAAAAGCAGCCAAGGTTACTCTTGTCCCCCCAATCTTACCCTTCAGGAGCAGGTATTGCCCCCCAGCATCCAACAAGGTTTCTGTACATGACTATGGAATCTTGTTCAAAATCAATATAGACACCCCCCTTGTCTTAGCAACAGGATTAGTAGCGTGGTAACCTATTGGAAAAGATCTGTTCCTAAGAAAAGGGAGGCTATTCTCTTTAAAATGCGTTTCCTGGACAAATGCTATATCAATCCTTGATCTTTTCAAATCCTGAAGAAGTATACGTCGCTTTTCGGGGATGTTTAGTCCCTTAGCATTAATTGACATTACTGAAATGGTACCCATTTCTATTACCTCTCACCCCAACTAGGGAGGAAATCTCTAAACTCAGGAGGAACCCAGGCAAGAGAGAGGGGGAGAGAGGAGATGGGGAGGGAGAGGGAAAAAAAACCCACAGAGGGCCTAACACACAAAAAAACACCCCTACAGAGGACCTAACACGGAGAAGAAAAACCCTCAGAGGGCCTAACACGAAAAAAAACCCACAGAGAGCCTAACACAAAAAAAACAAGCCTACAGAGGGCCTAACACATAGAAAAAAAAGCCCTCAGAGGGCCTAACACGGAAAACAAAAAAAACAAAAACACAAAAATCCCCAAAGGGGATAAAAAATCCCCCTGTCAACTAAGTCCTCCTAGAGAGGGCACCTCTCCCCAGGGGGATCTAAAGCAAATCAGCTTTATGCACTCGACCTAAATTCCTTTTACTTTGAGTGCTAACCTACTGGATGTGGTTGAGCATGTCCTAGAGGAGGGAGTCCCCGGCTTACCACTGCCAGCGCCTCTAGTCTACCTACGATCCTTATGATGTTATATAGCTACTATATATCTAATGCCTTCTAAGTAGCCATACTTCATATACATTTGTATACCTACATATACATATACATTTTTATTACTTTAAACTGAAAAAAAACCCAATCTGTGAATCATATAAATCTTAAGACCACAAACCAAAACAGAAAAAAGAAAACCAACCGTTGAAGGCAAAAGGGGGAAAAAAAAAAGAAAAAATAAATGGATTACTTTCCTTCCCTTTCCTCCCCTTTTCCCCTCTTTTTACATCTTCGGAGAGTATGACTTAGGGAGGAGGGGAGAAACAAAACAAAAAACACCCCACCGGGGGAATCTCCCCCCCTTCTCCTCCCACCCTCCACCCCCCCCCAAACCTCTCCAGTGCTTCAACTCCCAGCCCTCCATTGATTCTTCTAATTACATTTTCCTGCCCCTCTTATCTCCCCCCTCCTACTTCCCCAACAGTCTCACCTTATATTATATATTAGTGTATTAAGTTGCACTACCATCTCAGTGTAATTTATCGTACTTTGTGTATGTGTTATATCCTATACTCACCCTTTTACTTATATCATAGTGTTCCCTTCCAATCCCACATCTCATGAGTAACCACTTCCCACTCCCCCCCTTTTTTTTGTTTTTTGTTTTTCGTAAATATAGATGTAAGAGAGAGTTAGACACTTAAGGAAAATATAGATAGAACCCCCCAGGACGGAGTTGGAGATATATTTTGATTAGGGATGGGAGAGGATCTCTGCCTTAATGCGTTTGGGGGATTATAATGAGGTTTTGACTTTGTTGTAATTAGAGAGCATGGACTTGGCTTTAGAAGAAAATGAATTTATTTGTATATTAGATTAGCATATAGACATGCATAATATGTTATATTTGATGTTGGTAAAGTGTATGCCTTTCTTCCTCTTAAACCAGTGATAAAAATATTAAATATGAAAAAAAAGGAGTAACAGGAAGTGGCACAGGAACTTCATCAGGGTGAGGCGGCAGGCCTAAGTTACGTAGGAAGTTGTCACTTTCATGGAGGTCACGTAGAGAGTACTGTAGGCCTTCACGAGATGCAGAGAGGCGAAATGGGAACCCCCAACGATACATGACCTTGTGGGTCTGAAGATGAAGTGTCAGCGGGCGTAGATTTCTTTGCCTGGCTAGGGTGATAGACGAGAGATCACTAAAGATCTGGATCTTAGATCCTTTAAAATCTAGCCTAGATTGGTTGTGGGTGGCGATAGTGAGTGCCTCTTTACTGTCGTAGTAGTGAAATCTGACAATTACATCCCTTGGGTTGGCTCCATTCGGGGGTTTAGGGGCCAGGGATCTGTGGGCCCTGTCCAGGTGCCAGTCAATATCAGGAATGTTGGGGGCTACCACATTAAACAAGCTCAAAAGATAGGAGCAGAGGTCTCTGTCTTCCACTGCTTCAGGAATACCTCTGATTCGCAAGTTCTGTCTGCGTTCCCTATTTTTGAGGTTCTCCTTTTGTGCTTGGAGCTGTGTGATTGAGTGTTTCATGGTGGCATTGTCCTCCTCAAGGACTTGAACATACTGTACAAGCTCATCAAATATAGATTCTAGGGTATCCGTGCATTCTCCCAATTGGCCTATTTCTCCCCTTAAAGTGGAGGGCCTCCCTAAAAAAAAAATTGCATGAAAAATCCTAAAAAAATGTAAAAAAAAACATTTGAAAATTTTTTTTTAAACTTACCTAAACCCTTGTTGCTAGGTAGTCTTCCTAATGTGCCTCTTCCGATTCCGTGGCGTGTTCTACTCCTCGGTGAGCTGCCCCGTTGCCTTCTGGGAACTGTGTGTGTTCCCAGAACACCACGGGGCCATTCACAGAGCGCCACACCGCTCCCGCGCGCGCAGTAGGAAACTGGCAGTGAAGCCGCAAGGCTCCACTGCCTGTTTCCCTTACTTAGGATGGCGGTGCCGGGAGCCGAGAGCCGAGGGACGGGTCGGCCTCGGGCGGCCGACATCACGGGCACCCAGGACAGTTAAGTACTTATTTAAAGTCAGCAGCTACAGTGTTTGTAGCTGCTGACTTTTAATTTTTTTTTTTACAGCCGGAATCCCGATTTAATTCTTTGGCAAGTTTACCCACCTCTTGGGCAATGTTATGTGTAATGGCCTGGAGTAATGATTGTAGTTTGGCATCAATTATGTCAGCCGTCAATGGGGGAGGTGACCCCTGTACATGTGTAGGAACAGTATCAAAGAGAGTACTGTCACAGGCTCAGGACATTCTGAAGGGTCCGGCGCTACATTCTGGCTACTTGGGGTTGCGGATGAGGGCCTATGTACGTAGCAGTCCATGGTGGAGGGGGCCCGATGCTGAAGTGTTATGGCGTAGGTCTGTCTTTGGTCTCCAATCTTGCCCATGGGGTGCGCACCCATTTCAGGAGTCTGAGGAGGTAACTCTAAGGGCTAGCAGAGCTTCAAATCAATCAGCGAGAGTTCTGGGAAGGCAGCTGGGGATGGAGCACTGGGCTCACTCGTCTGTGATTTCCAGAAGCCGCACATGCGCCCACTTTAAAAAAATTATCTGTCCATTACCTGGGGGGATGAATATATGAAAAAAGCAGCGCTCACAAAATAAAATAAATAATTTACCAAAAACCTTGTTGCAGCTGGTGGATACAAGTACTGTGACTTAAAACAAATAAATAAACAAGAAACCGCGCTGACAACTATCACAATAAAAAATAATAAAGGATGTAATAGAAATATAGATATACAGTGATAAATGTCGCTAAATAAATGCAACTAATTGCTTTAAATAAAAGTTGTGAAGAAGAAATTGAGTTTACTGCTTGCGACCATAAACCCTCTAACCAAATATATAATATGTGTGGCCGTAAACAATCCAAAATGTGTTAGTGATGTTCACCTTAATAAAATGAATAATTGTGAGTTCCAAGATGGATATAAATATTCCTTCAAACCAACAAAATCAACTAATGCAGCAGACTTCCATCTTCTAGTCCAGAAGGTTGATTACAGTCACCTGAAATATTGTGATGGATATAGAGAGATAAGGCTTGAACTGCTGACACTACAATATAACCTTGGGAGCCGCGGACCTCATGTTCCACCCAAAAAACAAGAAGAGATAGATATAGTGTATTACTGTAGGATGGGACATCAATTGCGCATGATAGCGCTACTCACAGAGCGGACATGCAGAACAGGCATTCAGAGTTCGTCAGTGACCGCCGCTAAACAGCGTGCATTCCACTGACTACAGGAAATAGCGTCACTGGTTTACAGACGTGAGCCGAATGTTGACGATGCAAGGTGCCCAGGGGTAAGCAGAAGGATTCTGGAGGTACACCTGGGCAAAGCGAGCGGTGGATGGCAACGGATTGTGGTTGGATGTGTGGAGCTCTGCACCAACACATCCTCCCTGTTGGCTGCCTTGTTTAGATATGAACTTTCACCCAGTTTCAGCTTTTAAATAGGTCTAGCCCTATGTAACTATAACCTCATAAATCAAACTAAAACTGCATTTTTCACATTTTTTTCTATTTTTCAGCTTTTAAAGAATCTGATTTGGGCATTTATAAAAATGCTGTTTTAATTAATAGCCTTGTAGGTGCATAAACCCTTTTATGGATCACGGCAGACCATGACTTAAGCCATGAAATTTAGAGACGCTTGCTTTTTGGGAGGAAAGCATTGGCAAACCTAGACAACATTATAAAAAGCAGAGAGACATCACCCTACTGACAAAGTGCCGTATAGTCAAAGCTATGATATTCCCAGTAGTAACCTATGGCTGTGAAAGTTGGACCATAAGGAAGGCTGAACGCTGAAGAATTGATGCTTTTGAAGTATGGTGTTGGAGAAGACTCTTGAAAGTCCCTTGGGCGGGAAGAAGATCAAACCAGTCAATCCTGAAGGAAATTAACCCTGAATATTGACTGGAAGGACAGGTCCTTAAGCTGGAACTCAAATACTTTGGCCACCTAATGTGAAGAGATGACTCATTGGAAAAGACCCTGATGCTGGGAAACATGGAAGAAAAAAGGAGAAGAGGATGACAGAAAACAAGATGGATAGATAGCATAATCGAAACAATGAACATAAGTTAAGCAATCTCTGGGAGGCAGTGGAGGACAGAAAAGTCTAAAGTCTAAGTCTAAACCCAGCCAGAGCCTTTGAAATGTATTCAAACTTAGATAAAATTAGACAATTTCAGTCCACATCATAACAAATTACAATAAAAATACAATTGTGTAAAACCAATTGATTGATATTTGTAGTATTGTGTATAGTAGTCTTTACAGCTCAACGCGTTTCTTGGACAAGGTCCTCGTCATCAGGAGCTATCAATATAAACTTTCTACGAATGCCATCTAGATAGAATGACAAACTTTTAATAATTGCATCATGATACAACAAAATTTTATTCAACATTTTTATACAAAGATTTTCACCTAGAGATGGAATCGCAGGGCTGAGATGTATATACATACCCACACACACATGTATGCATATATATCCGGCCATCTGGACCTGTTCCAAGATGGCCACGGAGGCCTCAAGATGACGTCGGTTGACGTCGCACAGTGCGTCATCCAAGAGGGCATCACAGATATTAGTCACAGATATTTTTAGGATAACCAAAGTGTATTGAATATGCTACATTTGGTCTGTGGGTTACAATGACCCCCGGTCATGCAAGGGAAAGTACAAGTATGAGCATCCGACATGTTTACATTTTATAAAGGACAATATTAACATTTTTAAACAACTGAAATGCAAAAAGTGTCATTACTCATAATTATATTTTAATCATGATATTTGTATTAACTTTAAATGATAATAAGACCTTATAAGTGCCTCCATAAGGTCCTTGTTCCTCAGGCTGTAGATCAGAGGATTCAGCAAGGGGTTAATGAGGGCAGATATGACTGTAAACAGTTTGTTTAAATTGACCATATCGCTGGAAGTGGGAACCAAGTAAAGAAAAATTAAGGAGCCATAAAACATGAAGACCACGGTGAGGTGTGATGTGCAGGTGGAGAATGCTTTCCTCTTTCCAGTCTTGCTACGGATTCTGAGGATGGTCCTGAAAATATAGACATAGGGAAGAAAGGTCAAAAGAAAGACTCCCAATAAAATACTACCACCTAATAAGAATACGGTCATTATATTTATGAAGGGGTCGGGGGCACATGCGCGAGGCTCAACATGGAGGACGTTACCTCTTAGAGCTCCGCACTTCCCGCCGCAGAATCGGGATCGTATAACGTCCTCAGACCGCCTAACCGCACCTAAACACCGGCGATCACCCCCAGCGTTACCCGAGCCACATCCGGGATGGTTCTGACGGGTCACAAAGGTAAACATAAGACCAAACCGATCAAGGAGGCCCTAGCCCGCGCCTCATCCAAGATGGCGGCGAAAGCCCTCTCCAAACAACAAGCTGCATCTCCAGCCAGAACGGAGCAGGCAGACAGCGAGGAGGATGATGCTGCAGACTCTATATACAGCGGTTCTCCCATCCCTGCACAACAAGGTATGTCACAGCCTGACTTTCTGAAACATATGGAGAAGATGTTAAACAAGGCCCTGAAAGCCACATCAGACCAAATAACAAACAGACTGTCACGGGAGATACGAGAACTAGGTCAGCGCACAGCAGACCTGGAAACCAGAGTAGACGATATAGAGCTTACCATTCAAGAACATGCTCAGGAACAGGCAGCCCTCCGTGAGGAAAATGCTACATTGCTCTCACGCTTAGAGGACGCCGAGAACAGATCTCGCAGATCAAATTTACGCCTCCGGGGTATCCCTGAAGTGGTTGAGGATATGCAATCTTTTACTACAGCCCTATTCCAGGAACTTTGTCCTTCCATACCCATCGAACGCCTGGAATTCGACAGAATCCACAGGGCGCTCACCCGCCGCCAACAAGATGGCCCCCCGCGGGACATAATAATTAAGCTGCACTTTTTCCGCACTAAAGAACAACTACTCGCAGCAGCCCGGAATAAAGACGCTCTCCAGTTCCAAGACCACAACTACCAACTTTTTTCTGACCTGGCACCCCTTACCATTGCTAAACGGCGAGCCATGAAGCCGCAACTACAAATCCTGATACAACATCAGATAAAATATACCTGGCGTTTCCCCTTTTCTCTTCAGTTCACGTACCAGGGGCAGCAACACTCCTCCACATCCCCAGAAGCACTGCAGCGTCTTCTTGAATCACTGCATCTGTCTCCCCCTGCTCATCAATCAGAAACAGCGTTACCACGTACTCCAGCCCGCTCTGCAGCCCACCCTTACACCGCCACTCCTAAACGGAACCAAGCTGGCCCTTCCTCGATCCGAAAAGGAACACCGTCCCGTCAAGCAAGCCTTTTTGATCCTAAAGCACACACGTCTCGCTGAAGAACCTAACATTTAATGCTCTTATTTAACACCTCAGGAGAACTCCTGGTTTCACGGTTGATATCTCACTGAACTGAGATAGTTGTGAATTTTCCCCTTTTTTTTTTCTTTTTTTTTTCTTCTCCCTTTTTTACTCTTTTTACTATTTTACACCATCGAGACTCAGACGTTTGTATCCTGGTAAGATTTCCCACTGTTACGGGACCCAGCATATGTGATCCCCCTAATCCCACTATGGGGTGCATATGTTCTGAATACCCTTTTTTTCTTTTTGCTTTGTTTGGTTTAATCTTGCTTGTTTAACCTAAGGTTTCAAAAATGCTAATTATACAACTTGTACAGGCATAGTTAAATCGATACCAACTATCTTTGGATCTCCTTATCCCCCCTGGTGATTCTGGGCTCAGATGTACCACTTGATTGACACTGAAACCTTTCTCACCAAAGCGGGATTATTGCCGATATCTTATAATTGAATACAATAACACGGTCTTAGTATGTATTGTTTGTACTTTTTGAGCACCACAGTTCTTTAACTTTTCCCGACCTGCGGCGGGGAATTGTCACTGCACCCCCCTATAGGATGCACATGCTCCCTCGCCAGCTGGCTGGTCTGGAAGTATGGACATCCACTTGTTGGGCTAACATGTCGAACGTACCAAGTGTTATTACACTTCCTTGTTCTCTCTACAAAAAACATGCTTTATCCTCTTTCCCCTTCTTTTTCTTTTCCTCACACCTTTTCTTTCCATTTCCTTCCCCATTTTCCACTAGGTCGGGTGGGCCGCATGATCCTCGGACATCTACCCTTAGTATTTCTCCCTACCCATATCAATGGCCCCTCTGAACATACTCTCCCTTAATGTCAAGGGACTCAACTCCCCAAATAAAAGGGTTAAGGCCTTTCGTACCTTCGCACACCTGAAAGCCAGTGTAGTAGCCCTACAGGAAACACACTTTTCAATCCAAGCAACCCCTAAATACTTTAGTTCCAAATATCCCCAAGTGTTCTCCGCCTCGGCTGCCACTAAACAACGTGGCGTCCTCATTGCATTGCACCGTACCCTTCCATTCACTCTCACAAAAGAAATTAAAGACCCCGAAGGTCGCTACATTATTTTAGTTGGTCATCTACAAGACGTGATGACCACTTTAGTCTCTTATTACGCCCCCAATAACAATCCTAACCCATTCTTCAAGCATCTCCTACAAGTAATACGAACACACAGCAAGGGTACCCTTTTTATGTGCGGTGACTCCAATCAAGTGCTTCATCCGCACCTCGATAAATCTCCCTATACCCCTGAACAATACTCCCCCTCTATATTATTCCGCAAACTATTCCAGCAAGCCTTACTATTAGACACATGGAGAGAATGTAACCCAACCAAGAAAAACTTTACGTTTTATTCATATCCACACAAATCCTTTTCAAGGATCGATCATATCTTTATACCTGTTGCATCCTCACCTACCCTACTCCACTCAAACATTGTTCCAATTACCTGGTCAGACCACTGTGCAGTGATCACAACTGTCTCTGCCCTGATCCCTCAGTCTAGAGACTGTACATGGTGTATAAATGAGGCATATTTAACTAACCAATCATACTGTATCGATATAGAACTGGCTCTTAAAGAATACATAAAACATAATTCCTCTCCTGGCATTTCACCAGTCCTATTATGGGAGGCACACAAACCCGTAATTAGAGGGACCTACATATCTGTATCTACTCACCTCAAAAGAGATAAAAAACTTAGAATCCAGCAATTGGAAGCAGATTTTCACCGCCTTTTCCTCCAATTCCAATCCACTCCAACTGAACCTCATAGAATTTTGTTAGAAAAGACGAAAACAGAGTTGGACCTGCTCTTGGCAGAATCAGCAGACAAAGCCATTCGCAGGTCCAACCACACAATTTATAATAAAGCCAATAAGCCAGACACCTTCCTCGCATTGAGACTACGTCAACCGGAAAGAATGCACAATCCCATTAGACTCAAATTGGCCAAAGATAATTTCACGAGTAACCCAGTGAAGGTGCTTTCTGAATTCCGCAGAAAGCTAGCTGAACTATATACCCCAACACGTACCTTCTCGGCGACACAAGCTGAGGTATTGTTTCAAAACATTACACTCCCGAGGTTGTCAGAGGCCAATAAAGAGTCTATGGAATCTCCCATCACGTCCGAAGAAGTCCTTGTTGCTATAAAGTCTCTTAAACCACACAAAAGACCGGGCCCTGACGGTCTTTCTGCTTCATACTTTAAAAAATTTGCTCCCATTCTAGCCCCCCTTCTCACTAACACTTTTAACGCCCTCCTTAAACAACATTCCTTTGGTCGGGACACATTGACAGCCATTATCTCTATGATACCTAAGCCTAACTCAGACAATACTCTATGGTCAAATTACAGGCCTATTTCCCTACTCAATCTGGATATAAAGATTCTAGCCAAAATTATTGCGTTACGCCTTAACCCAATTATAGGTGGCCTCATACACAAAGACCAAGTAGGCTTCATTCCAAAACGCCAGGCCAGTGATAATATCCGTCGGGTCATCCTGCTCCAACACCTAGCTCGAACACGCCAAATCCCTATGCATCTCCTCTCTCTTGACATCCGTAAGGCATTTGATACTGTCTCTTGGCCTTACCTCCGCTATATACTACAAAGATGGGGATTTGGCCCCAACTTTCTGCAATGGGTAGACTCCCTTTACAACCAACCAAGAGCATATGTTAAATATTCAGGATACCGATCGGACTATTTTCAAATACAACGAGGCACAAGACAAGGGTGCCCCCTCTCCCCTCTAGTGTTCGCATTGGCGATCGAACCACTAGCAGCTCTCCTTAGAGCAAATCCAAATATTAAAGGCTTAGAGGTAGCCTCTACATCACATAAATTATGCCTATTTGCCGACGATGCACTACTATTTGTCACATCCCCACGAACCACACTCCCGAATCTAATTCACCTCCTAGATCAATTTGCGCTAATATCTGGACTGGAAGTCAACCAATCCAAATCTAAGGCCCTCAATGTGTCCCTTCCACACTCAGAACTAGAACATTTACGAGAATTCTTCTCTTTCACCTGGTCTACAACCACAATTCCCTACCTAGGTATCAAGCTAACCAGCGACCCAAGCCACCTGTTTCGAGCCAACTACCTCCCTATGTTAAAACACATAACTAGTTTATTAGAATCTTGGCGCCCACTATGTATCTCATGATTAGGCCGGATTGCGGCCGTAAAAATGTCCATGCTACCTAAACTACTTTATTTATATAGAGTCCTTCCGATCCCTATTCCTTTATACTACCACCGCATTATTCAGACAAAAGTGTCCAAATATATATGGGGCTCTACTAGACCTAGAGTAGCTAAAGCTATATTACTTCGTAGTAAACTCAAAGGAGGGCTGGGTCTGCCTAACTTCTTGGGATACTATCACGCAGCTCAGCTAGCCCAGATAACTCTATATCATGCAAAAAATGAAACTCCACTCTGGGTTAGTTTGGAAGCCATTTACCTTCACCCCCTCAAGGTGTTTAACATACTATGGCTGCCCCCCTCAACGCGAGGCCCAGTCAGTAACCCCGTCACAGCACACTCTCTTAAATTGTGGGACAAACTCCGAGGTCCATTTAAATTACAATCGGCCCATTCCCCGCTACTCTCATTCCTAGACCACCCAAAATTTTATCCGGCCCAAACCAATCCGAGATCATTCCAAATCTGGCTTAGGGCGGGACTATATCGTGTGCGCGATTTTACCACTGGATCTACCATTAAGACATTTACTTCGCTACAAAACAATGATGACATTCCCTCTACAGAACTATTTAGGTATTTACAGATAACCCACTTTATTCGTACAACTATAGGCACACATACCTCACTAGATGATCTAACTATTTTCGAAGGAATCTGCAACTCGGACCCTCATGCTCCGGGACTGATTTCCCTCTTATATACCCATCTGACCTCTCCCCCAACCAACCTTCCCTCTTACGCTGTAAAGTGGTCCACAGACCTCTCATTAGATCTTGATGCAGAGGACTGGTCTGATATCTGGTCCAATACGAAAATATCATCCCACAATATAATGGCTCAAGAAGCGAACTACAAAGTACTCATGAGATGGTACCTAGTCCCGGCCAGGATCTCCAAATTCCTCCCAAGCTATCCCGAGACCTGTTTTCGTGGCTGTAACGAAAGGGGTACCCATGTACATATTTGGTGGACGTGCCCAATAGTACAGAAATTTTGGGCTGCAATATTCCGTATGGCTTCCACCTTATTTCAACACCCCCTTGATCCAGATCCGGCTGTTGCATTGCTGAATCTAATCCCCTCGGATTTCACCAGATCCCAGACCCGCCTTCTCCTTCAGCTCACGACAGCAGCCAAACAGACGATTGCTAGGGCCTGGAAAACCCCAAAACTCACCCTAGCCGAAGTTACCAATAGGGTCACACAAGCTATGATCCATAGTAAAATAGAAGCAACAATCCTGGATAAAATTCCCCAACATCTTAAAATATGGAACTCCTGGGCCGAACACTTCTTACCCCCGGACTTCGACAAACAACTCCTCGAACCATAAATTGGTCACAACAACATTAGACAGACTTAATGGTGCTTCTTTGGTTTGTGCGGCCCCCCCGACCACTCCTCCCCTTTCCACTCCTTATTCCTAGTCTCTCTCTAACTATCCTATTCCTGTCACTATCCTCACTCTACATTTTCTTCCTTATGTCTATCCTCCTGATACATCAATGGTAATGTTTTCTACAAAATACGAAACAACTCCCAGATTTTGACTATGCATATACTCGCAGACGCTCAGACCAAGCAAACAAGTAAAACATTACGTTTTTGTTATTATTTCAATACCCTTTTAGCTGCTATTCGAAACAGATATGTTACGTCCACAGATATCTCTGCGAGGAATATCCTCTGGACATTATTTTTCTGATATATACTTGTTACCCACTGTAATGCACATGTCGCAGAACAAAAACCTGTATACTTCTTACTACTACATGTCATACAAACATTGCCTGTTGTAATTTATGTATGCTTTTCAATAAAAAACTTTGAATACGAAATATTTATGAAGGGGTCAGTACATGTAATTTGATATAAGCGTGGAAGGTCACAAAATAAGTTGTGGATGGAAGATGTTCTGCAGAAGGACAACCTGAGCAAAAATAAAGTATGAACCAAAGAGTGAGTACATCCTACAAACCAGACCAGAGAGGCCATATGAGCACAGACCCTCCAAGACATAATTAGTTTGTAATGTAGAGGGTGGCAGATGGCAATGTAGCGGTCGTAGGACATAGCTGAGAGCAAGAAAACTTCTGAGTTAGCAAAGGAGAGGTAGAAAAATACTTGGACTATACAGGCAGGAATGGATATTGATCGGCTCTTTGTGACCAAATCAAAGAGCATCCTTGGTGCGGTCACTGATGAATAGGACATGTCCAGAAATGCCAAGTTGGCAAGAAAAAAATACATTGGGTTGTGCAGATGGTAGTCAGTGAGGACCAAGAAAAAAATAAGAAGGTTTGTGATAAGAGTCATCAGATAGGTCAGAAGGAAGAGCACAAAAAATGCATTCATGGTCAGTGGATGGTCTGATAGACCCACAAGAGTAAAAGAGGAAATCTCTGTCACATTTCTCATATTATTCTTTTTTTTTCTCTGTTTACCTACACATTACACTCAGGTTTACAAGTAGGCATTTTTACCAGCAAATGATTTATTCTTATATAAAATGTTGGCATTCCCCTCAGGACAGTCTGCTGTGCTGTAAGAACACAAAGCTGAAAGTCTCATAAAAGGTCTCCTAAGATGTAATTTATAACACCTTGGGAGCCCCTTTTCAATAATTGAGTACAGTCTTTAAAATTTGAATTTAGAATCCACTGAAAGTGTTTTTACCTTTTTGTCAACTATTTTATTTATTGGTTAGTGGACAGAGTGATATAAAACACTATAAAAGGAACACAACTTTTCTTTTTGCCTCCATCATTTTGTAGCTAAATTTGGGTTGTCGATTTGGGTTGTTGATTAAAAACGTAGTTGAATCCTACAGCTGATAGTCAGTAAGGAAAGTAAATAACAACATTATAATGATCAAAAACTGAAGCAGGGATGGCACTTCCAGATATATATTTATATTACCTGGCAGGGCAGTTAAAACAGCTACAGACAATGATAATACAGTAAAGAGAAGGAGGAGTGGAAAAGTACCTAACAATTGCGCGGTTGTACGACGCTGTACCCAAGTAAAATTGACGTCCTTTTTTTCCCACAAATAGAACTTTATTTTGGTGGTATTTGATCACCGCTGTGTTTTTTATTTTTTGCGCTATAAACAAAAAAAGAGCGACAATTAAAAAAAACAAAAAAACAGTATTTTTTACTTGCATTTTTTACTTACTTACTTACTTTTGCAAAAGTAAACGCTTGTTATAAATATAATACATGTAATAATAAATATAAAAAAAAGTGGCGATTTGCATATAACTGTGACGACTGGTCGGTAAGTGGTTAAGATCCCCGTGTTTACAATGGAACGAGTCATGTGGAAAGAAGCTAAGGGAATAGTAGGGTTTAGGGATATTCCCCAGGAAATTCCCATCTGGAATAATCCCTCATTTGAACAGCTGAGAGGAAACCCAGATGGAAGCTTCTGGAAACAGAAAGGTGAGGTTGTATTAGAGCAGTTGTATGAACATGGAACTATGCGAACATTTGAATACCTGAATAAACCACATGATTTATCACATAAACATTTTTATAAATATTTTAAATTAAGACATGCCTTGCAGACGCAATTTGGCAAGTAGAATCTTAAGATATCAAAATACCCCCTTATAGGAATTCTGAAGTCACAGGGGCTGAAGGGGCTGATATCAATATAGGCAGACAACCATTGAGACTGGGTTCACACCATCGCCGTATGTGGCTTCCAGCAGGAGTCTGGAGCGTCCCCGTTCACCATTTCAGGTCCGATTTCAGTCCAAATTTTTGTCTAAATTCGGACCTGAAATGGACCAAAAGACGCACAGGGCTCCTGTGCACATTTGCACTGGAGCCGCAGCGGAGATATGTGAGCTGGCTCCATAGAGAGACGGTCAAAATCTCCTGCTGATTCGAATTGGATGCAGGGAACCCCCATCCAATTTGCAATGGTGTGATCCCGGCCTCAAAGTAAGAGACAAATGGCAGGTTTTGATCCCAGAAATAACAGATAAGGAATGGGAGGAGATATGCTCCTCACACTTGTTGGTATCCCCAATGGATAATAACAAGATTACACAATTGTATATAATGCACCAGATATATCTTATCCCCATTAGACTATATAAAATGGGTATAAGGCCAACATCAGAATGTTTGCGATGTCATCATGATGAAGCGGATTTCTGCCATTTGATTTGGTCATGTAGGGAGGTAATGGGATATTGCAGTCAAGAAATAAAATAATTATCTGAAATGATTAAAAGACCGATGCCTTGTACCCCTGAAGTATGTGTGTTGGGGGTGTTGAATGATGAAGAATGGTCAGGAAAAGAAAAAGATCTTTTTGCAAAAAAAAAAAAAACTTTTTAGGCTCGAAAGCAAATTGCTTAAAGATGGATGCCAGTTATAACTCCTTGTATCAGAGAATGGATGAATGCAGCTAATCATATCTTAGCATATGAAAAAGTTATTTATGAAAGTAGGGGAAACCTACAGAAATATCAGAAAATTTGGAGTAAACGGTGTAGTATGGAAGGGACTAGTGAGAGATAGAGTAGATGAACAAAATAATTAATGTAGAAAATTGTAAATGTAATTTTTATCATTATGTATGTTTTTGATATGTAAAAAAAAAAGAAAGAAGGAAAGTAAAAATTTTTCAGGATGAACACAGTTTGGTAGAAGCAACAACAGTCCAAAATTCTGAAACATAAGACAAAGGTAGCTGTCTTAGGGCTAGTTTACACTTTGCTTCAAAACAAGGCTTCGGACAGGCTTTGTTAAAGCTCTCTGAACACCAGTCAAAGCTCCTGTCACTAAATAAAATGGCTAGCTTACAGTCCTGTTTACACCTTGCTTTTGCTTGGTGCTTCAGTGGGGCTTTGATGAGGCATCCATGAGGCTTTGGTGGGGCTTCGACGAGCCTTCGGTGGAGCTTCAATGAGCCTTTGGGGAGACTTTGATGAGGCTTTGTGGGGCTTCAATGAGACTTCAGTGGTGCTTCAATCAAGCTTTACCATAGACTTTTATGGAGGCTTTGAAGATGCTTTGAAGCACAACTAAAGTGACATGGGGTATAATTTTGATGCATGGCCGAAGCAAAGCACAGCAAAGCAAAAGCAAGGTGTAAATAGGACTGTAAGCTAACCATTTTATCAACAGGAAATATAGCAGGAACACAAGATCTCCATTTTTCCTCCATCACATAATGGTGGTCTGCCTTGTTTACATAAGCAGAACCGATGTTCTGCCTTTTCCTCTGAATGATTGTGGGGTCCAACCACAGGGGGAGTGGGTCTGCTGCACCACACATGCCTCAGACCTCGTGCACGAAATCACGTAACGGAATGTCATTTTGCGCAGCTTTGCCGGCCAGTATATATGTGGTCGGCGGTCCGGAAGCGGTTTCAAAAATATTTTAGGAGTCCCTGTTTTAGGATGTTTAATAACCTTTCCAGATGCCGACATCTCCTTACCTTATTTAATAACCTTTCCAGATGCCCATATCTCCTTGCCTCATTTTTGAACCATCACAGAACAATCTCTACATTTCAGTATTTAACTTCTACATTTCACTTACCTAGTCGGAATGTTATTCCGATACTTCCTAATACAGCATGCTGCTCAGTTCTTCAAGCTGATCCAATCAAGAGCTTCTTACTCCATATGACTTTTCGAAAATTTAATCTCTGTATACTTACCCTCTCTGTTTAGATTCACCTAAGATTGGTCAATGGTAGGAGCAGTGCAAACGCGACCTTCCCAATCTGGATAGAAAGGACTGGGAAGACTTGAAATTCCTCCAGGAATGAATTGATCCAGATTAAATTCTTACATAGGATCTCCCCCCAAAGGTCTCCTAGCTGTCCTCATTGTCAGGTAGCCCCATGGAACATATTTGCACATGTTTTGGACTTGCACCAAATTGCATCACTTTTGGACTGCAGTATATGGTACTATAAATACTCACTTGCAACTGACCCTACTGATATCTCCTGCATTGGCCCATCTGAGTATACACAAGGATAAGCAGAGACCTCATCACATTAAATTGCTCATTTTATAGTTAATGTATTATGATAAGAAATAAATTCGGGGGTGTGGCCGGACGAGATACAGGGAGGACGTGTGGACGCTGTGCTCCGTCCAGGCAAATACCATCCATTGTCATTCCTGCCTCATCTACCCTTGAGGAAAGGTTATTTACAGCTGGGAATAACCTAGGCCCTCTCCGCTACAGATCCGGCCAGATCTTGATCAGAATCAAGCAAAGTCAGGCTTCTCTGGGCCTTCTGCCTGTCCTGCACTGAGGTCTCCTGCCGCCATATTGGGGCCTACGGCTCGTCCGGAGCCTGCCACTTTCCTACGCTGCGGACCGGGAGACAAGCAAAGGCCTTGATCGGGACCCCCCATCCGGGACGTCCGGGACGCCATCGGGGAGAGCTGGATGTCTGCATAGCGAAGGAGAGCCGAACAGGACCTCTTCCCTTCATCCCTGATCCCCACACGGCCTGCCGCCATCTCTAGCCCTGGACTCTGTGAGTAAAAGGGCATTCGCCCGATCCTTTCTCCACTGCTGCCCTCCACAGTATCTGACCCCCAGAGACCCTATCTCCAGGCCCTAAAGGTCCGATTCGAGCCTGTGAAGAGCGGCACTCGTCCGACCAGCCTCAGCTATTAGGAAAGACAGCGGCTCCGGCCTAGTCCTGGAAGCCCGCGGCCATCTTGGTACTCCAAGTACCCCTCCAGCCTAATCCCTTTAGTTTAATAACCTATTAATTACCTGCAAACATCAAAACCTTCAATTACCTGCAAACCTCATAACTATTTTCTCAGTTCTCCCTGATATCTAATGTGACCACCTCCAGTTTGGTGTGCAGGAAAGCAGACATGTAAGCGGAGAACTTTGGTCCTGTTGACAAAGTCTTTTATTCACTGTGACGGTGAATGTTGGGTGAATATTGAATGTTGGGTGAATGTTGGGTGAATGTTCAGTTGGGTGAATGGTGAATGTTGGGTGAATGGGTAATGTTGGTGAATGTTGTGTGAATGTTGTGTGAATGTTTGGTGAATGTTGGGTGAATGTTTGGTGAATGTTCAGTTGGGTGAATGGTGAATGTTGGGGGAATGTTGGGTGAATATTGAATGTTGGGTGCCGCCTATGAGTGCCCATTGGTGCCACCTATGAGTGCCCATCAGTGCCGCATACCAGTGCCACCTATCAGTGCCCGTCAGTGCTGCCTATCAGTGCCCATCATCAATGTGAATGGGTGGGTGAATGGTGAATGTTGGGGAATGTTGGTGAATGTTGGGTGAATGTTGGGTAAATGGGTAATGTTGGTGAATGTTGGGTGAATGTTTTGGTGAATGTTGGGTGAATGTTTGGTGAATGTTAAGTTTGGGGAATGTGGGTGAATGTTGGGTGAATGTTGGGTAAATGGGTAATGTTGGTGAATGTTGTGTGAATGTTGTGTGAATGTTGGGTGAATGTTTGGTGAATGTTCAGTTGGGTGAATGGTGAATGTTGGGGGAATGTTGGGTGAATATTGAATGTTGGGTGCCGCCTATGAGTGCCACCTATGAGTGCCCATCAGTGCCGCATACCAGTGCCACTTATCAGTGCCCATCAGTGCTGCCTATCAGTGCCCATCATCAATGTGAATGGGTGGGTGAATGGTGAATGTTGGGGAATGTTGGTGAATGTTGGGTGAATGTTGGGTAAATGGGTAATGTTGGTGAATGTTGGGTGAATGTTTTGGTGAATGTTGGGTGAACGTTTGGTGAATGTTAAGTTTGGGGAATGTTGGTGAATGTTGGGTAAATGTTGGGTAAATGGGTAATGTTGGTGAATGTTGGGTGAATGTTGGGTGAATGTTTGGTGAATGTTAAGTTTGGGGAATGTGGGTGAATGTTGGGTGAATGTTGGGTAAATGGGTAATGTTGGTGAATGTTGTGTGAATGTTGTGTGAATGTTGGGTGAATGTTTGGTGAATGTTCAGTTGGGTGAATGGTGAATGTTGGGGGAATGTTGGGTGAATATTGAATGTTGGGTGCCGCCTATGAGTGCCCATCAGTGCCGCATACCAGTGCCACTTATCAGTGCCCATCAGTGCTGCCTATCAGTGCCCATCATCAATGTGAATGGGTGGGTGAATGGTGAATGTTGGGGAATGTTGGTGAATGTTGGGTGAATGTTGGGTAAATGGGTAATGTTGGTGAATGTTGGGTGAATGTTTTGGTGAATGTTGGGTGAACGTTTGGTGAATGTTAAGTTTGGGGAATGTTGGTGAATGTTGGGTAAATGTTGGGTAAATGGGTAATGTTGGTGAATGTTGGGTGAATGTTGGGTGAATGTTTGTTGAATGTTAAGTTGGGTGAATGGTGAATGTTAGGGGAATGTTGAATGTTGGGTGAATGTTAAGTTGGGAGAATGGTGAATGTTGGGGAAATTTTTGGTGAATGTTGGGTGAATGTTGGGTGAATGAGTAATGTTGGTGAATGTTGGGTGAATGTTGGGTGAATGTTGGGTGAATGGTGAATGTTGGGGGAATATTGAATGTTGGGTGAATGTTCAGTTGGGTGAATGGTGAATGTTGGGTGAATGTTGGGTGACGTCCATCTACAGCCTGCGGCCTACTGATCAGGCCACGCCAGCTCCCTGGAGGACACAGTGAGTAGTGGGAACATCCACACCTCCCATCCCAAAACCAAATGTCCCTGACATCAACCGCCAACTGTCCCATTAGCTGTGTACCTCCCCAGGAGCCCTTTAGCCCAGACGGAGCGGCAATCACACAGCCGGCCGGCCGGCCCATAGGAAAGACCGCGGCTTCGGCCTGCACACGGAGGTCGGCGGCCATCTTGGGACTCCAGCATACACCCAGCTGCTTCTATTCATCCAAACTGTGCTTACTCATCATAACCCAGAGACACAGTGAGCAGTGGAATCACCCACACTTACCATCCCACAGTCAAACATCCCGGACATTAAGCACTAATTGTCCCCACAGGAAAGACCACGGCTTTGGCCTACACACGGAGGCCGGCAGCCATTTGGGGACTCCCAAATACACCCAGCTGCTTCTGTTCCTCTAAGCTGTACCCACTCATCATAATTAATTTCTTTATACATCCTTATCAATACTCACTACTGGGAACATTATGCCCTGTAACAGTTACCTAACAAATCACCCTTACAACTGTTCCATGTAAAACGCACACGCAGCTTGCAAAAATGGAAGACGTCTGAATTCTAAGCCTTAACCTCCGCCTACAGATCCGAACCTCCCGTTCCGCAACGCTATTATTTTCAAGACCCGGGAGACACACTAACTTTTCAAGGAACCCCATAGTTACCTCTCAATTAGTGCATGGGTAAAATTGGAGACCAACGCACCGTTTACTCAAAACAAGTCTCACAGGCCGCACTTCGGCGAACCCACTCAATGGAGAAATACCTACGGAGGTCCCACTCCCCGGCCTCAAATACCCCGGAGACAGCTATGAACCAAACGGACAATTTCCCATTAGTTGATCCCTCTCTCTTTATGGAGGACTCTTCACAACGTCCACAGCCACCTGTCTCCCCCGCAACATTACTACCCGTAACAGTGGACATTTTAGATACCAAGTTACAGGCTCTGCTTCACAACATCACCCAAAATATCACCAAAGAAGTAAATAAGTTAGCCCATGAGCTTAGGGGTGAAATAGATCAACTTGGTGAACGTACGGATCATCTGGAAACCAAATTCGACGACATGGTTCAATATGTCCATGTCCTAGAAGAGGAAAACGCAGGCCTGAAAAATGCAGTCTCGCTACTACAAACACAGCAAGAAGACCTCGAAAATCGAGAACGCCGTCAGAACTTACGCTTCCGTGGAGTCCCGGAATCCATTTCAGATAAAGAAATTCGACCATATCTCCTTGCTCTGTTTGTCAAGTTGGTACCTCATATTCCTGACATAGAATGGCGCCTGGATAGAGCACACAGATCACTGGCTCCTAAACCTCCTCAGGGTGCTAATCCCAGGGACATAATCGCTCGTTTCCACTTTTATGAGAGCAAGGAGGCCTTGACCATTGCTACCCGAAACAGATCGAGGGTTGAATTCAAAGGCGCAAAACTACAAATTTTCAACAATCTATCACCCATCACCTTGGCTAAACGCCGCGCTCTATGCCCAGTTACCTCCCATCTGCAACAATACCAAGTTCCTTATCGTTGGGGTTTCCCGTTCCGATTGTCAGTCATGAAAGACGGTTCACAACACTCCATGCGAGACCTACAAGAATGTGAAACTTTTATCAAAAACCTAGGTCTCCCTCCTATACCAGATGAAGACCTGCAGATACAAATCCCGCCTTCCCGGCAGATGTCCACGCCTGGGAAAATATGGACCCCGGTACGCCAGAAGTCAAAGAAGACACCAGTTACACCTCAAAGAGCGGCTCCCTTTAAAGGACCTACTTGAAAACGTCATGTGACATACCCCTTTAATTCCTCTTTACACATAGGTCATATCTTTTTTTTTTGTTTTTTGACCTGTGTTCTGAGACTCTGTGCTCAGAGTCGAACCTTCATATCCGAAGTGCCTTACATGTTTATTTGCTTACTTGTTTGTTACAACCCAGCACATAACCTCCATGTTGGGGTTCCATGTTTTTTCTTTTTCTTCTTTAATGTTCGGATCGGGTGGAGGCCCACAAGTCTAATTTTGTAGGCTGACACACCCCCTGTTAACATGGTCTTGACTCGAGACCGTGATTTCCTGAGGCTTCTACATGCCTCAGGCCTAATACCTAACTGGTATATGTTTTTTTTTCTTTTTTTTTCACTAGAGACCCTTTTTGGTCCTAACCTGGATCTCCTCTTTTTTTATCGCTCTTTTTGTTTTTGTTTTCTACTTCCCAACCCCTTGTTTCGATTGATTTTCTCATACATAAGGCTCGCCAGTTCCTTAGTGTTTTGCAGGACAATTTTATGGGTCAGATGGTAGACGCACCAACTAGAAATAAAACATTACTAGATCTACTGATTACCAATAATACAGACCTGATAACAGATGTGGTAATACGGGGCAATTTAGGTAACAGCGATCACAGGTCAATTAGTTTCAGTATAAATCACACAAATAGGAAACATGAAGGGAACACAAAGACACTGAATTTCAAAAGAGCCAACTTCCCTAAACTACAAACCTTGCTAAAAGGCATAAATTGGGATAAAATATTAGGAACAAAGAATACGGAGGAGAGATGGGTTTGCTTTAAGAGCATATTAAATAAGGGCATTAGCCAATGTATCCCATTGGGTAATCAATTTAAAAGAGCGAACAAACATCCTGGATGGCTTAACTCCGATGTAAAAATGCATATAAAAGCAAAGGAGAAGGCCTTCAAAAAATACAAGGTTGAGGGATCATCCTCAGCATTCAGAAGTTATAAAGAATGCAATAAGAAATGTAAGGGTGCAATTAGGACGGCTAAGATAGAACATGAAAGACACATAGCGGAGGAGAGCAAAAGAAATCCCAAGAAATTCTTTAAGTATGTAAACAGTAAAAAAGGGAGGACAGACCATATTGGCCCCATAAAGAATGAGGAAGGACATCTGGTTACAAAGGATGGGGAGATGGCAAAGGTATTGAATTTATTCTTCTCCTCAGTCTTCACAAGTGAATCGGGGGGCTTCAGTAACCAAAACTGCAGTGTTTATCCTCATGACACATCACAGGAAGCACCTCCATGGTTAACAGAGGACGGAATTAAAATTAGACTTGAGAAACTTAACATTAATAAATCACCGGGACCAGATGGCTTGCATCCGAGGGTACTTAGGGAACTCAGTCAGGTGATTGCCAGACCGTTGTTCCTAATATTTACAGACAGTCTATGGACTGGAATGGTACCAGCTGATTGGAGAAAAGCCAATGTAGCACCAATATTTAAAAAGGGCCCAAAAAACATCCCTGGGAATTACAGACCAGTTAGCCTAACATCAATAGTATGTAAACTCTTGGAGGGGATGATAAGGGACTATATACAAGATTTTAGTAATAAGAATGATTTCATTAGCAGTAATCAGCATGGATTCATGAAGAATCGTTCTTGCCAAACCAATCTATTAACCTTCTATGAGGAGGTGAGTTGCCATCTAGATAAAGGAAGGCCCGTAGACGTGGTGTATCTGGATTTTGCAAAAGCATTTGACACAGTTCCCCATAAACGTTTACTATACAAAATAAGGTGCGTTGGCATGGACCATAGGGTGAGTACATGGATTGAAAACTGGCTACAAGGGCGTGTTCAGAGGGTGGTGATAAATGGGGAGTACTCAGAATGGTCAGGGGTGGGTAGTGGGGTTCCCCAGGGTTCTGTGCTGGGACCAATCCTATTTAGTTTGTTCATAAACGACCTGGAGGATGGGATAAAGAGTTCAATCTCTGTATTTGCAGACGATACTAAGCTAAGCAGGGCAATAACTTCTCTGCAGGATGTGGAAATCTTGCAAAAAGACCTGAACAAATTAATGGGGTGGGCGACTACATGGCAAATGAGGTTCAATGTAGAAAAATGTAAAATAATGCATTTGGGTGGCAAAAATATGAATGCAATCTATACACTGGGGGGAGAACCTCTGGGGGAATCTAGGATGGAAAAGGACCTGGGGGTCCTAGTGGATGATAGGCTCAGCAATGGCATGCAATGCCAAGCTGCTGCTAATAAAGCAAACAGAATATTGGCATGCATTAAAAGGGGGATCAACTGCAGAGATAAAACGATAATTCTCCCACTCTACAAGACTCTGGTCCGGCCGCACCTGGAGTATGCTGTCCAGTTCTGGGCACCAGTCCTCAGGAGGGACGTACTGGAAATGGAGCGAGTACAAAGAAGGGCAACAAAGCTAATAAAGGGTCTGGAGGATCTTAGTTATGAGGAAAGGTTGCAAGCACTGAACTTATTCTCTCTGGAGAAGAGACGCTTGAGAGGGGATATGATTTCAATTTACAAATACTGTACTGGTGACCCCACAATAGGGATAAAACTTTTTCGCAGAAGAGAGTTTAATAAGACTCGTGGCCACTCATTACAATTAGAAGAAAAGAGGTTTAACCTTAAACTACGTAGAGGGTTCTTTACTGTAAGAACGGTAAGGATGTGGAATTCCCTTCCACAGGCGGTGGTCTCAGCGGGGAGCATTGATAGCTTCAAGAAACTATTAGATAATCACCTGAATGACCGCAATATACAGGGATATGTAATGTAATACTGACACATTATCACACACATAGGTTGGACTTGATGGACTTGTGTCTTTTTTCAACCTCACCTACTATGTAACTATATATACATATGGGGTTTTTTTTCAAACCCACGTTCAAAATACAGTTATGTTTTAAAAATTATACAATACTGTCATATGATTTCCTATGATACATCTATTATTATGTTCTATACATCATGGTACACGTTCCTTCCCTATCCTCTAAATTTAATATTTGCTTTACTCATATACCTGAGCTATGGCTGTAAGTATACTGTCATGTAATGTCAAAGGTCTAGGTTCCATCCGCAAACGTTGGTTGGCGTTGAAGGAGTTTAAAGCATCCAGAGCAGAAGTGATCATGGTTCAGGAGACACATTTTAAAGCGGAGGGATCTTTTAAATTTGCCTCCAAACATTTTCCTACCGCTTATATAGCATCAGACCCTTCTGGAAGGGCTGGAGTAGCCATATTATTGAAACGTAACTCTAATATCCGTGTCAGGTCGACATACTTAGACCCTCAAGGCCGTTTTGTTCTCCTGAGCTGTGATCATGAAAATGTTTCATTTACCCTTGCCAATATGTATGCACCTAACACAGGACAGATAGGTTTTCTTGAAATGTTTTTTGAAAAATTGCAATCCTTCTCTCAACCATTCATGGTCATTGGGGGGGATTTCAATTTATGCATGTCTCCGACTAAAGATAGACTTGCCCTTTTTACACACACCCCACCTCCCCAGGTTCAAAAGATGGCTACATCCTTTAGAAAACTTATCAGAGCTCACAACCTCTTTGATACTTGGAGGATTAAACATCCTACAGCCAAACAATTTACATTCTATTCACCCCCACACAAACTATATACAAGACTGGATCACTTCTTTGTCTCAGCACCCTTACTGTCATATGTAGTCCATTCAGAAATAAATACAATCACATGGTCAGATCATGCCCCCATAACCCTTGATCTCCTCCTAACCAAACCTATATCTAGGTCGTGCCACTGGCGTCTTAACGAGACCCTTCTTAAAATACCTGATATTCATATTCATCTCCAGAAAAAACTGACAGAATTTTTTGAACTTAATGAGGGTTCGGTTCCTGAGGCATCCACCCTATGGGAGGTTCATAAGGCCTTTTTCAGGGGAGAGTGCATCTCCTCAAGCTCTCGTCTTAAAAAAGACCGAGCTCTCCAAAGATCATCGCTCTTACATGACTTATCCAAAGCAGAGAAATCCCTTGTCAGCTCCCCTACGGTGGAACGCCTTAGATCAGTGGTATCGTTACGTAACCGCATTAAATCTCTTGATCTGAATACACTTGCTAAATCCTTGCTATGGTCCAAACAAAAGTTTTACGAATTCGCTAATAGACCCCATAGAATGCTAGTCAACAAATTAAAACCTAGACCCGCAGCCTCAATCCCTGATTTACTATTACAACCCAATGGTGAACCTACATATTGCCCCCAACACATGTCCAAAGTCTTTGGTGATTATTACCAAAAACTCTATAACTGCCTAGCAACAGACCAAAATTTTACATTCACTCAAGAAAAGTTTGATGACTTTATCAAAACTCTAAATCTTCCTACACTCTCTCCTGAGAAATGCTCAGGGCTCAATGCTCCCATCTCTGCTGAAGAAATTACAGCGGTTATTAAACAGCTTCTGACCCACAAGTCCCCAGGGCCCGACGGGCTTCCTTATTCATATTTTAAAGGCTTCCTACCAGTTTTAATACCCCATATGATAAGTTTATTTACCTCTCTGATGTCAGGGAAAGTTCCGCACTCCCAATTCCTTCATGCCTTTATTACAGTTATTCCGAAACCGGATAAGGACTTATCACTACCAGACAACTATCGCCCCATTGCCCTCCTGAACTCTGATTATAAGATTTTCACAAAAATTTTAGCTAACAGACTGTCCCTACTTCTTCCCTCACTTATACATAGGGACCAGGTCGGTTTTGTTCCCACTAGACACGCAGGAGACAACACTAGAAGAACTATCGATCTTATTGATCTACTGACTAAAACTAAGAAACCTGCGATAGTCCTCAATTTAGATGCTCAGAAGGTGTTTGATCGCCTAAACTGGTCTTTTATGTTCGCCATTTTGACTAGATATGGAATTTCAGGTCCCTTTATACACGCTTTAAGAGCGCTTTACTCCACGCCCACATCCCAGGTACAGCTGTCTTCCCATGTCTCTCCGCTATTCTCCCTAAGTAATGGCACTCGTCAGGGATGCCCTCTATCCCCCTTACTTTTTATTTTAAGCCTGGAACCTCTGGTCGAAGCTATTCGTTCCCACCCTGACATAGGGGGAGTGGCGCTGAGACATCAGGAATACAAACTGTCCCTATTTGCTGACGACATTCTATTAACATTGACCCATCCACATATATCACTCCCCTCTCTTCATGCAATTCTACATCAATTTGGCAGCATTTCAGGTTTTAAAATAAACCCGACCAAAACTGAAGCCCTCCCTATTAACCTTTCCACAGATATGCTCTCAACTTTACAAGAAAATTTCAAATATCGTTGGTGCGCCCACTCCTTGAAATATCTTGGGGTTTATCTGACCTCCTCCTACTCCACTCTTTTTCAGGCCAATTTTCCTCCTATGTTTATAGAAATCAACAAATTATTAAAGTCATGGACGAACCTCCCCTTATCCCTTCTTGGAAGGATAAATGTCCTCAAAATGTCGGTGGTCCCTAAACTCCTTTATCTCTTTGAGACCCTCCCAGTCAAGGTTCCAATGTCCCAATTAAAGTTAATCCAACAAAATTTCCTAAATTTTATTTGGAATCATAAATCTCATAGGATAGCTAGCTCGGTACTCTTTGCATCCCGAGCCGGTGGAGGTTTGGGGGCACCCGACATAATCAAATATTATTATGCCTCCCATCTAAGAACAATAACCTCTTGGACATCCAGATACGCCCCTAACAGATGGTCTGAGATAGAAATGGGCATCACGGTTCCCGCACATCCATGCTATATGCTATGGCCATCTTCGGATAAATTCATCTCTCAGTTACGTAAAATCAGCTTAAATCCGATGCTATTTACCCTTTCAATATGGAAAAGCTGCTCCAGTAAATATAAACTTTCATCCCCATGCTCTCCTTTAACAAATATTACCTTTAATCCGGAAATCCCTGATAGTCTCTCTTATGATGCCATGTTGCCATGGACGAAAGCCGGTATTTTCCAACTACGCCACCTGGTTAACCCAGTTACCCGTAAACTCCTCACTTTTACTGACCTACAATCTAAATATAAAATCCCAAAAAACCTCTTTTACTCCTTTCTACAAATCCAACATTTTTTCTCCACCAAAATACCACAACTGACCCTAACTATCCCTACTGAATTTGAAGTGGTGTGCTCCAGAGGCCCTCATGAATCTCATCTAATATCCACCATTTACAAAATTCTGCATGCTGCCTCTCCTATCACAGAACAGACTCACACATATATGCGCAAATGGTCCCATATTTTAAACAGACCTATTCAAATAAGTGAATGGAAGAATATCTGGGAAAATGCATCTAAGACATCCAGATGTGTGACTCAGAAAGAAACATCGTATAAAATACTGATGTTCTGGTATAGAACCCCGGAGTTTCTTTTAAGACAGAAACTGACTACATCCGGTCAATGCTGGAGATGTGGCACATCTCTGGGCACCCACTTCCATATATTTTGGGAATGTCCCTTGATAATGCCATACTGGTCACAGATCCATGCCCTGTTGGGGAAAATTCTAAACTTCCCTATACCCTATCAACCTATACATCTCTTGCTAGGCTTGCCCCTCCCTAAGATGCCAAAAACACTTAGGAAACTGATGGCCTTCATCTTATTAGCGGCCAAACGGGTTATACCCCAATGTTGGTTAGCTAACACCCCCCCTACTTTTGCACAATTTTTGTCAGTAATTACAGACATTCGCAGGATGGAACGTATCACAGCCATAATTGACGACTCCCTTCCCAAATTCGAGGCTATATGGGGACACTGGGATTCCTCTGAATACAACATACAGAACCCCCAGGTAGTCCAGAGTCAATGAGATATAAAGACAGTTTCCTATATTGATTGACTGCAGCAGGGCCACAAACCATGCCATTGCTTTATTTCACTAACTGACCCTCTTATTTCTACCATGATGTGTATGTATTGTCTGAAAATCATTTTACACCTAGTGTTATTTCTTCTTGATATATAATAAGCTACCAAAAAATGTTTTACCTCATTGAAAATATGCTGCTATCAATGTCTTTTCTAAGAGAATGAATACTCTGTTTATGTATACTTGAATATACTTAATAAATAAACAATTTAAAAAAAAAAAACTAAAACTGCATTTTTCTGATTTTTCTGTATTTGTCAGCTTCTAAAGAATCTCATCTGGGTATTTATAAAAACGCTGTTCTAATGAGTAGCCTTGTAGGTGCATAAACCCCTTTATGGATCACGGCAGACCGTGACTGTAACCATGAAAGTAAGAGACGCTTGCTTTTTGGGAGGAAAGCAATGGCAAACCTAGACAACATTATAAAAAGCAGAGACATCACCCTACTGGCAAAGTGCCGTACAGTCAAAGCTATGGCATTCCCAGTAGTAACCTATGGCTGTGAAAGTTGGATCATAAGGAAGGCTGAACGCCGAACAATTGGCGCTTTTGAAGTATGGTGTTGGAGAAGACTCTTGAAAGTCCCTTGGGCGGGAAGAAGATCAAAACAGTCAATCCTGAAGGAAATCAACCCTGAATATTGACTGGAAGGACAGGTCCTTAAGCTGAAACTCAAATACTTTGGCCACCTAATGTGAAGAGATGTCTCATTGGAAAAGATCCTGATGCTGGGAGGACAGAAAACAAGATGATAGATAGCATCATCGAAACAAGGAGCATGAACATGGAGTTAAGCAATCTCTGGGAGGCAGTAGAGGACATGTCTGGCAACAACAAGGTAGATAAAAATGGTAGACAAATTAGTCACAGATATAAACCGATCAAAATGTGGCCACTTTCTGTGCCACATCCCTAAACTTAATGTAACAAAACTAAGTAAGCAGTATAGGCATGGGACTTTTGAGGCACAGGGTTACTGATTAAATTAAACCAAACCAAAACTGCGCTAAATAAAGTAAGTAGGTAATAAAAAAGTAAAAACTCTATATAGGATTGTGAAAAACAAGTCAATAGGTTGACATGATTTCCAAACGATTCTTAAGCTGTGAATAACTTTACCACAGAAAGTTGTGATAGTAGAAGAAGCAAAACCTCAACTTCATAAAATAGCTGCTTACCAGCTCCTGAGACCTCTTATCACAGGAGGTCTGAGACACGTTTGGCTCTAAACCCAGCCAGAGCCTTTCAACATCCAGGGGGATTGCGCTGTTTAGAAGCCTCCACCGCCCACAGGGAATCAATCAGCTTCTGAGACCTCTTGTTACAGGAGGTCTGAAACACTTGTGGCTCTGGACCCAGCCGGGGCCTTAATCATCCAGGGGGATCACGCTGTTTCAAGCAATGCCACAGGATCATCAGTTGCCTCCTTCTGATATCCACTGGGCTTTCTTCAGTAAGGGAGACTCACAATACCACAGAACAGCTGGACACTTTTTTGCCCACCTTCCACCGGTTATCCTTTAATGAGCTCTCCACACCGTAAGTAAATCCCAGGCCTTGGAAATAGGCTCCCCCGCTTAGACTACAGCTAGGCCCTCAATGACTTTCAAGTAGCGTCTCCAGCAGACCGCCTTCAAAGGCACAGTGCCCTAGACAGGGGACTTCTTTTGCAGGACTGGACCCAAGACTCCTTGCATTTTGAATTTGAAATGTATTCAAATTTAAATAAAATTAGACAATTTCATTCCACATCATAACAAATTACAATAAAATACAATTGTGTAAAACCAATTGGTTGATATTTGTAGTATTGTGTATAGTAGACTTTACAGCTCAATGCGTTTCTTGGACAAGGTCCTCTTCATCAGGAGCTATCAATATAAACTTTCTATGAATGCCATCTAGATAGAATGACAAACTTTTAATAATTGTATCATGATACAACAAAATTTCATTTAACACTTTTATACAAAGATATTCACCTAGAGATGGAATTGCGGGGCTCAGATGCATATACATAGCCACACACATATTTTTGCATATTTATACAGACACACGGACAAATATATCCCTAGTGGTCACAGGGTCCCCCTCCTCCTCCAACCTCCAAATTAGTCCTATTTAATCATTTTTATTAGGATATATTTCTTCTTATTGTTATCAAATTTACTTTCTATTTATGAAAAAATAATAATTAAATAAATCCATTTACCTTTTCTAGAGTACAGGAAATAATTTATCAGTTTTATTGAGGGACGCTACCTCTCTTATTTGGAAAATAAATCATGATTTCTTTCAAATCCTATAGTAATAATCCGAAGTTTAAAAATCAAATTAATTCTATAGTACAGATAATGTGCACTTGCATTTATAGCATTATAATTACCTTCTATAGGGCAGTATGTAGTATATTGTGAATGTTTACATCACTGCTAGTGTGATATAGATGGTCTAAAGGCAAGCGAACAAACTGAAAACCCCCCCTTCTCTCTTCACACACAATTTAATCCAGATTCCCCCAGAAGAAGGAGTCTATAACAAATTGAAAATAACAATAGTGATTTACAATTCAGTCCATTTAATAAAGATAGCACATTTATCATGTTAGACTCAAAAAGATACCACATAGGAGGCAGTATCTACTGCAAGATTAAAAGGATCGGCATGCTTCAAGGAGGGCGATAAGCCTTTCCAATTTAGGGGAATGCTGACACAGACTGCAAGGTGAAATAAAGGGGGATATATTTGCCATCACTGATTAGCTGTCTCTATCCAGATCTATTAGAGTGGAAAACATCTCATCAGATTATTTCTACCTGTGCTTGCTGTGTCCCGCCAGACAATCAACCAGCCTGTTCCTGCACTGTAGAGGAGGAAGAGAGGGACCCAGGAACCCCCCAGAAACATATATGTGGGTCTGATGACCACAAACTTGCTCCAGTGGTGGGTCCAGTGCCCAGGATGTAATATCCAGCCATTTGGACCTGTTCCAAGAGGGCATCACAGATATTAGTCACAAATATTTTGAGGATAACCAAAGTGTATTAAATATGCTACATTTGGTCTGTGGGTTACAATGACCCCCGGTCATGCAAGGGAAAGTACAAGTATGAGCACCTGACATGTTTACATTTTATAAAGGACAATAGTGACATTTTTAAACAACTAAAAAAGGCACAGAAATGCAAAAAGTGTCATTGCTCTCAATGATATTTTAATCATACTTGTATTAACTTTAAGTGATAATAGGACCTCATAAGTGATTCCATAAGGTCCTTGTTCCTCAGGCTGTAGATCAGAGGATTCAGCAATGGGTTAAATAGGGCAGATATGACTGAAAACAGTTTGTTTAAATTGACCATATCGCTGGAAGTGGGAACCAAGTAAATAAAAATTAAGGAGCCATAAAAGATGAAGACCACGGTGAGGTGTGATGAGCAGGTGGAGAATGCTTTCCTCTTTCCAGTCTTGCTAGGGATTCTGAGGATGGTCCTGAAAATATAGACATAGGGAAGAAAGGTCATAAGAAAGGCTCCTAATCCAAGACCACCACCTACTAAGAATACGACAACCATGTTTATGAAGGGGTCAGTACAAGTAATTTGATATAAATGTGGAAGGTCACAAAAGAAGTTGTGGATGGAAGCTGCTCTGCAGAAGGACAACCTGAGCAAAAATAAAGTATAAACCAAAGAGTGAGTACATCCTGCAATCCAGACCAGAGAGGCCATACGAGCACAGACCCTCCAAGACATAATTAGTTTGTAATGTAGGGGGTGGCAGATGGCAATGTAGCGATCGTAGGACATAACTGAGAGCAAGAAAATTTCTGAGTCAGCAAAGGAGATGTAGAAAAAGACTTGGGCTATACAGGCAGGAATGGATATTAATCTGTGTTTTGTGACCAAATCAAAGAGCATCCTTGGTGCGGTCACTGATGAATAGGACATGTCCAGAAATGCCAAGTTGGCAAGAAAAAAATACATGGGGTTGTGCAGATGGTAGTCAGTGAGGACCAAGAAAAAAATAAGAAGGTTTATGATAACAGTCATAAGATAAATCAGAAGGAAGAATACAAAAAGTGCATTCATGGTCTGTGGATGGTCTGATAGACCCACAAGAGTGAAAGAGGAAATCTCTGTCATATTCCTCATATTATTATTTTTTTCTCTGTTAAAATGTATCAGTATAGATGAATAATAAAATGATGGATCTGAGGATTAATAGGAAAACATGTACGGTGTACGTACACATTACACTCAGGTTTACATGTATTAATTTCTAACATCTAATGATTTATTCTTATATAAAATGTTGATACTCCCGTAGGTCTGCTGTGCTGTAAGAACACAAAGCTTAAAATCTCATAAAAGGTCTCTCAAGATTTACTTAATAACACCTTGGGAGCCCCTTTTCATTAATTGAATACAGTCTTTAAAATTTAAATTTAGAATCCACTGAAAGTACCTTTTTGTCACCTATTTTACTTACCTATTGGTTAGTGCCAGTGGACAGATATAAAAAACTATTAACCACTCGCATACCAGGCCCTTTCACCCCCTCTGTCCCCACTCTAAAATTTCAGGGCGGGTCTTAAACAGAAAGGGGTGTGGCCTTGACATGAAGGGGTGTGTCATATTTAAATTAGGGGTTGCAAGAGTTTAGTCAGGCTTAGGGCAGCACAAAACCTAAATACACTACTGACTCAGTCATGCAACACTGCACCCATATAAAATTTGTGTTCTTTTTTTCACACAAATAGATTTTTCTTTTGGTGGTATTTTATCACCACTGGGTTTTTATTTTTTGTGCTATTAATAAAAAAAAACATTTTGTGAAAAAAAGCCTTTTTCTTTGTTTCTGTCATAACATTTTGCAAATTATTACTTTTTTTTTTTCATGAATTTTGGCCAAACTTTATACTGCTACATATCTTTGGTAAAAAATAACCAAAATCAGTGTATATTATTTGGTCTTTGTGAAGGTTATAGAGTCTACCAGCTATAGTGCCAATCATTGAAAATTGATCACACCTGATGTACTGAAGGCCTATCTCATTTCTTGAAATGTCAGGAAAGTACAAATACCCCCCAAGTGACCCCTTTTTGAAAAGTAGACACTCCAAAGTATGTAGTAAGTTACATGGTGAGTTTTTTTAAGTTGTAATTTTTTCCCACAATTCTTTGCAAACTTGTCATATTAACAGGTTATTTCTCTCACACGGCATATGCATACTTGCAAGTACGCTCCAAAACACATTCTGCTACTCCTCCTGAGTATGGTGATACCACATGTGTGAGACTTTTACACAGCCTGGACACATACAGAGGCCCAACATTCAAGTAGCACCTTCAGGCGTTCTAGGAACATAAATTACACATCTCATTCCATGACAACCTATTATTTTTGAAGGCCCTTTATATTTCTAACACATGGCATGTACATACGAAGAATTACACTCTAAAATAAATTCTATTGAGGAAAGAGGAAAAAAAGTATCACCTGTGGTTTGAGTAGTATCCACAGAAGAGAGCATTGGTCCAGGCAGCAGGCAGGGATGTGCTTAGTGACAACAATAGTAATTATCCAGGCAGCAGGCAGGAATATAGTTAGTACAGGGATATTGTCAGAACAGCCAAAGCATTTTTCCATAGGAATTGTCTAGGCAGAGACAGCCAGCACAGCCATAATATTGGTCCTGGTACACTGTTAACTGCAGTCACTCATTATTGTACCACTCTACAGCCCTTCATAAACATACTGCATCTTGCTACAGCTAATTATTTCCATAGTACAAGTAGCAGGCAGAGGTGTGGTCAGTTCATGCAGCAGGCAGAGGCATGATGGCAGTAAGTCAGCAGCAGGCTGAGGGCCTGAGTCTGGTAATACCTGGACACAGGGGCACAGGGGTAGAGGCTTCTCCCACCCAAATCTCTTTGAATTCTCCAGACCCTAATCCCGAAATTATAAAACCCGGAGAATACAAAAAAAATTGTTTTCTCCATACGGAAAAACAATTCTGGAGCCCTTCACATATATGAGACCCCTGTGTACTACAGTAGCAGGGCAACAGATCAGTCCAAGTGGTAGGCAGAAGCATAGTCGATAAAACAGGCCAGGGTCAGCTCACATGCAAGCAGTCCAAACGGTAGGCAGGGGCATAGTTGAAAAACAGGCCAGGGTCAGTTCATGTGGAAGGCAGTGGCATGGTTATTTGATGAAGCATGGAAAACGGTCAGCACAGATAAAGAAAATGGGGAAATGGTTAAAAATATGGGATAATATTTTAGGGATGTATGATAAAGTCAGAAACATTCACCAATGCAAAGGCCGGGTTGGGGGGACACTGGGGACAATGGTAGCTGGTATCCCTTCGAAATCCTCTTTTGCTGCATACACGACATCTTTTTTGGGTCTTCGGCCTGCTTCAGATTGTGGAATGTTGTCTGGGAAGTGGCGCTCATGAAGTCGGCTAACAGCATCAGAGCGAAGGTTTTCT
This sequence comes from Lithobates septentrionalis, assembly GCA_037952835.1. Taxonomy (NCBI): domain Eukaryota; kingdom Metazoa; phylum Chordata; class Amphibia; order Anura; family Ranidae; genus Lithobates; species Lithobates septentrionalis. The sequence continues at coordinate 543,572 of JBBDGP010002710.1, forward strand.
GGGGTTGGGGTCTTTGTTGATAGACGAGGGACGTGACAATTTCTTCAGTTAATTTTAGGAAGGAGGTGGGGCTTGCCGTGGATTTGGTGTAGATGATATATGCATTATAAATGGCCAAATAATGTATTAATGAAATAAATCGCTACTTTCTTGTACCAGAAACGGGCCTCCTTGTTGCCAAATAAGGCCGAAGCATTTTATCATTGAAATCCACCCCCCATGTAAAGATTATATTCTTGGCCACATGTTGGATTTTGAATGGGACCTCATCTTCTGTGAACCTAAACTGTGGTGTCATTATGAAAGGTGAATATCATGTACACATTCCTGCTATCCTTCCACCTCAAGGCCAGCACTTCATTGCTTCTCAAAGTTGCTTTTTCCCCTTCACAGTTTTTTGTTCACTGTAGATCGTTGGAAGCCCTTCCTGTTCTTTCTGGAGCTTCCATAGGCAAATCTTTGGGAACATTTTTTTATGAGTGGGTGAATTGTACAAAATTTGTCATAATTTGGATGATTTCAGCAGAGGGCACTGGGTGTTGTTGAAGTGAAGGAAGCATACAATCATCTAATTTCAGGACCTGGACATTACGGCAGAATAAATGGACTGGCTGTGAACACACAGCCAGCGCTGAGGACTTCTAACAGTCCTGATCCATGTGTCAAAGGCACCCTCCAACAGGATCATCCCACAACTATTAATGCTAACAGCCCTGATGAAGGGGGAGTCTTTAGACCCCTGAAACACGTTGGCCTATTTTTATTGCTGAAACTTCAAATTAAATACAAATTACTTACCTCTTTGATCACCAGGCACTCCTTTATCCTCTTTTCTTCTACATTACATGTGGAGGATGCACACCAAGGTAGCAGCCCAAGCCCCAATAGGGCTCATCACCCCCTTTTTCCAAACTGGGCACGGACCTCCGGAAACTAATTCTTTCCCTCTGTCCACACCCTACCAATCTACAACACTAACTGATAGAATCAGTCCAGCGCGATCTACACCACTTCTTCTCAACCAGGTGCACTTTATGGGCACTGATGGGTACTGATGTAGTGACTGTTGGGTGACAGGCGCAATGGGGGGTAGGGGTGATGTGACAGGTTCTCTTTATTGTGCTCGGTGCAGTACAATAAAGACACAGATCGGTAACTCACTGATCCCTGGCTCTTCTCTCCTTATACTGGAAATGGTGTGTGAGAAGAAAAGAGCTGTTAACAGCCAGTTACCAAATCATTTGCTCCCACCCTAATTTAGCTTACATAACGATTCTACCCAAACTGGGCAAAAATCCTAGTGATGTGAGTAACTATCAACCAATCTCTCTGATTAATAATGATTTAAAAAATGTAACTAAAACCTTAGCCAACAGACTGTCTGAATTTAATGCTTTGTTTGTCCACAAAGGTCAAGCAGGCTTCATTCCAGGCAGACAGGGTCCCAATCAGATACGGAGACCAAATGACATTATTTCCTTGCTTCGTTCACAGTGGAATTGGGGAATTCCGCAAGAAGGCTTCCTGTTATCTATTGATCTACAGAAGGTCTTTGACATTGTGGCATGGCCATACCTCTTTAATGTCCTGGAAAGATGGGGTTTTGGTCCTAATTTCCTGGGAACAATACATGCTCTGTACTCCAACCCTTGCACTCTGGTGAGACTGCAGGGCCACTACTCAAAACCTTTCAACATAACTAAAGGAACGAGACACGGCTGCCCTCTCTCACCCCTAATATTTGCTATTGCCATTGAGGCACTGGCAATAGCTATCAGGAATCACCCTGACATTCGAGGGGTCCAGTGCAGCCCTCAAGAACATTAATGCACATTGATTGTGGATGACCTTCTCCTTTTCATATCCTTACCCCTTATCTCGACCCCAATATCTTTAAACTATTACAGGGATTTGGTTTAGATTCTGGTCTCCAGGTTAATATACAGTATCTAAATCTAAGGCATTAAATGTTTCGGTCTCGTCTTCATTGGTCTAGTGTTTACAAAATCACTTCTAGTTCTCCTGGAGCTCCTGCTCCATCCCTTATTTGGGTGTTAAGTCTTGCCTCCGGTATTTGACAATTATATACGGTTAACTACTCTGCCCTTTATAAAAAGTTAGATGAGGTTCTTAAAAACTGGTCAAATCATGATTTATCCTGGCTCGGTTGGATCAATTCCATTAAAATGGCCCTCTTACCACGCCTCCTTTATCTATTCCAAGAGAGCACATATGAATAGTTTTCAGTCTAAAATTATACACTTCATCTGGGGAAATAAAGGCCATTGCTGCCCTAAAAGTGTGCTCTTTAGATTGAGAACTCAAGGGGGATTTGCCCTTCCAAATTGATGGTGGTACTACCAAGCAGTTCAACTAGCACAGATCTCCATTGTATATTCACGGGGTCCCAAACCAGACTGGAGTCTAATGGAAAGGCAAACCGTCCCTCTTTTCTACTGTGGTGTCCTTCCAAATTAAGGCCCCCTTGCACCTTCTCTCTTACACTCCCTAGCCATATGCATTATTTTACATAAATAATCCTCGTTAATCTCTGAACTTAGTCTCTTGGCTCACCTTTTAAATAACCCACAATGTCCTCCTGGAATGAACATTAAAGCTTTTCAATGGTGGCTAAAAGAAGGATTATTTAGGATAGGCCATTTTTCAACTCTATGGGGCCCCTTTTAGTTGGCTATTGTATTAGTAAGCTAGAAATGCCCCAGAGAGATTCAGACTCTCTTAAATTTCACACATACACACATTTTTTTTTGCACTCCATTTGGGCTAATAAACTGACCCCCCGAGGTTAACTACATATGAGCAGTGGTGTTTTAAGACCTTGGACCAGAGGGGAGGCATATCTATAATCTACTTTACACTGGCTGGGGCCTCAGAAAAATCTGCCTATGCACAAAGTTGGGAACTAGACCTGGAAGAGGACTAGGACCTTGATACTTGGCACCAGTGCTTCCATCATTCCGTTAAAGCGGAGTTCCACCCAAAAATGGAACTTCTGCTTTAAGCACTTATGACCCCCTGACATGCCAAATATATATATTTGGCATGTAATTTTTTTGGGGGGGAGAGGGTACCTGGTTTTGAGAGGTACCCAGCTCCTACTTCCACTCCTGGTGCCGTGGCGCCGAGCGGAAGTTCACCTCTCCCCCCTCACTCCCTGCAATCTTCTGGGACACGTCACAGGTTCCAGAAGATTTCCCAGCCATTTAAGACAGCAGTGCATGCCTGTCACAGCCGGGGCACCCACACTTACAATGACGGAGCCATGGAGTGGAGGGGGAGAGGAGTGAGGCTTCGGGCGGCTGCATCACTGAACCGTGGGACAGGTGAGTGTCTGTTTATTAAAAGTCAGCAGCTACACTTTTTCTAACTGCTGACTTTTAAATGGGTGGAACTTGGCTTTAAGGCAGTGATGGCGAACCTTGGCACGCCACTTGTTTTGGAACTACATTTCCCATGATGCTCATGCAGTCTGCAGTGTAGTTGAGTATCATGGGAAATGTAGTTCCAAAACATCTAGGGTGCCAAGGTTCGCCATCACTGCTTTAAGGGAATCATGAATGTCTCATTGATTGAGGCCAATGTTACATTTTTCACACGCCCCACATGTCTAGCAAAAATATATCCCGACTTTTCTCCTCTGTGTTTTTGGGGCTCACATGGGTTCCCTATTTCACACGTGGTGGTCCTGTCCCCGCAATCGAGGATTCTGGAACAAATTCTTCCAGATGCTATGCATGGTCACAGGCATAGCTATCCTGAAACCCCCCCCCCCAAATTGCTCTTCTAAATCATATGCATATCATTTACATTTTTTTACAGCAAGGCCAATTCTTGCTTTCATCAGGAGTACCTCAATAGGGTCACAGTGTGAAGGCACCATGGACACCCAAAGACCAATTTTTCCTCACCTGTTTGACAGGTGCATATCATTTCAATTTTTGAGAGCAAGGACAATTCTTGCTTTCATCAAGAGTGCCTTTCATAGGGTTATGGTGTGAAGGCACCTCCGACACACAAAGACCAATTTTTCCGCACCTGTTACTTCTATACAAAGTCTGTGGAAGAGACACCAGAATTTATCCAAAAAATCTCTAATCTTGTTCCCAGTACACTACATTGTGGCCTCATCATACAGACTGGCCCCCCCAAGCCATTGTTTACAAAATTAAGAAATCTTGCAGGGAAACTTTCATTTTTATGGCTTTATAAATGCAATGCAAAGATGGGTGTCACGGCTTCAGGTGTATGATCATCATTTCCAAACACTTTCTTTGATGGAATCCAGCTTTATATGAACTTTTTGTTTGCACAATTGCACTTTATTCACATGTGATGTAATTTAGCATATGTGTCTTCAAACTTTATTCTCAGTTGATTATATACTGTCTGTATTCGCACGAATGCTCTTTATTGTTTAGCGCTGCGCTCTTTTTAAATATAAATGCAATTATTGCTGAAGCAGCTTCTATACACAGTACAGATGTGCCACTTTACAGGTGGACTAAGGGGACCACCCAGGCACTATATTGAAAGGAATTTTTCATTTTTATTGTTATTTCTCATTTTTATGGTTTCACTTTAAGCATCATTAAATCACAGTTAATTTTTTCATTGAAACATGTCCCCATGGCAGTACCCGGACCCCCATAACCATTGTATGCCAAATTACTTGCATATAAGCCATCAAAATGGGCACTATTGATTTTTACAGTTCGGGTCCCATAGACTTCCCATAGACTTCATTGGGGTTCGTTATTCGGTTCGGAACTTTTGCGATGTTCTAAAGTTCTGGTGCAAACCGAACAAGGGGTCGTTCAGCCCATCCCTACCAAACATCAGCCTTGAAACCTTAAAGACTTGGAGAGGATCTGCAAAGAGGAGTGGGACAAAATCCCTCTTGAGATGTGTGAAAACCTATTGGCCAACTACAAGAAATGTCTTATCTCTGTTAGTGCCAACAAGAGTTTTGCCATCAAGTACTAAGTCATGTTTTGCGAAGGGGTCAAATACTCATTTCACTCATTAAAATGCAAATCAATTTATACCTTTTTTTGAAATGCGTTTTCCTGGATTTTCTTTGTTATTCTGTCTCTCACTGTTAAAATAAACCGACCATTAAATTATACACTGATCATTTCTTTGTCAGTGGGCAAATGTATAAAATCAGCAAGGGATCAAATACTTATTTTCCTCACTGTATACGTGGTATAAAAAGACATAAACTTCAGTCTCAGCTTTTCAATAGGTCTGGCCCTATGTAGCTATAACCTCATAAATCAAACTAAAACTGCATTTTTCAGATTTTTCTATATTTGTCAGCTTTTAAAGAATCTGATCTGGGTATTTATAAAAATGCTGTTCTAATGAGTAGCCTTGTAGGTGCATAAACCCCTTTATGGATCACGGCAGACAGTGACTGTAGCCATGAAATTAAGAGACGCTTGCTTTTTGGGAGGAAAGCAATGGCAAACCTACACAACATTATAAAAAGCAGAGAGACATCACCCTACTGACAAAGTGCCGTATAGTCAAAGCTATGATATTCCCAGTAGTAACCTATGGCTGTGAAAGTTGGACCATAAGGAAGGCTGAACGCTGAAGAATTGATGCTTTTGAACTATGGTGTTGGAGAAGATTCTGGAAAGTCCCTTGGGCGGGAAGAAGATCAAACCAGTCAATCCCGAAGGAAATCAACCCTGAATATTGACTGGAAGGACAGGTCCTTAAGCTGAAACCCAAATACTTTGGCCACCTAATGTGGAGAGATGACTCATTGGAAAAGACCCTGATGCTGGGAAACATGGAAGGAAAAAGGAGAAGAGGACAACAGAAAACAAGATGGATAGATAGCATCATCGAAACAATGAAGTTAAGCAATCTCTGGCAGGCAGCGGAGGACAGAAAAGTCTGGCAACAACAACAAGGTGCATAAAAATGGTAGACAAATTAGTCATAGATATACAGTAATCCGATCAAAATTTGGTCACTTTCTGTGCCACATCCCTAAACTTAATGTAACAAAACTAAGTAAATAGTATAGGCATGGGACTTTTGAGGCACAGCGTTACTGATTAAATTAAACCAAGGCAAAACTGCGCTAAATAAAATAAGTAGGTAATAAAATAGTGAAAAATCTATATAGGATTGTGAAAAACAAGTCAAGAGGTTGACATGATTTCCATACAATTCTTAAGCTGTGAATAACTTCACCATGGAAAGTTGAGATAGTAGAAAAAAGGAAACCTCAACCTCATAAAATGGCTGCTTACCAGCTCCTGAGACCTCTTATTACAGGAGGTCTGAGGCACCTTTGGCTCTAAACCCAGCCAGGGCCTTTGAACATCCAGTTGAATCGCATTGTTTAGAAGCCTCCACCGCCCACAGGGAATCGATCAGCTCCTGAGACCTCTTGTTACAGGAGGTCTGAAACACTTGTGGCTCTGGACCCATCCAGGGCCTTAATCATCCAGGAGGGATCACGCTGTTTCAAGCAATGCCACAGGATCATCAGTTGCCTCCTTCTGATATCCACTGGACTTTCTTTAGTAAGGGAGACTCACAATACAACAGAACAGCTGGACACTCTTTTGCCCACCATCCACCGGTTATCCTTTAATGAGCTCTCCAGACCGTAAGTAAATCCCAGGCCATGGAAATAGGCTCCCCCGCTTAGACTACAGCTAGGCCCTCAATGACTTTCAAGTAGCGTCTCCAGCAGACCGCCTTAAAAGGCACAGTGCCCAAGACAGGGGACTCCTTTTTTAGGGCTGGACCCAAGACTCCTTGAATTTTGAATTTGAAATGTGTTCAAATTTAGATAAAATTAGCCAATTTTAGTCCACATCATAACAAATTACAATAAAATACAAAAAAAGTGGGAGGCACATATACAAACTGTTGTAATTCCTACACCATTCACCTGTTTTGGATGTAAAAACCCTCAAATTAAAGCTGAAAGTCTGCAGTTAAAGCACATCTTGTTTGTTTCATTTCAAATCCATTGTGGTGGTGTATAGAGCCAAAAAGATTAGAATTGTGTTGATGTCCCAATATTTATGGACCTGACTGTACATACCCACACACACATGTATGCATATATATATATATATACAGACACACGCACATATATATATATATATATATGTCCCTAGTGGCCCCAGGGTTCCCATCCTCCTCCAACCTCCAAATTAGTCCTATTTAATAATTTCTATTAGTATACTTTTCTTCTTATTGTTTTTAAATTTACTTCCTATTAACTCTATTTATGAAAAAATAATAATTGAATAAATTGAATAAATCCATTTATAGAGTACAGGAAATAAAGGCTGTTGTTTTATATCTTTATCCCGAAGGATTAAAGTACGCTCTGGCAGTTTTATTGAGGGACGCTACCTCTCTTATTTGGAAAATAAATCATGATTTCTTTTAAATCCTATAGTAATAATCTGAAATTCAAAAATCAAATTAATTCTATAGTACAGATAATGCCGCAATACATGTTCACGTGCATTTATAGCATTATAATTACCTTCTATAGGGCAGTATGTAGTATATTGGGAATGTTTACATCACTGCTAGTGTGATATAGATCAGTGTTTCTCAACTCCGGGCCGCAAGGCGCCCCAACAGGTCATGTTTTCAGGATTTCCCTCAGATGAAAAGGATGTGGTAATTACTAAGGCAGTGAAATTGATCAAATCACCTGTGCAAACTAATGGAAAGCCTGAAAACATGACCTGTTGGGGCACCTTGAGGACTGGAGTTGAGAAACACTTGTATAGATGGTCTAAGGGCAAGCGAACAAACAGAAAAACGCCCCCTTCTCTCTTCATACACAATTTAATCCAGATTCCCACAGAAGAAGGAGTCTATAACAAATTGAAAATAACAATAGTGATTTCCAATTCAGTCCATTTAATAAAGATAGCACCATTATCATGTTAGACTCAAAAACATACCACATAGGAGGCAGTATCTACTGCAAGTTTAAGAGGATCAGCATGCTTCAAGGAGGGCGATAAGCCTTTCCAATTTAGGGGAATGCTGACACAGTCTGCAAGGTGAAAAAAAGGGGGATATATTTGCCATCACTGATTAGCTGTCTCTATCCAGATCTATTAGAGTTGAAAACATCTCATCAGATTATTTCTACCTGTGCTTGCTGTGTCCCGTCAGACAATCAACCAGCCTGTTCCTGGACTGTAGAGGAGGGACCCAGGAACCCCCCCCAAGAAACATATATGTGGGTCTGATGACCTCAAACTTTCTCCAGCTGTGGGTCTGGTGGCCAGGATGTAATATCCAGCCATCCGGACCTGTTCCAAGATGGCCACGGAGGCCTCAAACGTAATCTAAGAGCACAGCATGTCATCCAAGAGGGCGTCACAGATATTAGTCACAGATATTTTGAGGATAACCAAAGTGTATTGAATATACTACATTTGGTCTGTGGGTTACAACGACCCCTGGTCTTGCAAGGGAAAGTACAAGTATGAGCACCCGACATGTTTACATTTTATAAAGGACAATAGTGACATTTTTAAACAACTGAAAAAGGCACGGAAATGCAAAAAGTGTCATTGCTCTCAATTATATTTTAATCATGATATTTGTATTAACTTTAAATGATAATAAGACCTCATAAGTGCCTCCATAAGGTCCTTGTTCCTCAGGCTGTAGATCAGAGGATTCAGCAATGGGTTAAATAGGGCAGATATGACTGTAAACAGTTTGTTTAAATTGACCATATTGCTGGAAGTGGGAACCAAGTAAAGAAAAATTAAGGAGCCATAAAAGATGAAGACCACGGTGAGGTGTGATGTGCAGGGGAAGAATGTTTTCCTCTTTCCAGTCTTGCTTCGGATTCTAAGGATGGTCCTGAAAATATAGACATAGGGAAGAAAGGTCAAAAGAAAGACTCCTAATCCAATACTACCACCTAATAAGAATGCGGCCACCATGTTTATGAAGGGGTCAGTGCATGTGATTTGATATAAGTGTGGAAGGTCACAAAAGAAGTTGTGGATGGAAGTTGTTCTGAAAAAGTATAAAATATAAACCAAATATAAACCAAAGAGTGAGAACATCCTGCAACCCAGACCAGAGAGGCCATACTAGTACAGATCCTCCAAGACATAATTAGTTTGTAATGTAGAGGGTGGCAGATGGCAATGTAGCGATCGTAGGACATAGCTGAGAGCAAGAAAACTTCTGAGTTAGCAAAGGAGAGGTAGAAAAAGACTTGGGCTATACAGGCAGGAATGGATATTGATTGTTTTTTTGTGGCCAAATCAAAGAGCATCCTTGGTGCGGTCACTGTTGAATAAGACATGTCCAGAAATGCCAAGTTTGCAAGAAAAAAATACATTGGGTTGTGCAGATTGTAGTCAGTGAGGACCAAGAAAAAAATCAGAAGGTTTGTGATAAGAGTCATCAGATAGATCAGAAGGAAGAGCACAAAAAGTGCATTCATGGTCTGTGGATGGTCTGATAGACCCACAAGAGTGAAAGAGGAAATCTCTGTCATATTCCTCATATTATTATTATTTTTTCTCTGTTAAAATGTATCAGTATAGATGAATAATAAAATGATGGATCTGAGGATTAATAGGAAAACATGTACGGTGTACCTACACATTACACTCACGTTTACATGTATTCATTTCTAACATGTAATGATTTATTCTTATATAAAATGTTGGCACTCCCGTAGGACAGTCTGATGTGCTGTAAGAACACAAAGCTGAAAGTCCCATAAAAGGTCTCCTAAGATTTAATTTATAACACCTTGGGAGCCCCTTTTCATTAGTTGAATACAGTCTTTAAAATTTGAATTTAGAATCCACTGAAAGTATCTTTTTGTCACCTATTTTACTTACTTATTGGTTAGTGCCAGTGGACAGAGAGATATAAAACACTATTAACCACTTGCCTACCAGGCCCTTTCACCCCCTACCTGCCTAGGCCGATTTTCAGCTTTCAGCGCTCTCACACTTTGAATAACAGTTACTCAGTCATGCAACACTGTACCCATATGAAATTTGTGTACTTTTTTTCTACAAAAATAGATTTTTCTTTTGGTGGTATTTTATCATCACCGGGTTTTTATTTTGTGTGCTATAAAAAAAAAAGACCAAAATTTGGTGAAAAAAGCCCTTTTCTTTGTTTCTGTCGTAAAATTTTGCAAATTAGCAATTTTTTCTTCATACATTTTGGCCAAACTTTATACTGCTACATATCTTTGGTAAAAAAATAACCCAAATCAGTGTATATTATTTGGTGTTTGTGAAAGTTATAGAGTCTACAAGCTATGGTGCCAATCATTGAAAATTGATCACACCTGATGTACTGAGAGCCTATCTAATTTCTTGAGGCCCTGAAATGTCAGGAAAGTACAAATACCCCCCAAATTACCTCTTTTTGGAAAGTAGACACTCCAAGGTATGTAGTAAGTTGCATGGTGAGTTTTTTTAAGTTGTAATTTTTCCCCACAATTCTTTGCAAACTTGTCATATTAACATGTTATTTCTCTCACACAGCATATGCATACTTGCAAGTATGCTCCAAAACACATTCTGCTACTCCTCCTGAGTATGGTGATACCACATGTGTGAGACTTTTACAAAGCCTGGCCACATACAAAGGTCCAACATTCAAGTAGCACCTTCAGGCATTCTAGGAACATACTACAAATTACACTCCAAAATAAATTCTATTAAGGAAAGGGTACACTGTTAACTGCAGTCACTCATTATTGTACCGCTCTCCAGCTCTTCATAAACATACTGCCTCTTGCTACAGCTAATTATTTCCATAGTACAAGTAGCAGGCAGAGGTGTGGTCAGTTCATGCCGCAAGCAGAGGCATGATGGCAGTGAGTCAGCAGAAGTCTGAGGGCCTCAGTCTGGTAAGACCTGGACACAGGGGCACAGGGGTAAAGGCTTCTCCCACCCAAATATCTTTGAATTCTCCAGACCCTAATCTGGAAATTACGAAACCCGGAGAATACCAAACAAATTAGCTTTCTCCATCCGGAAAAACAGTTCTGGAGCCCCTCACAAATGTGAGACCCCTGTCTACTACAGTAGCAGGGCAACATATCAGTCCAGGCAGTAGGCAGAAGCATAGTCAATAAGACAGGCCAGGGTCAGTTCACGTGCAAGCAGTCCAAGCGGTGGGCAGAAGCAAAGTTGATAAAACAGGTCAGGGTCAGTTTACGTGGAAGCAGTCCAAACGGTAGGCAGAGGCATAGTCGAAAAACAGGTCAGGGTCAGTTCACGTGGAAGGCAGTGGCATGGTTATTTGAGAAAGCATGGAAAACGGTCAGCACAGATGATGAAAATGGGGAAATGGTTACAAATATGGGCTAACATTTTAGGGATGTGTGAAAAAGTCAGAAACATTCACCATGCAAAGGCCGGTTTGGGGGAACACTGGGGACAATGGTAGCTGGTATCCCTTCGAAATCCTCTTTTGCTGCATATGCAACATCTTTTTTGGGTCTTCGGCTTGCTTCAGATGGTGGAATGTTGTCTGGGAAGTGGCGCTCATGAAGTCGGCTAACAGCATCAGAGCGAAGGTTTTCTGGGGGGGGTCTTTGTTGATAGATGAGGGACATAACAATTTCTTCAATTAATTTTAGGAAAGAGGTGGGGCTTTCCGTGGATTTGGTGTAGATGATATATGCATTACAAATGGCAAAATAATGAATTAATGGAATAAATCGCTACTTTCTTGTACCAGAAACGGGGCCTCCTTGTTGCCAAATAGGACCGAAGCATTTTATCATTGAAATCCACCCCCCATGTAAAGATTATATTCTTTGACACATGTTGGCTTTTGAATGGGACCTCGTCTTCTGTGAACCTAAACTGTGGTGTCATTATGGATGGTGGACATCATGTACACATTCCTGCTATTAGGGATGAGCTTCGTCGGCTGTTCAATCGTTCGCCGAATTGTGAACGATATGGGCCATTCGTGCCAAATTTGTGTGGCGCGTCATGGCCCATAATTCACTGCGGCATCGCAGTGCATTGCTGGCTGATGATTGGCCAAGCATGCACTATGACCCGCATGCTTGGCCAATCACAGCGCCGTCGGCAGAGAGAGCTGTAATTGGCCAAAGCCAGGATGGCTTTGGCCAATTATGGTTTAGGGGTTTAGAACACGCCCCACACTATATAAGGCCGCCTGCGGCCCTGTGTAGTGTGTTCCGCCGTGCTTAGATAGAGAGAGAGAGACAGTGTCATTTCATTTGAGTTAGCTAGATTAGGCAGGACAGTCAGTGAGTTAGATGCACTTATAGTGTATTGTGTATATATATGCATCCCAGGTGTTGCATATATATATATATACACTGTATTCAGTTTAGCTAGATCCGTTCCTGTTATCTTCTAGACTATTTACATTTAGTACAGTGCATCCTGCTCACAGTGTTCAGCTAGATCCGTTCCTGTTATCTTCCTACTGACAGGCAGGTTTGTCTTGTTACAGTATTTACAGCTACCTGAAGAAAATTGCTGGTGTTCTTTTGATCCTATTAGTACCACAGTCAGGTAGCTAGACTATTTACAGTTAGTGTAGTGCGTCCTCCTCACAGTGTTCAGCTAAAACTACAAGTTAGTGTAGTGCGTCCTGCTCACAGTGTTCAGCTAAAGCTACAAGTTAGTGTAGTGAGATCTCTGCACAGTGTTTAGCTAAAGCTACAAGTTAGTGTAGTGCGTCCTCCTCACAGTGTTCAGCTAAAACTACAAGTTAGTGTAGTGAGACCTCTGCACAGTGTTCAGCTAAAGCTACAAATTAGTGTAGTGCGTCCTGCTCACAGTGTTCAGCTAAAACTACAAGTTAGTGTAGTGAGACCTCTACACAGTGTTCAGCTAAAGCTACAAGTTAATGTAGTGCGTCCTGCTCACAGTGTTCAGCTAAAGCTACAAGTTAGTGTAGTGCGTCCTGCTCACAGTGTTCAGCTAAAACTACAAGTTAGTGTAGTGAGACCTCTGCACAGTGTTCAGCTAAAGCTACAAGTTAGTGTAGTGCGTCCTGCTCACAGTGTTCAGCTAAAACTACAAGTTAGTGTAGTGAGACCTCTTCAAAGTGTTTAGCTAAAGCTACAAGTTAGTACAGTGCGTCCTGCTCACAGTGTTCAGCTAAAACTACAAGTTAGTGTAGTGAGACCTCTGCACAGTGTTTAGCTAAAGCTACAAGTTAGTACAGTGCATCCTCCTCACAGTGTTCAGCTAAAACTACAAGTTAGTGTAGTGAGACCTCTGCACAGTGTTCAGCTAAAGCTACAAATTAGTGCAGTGCGTCCTGCTCACAGTGTTCAGCTAAAGCTACAAGTTAGTGTAGTGCGTCCTGCTCACAGTGTTCAGCTAAAACTACAAGTTAGTGTAGTGCGACCTCTGCACAGTGTTCACCTAAAGCTATCTGTAGAAGGTTGGTGGTGTTTTCCTGATCCTATCACTACCTCAGGCAGTTAAAAAAGCTACAAGTTATTTTTTGGCGAGCTCTGCACAGTGTTCAGCTAAAGCAACCTGTAGAAGGTTGGTGGTGTTCTCATACTACAGACAGGCAGCTGATTTTGCTAGCTGCAGTATCAGTACATATATATATATATATATATATATATCCCAGCTTAGTGCAGCTACAGGACATTAGTATGTCTGGAAGGCCAACAAGGAGAGGCAGACAGTCACAAGCCAATAAAAGAGGGCAAGCAGGCTCTGTGTCTAGAGACAACAGTGCTGGTCGTGGAGACGGTGCATCCTCATCAGCACGTGGTCGTGGGACACGCTTGGCCTTTTTTTCGGCAGCTGGCCGTGTTGAGCCGCAACATGCAGAAGACTTGATTGAGTGGATGGCCAAGCCGTCCTCATCCTCCTCGTCCTCTCTCACCCATGCTCAGGGTACTTTGTCTGGCAAAGCAGCGGCCTATTCCCTCGGCTCAATGTCATTAGTGACTCCTTCCCTAGCCCCACCATGTCCTCCTGAGGAGTCCCTCGAACTGTTTGACCACAGTGTTGGGTACATGCTCCAGGAGGATGCCCAGCGTTTGGAAAGCTCTGATGATGATACTGAGCTAGATGAAGGCAGTAACGTGAGCACGGACAGAGGGGGTGCCCAAGAAGGACAGCAATCTGGCAGTCATGCTCCCCCTGCTGCAGCATACTGCCAGGTTTGCTCCAGTGATGAGGAGGGAGGGGATGATGAGGTCACTGACTCAATGTGGGTGCCTGATAGGAGAGAGGAGGAGGAGGCGGCACATCACCAACGAGGCAGGATGCCCTCCAGGGACCAGCCTAAGGGCAGCACACTGACTGCATCACACCCCAAACCTCCACATGTGCAGGGCACTGCAGTCTCTGTGCGTTATTCAAAAAGTTCTTTGGTGTGGGCCTTTTTTGAGACGAGTGCATCAGATCGCACCGCTGCTATTTGCAACATATGTCTCAAGCGTATCTCGCGTGGCCAAAACATCTCCCGCTTGGGCACCACATGCTTGACCAGACATATGTTGACCTGCCATGCAGTTCGCTGGCAAGCGTATTTAAAAGACCCACACCAAAGAGCAAAGAGGACCTCTCCTTGCTCCTCATCAGCTGAGATCTCCAACCCCACTATACCTTCAGTCCTCTCTGAAACCTGCACTGAGAGGAATGAAGGTGTAGAATTAGGTGTGTCACAGCCAAGTACTTGTGGGCAATCTGCTTTCGGTAAACCGACGTCAGATTGTACCAGGCAAATTTCCCTGCCCCAGCTGCTGCACCGCCGAAAGAAGTTCGCTCCCAGCCATCCACATGCCCAGCGGTTGAATGCTAGCTTGGCAAAATTGCTAGCACTTCAACTGCTGCCTTTTCAGTTGGTAGACTCTGTCCCCTTCCGTGAGTTTGTGGAATGTGCGGTTCCTCAGTGGCAGGTACCCAAACGCCACTTTTTCTCACGGAAGGCGATTCCAGCTCTCTACCGGCATGTGGAAGGCAATGTCCATGCCTCGCTGGACAGGGCGGTCAGCGGTAAGGTGCATATTACTGCTGACTCATGGTCCAGCAGGCATGGACAGGGACGTTACCTAAGTTTCATGGTGCATTGGGTGACTCTGCTGGCAGCTGGAAAGGATGCAGGACAAGGTGCAGTAGTGTTGGAGGTTGTTCCGCCACCATGCCTCCAAAATGCCACTACTAATGATTGTGACACACCTCTCTCCTCCACCCCCTCCTCTTCTTCTTCCTCCATGGCCTCTTCCTGTGCTTTGTCCTCGGAACCGGCGGTGCTCCGTAGCCGTTCAAGGGGCTACGTAAGTATGCAGGCCAAAAGATGCCATGCAGTGCTTGAGCTGGTGTGCTTGGGGGACAAGAGCCACACTGGGGCAGAGGTTCTGTCAGCTCTGCAGGGGCAGGTTCAGAGGTGGTTGATGCCACGCCAACTTAAGGCAGGAATGGTGGTTTGTGACAATGGCACCAACCTCCTCTCTGCCCTCCGACAGGGAAAAATGACCCAAGTGCCCTGTTTGGCTCACGTCCTTAACTTGGTGGTGCAGCAGTTCTTGGGCAGGTACCCGGGCTTACAGGATGTCCTAAGGCAGACCAGGAAAGTCTGTGTGCATTTCCACCAGTCATATAATGCCAGTGCTCGGCTGACGGACCTCCAAAAGGAGTTTAACCTGCCCAAGAACCGCCTAATCTGTGACATGCCCACCAGGTGGAACTCAACGTTGGCCATGCTGCAGCAGCTGCACATGCAGCAGAGGGCCATCAATGAGTACCTGTGCGACTATGGCACCAGGACAGGGTCAGGGGAGCTTGGTTTTTTCCCCACGCCAGTGGGCCATGATCAGGGATGCATGCACTGTCCTGTCACCATTTGAGGAGGCCACGAGGATGGTGAGCAGTGACAGTGCATGCATCAGTGACACTGTCCCCCTTGTCCACCTGTTGGAGCACACGCTGCATGGAATAATGGACAGGGCACTTGAGGCAGAACAGAGGGAGGAAGAGGAGGACTTCCTTAGCTCTCAAGGCCCCCTTTATCCAGACAGTGTTCCTGCGTGCCCACCGATCACACAGGAAGAGGAGGAGGAGGAGGATTGTGTCAGTATGGAGGTGGAGCCTGGCACTCAGCATCAGCAGCAGTCTTTAAGGGATCAGTCCCAAGAAACACATGCACTTGTATGTGGCTGGGAGGGGGTGGCTGTGGACCATGTCGTCCTTAGTGACCCAGAGGACTCCGGACCGAATGCCTCAGCAAACCTATGCTGCATGGCCTCCCTGATCTGCAAAGCCTGCGTAAGGATCCTAGTATTCGTGGTATCAAGGAGAAGGACCAATACTGGCTGGCAAAGCTCCTTGATCCACGTTACAAGGGTAAGGTTGCGGACCTTATCTTGCCATCGCAGAGGGAGCAGAGGATGAAACATCTTCAGGAGGCCTTGCAGAAAGGTCTGTGCAACGCGTTCCCAGAGACTGGGAGGTTACAAACTCCTGTTTCTGGACAACGTGTTGCTGAGGCGTTCAGACAATTTTTTGGTCCGCAGCCCCAAGGTATTATCGGTTCCAGCAACCATCGCCAGCGTCTGTTTTACATGGTGCAGGAATACCTAGGGGCAAGATCTGACTTGGACACCTTTCCCACTGAAAATCCTCTGGGTTACTGGGTCTTGAGGATGGATCACTGGCCAGAGCTTGCACAGTATGCAATTGAGTTACTGGCCTGTCCTGCATCCAGTGTTCTTTCGGAATGCACATTCAGTGCTGCTGGAGGCTTTGTAACCATTCACAGGGTGCGTCTGTCTACCGACTCGGTCGATCGACCGACCTTCATAAAAATGAATCAGTCTTGGCTCACCACCAGCTACCAAGCACCTGATGCTGATGTACCTGAAAAATTTTTTTTGAAATCTCAGATCCCTTCAAAGACTGCCTATGCTGATGCTGAGTGACTATCCTGAGTAATTATTCTCTTCCTCCTCAATGATCACGCTGATAGCTTGTAAGAACATTTTTGGTTCTGGGCACCACCACCAGTGCCTAAAGCCCAATTTTTCAGCACCTGTTTAACAGGGGCATGTAATTACAATTCTTGATGCAATACTTTGCAGCAGGGCTTGTTTCTGCATTCCAACTAGAGTATCTGTGATGGGTTGCAGTGTTGTGGCACCAGCACCAGTGCCTAAGGCCCAATTTCTCAGCTCCTGTTCAACAGGGACATGTAATTACAATTCTTGATCTAATAATTCACAGCAGGGCCCGTTTCTGCGCCCACCAAGAGTGAGTGAGGACTTACAGTGTTGTGGCACTAGCACCACCACCACCAAAGGCCCAATTTTTCTGCCCCTGTTCAACAGGGGCATGTAATTACAATTCTTGATCTAATATTTCACAGCAGGGCCCTGTGAGGGCTTACAGTGTTGTGGCCACAACAACACCTAAGGCCCAAATTTCTGCTGAGTATATAGGGCAGGCCCCTACTTTCAAACATCCAACTTACAAACGACTCCTACTTGCAAACAGAAGGAGACAACAGGAAGTGAGATGAAATCTACCCCTAGGAAGGGAAATTCTCTCCTGTAAGAGTTAATATGGGAAAAACATTTCTCCTTTCCACTGATGCTTTCCAATCCTTGTTCCACAAAAAAAAACAAATTTTCAAAAAGCATTTGTCATTGGGACAAAAAGTGAGGTAAAATCTTCTAAAGAGGAGGAAAGACAGCAAAACAAATGTCACAGGGGTGATAACCTTTCCCTATGTTTTCCAAAAAGCTTAAAAAAGATTTTTTGGCTGGAGCTAAACACGTTAAAAATGTACCCGTTCAAAATGACAAACAGATTCTACTTAACAACAAACCTACAGTCCCTGTCTTGTTTGCACCGCCTGTATACTGCTGTTCAGAGTATATAGGGCCTGGTTGTCCCACGCCTTTCCTTTTTTTAATTTAAGTGCGGGGTTCCCCTTAATATCCATACAAGACCCAAAGGGCCTGGTAATGGACTGGGGGGTACCCATGCTGTTTGTCTCACTGATTTTCATCCATATTGCCAGGACCCGACATTACATTAAAGCCACAAGCAGTTTTAAATGACTTTTTTTCCTTTAAAAATGACATTTTGTGCAGGGACTGTTCTAAGCATGGGAAACACGTGCCACTTTACAGGCATACTATAGACACCCCCCAGGTACGATATTTAAAGGAATATTTCACTTTTTTTTTTTACTTTAAGCATCATTAAATGCTCCCGAAAAAACAGCCGTTTTTAAAAGTTTTTTTTGCATTGATACATGTCCCCTGGGGTAGGACCCGGGTCCCCAAACCCTTTTTAGGACAATACCATGCAAATTAGCCTTTAAAATGAGCACTTTTGATTTTGAACGTTCGAGTCCCATAGACGTCAATGGAGTTCTAACATTCGTGCGAACTTTCGGTCCGTTCGCAGGTTCTGGTGCGAACCGAACCAGGGGTGTTCGGCTCATCCCTAGTCTTCACGAGTGAATCGGGGGGCTTCAGTAACCAAGACTGCAGTGTTTATCTTCAGGACACAACACAGGAAGCACCTTCATAGTTAACAGAGGACAGAATTAAAATTAGACTTAGAAACTTAACATTAATAAATCACCGGGACCAGATGGCTTGCATCCGAGGGTACTTAGGGAACTCAGTCAAGTAATTGCCAGACAATTTTTCCTAATTTTTAATGACAGTCTACTGACTGGAATGGTACCAGCTGATTGGAGAAAAGCCAATGTAGCACCAATATTTAAAAAGGGCCCAAAATACCCCCCTGGGAATTACAGACTAGTTAGCCTAACATCAATAGTATGTAAACTCTTGGAGGGGATGATAAGGGACTATATACAAGATTTTAGTAATGAGAACGGTATCATTAGCAGTAATCAGCATGGATTCATGAAGAATCCAAACCAATCTATTAACCCTTTATGAGGAGGTGAGTTGCCATCTAGATAAAGGAAGGCCCGTAGACGTGGTCTATCTGGATTTTGCAAAAGCATTTGACACAGTTACTCATAAACGTTTACTGTACAAGATAAGGTCCGTTGGCATGGACCATAGGGTGAGTACATGGATTGAAAACTGTCTGCAAGGGTGAGTTCAGGGGGTGGTGATAAATGGAGAATACTCAGAATGGTCAGGGGTGGGTAGTGGGGTCCCCCAGGGTTCTGTGCTGGGACCAATCCTATTTAATTTGTTCATAAACGATCTGGAGAATGGGATAACAGTTCAATCTCTGTATTTGCAGACGATACTAAGCTAAGCAGGACAATAACTTCTCCGCAGGATGTGGAAACCTTGCAAAAAGATCTGAACAAATTAATGGGATGGACAACTACATGGCAAATGAGGTTTAATGTAGAAAAATGTAAAATAATGCATTTGGGTGGCAAAAATATGAATGCAATCTATAGACTGGGGGGAGAACCTCTGGGGGATCTAGGATGGAAAAGGACCTGGGGGTCCTAGTAGATGATAGGCTCAGCAATGGCATGCAATGCCAAGCTGTTGCTAACAAAGCAAACAGAATATTGTCTTGCCTTAAAAAGGTGATTAACTCCAGAGATAAAATGATAATTCTCTCTAGATAGACTTCTTAACAACTTTCACTCTACCCAAGAAAGATATATAAGAAGGCTGCCCACAATTTAGTCATATCTCTGATTTTCACTAAAATGGGAAGAATTTGTAATTAAGAAATTGCGAGTTAAAGGTGATAAGAATTGCCAAATACCTAAATGACTGCGGTGACCATGGAAATTGAAGGATAGGTTAACTGTGGAGAAAGGTTAATAGGCATTGCCACAGATTTGGTTAGGTTCAGCCCCAGACCCAAGAGAGTGTGAAACGTCTATTATATTGAAATGAGATCTGGGAGAGAGGTCAAGGACTGTGACAAAACCACTAAAACACCAACAGCACAGATGCTAAGTTTATACTTGGCTTTCTCTTTGGTATAACCTTTGATAGTAACATAATAACAATGGCCAAAGGTTCCTTGGTGAGCAAAAGTTCACAGGCTTGGCAGGTGCCTCCCCACACTGCTACTATATACAGTCCCCATCAGGATGCACCAGACTAGAGGGAATTTCCCCCACCATGAGCTGTAGTGGAAAGGAATACTCCCACTCAGAGGTAAATACAGTCTTGAGACTTGGAACATGAGCACCAACAACAGCATAACTATTATTCACAATTTCACAACCATCAGTATGTACCTCAACATTAGTGGGGTTTGTTGTGGGTGACTCTGGACCAGACCCCTCATAATTGGGCCCTGAAAGGACCAGGGCCTCTAAATTTCTTCAATGTCTAGGAAGTCCATTCTGTACCTCTTCCCATAGTTCAAGAAACTATGGACAGTCCCATCCCACTATGATATCATATATCAGACTGTTCACCACCCCAACCTCTTGTGTCACAAAGATACAGCCATGAACACTGGAACTAGGGGGTACTCCCTGGTGTCCTCGTAGATACACACTACCCACCCACACTTCACACTAAAACCGATCTTCAACCAGGTGCTCTCTGTACATAAAAAATGCTTTCCTGCCAGCCTGGACCCAGTTCCAGGGCCTGGCAGGGCTTTCTTCATAGGTGCTATAGCTGGCCTTGCTGCTATTGGTGCCGGATCCCGATGTTTGACAGGGCCAAGCAGGTCCTCCACCACAGGTATACCTCTTGACCATGTAGACCAGCTGGTCCATTGTTGTGGGGTCTCCATGACTCCCCCAGCGCTGCAGGTCATCTGGTAGGAACCAGTCCTGCAGTCACCTATTCCATCATTTAAGGACCCGTCAATTTCTCTGGTTGGAGCTTTTTCTTGACCAGCTGATCCAGATCATGCATATGGGACCTTGGTGGCCAGTCAGGGTGGTATTTCCAGTGGTGAATCTCTGGACCCATACCGCATTTAATCACCCCAAGTTGGGCCAGGATCTCTGCCTTCAACCACTGATAATTCTGGAGGCCCTCTGTTTCAGGTCAAAGTTGGCCTTTTTTAGATCACCAGTATGGAAAGGGGCAATAACACCAGCCCATTGACCTTGAGGCCACCCCTTGCTCTCTCTCTATCTCTGCTATCCTCTCAAAAGTGGTTATAAACACTTGTGCTTGGAAACACTTGAATCCATTGAGTAGGAAATACACATAGCATGACAATACATGACAAAACATGAGTTTTATGTAAAGATTCTGTAATGGTCTTCTTTGGCATCTAAAACATTCTATTGATTTAGTAAAAACTAATTTTCTTTATTTTTTTTTCTATTGTAAGAGATGCTGTATAGAATGATCACCCATCCACCCACTGTGTACAATATATTGCTTATCAACCATAAAGATCCAAAGTATATCAATACCTACATCGGGGTTCCTGTACTTGGGAGAAAAAGGAGAAAACTATTTGGTGAAAATATTTGAAAAAGTATTATAAGTTGCTAATTAATAAAAACTAAAACTGCATTTTTTCAGATTTTTCTCTATTTGTCAGCTTTTACTGTATAGAATCTGATCTGGGTATTTATAAAAACTTTGTTCTAATTAATAGTCCTGTAGGTGCATAAAAATGTTAGACAAATATTTTGAGGATAACCAAATATTGAAACTGCTACATTTGGTTTGTGGGTTACAATGACCCCTGGTCATGTAAGGGTAAGTACAACTGCGAGCACCCGACATGTTTACATTTTATAAAAGACATTGCTGAATTTTTTAAACAACTGAAAATGGCACAGAAATAAAAAGTGTCAGTGTTCACAATGACATTTTCACCATGACACCTGGATTAATTTTAGGTGGTAATACAACTTCATAAGTGCCTCCATAAGGCCCTTGTTCCTCAGGCTGTAGATCAGAGGATTCAGCAATGGGTTAATGAGGGCAGTTATGACTGAAAACAGTTTGTTTAAATTGACCATATCATTGGAAGAGGGGACCAAGTAAATAAAAATGAAGCAGCCATAAAAGATGAAGACCACGGTGAGGTGTGATGAGCAGGTGGAGAATGCTTTCCTCTTTCCAGTCTTGCTATGGATTCTAAGGATGGTACTGAAAATATAGACATAGGGAAAAAAGGTTAAAAGAAAGGCTCCCAATCCTGTACTACCACCTAATAAAAATATGACCATCATGTTTATGAAGGGATTAGTACATGTAATTTGATATAAGTGTGGGACGTCACAAAAGAAGTTGTGGATGGAAGCTGTTTTGCAGAAGGACAACCTGAGCAAAAATAAAGTATATACCAAAGAGATTGAATATCCTGCAACCCAGATCAGAGAGGCCATTTGAATACAGACTCTCCAAGACATAATTTGTTTGTAATGCAGAGGGTGACAGATGGCAATGTAGCGATCGTAGGACATAGCTGAGAGCAAGAAAAGTTCTGAGCAAACAAATGAGATGTAGAAAAAGACTTGGGTTATACAGGCAGGAATAGATATTGATCGGCTTTGTGTGACCAAATCAAAGAGCATCCTTGGTGAGGTCACTGATGAATAGGACATGTCCAAAAATGCCAAGTTGGCAAGAAAAAAATACATTGGGTTGTGTAGATGGTAGTCAGTGAGGACCAAGAAAAAAATAAGAAGGTTTGTGATAAGAGTCATCAGATAGATCAGAAGGAAGAGCACAAAAAGTGCATTCATGGTTGGTGGATGGTCTGATAGACCCACAAGATTGAAAGAGGAAATCTCTGTCATATTCCTCATAATATTATTATTTTTTCTCTGTTAAAATGTATCAGTATAGATGAATAATAAAATGATGGATCTGAGGATTAATAGGAAAACATGTACGATGTACCTACACAGGTTTACATGTAGGCATTTCTAGCACTGAATTATTTATTCTTATATAGAATGTTGGCATGCCCACAGGATAAAGCTTTGTGTTGTAAGAACACAAAGCTAAATGTCTCATAATTAATCTCTAAAGATGTAATTTATAACACCTTGGGAACCCCTTTTCTATAATTGAGAACAGTCTTTAAAATTTGAATTTGGAATCCACAGAAAGTGTTTTTACTTTTTGGTCACCTATTTTATTATGTTGGTTAGTGGAGAAAGTAATCTTAAACACTATAAAAGGAACATTGCTTTTCTTTTTGCTTCCATCATTTTGTAGCTACATTTTATAAGGGCTGCCAAAAAAAACTTAATTGAATTACACAGTTTATAGTCAGTAAGGAAAGTAAATATTGTCCAGGGTCAACACAGTTTGGTAGAAGCAACAACAGTCCAAAATGCAGAAACACAAGACACAGGTAGCTGTCTTACTGAAAATCATTAGGTCTGGCGCTACATGGTGCAGAGGTGAGACAGCTTAGCTCCCACTAAGCCTGCTGAAATCAGCATATAAGGCTGCTCCAGGAGCTCACCCGCAGCCGACTCACCTTTCACCAGTGCTGGGCACATTAATGGACCGGTTCGTTGAACGATCCTGCCCGCATACACAGCACAGCCAGACTGACAGCTCAGAGCTGCCCACTGCCAAGACCAGCATGGCAGGATGCACAGCCATGGAGGATCTCCCTGAGTAGAACTCCTGGCTCCCTCTCAGCTCTGAACCACTTCTCTCAGCAGCTCCGTGCGCCCCTGCAGTGACCGATCCTGCAAATGCCCGAATTGCTGAAGCTGTGGCAGCCCTTCTCACCCCCACCATCTCTTCAGCAGTGGAGGCGGCTGTCACACAGGGCATGGCTCAGCTTTGGAAAGCAGCTGCAGTGCATACAGGAAACAGAGCACCTCATTCATAGAGGATGAAATGCTTCAAGCATCCAACACTTTCCATGCGCATGATGAAGCTTTACAGACTATCCATGATAAGTTAGAAGACCTGGAAAACTGTTCCAGGCGGAGCAATTTGCATATTATTGGTATCCCAGAATCAGTCAAGGCTAACGAATTGGCAAAGCTGTGCTCCTCCGCCATCTCCAAGGCACTGGGGTTTGACACACAGTGCATAGTGGAAAGGGCGCATATGCTGGGTCCTCTCTTTGAAAACAGATCATCTCCAAGGCCAGTCATCACCCGCTACCTGAATTACGCAGACAAACAGCTTATACTACAAAAGTTTAGGCAACAACGCACCCTGCAAGTTGATGGCCATAATCTCTTATTGTTTGCAGACTACTCTGCAGAGGTGCCCCGCAAATGCAAAGCTTTCGGCCAGGTCCGCTCTGTTCTTTTTCAACAACACCTCAAATTTTCCCTCGCCTACCCCGCCATCCTACTTCTCACGACATAAGATGGCCAGCGCCTGACATTTCACTCCCCTTTAGAGGGGCAGCAGTACCTCAGATCTTTAAATCTACAGCCTTCAGAGAAAATGCCACCAGCCAGGAAGGAGTCCCTCTCTTGCAAGGATCAACGCAGCCCACGAAAAGATGCTCCCAAGAAGATTAAGTTTGGATCTTTTTCTAGCCGCAGACAATTATACTGTCGCTCGGAGGGAGCCCAAGGTCAGCTCCTTGTGTTTTTTCTTTTTTTGACCCAGGTCTATTCACAGATCTGGTAACCTCCTGGCAATTCTGAGGTTGCATTTCTACTCACTGTAACGGACCTGATGATCCAACTAGAACCTGGTCTTCTGTTTCTTGGTTATATTGGTTACTTAAGTTTACTGTTACCTATATATTACCCTGTTTATGGCACTGGAAGGGATGCTCTACCTGAGGGTGCAGTCCATTTGTCCTATGCCTCACACCGCTCCTGTAGAGCATCTTCTCTACTTGCCAGTGGACTAGAGCTTTAGGGACCTAGAGCCTAGTGATACACAGTGTGGAAAAAAGTGAAGCCAGTGATACAGACATTTTATAGTTTTGTTGTTTATTCCCCTTTATTGACCTTACTGAACCTCCCCCATTCTTTTCTGGATTTTCCCATCTGCCTACCTTTCCCCTCACTTTTTAAGGGTAGCATCACACTCCTTTTCTGCCCATGGTTTCGGTCTTCTGGGAGTACCTATTCCACTAGCTAAAAACCCATTACCCCTCCCAATGGCCACCAAAAAATATGTCAAAGGTCTTCGCTCCCCTATAAAACGCATGAAGGTACTACGTCACCTTAAACACTTACGGGGTGACATTGCCCTACTCCAGGAAACCCATTTATCAGATATAGACTTCTTCCACCTTAAAAAACTTTGGGTGGGGGAGGTGGTGGGGTCCCCAGCTGTAGGCCCAAAAGTAGGAGTTATCATACTGCTGCACAAAATCCTTCCTTGTACTATCCAGTCAGTAATTTGTGATGACCTTGGTCGTACAGTCTCCTTAGACCTTCAGTTTTCATCTCGTATTGTCCAGATAACCAACATCTCTGCCCCAAAGTCTCCCAGCTCATCCTTTTTCAAAGACACACCTGCGTAGATCATGCAACACCCACTGCCCCTTCACATTGTAGGAGGTGATTTTAATACGGTAATGCACCCAGATGAAGACCATAGATCACGTAAACCCCATAGGGCTAGGTCAGGAGCCACACTTACACATGCAGACTACCCACTATCATATGGTGTCCGCATTGAACATGCTGGACCCCTGGCACCTTAGTCACCCTACAGACAGAGAATTCACTTTCTACTGCGCTTCTCAAGACTCCCTGGCCAGACTAGATTACTTGTTCTGCTCCCCCTTCTTCTCCCATCCATCTGTAATTCTACTATACATGATATGGCCATTTCATATCACTCCCAGATATCTCTAACCATAGACATTCTTCAAAAATTCAAGGGACCTCTAAAATTTGGAAATTACCCAATTACTTAGCACAAGATGAGGACTTCCTACATACCATACGTACGACATGGTCGGACTATGTCTCTCTTAACCAAGAGCATATGAGTGATCCTATTTTATTCTGGGAAGCAGGAAAGGTATTACTTTGAGTCAAAATTATTGCCTATACTTCCTCTTTTAAGAAAGCCACATCGCAAAAATACAAACAGGCTAGTGAAACCCTCTGTCAAGCCCAATGTAATTTAGCAAGTTCTGACTAGCCAGAACACAAAACTGCTTGGCACGAGGCCACATACGCTCTTTCGATCTATGGGCAGATCAGCAAGAACGGTTAAAACAGTCCTTTCTAGATGTGCAACTTCATAAACCTGGCAAACTACTTTCTAGGCTCACCAAAGGCGCTTATAAACAAACACATATCATGGCACTTATAGACAGCGCAGGCCAACTTACACAGTCCACACAAGACATTTCTACAATTCTAGAAGCCTATTATACGGCTATATATTCCAAAGATCCAGTAGACAAAGACGCAGCCCACTCATTTCTAGATGGCATAGTACTTCCCAATGTCCCAGCTAAATGATCTCAATGCTCCCATATACCCAGGGGAAATAACTTTCACAATAAAAACTTTGGCGAATAGCAAAGCCCCTGGTCCTGATGGGTATTCTGCCGAGTTCTTTAAGGCAATCAGTGAAGACATCCTCCTCAACCTCTAATCCCTTTACAATGCAATGTGTAATGGGGACAGATATATGCCTACAGGTTCTCAGGCCTTTATTAAAGTCCTTGCCAAGAGAGGAAAGGACCCCTTCCTTCCTGGTTCTTACCAGCCAATCTCCTTACTTAATTTGGATGCCAAAATACTGTCCAAAATTATTGCTTCCAGCCTAGCTCCTTTACTTCCTTCTTTAATTCACCCGGCTCAGGCTGGCTTTGTCACCAGCCGCTCTGCAACCTCCAACATCTGCAAAGTTCTGGCAGCCCTTGAGTATGCCAAATCTCATCCATCAGACGATCTAGCTATTATAACATTGGATGCAGAAAAGGCCTCTGACAATGTCAATCTCAACTGGTTTTTCACAGTCTTATTTAAATTTGGTTTCATGGGACGTGTCCTTCACTTCTTGCATCACATATACCCCAACCCATCGGCCCAGATTATCACCTTCAGAGGCATATCAGGTAATATTCCCCTCCATAAAGGCACAAGACAGGGGTGCCCCCTATCACCCCTTTTGTCCAGCTTGGCCTTGGAACCTCTTTCGAGATACCTGCTAACCTTCGCCCCTTCTCTATGGTATCAAAATCGGTTCAAGGGAGTTGCGTATGGCATTGTTTGCTGACTATATGTTGATCTTTACTTTAGACATCTTTCGTACCTGCTCTGGTCTACGGGTAAACTATGACAAGAGCGAAGTTCTGCCCCTTACTCAATCCGTCTCTTCGTGATGGGATGCGTCTTCCCTGTTTCCACTAGCCCAATAATTTATTGTTTATTTAGATATCAAGCTAGGGAAAGAACCCTTTTCACTCTATCACCTCAACTTCCCCCCATTGTTTACTAAAATTATGAAAGAGCTGGAGGCCTGGATGACTCTACCTTTTTCGCGCTTCGGAAGATGCCACCTAGTTAAAATGGTGAGTTTTCCTCACCTTCTATACCCTCTACAAACTATTCCCCTCCTCTTGAAACATCAAGAAGTGCAAAAACTCAATAAGGCTATTACTTCCTTTTTATGGTGTAAGAAAAGACCTTGCATTGCTTTGTCTAAGCTGCATCCTCCCAAAAGTGAAGGAGGAGCTAACCTCCCTGATATTAGAATGTATAACTTGACATGTTTGCTTAGGTATGGATTAGATTGGCTCTCTCAGTCTTCCATTTATGCCAATTATACTTTAGAATCTAGTCTAGCCTCTCCTTACCATCTCTCTGGTATTTTACATAGTAAAATACAACCCCTCCCAAAGGACTTACAAAATAACATTGTAATCCGCGACATGGTTATTGCCTGGTGGGAGATCAGGAAAAAGCTTTGTCTTCCTCCCTATATCTCTCAACATCTCTGGATCCAAGGCAATCCCATGTTTCCTCAAGCAATGGAATACAAGGTTATGATATTTGGTGCATTAAGGGCTTGGTAAAAACAACCTCTTGATTCCACCTGGATACAATGAAACCAAAACCCTTCTATGAGTTAATGCATGAGTTTCAACTTCCTTCAATGCACCTTCTATATTATAACCAGGCACTTTCATACACAACTTACAGCTGCCAGGATGCTTCAAAAAGATTCTGTCTATCCACGATTGATCGTCTGCTTAACAAATGCACCTACCCTATCTCGGATATTTACAAATCATTATGTTCAGACATTAATACCAATATGGCCAAAGTACTCTTTAAGAACTGGTACAAGGACCTTCCAGAGGTTTACTTGTGAGACAAATTTCTAGAAGGCTATCTGAAATGAAACATGGTGAGAAACTCAGTTCAAATTAATCCATAGAGCCTTCATCCCGTTTCTTTCCTCAAATTCACCATCACACTTGGCAGCATACCCACAATGTGGATCCACAAAACCCTCGCTCTTCCACCGCTTTTGGCTCTGCCCTCCGATCTCCACCTTTTGGGACCATATCATCACCTTCATACATAGAATCACAGAATTACTCATTCCCAAGACACCTCAGCTATTGCTATTTAGTTACAGCTCACCCAAACATCCACACCCTGAAGAACCCAGGATATGTATATCTCAATGGACCCACCTCTGCCTCCTAGCGGCCCGTAAAAATATTTTTAAAGTATGGACTACCTCTCACCCAGCTACCATTTCTGCAGTCAAGAAAGACCTCACAACACTGCTCTATCAAGAAAAACTTGACACTGTACTGCAAAACTATGCTCCCACTAAGCAATTCTATATAAGATGGCGTTCATTTATCAAGCATACTTTCTCGCAGCCCGAAATTAGGACTTTATTGACTTCCTTCCAGTACACCGAATGGTATCTGAAGGCCAACATGACCGACTCCCTGGGCAAACTGAAACTTGCAAGCCAATAATGCCCGGTAATATATTTGACTGTCTATATTATTTCTGACTCCTAATGATCTACACTGTCTATTGTATTTTTTCTGTGAGTACTCTCAGTTTTGTTCTGCTAAAAGTCATCCAACCCTCCTATTAACTCTCTCTCCACGTTCCATGCGAGAAAGTTTTACTATATAGTTAACATAATACAATTATTCTCTATATCGTTACACTTGTTATTGAACAAAATCCAGCTCAACTTATTATCTTTGACTTCTTTTCTTTACCTATGCTTACCCGATTGTCATGATATACTGTTCATCTTTTTAAACTACCACTGTATCTTTTATGCATTAAACTCTGAATAAACATTAATATAAAACAAAAAACAAAAAAAAAACCCCACATTGGTCATTGTACCACATACACTTGCGATATTTATCATGTAACAGCCCATGCACTGACATTTGGCGCCTGGACAATCAGAACAGTTTTTGTTACATGTTTTGTGTTTTGTGTTTGTGAGTCCTGTATGCACTGTGATTGACAGTGTTCATGTTTATCTGAGTGATCCTTTGAAGCTAGAAATTAAATGTTTTTTTTAGAATGCAACACTTTGCAATACAGTTATTAATAAAGTTTACATTTTTCCATAAAAAAAAAAAAAAAATCGTTAGAACTTCATTCCTTACATTGGGGTGGCCAGTGGTCAATGGACGGAAGCACCAACATGCCTAAAACTGGAGACATGAGTCACAGAGAGGTGTCATTCTAAAAATAGAGCTGCAGCCCTTAGGTATAGAGTGGTGAAAACTGGCCACCAAAGTTTGAAGGTCGCACCAAGTGAAGCCAGAAATCTTTTTAAACAAACTCATGCTGCAGCCTTTGGGTTTGGGTGGGAAACAAATTAACACAGCATACAGTACACCAGGGGCATGTAGTAGGGGGAAATCAAAGATGAAGGTTCCAAAATTAGTACATTAGTTGAGAAGTTGACCATGTGTCCCATTTGTTATGGAATTATTGAATGGTTTAATGGATAGAGGGATGAATTCTCTTTATAAGAATTAGCGAGTCTCTGTTATAGACTTCAGCTATGGAGGTTTATTGTGAATGGCAATGTAAGGTGATAACCTATTGTATCACACTGAACAGGAGATGTAAGAAGATTCTCATGATGATAAGAGACAGGGGGGAATAGGGGCAAACAATAAACATATAGGAAGAGTTAGCTTAATGGGTTGTACCGTCTACTAGGCAGCTAAAGCCATAACTAGCTGCAACAGTGTGCTTAGCATTGGACAGCTTCAAAAATGTTTTCAAAGAACCCAGCACTCTGAGATACTTCAGGAAAATCGTGTGACGTTTTTGAGAGGTCATATACCCTCTTCTGTGTCATTGTACTGCAATCTTGTGTATTTAAACCTCCATTCCCAGACGTTGCCTTTTACGGGGAAATGCTTCGGCAGGAGTTGGGAGCTGTGACTTTATTATGATCCAGAGCTGTTGGTGATTCCACGGTCGGATTATCCTTTCTCTACTGCTGGATTGTTTCTGTTTTGCTGTAAGTGCAAAATTCTAGCTTATTAAACATTCAAGTTTGACACATTATGTGATGAGTCTTCCTTCTGTTTGAATCCTATGCATGTACCGAGTGTAAGGTGCGGAGGGAATTTGGATCGGAGTGCACGGGGCTGAGACGCTGGTTTTTGGGCTTTTGGATCCATCTGCCACGGGGAGTTGGAACATCCACTGGATAAAGCTACACATGAGATATCCACACAACGAAAAACAAAACTGCCCATTGCTCTGTGCTTCTCCCGAAGAAGCAAGACTTTGCTAGCAAAACACATCGAGACCCAGCACAGCTGTCCTAGACTGTTGGCAGTCACTTTCATGACATATCCAGGTCTTACGGAAAGGTTTATTATATGAATGTAAAATCTACTAATATGTTGATGTCTATCATATATTTTTTCTTCTGTACTATGTGTTGTTTTTAAATGTTTGTTAATAAATTGTTTACAAATTTTGCTCTGTGCGTTTGGTGTGTACTCTTTTAAAAGTCCCATGGGCAATTTTGTTTTTTGTTGTGTGCATACTATTGGGGACTGAGTGTCACCTCTACCCATCTCACACCAGCTCTTCTTTTCTTTGTAATATTCATATGAGATATATATCTACTCTATGCGTATCATGATCTCCTATAATTAATAGATCATGTGGATCTGGTAAGAGGCACATTTAATCGTTCCAGTGGTGATACACGGATTTATCGTTACTTGTTACTGGGAGCGGTGCACAGCACAATATCCTGTTGGAACATGATATGAACACATATTTTGGATGGATATATATGGATATTTTATTTTTTTTATTTTTTTTTATTTTTATGGAGTTTTTCGTTGACATTAAGTATTAAAATATTCAGGATTGGACATTATATAATTTTTGACACATTATATGAACATATATATATATATATATATATATATATATATATATATATATATATATATATATATATATATATATATATATATATATATATATATATATATATATATATATATATATATATATATATATATATACATATATATATATTTATATATATTTATTTATTTGATGGATACATATGGACACTTGTCTGAATTGACTTTATTGAGATTTTTTTGTACATGAACTAGGGTAATATTTAATATTTGATGAATTTTTTCACATTAGACAAGCGCAATTTTTTATATTTTGGCATAAGTGTTATTTAAACAAGTTACTGAGCATTACATCCAAAACTTGGAGGGGGGGGGGTAAAAGCTACACCTTTGTAGGTTTCCCAAGTAATCATCAGGGCTGTTTTATCTGACACGTGAAGGCTCTTCCAATATTGGAATAGAATAAATATGACACCCCTTGCCTTTAAAAGTAGAAAAGCATGTTTTTTCTAACTATGTAGGGCCCTTTCACACTGGGGCAGGGGCGGCGTTTTACTGTCGGTATTCAGCCGCTAGCGGGGGCGGTTTTACCCCCCGCTAGCGGCCGAGAAAGGGTTAAAAACCACCGTAAAGCGCCTCTGCAGAGGTGCTTTGCCGGCGGTATAGCCGCGCCGTCCCATTGATTTCAATGGGCAGGAGCGGTGAAGGAGCGGTATTCACTCCGCTCCTTCACCGCTCCGAAGATGCTGCTAGCAGGACTTTTTTTCCCATTCTGCTAGAGCACCGCTCCAGTGTGAAAGCCCTCTGGGCTTTCACACTGGAATCAAAGCAGCGGGTCGGTTTGCAGGCGCTATTATTAGCGCAATAGCGCCTGCAAACCGCCCCAGTGTGAAAGGGCCCGTAGGGGGGTGGGTAGGATTGAGGTTGGGTTCACACCTATGCAAATTGGATGCGGGTTTCCCCCACATCTAGTTCGCATAGCAGGAGATTGTGACTGTCTCTCCATGGAGCCGATTCACACATCTCCGCTGTGGCTCCGGTAAAAATTTGCACGGAGTCCTGTGCGTCTTTTGGTCTGTTTCAGGTCCAAATTCAGCCAAAGCTTCAGGCTGAAATTGGACCTGAAACAGTGAATGGAGACGCACCGGATCCCTGCTGTGAACCCAGCCTAAAGGAAAATTGAAGGGGGAAAAAAGCTTCTGATTTGTAAGTATCAATATCTCCCCCCTCCCTTCATTTTTTTTCTGTAATTTCAGAGTTTCTATAAAGATTGAGCTGTCTTGGAAATTTTTCAAGGTACTGTAAATATGGAGTTGTGAAGCCACCAAGAATAATTCCTTCAATAAGAGGCTGGTGCAAAAAGAGGGATCACCTAAATAGGATGTCCAATTGGGATAGGAGAGGCTGGATCACACTTCTTGTAATACTGTTAGCAAAGGCGAAGGGGGGTGGGAAACTATTTAATTATCCAACCTTTAGGGTCCTTATAATGCACTGATTTGGCACAATGTAGAAATAATAAGATGGTATTGAAGAAGACTCCAAATACAACCAGGGGATGTCAGGTGTGGGGATGGCATTCAGCCAATTGGGCTAATCCAGCTTCCAGATAATATTGCCTTAGATTAGGGAGGTCTAGGCCACCAGAATGTTGAGAATGGTATAGGAGGTGTTTATTGAATCCGGGTATTTTTTTTTTTTAAGACAGACAAGTTTATTAATGTATGATTAAATATGATCTATAGTGAATTTTGATACAGACAAAACAAGAGCCTGAGAAAAAAAATCTTTATTTGGAAGGATAGACATCTTAACAGCTTTCACCCTACCCAAGAAAGATATATGTCAAGGTTGCCCACAATTTAGGCAATTTCTCTGATTCTCATAAAAATGGGAAGATTATTCCTGTAATTAAGAAATTATGAGTTAGGGGTAATAAGAATTGCCAAATACCATAATGACTGTGGTGACCATGCACATTTATGGTTAGATTAAAGCGTTTGTTACCCTAAAAAATAAAATAAAATGGATCCTGTTCCTTTCAATGCATAACAGTACAGTGCTTGTGCTGAGTAATTTGGTAACCTGGTGATCCTGCCTGGTTCTTCTCTCCCCCCTGTAAACTGACCACAGTTTATCATGGCTGCTGAGCCCTTACACAGTGGTCATTTTTAGATGCCTCCATCATCCGCGGCCCTCCTCTGCCCTCCTCTGTCCTCCTCTGTCCTCCTCTCCCCCCCGGCTGTCAGCTTGTACATATGCCCACCTCTCCCCTCCTGCTGCTAAAACTACTTTTAAATTTTCACACAATCTTCTCTGTTTGGTAATGACAGGTGTCCCAGTGTGTGTGCTTTATAAATAAATAGCCATTTTATATCTGATTTCAGAGCGCCGATTGGCGCTCACGTGACCGGCCGCCTCTCTCCTTCTTTCCCTTCTCCCCTCCCGACTGATGTCAGCAGATTCTTGGCCTCTCCCACTGTAGCTGTCAGATCTGGAGGGACAGCCGGTCATGTGAGCACAGAGAGGCACTCTGAAATCAGGTATAGAATGGCATTTTATTTATAAAGCACATACACTGGGACACTTATCACTACTAAACAGAGAAGATTGTGTAAAGAGAACAGAGTGGTTTAACAACCACTTTAACTGTAAAGAAAGATTATTGGCCATTGCCACAGACTTGGTTATGTTCAGCCTCAGACCCAAAAGAGTGTGAAACGTCTGTAATATTGAAATGAGCTCTGGGAGAGAAGTCAAGGGATGTGACAAAACCACTAAAACACCATCAGCACAGATGCTACGTTTATACTCAGCCTAACCTTTGGTATAACCTTTAATAGTAACATAATTCTTAATCACAATGTATATATGAATATCTTTATTAATTTTATTAT
This sequence comes from Lithobates septentrionalis, assembly GCA_037952835.1. NCBI lineage: Eukaryota > Metazoa > Chordata > Amphibia > Anura > Ranidae > Lithobates > Lithobates septentrionalis. The sequence continues at coordinate 577,707 of JBBDGP010002710.1, forward strand.
TACAATTTTTGAATATTAATGACTAAAATGGGACACAGCAATATATAAGGTATGTACAGTGCCTTGAAAAAGTATTCACACCCCTTCAAAATTTTCCTCATTTTGTCTTGTTACAACCAAAAACGTAAATGTATTTTATTGGGATTTTATGTGATAGACCAACACAAAGTGGCACATAATTGTGAAGTGGAAGGAAAATGATAAATGATACAAATAAATATGCAAAAAGTGTGGGGGGGCATTTTTATGGCGCCCCCCCGAGTCAATACTTTGTAAAACCGCCTTTCTCTTCAATTACAGTGGCAAGTCTTTTTGTGGATGTCTCTACCAGCTTTGCACATCTAGAGAGGGACATATTTGCCCATTTTTCTTTGCAACAGCAATGTTCAAGACTTGACACAGATTCTCAATTGGATTTAGGTCTAGACTTTGATTAGGCCATTCTAACACATGAATATGCTTTGATCTAAACCATTCCATTGTAGCTCTGGCTGGATGTTTAGGGTTGTTGTCCTGCTGGAAGGTGAACCTCCGCCCCAGTCTCCAATCTTTTGTGGGCTCTAACAGGTTTTCTTCTAAGATTGCCCTGTATCTGGCTCCATCCATCTTCCCATCAACTCTGACCAGCTTCCCTGTCCCTGCTGAAGAAAAACATCCCCACAATATAATGTTGCCACCACCATGTTTCACAGTGGGGATGGTGTGTTCAGGGTGATGTGCAGTGTTAGTTTTGCTTTTAGGCCAAAAAGTTCCATTTTGGTCTCATGTGACTAAAGCACCTTCTTCCACATGTTTACTGTGTCCTCCACATGGCTTCTCACAAACTACAAACAGGACTTCTTATGACTTTCTTTCACCAATGTCTTTCTTCTTGTCACTCTTCCATAAAGGGCAGATTTGTGGAGAACACGACTAATAGATTCTCCCACCTGAGCTGTGGATCTCTGCAGCTCCTCCAGAGTTACCATGGGCCTCTTGGCTGCTTCTCTGATGAATGTTCTCCTTGCCCGGCCGGTCAGTTTAGGTGGACGGCCATGTCTTGGTAGGTTTGTAGTTGTACCATACTCTTTCCATTTTCATATGTTGGATTGAACAGAGCTCCGTGAGATGTTCAAAGCTTGGGAGATTTTTTTAATAACCTAAACCTGCTTTATACGTCTCCACAACTTTATCCCTGACCTGTCTGGTGTGTTCCTTGGCCTTCGTGATGATGTTCACTAAGGTTTTCTAACAAACCTCCGAGGGCTTCAGAGAACATCCGTATTTATACTGAGATTACATTACACACAGGTGGAGTCTATTTAGTAATTAGGTGACTTCTAAAGGCAATTGGTTCCACTAAATTTTAGTTAGGGGTGTCAGAGTAAAGGGGGCTGAATACAAATGCCCCTCCCCCCACACTTTTCACATATTTATTTGTAAAACATTTTGAAAACTATTTATCATTTACCCTAAACTTCACAATTATGTGCCACTTTGTGTTGGTCTATCACATAAAATCCCAATAAAATACATTTATGCTTTTGGTTGTAACATGACAAAATGTGGAAAATTACAAGGGGTATGAATATCCATGTATCAGGAACTGATAAACTGATATATATATATATATATATATATATATATATATATATATATATATATATATATATATATATATATATATATATATATATATATATATATATATTATATACACTTTTTCCCCTTATATTAATTTGTAGGTACTGGTAATTATATGTTGTGAATACTTATGCCCCGTACACACGGTCAGATTTTCCGATGGAAAATGTCCGATCGGAGCGTGTTGTCGGAAATTCCGACCGTGTGTGGGCTCCATCGGACATTTTCCATCGGATTTTCCGACACACAAAGTTGGAGAGCAGGAGATAAAATTTTCCGACAACAAAATCCGTTGTCGGAAATTCCGATCGCGTGTACACAAAGCCGACGGACAAAGTGCCACGCATGCTCAGAATAAATAAAGAGATGAAAGCTATTGGCCACTGCCCCGTTTATAGTCTCGACGTACGTGTTTTACGTCACCGCGTTCAGAACGATCGGATTTTCCGACAACTTTGTGTGACCGTGTGTATGCAAGACAAGTTTGAGCCAACATCGGTCTGAAAAAATTCTAGGATTTTGTTGTCGGAATGTCCGAACAAAGTCCGACCGTGTGTACGGGGCATTAGAATGTAGGTGGAATATTATTGTAAAAGGTCATTCATTATCTGCTGTGCTAATACTATAAAAAAAAAATATGCAGATAGCTTTTATACGGTTATGTATTAGATTCATGATGTGATCATGTTGTGTCTGATTTGTAAGTAACAAAATCTTTTTCCGTCCTTTAGTTTTTTGTTTTTTTTGCTGTCATTTGAGAATTTCTATAAATATTACATAGTTACATAGTAGGTGAGGTTGAAAAAAGACACAAGTCCATCAAGTCCAACCTATGTGTGTGATTATGTGTCAGTATTACATTGTATATCCCTGTATGTTGTGGCCGTTCAGGTGATTATCTAATAGTTTTTTGAAACTATTGATGCTCCCCGCTGAGACCACCGCCTGTGGAAGGGAATTCCACATTCTTGCCACTCTTACAGTAAAGAACCCTCTACGTAGTTTAAGGTCAAACCTCCTTTCTTCTAATTTTAATGAGTGGCCACGAGTCTTGTTAAACTCCCTTTCATGAAAAAGTTTTCTCCCTATTGTGGGGTCACCAGTACGGTATTTATAAATTGAAATTATATCCCCTCTCAAGCGTCTCTTCTCCAGAGAGAATAAGTTCAGAGCTCACAACCTTTCCTCATAACTAAGATCCTTTATAAGCTTTGTTGCCCTTCAAATTTTTATTTCAAATATTGAGTTGCCTTAGAGATTTTTTAAGGTAAATATGGAGTGGTGAAGCTACCAAGATAAAATATTCCTTCAATGACCCATTACAGAGTTGAGCAAATCATTTTTTCTTAGGTCCCAGTGTATTTGGGGATTCCAGGCCCACCAAGATCAATGTTTAAGTCTAGGCCGTGGCAAAGTGAAGATTCCAAAAATCTGGTCTTCTTTCCAGCCCCAGTGGGGGAAACTCTCCTTTAAAACCATTCCAGATCCCCAGATCTCCTTGCCTCATTTTAGAACCATCACAGATCCCCAGATGTTAACTCAATTTGATAGTAAAACCCTCCAAGACATAATACCCATTGGAGCAATCTCACATATTTCAGTATTTAACTTCTACATTTCACTGACCTAGTCAGAGTCTGGATAAAAGCAAGAATTGGTCTTGCTGTCAAAAATTGCAATGATATGCACCTATCAAACTGGTGTGGAAAGATTGGTCTTTGGGTGTTGGTGGCACCTTCACACCATAACCCTATTGATGGACTCTTGATGAAAGCAAGAATTAACCTTGCTGTCAAAAATTGCAATGATTTGCATCTGTCAAACAGGTGCGGAAAAATTGCTCTTTGGGTGTCAGTGGCACCTTCACACCGTAATCCTATAGAGGTACTCTTGATGAAAGAAAGAATTGGACTTGCTGTCAAAAATTGCAATGATATGCACTGGTGCGGAAAAATTGGTCTTTGGGTGTTAATTGTGCCCATGAAATCTACACCAAAAACATTCTTCCAGATGAAATCAACACCCACAACGCTAGGCAGCTTAGAAGTCCTGCAGAGATTCCACATCCCAGAAACACTTAATTGGCGACATCGGCATCAGGGGCTTCATAGCTGCTGGCAATCCAGGACTGATTAATTTTGATAAATGTCAGATGGTTCACGGAGTTTGTGGACAGATGCGTTCTATCATCAGTAACAAAACCTCCAGCAGCACGGAATGCCCGTTCAGAAAGCATGCTGAATGCAGGACAGCCCAGCAGCTCAATTGCTTACTGGGCAAGTTCTGGTCAATGGTTTATTCTCATGACCAGTAAGCCAGTGGATCGTCAACTGGAAAGCTCTCCATCTTTTTTTTGCCCCTAGATGGTCGTCCACCATGTGATTCAGATGCTGCCAATGGGATGTGGAAGCTGACAGCCCTGGGACTAAAAAAAAATTGAGAAATGCATCACTTAGGAGGCTGCCTTCTCCACCGCTCCTCTCGTGACCAACAGAAGCCTCAAAACTACATTTTCCACAACACTGTAACCTACCAGAGTTGGAAAAAAGTGTTTTATAAACTCCTCTTTAAGGTGTCCTCAAGAGATTTCATCTTCTACACTCTCTGTGGGGACGTGATGAGTTCTGAGACTTTCCACTTTTAACGGTGGTCAAGGAGGGTTGCCAACCATTAGTGATCATTTTCCTTTACGACACATACTCTTGGATCCTTTTGCAGGCTTTAAAGCATGAAGGAGCCCATGCATCGCAAATTTGCGGAGGCATGAGAAGCAAACTCTTTGGGGTCACAGAGGATTATAGTATCTGGAACTGACCCCTCCCAGCCACATACTACTCCCAAGGGTTCAAGGGATGGAAAACCATCTCTTACTGTTTGATGTATGTCTTCCTCTGCTTCAATGCCTCCAAAACTGCCAGAATCCTCCTCTTCCTCCTCCTCTCGCTCCTCTTTTATGTTCTGTGGCATAGGAACAATGGTGTCTGCATAAAGTGGGCCTTGAGAGGAAAAGAAGTCCTCCTCTTCCTCGTGCTGCTCTGCCTCGAGTGTCCTGTCCATAATGTGACCATGCAAAGATTGCATGGTCACAGTTAGATTAACTGTAGAGAAAGGTTAATGGGCATTACCACAGATTTGATTAGGAGAGGTCAAGGGTTGTGACAAAACCACAAAAACACCATCAGCACAGATGCTAAATTGATACGCAGCCTTCACTTTGGTATAACATTTGATAGTAACATAATTCACAATGGCTAAAGGTTCCTTGGTGAGCATAGATTCCCAGCTTTGGCAGGTGCCTCCCCACACTGCCACTAGATAAAGTCCCCATTTAAGGCAAAATGAGGAAACCTTTTATCTGCAGCAGGCATTTGTGGAACCCCAGTAATACCAGTAACCTGCTCTCTAGTGTTAACCAAAGTTTTTGGGTGGTGTCAAACACAACCCTGGACACATCCAAGTCAGGATGCACCAGACTAGAGGAAATTTCCCCCACCATGACCTGTAATGGAAAGGAATCCCCCCACTCAGAGGTAAATGCAGTCTTGAGAACTGGAGCATGAGCATAAACAACAGCATCACTATTATTCACAATGTCACAACCACCAGTATGTACCTCAACAGTAGTGGGGTTTGTTGTGGGCGACTCTGGACCGGACCCCTCATTCAATTTTCTTGAATGTCTAGGAAGTCCATTCTGTACCTGTTCCCATAGTTTAAGAAACAATGGATAGTCCCATCCCACTATGATGTCATGTATCAGACTGTTCTCCACCCCAACCTCTTGTGTCACAAAGATACAGCCATGGACACCGGAACTAAGGGGTACTCCCTGGTGTCCCCATGGATACAAATCACACTAAAACTGATCTTCAACCAGGTTGAGATGTATGGTGCATGCTCTCTGTACATAAAAAAAGCTTTCCTGCCAGCCTGGACCCAGTTCCAGGGTCTGGCAGGCCTTTCTTCCTAGGTGCTATAGCTGGCTTTGCTGCCCTTGGTGCCTGACATGACAAACATGAGTTTTACATGAAGCTTTTCTAATGGTCTTCTTTGGTATCTAAAAAGTTCTATTGATTTAGTAAAGATTGTTTGTCTTTCTTTTTTTTCTATTGTTAAAGATGCTGTATAGAATGATCACCCATCCGCCCACTGAGTACAATATATTGCTTATCAACCATAAAGATCCAACGTATATCAAAACCTACATCGGGGTTCCTGTACTTGGTAGAAAAAGGAGAAAATAGTTTGGTGAAAATATTTGAAAAAGTATTATAAGTTGCTCATGAATCAAACTAAAACTGCATTTTTTTCAGATTTTTCTCTATTTGTCAGCTTTTACTGTAAATAATCTGATCTGGGTATTTAGAAAAACTTTGTTATTAAAAACTTTGTAATTAATAGCCCTGTAGGTGCATAAAAATGGTAGACAAATTATTCGCATATATTTTGAGGATAACCAAAGTGTATTGAAACTGCTACATTTGGTTTGTGGATTACAATGACCCCTGGTCATGTAGGGCTAAGTACAACTACGAGCACCCGACATGTTTACATTTTATAAAGGACATTGCTGAATTTTTTAAACAACTAAAAATGGCACAGAACTAAAAAGTGTCAATGTTCACAATGACATTTTCACCATGACACCTGGATTAATTTTAGGTGATAATACGACTTCATAAGTGCCTCCATGAGATCTTTGTTCCTCAGGCTGTAGATCAGAGGATTCAGCAATGGGTTAATGAGGGAAGATATGACTGTAAACAGTTTGTATAAATTGACCATATTGCTGGAGGAGGGAACCAAGTAAATAAAAATGAAGGAGCCATAAAAGATGGAGACCACAGTGAGGTGTGATGCACAGGTGGAGAATGCTTTCCTCTTTCCAGTCTTGCTACGGACTCTAAGGATGGTACTGAAAATATAGACATAGGGAAGAAAGGTCAAAAGAAAGGCTCCCAATCCTATATTACCACCTAATACTAATATGACCATGATGTTTATGAAGGGGTCAGTACATGTAATTTGATATAGGTGTGGAAGATCACAAAAAAAGTTGTGGATGGAAGTTGTTCTGCAGAAGGACAACCTGAGCAAAAATAAAGTATAAACCAAAGAGACAGAACATCCTCCAACCCAGACCAGAGAGGCCATTCGAATACAGACTCTCCAAGACATAATTAGTTTGTAATGTAGAGGGTGGCAGATGGCAATGTAGCGGTCATAGGACATAGCTGAAAGCAAGAAAACTTCTGAGCCAATAAAGGAGATGTAGAAAAAGACTTGGGCTATACAGGCAGGAATGGATATTGAACGTCTTTTTGTGACTAAATCAAAAAGCATCCTTGGTGCGGTCACTGATGAATAGGACATGTCCAGAAATGCTAAGTTGGCAAGAAAAAAATACATTGGGTTGTGCAGACGGTAGTCAGTGAGGACCAAGAAAAATATAAGAAGGTTTGTGATAACAGTCATCAGATAGATCAGAAAGAAGAACACAAAAAGTGCATTCATTGTCAGTGGATGGTCTGATAGACCAACAAGAGTGAAAGAGGAAATCTCTGTCACATTTCTCATATTATTCTTTTTTTTCTCTCTTTAAATGTATCACTATAGAAGAATAATAAACTTATGGAACTGAGGATTATTGGGAAAAGTTGTACGGTGTACCTACACAATGCATTCAGGTTTACATGTAGGCATTTCTAGCACCAAATTATTTATTCTTATATAAGATGTTGGCATTCCCACAGGATAATCTGCTGTGTTGTAAGAACACATAATTGATCTCTAAAGATTACATTTATAATACCTTGGGAGCTCCTTTACTATAATTGAGAACAGTCTTTAAAATTTGAATTTAGAATCCACAGAAAGTGTTTTTATCTTTATGTCATCTATTTGATTTATTGGTTAGTGGACAGAGTGACCTAAAACACTATAAAAGGAACACTGCTTTTCTTTTTGCCTCCATCATTTTGTAGCTTTTTTTTATAAGGGCTTCCAAAAAAAACTTATTGAATCATACAGTTGATAGCAATGAAAGTAAAAATTTTCCTGGGTCAACACAGTTTGGTAGAAGCAACAACAGTCCAAAATTCAGAAACACAAGACACAGGTAGTTGTTTTACTGAAAAACATTAGAGCTTCAGCAACTTACATTGGGGTGGCTAATAACTGACCAGTGGTCAATGGACGGAAACACCAACAAGCCTAAAATTGGAGACATGAGTCCCAGAGAGGTGTCATTTTAAAACTAAATGGAGAGGCAACCCTTAAGTATGGAGTAGTAAAAATTTTGAAGGCCGCACCAAGTGAAGCCAGAAATCTTCTTAAAAAAATTAGAGCTGCAGCCCTTAAGTTTGGTTGGGTAAAATTTGGTCAGTGGAACCACAGTCTGAAGGCCGTGAAGACACAACCCACAGTAAGCAATCTACTTAAAGAATAACAGACCTTGGGCTTTTGAGGGGGAGGGGGTGGGAAACTGACCAGAAGCCTCACAGTTAGATGGGAGCACAATGGGCCAAAATGCAGAGAAAGAAGTCATAGTAGGGAGTCTTTATAAACAAACTGTAGCATCAGCCATGTTAAACTTAAAGGGTTTTAATTTTGTCTACAAACATTTGTTTGTAGTTGTTTCACAAATAGTACACAATTCAATCCAATATTAGATCAATAATATTGTATCTGTCCTGTATCTGAATAGTCGCCTACTTATACCAGGGGCATGTAGTAGAGGGAAACAAAGATGAAGGTACCAAAATGAATACATTGGTCAATAAGGTGACCAGCTTTCCCATTTGTCATGGAATTGTTGAATGGTGTCATGGATAGAGGGATGGATTCTCTTAATAAGAATTATCCATTCTGTTATAGACTTGAGCTATGAGTGTTTATTGTGAATGCCAATGTAAGGCGATAACCTATTGTATCACACTGAGGAGATGTAAAAAGTTTTTCATGATGGTAAGAGACGGAAGGGATAAGGGCAAAGAATAAACATATAGGAAGAGTAATGCCGCGTACACACGATCGGACATTCCGACAACAAAATCCTGGATTTTTTCCGACGGATGTTGGCTCAAACTTGTTTTGCATACACACGGTCGCACAAAGTTGTCGGAATTTCCGATCGGCAAGAACGTGGTCACGTACACCACGTACGACAAGACTAGAAAAGGGCAGTTCTGAACCAAGCGTGGCACCCTTTGGGCTTCTTTTGCTAATCTCGTGTTAGTAAAAGTTTGGTGAGAGACGATTCGCACTTTTTCAGACTCGTGGCTTTCAGATCGTTTTCTGCTGTTCAGTTTGTGCTTGTGGGTTTGTATCTGCTCTTCAGTGCGTGCAGCGAGTACAATTGACTTGTCATTGTGTTTGTGTTCGTTCGTTACTGATTTTCAGGTCGCTCTTCACAGGCCTTGCTGTTCTTCAGTGCGTTCTGTTACTTCGTTCTGAGCGGGTCCTGCAGAAGGAGTATATTAAGGTAAGATTTTTATCCTTTAACATAACATTTTATTGTATTTAATGTTCATTCAATCATATATTGTATTTCTTTCCTCATTCCCTAATTACCATGATTGTAATATGCTGTGAATGTCCCCTTTGTCCTCATGCATGCTGTTTTTTTTTTTTTTTAATTTTGCTCCTTCATACATATTTGCCTTCACTTACCTCCCCAGCATGCTCTCCTGGCCTATATTCACCTCATGTAGTCACTTAACAATGTATTTTGTCAGCTTCATATTAGTGCTTTAACCCAAACACCCCCTAAAATGTGTAAAAATGTGATTTGTGCTTTAAATTCAGGCAGAGTGGCAGAGGCTTTTATTTGGTGTCCCAAAATCATTTGGAACCCTCCCTCCCCCCAACTGCTAACTCAGCTGATAACAATCCTCTATCTGCTGACTTTGCCAAACCCATACACACTATACCCACCTCTTTGGTGGTCAGATGTATGGATGAATTCCCCAAAGCATGTAGTGCAAGGGCCTGCCTGAATACTTTCAAATGGTACTGTTTAAAGTTTTTGTATCCTATTATTATCTTGATAGGTAATAGCAGAATGTAAAAATGTGCTAAAATGTGTACAGTGTGTATTTATATCTTTGTATTATGACACTTCTTACCTGTCCAGTGGGCTGCCAATAGTGTAAAGTAAGGAGGGGCTGGCCAAAGTAATACACATTATTTAGGCATTCATCTCTCAATGAAGTGGAGATGGTTACCTGTCCAAAACATCTCCCCCCATAACATTTTACAAATAGCCCAGGGGGGGGGGGGATCTGATAGGTGGACCTTATACCTTTGTCTTTAATTAACCCCCTAAAATAAATGTTATACTGATTTTGGCCAAGCATGTTTGTGTCTAATCTGCTTTCCCTGTTTATGTGCAAAATGATTAATTTATTTTTCTTGTTTGACTCCACAGTTTCCTTCCACGCCACAGGAATGGCAGACTGTGGCCTCCCACTTTGCCCAACGGTGGGACTTTCCTAACTGCGGAGGGGCAATTGATGGGAAGCACATCCACATCATCCCACCACCCAACTCGGGGTCGTACTATTATAATTATAAGGGGTTCAATAGTGTTGTGATGTTGGCAGTGGTATTGGCTACTTATGAGTTCCTGTATGTGGACGTGGGGAAGAATGGCCGGATGTCCGATGGTGGAGTCATCGCCCAGACGGAGTTCTACAGGCATCTCCAGAATGGCAGCTTGGACTTGCCACCTCCAGAAGACAAAGTGGAAGGACTCCCATTCGTCTTCGTTGCTGATGAAGCGTTTGCGCTGGGGGACCATCTTATGCGGCCATTCCCGATGAGGACCCTCACCCCGAACCAGAGGGTTTTTAATTACCAGCTGGCCAGAGCCAGAAAAGTGGTGGAGAACACGTTTGGAATCATGGCCAGCCGGTTCCGCCTATTTCTTACACCCATACACATGGCGGAGTATAAACTGAATCATATCATCCCGGCGTGCTGTGTTCCCCACAACTTTTTAAGGCAAATTTCTGCCAACTATGCTGCCTCAGTTGGGCCTGAGGCCAGAATTTAAGTAAATGAACCAACCCTGACGGCGCTTGAAAGTGGCCGTCCTGGCTTGCCCCCCCTGAGTGCCCGCGAGGTCCGTCTTAGATACCTTGATTACTTTGCGGGTAGGGAGGCCATCAATATGCCAGACAATGTCTGATAGATTTTTAAAATAAAAAAATCATTTTAACTACTAAAATCTATGGTGACATTTACTGCTTGTGTTTCTTTTAGCTGACCCTGACAGAAATGTGGGGAGTCCTGAAAATGTTGTGATTGTATAACCTTAAAAAGCACTGTTGGGTGTTATTTACTAAAGGAAAATACACTTTGCACTACAAGTGCACTTGAGCCTGCACTGAAACTGCACTTGTAGTGCAAAGTGGATTTGCCCTTAGGAAATAACCCCCCGTTGTCACTGAAAACACCAATTTTACCTTTACCAAATTTTAGGAGCATTGAAACAATAATCCACACATTCTTGAGTATCAATCTTTTTAATACCAGCACAATCACATGTGCATTTATAAAAGGTTTTTAAAACAAACCAACATGTTTGTTGTATAACAATTTTTTTGGTCACATTAATAAAAGTAGAAATGTCCCTTTAAGGTAAAACAGGCATGTTTCAAACAAACAAGAAATACACAAATCTGGAACTTACAAAGTTCAACTTTTGTAGAATTGAAGGCAATATCAGACATGAGTATTTATAAACTGTGTTTGATATTGCGTTCAGATGGGGTGAAGTCACCCCTGGAAAAAACAAATTTTGAAGATGCACACAAATTGTCAAATGTCAACATGTGCTAGCTGCCATCACGGGGGATCAAGGGACGTGTTTTGGGGGTGCAACCAATTCCTCTCAGCAACTTTATTATTGAGGAAGGGGTTGCACCCATAAAATGCCTACATTGGTCTCCCGTAATGGCAGATAGTACATGTTGACACACTGTGTGCATCTTCAAAATTTGGCTTTTCTCTAAAATGGCAAAAAATGTTAAAAATGTCGACATTACAAATACCACAAAAAAGGAAGGGATTTGGAGGTGTTTTAAACTCTCCCTAAAACATCAGTGATGTTCTTCATTTTGTTTTTAACATCATTGATGTTTTCTGGATGTTTTCCAAGTCCCTATTACACCTCAGATCTCCCCGATCAAGATCTGTGCATTTTCACTGGTGAAATGACCTGGATCCACAACATTACGATCACCTAAAAATATAGAAACAAAAACACACCATGTATTATAAATCTGCCGGCATCCATCTCTTACCTGAGCCTGTGGTCGCAGACACTCACCTGTTGTGGTGACAATTTCCACCATGTCTCCCTCCTCCTCCTCTGCTTGGCTTTGGGGGATTTCACCTTCTTCATGAAGTGGGGGGTCTGTTGTCTTTTCTGCTGAGTGGTGTCCTCCGGGTCTTTTCTCCCCAATGTAGAAAAAAAATAGGTATACTTAGCACAAAGGTATTTGATGATAGAAATAGGAACATGAAACATTGCTTGGAAGTGGGGTACAATTGTCTGTTATGGCAGAGTTCCAAGATGAAGAAATATTTTTTTCCTTTGTCAAGCTTGAATTGTTTTGTACAAGCTTCACAGATGGAGTCACTCCTATAGTATACACTGGAGCACCTGTGTGGGACCCCCTAATAAAAAGGGTGTTCTTTTCTCCCACACTAGTGCTCCAGTGTCCAGATGTGTAAACTGCTGCTGAGTGTCCTCTCCTTACACAGAATCTAGTTTGCATTACATTCTAGTTACAAACCCATCTAGACAACAAAATTATTTTAAGAGAAGTAGGCTAGAAAAAATGTATTCAAATGCATATGGCCAAAACAATGGTGTTTTATAGGCAGAACGAACAATGTTTCATACGAACGAACAATGTGCCCATGAACATGAAAGTTGCCATTTTAAACTGTACAACAGTATAAAGAAAAGCACATGGAGCAGCACTAACATAATAAAAATAAAGAATAGGAACACAGGACAACTACTTACTTTTTTGCAGCACTCTCCTGATCCTTCTGTACTGCTCGTGCTCCCTGATTTTGAGGTCCGACCACCGCTTCCTGAGTTGATCCTGGGATCGTCGTACCCCGAAATTCTTCTGCAGACTTTTGACCACTTTTGCCATGATCTTGGCCTTTCTGACATTGGGGTTGGGGTAAGGTCCATACTTCCCGTCATTGTGGCCCCTCTTCATTATGTCGACCATCTCCAACATCTCCCCAAAAGACATATTTGAGGCCTTAAATCGTCTCTTCCGGGATCGGGACGTTTCTGGCTCCTGGCTTTCCTCCTCCTCCTCGTTGCTGTAATTAGCACACACCTGCTGTGTCTCCGCCATGTGCTCTTCCCCCACTGCGCCGAACGAGAAGGGGTGGGAAATAGACTAGGAAGAACGTCAGGGGCGGGCGGAGTTTCACGCATGCGCAGTGTATATAAAGCTTAACGTACGATCTGTGAGCGGAGGAAGGAGTATCGGAGGTACCGATCGTGATAACGAGGTAAGATCTAAACTTGGGCCTATACTGCTTATAGATTGAGGCCTATATTGTAACAAGATTAGGAGAGTTTTGCCTGACATTAGTGTTTGTCTTGTGTTGTGTCTTGCAGATAAAATGGATGGCTTCAATGACCACAACTTCCTCCCCCTGTTCATAGACAAGTACAGGGAGCTGCCCTGTCTGTGGCAGGTCAAACACCCGCAATATATATATCATAAACAAACGAGGCAGGCAGCGCTGGAGAAACTGCTGGCATTGGTAAAGCCGGTGGTCCCCACGGCAACCATCCCCTATTTAAAAGCCCTTCCTTCCACCCTATCTTCCACCCCAGCTGAAGCTTCCGATGTCCAACCTGGGACTTCCAGCCAGGAAGAAGTGGAGGAGCCCAGCTGGAGCCAGGTATAGCATTCTTCTAGAGATTTCTGGTCAATAAATAAATGATGTTTACTAGATGTTATTATTGATCACTAATTGGTGATTTAATAAAGTGTTTTACATATCAATAGACAGTAGTGGGCAAAAATATTTGGGACAAGAATGAAAAATGCTGGGCTCAGAATGATCATCAGTTATACTTGTTAACATTCAATTTGCAACAGTCATGAGGTGAAAATTGTGTGTGATTGATGAATAAAAAACTAAAACTATGTCCCTTTTTCATACACAGGAAGACCTCAGCCAGGACGAGGAGGCTGTGGAATGTGGCACATAGGAGGAGGCTGTGGAATGTGGCAGCCAGGTGGAGGCGGGGCTAAGTGGCAGCCAGGAGAAGGCTGGGCCCAGTAGGAGCCTGACAGAATCGCAGGTTCCTCCCCTCCGACTTCCAAACAAAAGACCCAAGAAGGGGAGTAACGTGCAGGATTCAGCACTCAGGCTTATTCAGGAGGCTTCTGCATCCCTCTGAGCCTTCCTCACTCCTGAAGAGGCCTTTGCCTCCATGGTTGCCACAAAACTGCAGGGCATGCAGGAGGGCCAACGCCTCCTGTGTGAGGACCTTCTTTACAAAACACTAACTAAGGGGGTGAGGGGCGAAATCACACACAAAACCCACCTGTGTGAGTTGGACCATCCTCCTCCTCTTCCTGCCACAACTCCACCACCACAGACACAGCGTGGAAGGAAGCGTGGAAGGAAGACTAGAGAGTGATGGCCCTGGGTTCAGTCTGGTCTGACAAAAGATGCAGGCTCTTGTATGACCACAGCCTGGGGACACAGATGTCATCTGCTGCTGTTCAGGATCTCTGGGAATTCTGGACCAGACTGCACCCCCTTAGATATGGACTCCTCAGGCCCCCAATTTTGCAGTAAAATAATTGATGTGTGCCCTGGGGGCCAAAGGCTTCACCAATTCAGCTGTTTCTCCAGCGTTGCCTCCCTCTTTGTTTGGTTCTGAGCGCTTAATAAAGGATTTTTTGTTTCAATTATACTCGCCTATGTGTATTTTCCTTCAAAAAGGGCAGTTTGTTTGTGAGGATTCAGGTACATTTCAAAAATACAATGTGAAACTAACAAGAGACACCAACACCAAGCAACCTCCTTGAGATTAAATAATACAAGATAATAATGGTGTTGTGGTAACTTGACACACATAACACACCCAAAAATATTCAGGATGTAAAATCAAAAAATCAAAAAATTAAAAACATGATCAGGCTTAAAAACAATACAAACCAAAAAAAAAAAAACATAAATCTTTTTTGTCAGATGTGACAAATCAAAATATTTTGATGAAATCACGATAAATAATAAAGAAAGAAGTTTGTGAGAACTCTGTGTGAATATCAGCAGCAAAACTACTTCATTCTTATAGCATTATAAAGAAGAAGAGAGTGCGCTGCATAAACAATTTTAAACATTGCAGCCTGACGAAAGTGCTCTATCCATTCCGAAAGCTAATTTTACCAGACTGAGCTGTTCTGTCTCGGAATTTCTTCTGAGCATGCGTGGCACTTTGTGCGTCGGAATTGTCCACACGCGGTCGGAATTGACGCGATCGGATTTTGTTGTCGGAAAATTTTATAGCCTGCTCTCAAACTTTGTGTGTCAGAAAATCCGATGGAAAATGTCCGATGGAGCCCACACACGGTCGGAATGTCCGACAACACGCTCCGATTGCACATTCTCCATCGGAAAATCCGACCGTGTGTACAGGGCATTAGAGTAACGGGTTAAACTGTCAACTAGGCAAGCTATAACTGGCTGTAACATTGTGCCTAGCAATGGAACAGCTCCAAAAAACGTGTTTAAAGGACCCCTCAGAGAGGCGTCCCCTAAAACACCCCAAGCTATTTCAGGAAAATGGTGTAAAGATTTTAAGGGGTCATGTACCATCTTCTATATAATTGAATCTTAAGAAAAAGTGTGTAGCGCCAAAAGTAAATGAACAGCAATAAAACGGGAATACTGTGTTATAAATGGACAGCACATTGAAATAAAGTCCAAAAAAGTGTTAAAGTGAAAAAATGCTAAAGTGAAAAATATATATAAGTCCTATCTTAGATGGACAACAACAATAAAAAAACAATATTGTGGAAAATATATATATATTCATGCACAATCCTATAATAGGATCAGCAGTATAAACTTATTGGTGAAAACACAATAGTTCAGTCAGTGCAAAGATGGGCACAAAAAATTGGTGGTGACTTGAAAAGTGAAAAAGGTGAAAATCCAGTACAGTGCTCCAGATTCATCCATCGCACTCCTTGTGAAATGGACACTCCCTGGAAAAGCTGGCTGCCGTTACAGCAGCAAACACGCACTCAATGTTGATCCGCCACCTGTTGTGGGGAAGGCTGTTCAGCAACTCACACCATCCAGATGTAGCTCTGGAAAATAAAGCTCAACGGGAGCCGGATGAAGTCTCCATAGTGTAGTATTTATTGGATTTGTAGGTTAAAAGCCAAAATAAAATGAATCATAAAAACATATAACAATGGGTGCCACTGCTGACCCAATATCAGACAGTGGCCTGATGTCAGCACTTGTGTCTCCTCCCCTGTTGACATCAGGCCACTCTCCCATACCGGGTTGGCAGTGGTGCCCATTGTCATATGTTAGTGAGCATTACATCCCAAACTTGGTGGAGTAACAGATATACCTTTGTTGGTTTCCCAAGTTATCATCAGAGAACTTCTAAAGTATGGTTCATAGATGTTTATTAAAAGTCACGCATAAATACTGCGGCAGAATAGCTCCCCTGGGCGAAATTCCGCACTGGTACGTCCTTCCCTTTTTTCGGCCACCACAGGGTGGGGAGTTCCCCTAGTGTTAACCCCTTCCCTGCCATTGACATTTACACAGTAATAAGTGCATTTTATTAGCACTGATCACTGTAGAAAATGCCAATGGTCCCAAAAAAAGTGTCAAAAGTCTCAGATCTGTCCGTTCCAATGTCGCAGTACCACTAAAAATCGTAGATCACCGCTAGGGATGAGCCGAACACCCCCCTGTTCGGTTCGCACCAGAACATGCGAACAGGAAAAAAATTCGTTCGAACACGCGAACGCCGTTAAAGTCTATGGGACACGAACATGAATAAACAAAAGTGCTAATTTTAAAGGCTAATATGCAAGTTATTGTCAATAAAAGTGTTTGGGGACCCGGGTCCTCCCCCAGGGGACATGAATCAATGCAAAAAAAAGTTTTAAAAACGGCCGTTTTTTCAGGAGCAGTGATTTTAATAATGCTTAAAGTCAAACAATAAAAGTGTAATATCCCTTTAAATTTCATACCTGGGGGGTGTCTATAGTATGCCTGTAAAGGGGCGCATGTTTCCCGTGTTTAGAACAGTCTGACAGCAAAGTGACATTTTGAAGGAAAAAACACATTTAAAACTACCGCGGCTATTGCATTGCCGACAATACACATAGAAGTTCATTGATAAAAACGGCATGGGAATTCCCCACAGGGCAACCCCGAACCAAAATTTAAAAAAAAAAATGATGTGGGAGTCCCCCTAAATTCCATACAAGGCCCTTCAGGTCTGGTATGGATATTAAGGGGAACCCCAGCCAAAATTTAAAAAAAAAATTGACGTGGGGTTCCCCCTAAATTCCATACCAGACCCTTCAGGTCTGGTATGGATTTTAAGGGGAACCCCGCGCCAAAAAAAAAAAAAAAAAAACGGCGTGGGGTCCCCCTAAAAATCCATACCAGACCCTTATCCGAGCACGCAACCTGGCAGGCCGCAGGAAAAGAGGGGGGGACGAGAGTGCGCCCCCCCCCCTCCTGAACCGTACCAGGCCACATGCCCTCAACATTGGGAGGGTGCTTTGGGGTAGCCCCCCAAAACACCTTGTCCCCATGTTGATGAAGACAAGGGCCTCATCCCCACAACCCTGGCCGGTGGTTGTGGGGGTCTGCGGGCGGGGGGCTTATCGGAATCTGGAAGCCCCCTTTAACAAGGGGACCCCCAGATCCCGGCCCCCCCCCCTGTGTGAAATGGTAAGGGGGTACTTACCCCTACCATTTCACTAAAAAACTGTCAAAAATGTTAAAAATGACAAGAGACAGTTTTTGACAATTCCTTTATTTAAATGCTTCTTCTTTCTTCCTTCATCTTCTTCTTCTTCTGGTTCTTCTGGCTCTTCTGGTTCTTCCTCCGGCGTTCTCGTCCAGCATCTTCTCCACGGCGTCTTCTATCTTCTTCTCCTCGGGCCGCTCCGCACCCATGGCATGGGGGGGGAGGCTCCCGCTCTTCTCTTCATCTTCTTCTCTTCTTCATCTTCTTCTTCATCTTCTTCTTCTTCTTCTCTTCTTCCTTCTTCTCTTCTTCATGTCTTCTCCGGGCCGCTCCGCAGCCATGCTGTGGCATGGAGGGAGGCTCCCGCTGTGTGACGGCGTCTCTTCGTCTGACGGTTCTTAAATAACGGGGGGCGGGGCGCACGGTGACATGACGGGACTTCCCTGTGGCATTCCCCGTGACGTCACAGGGAAGTCCCTCAAGTCACCGTGCGTCAGAGGGGGGCGGGGTCACCGGATGGCCCCGCCCCCCGTTATTTAAGAACCGTCAGACGAAGAGACGCCGTCACACAGCGGGAGCCTCCCTCCATGCCACAGCATGGCTGCGGAGCGGCCCGGAGAAGACATGAAGAAGAGAAGAAGGAAGAAGAGAAGAAGAAGAAGAAGATGAAGAAGAAGATGAAGAAGAGAAGAAGATGAAGAGAAGAGCGGGAGCCTCCCCCCCCATGCCATGGGTGCGGAGCGGCCCGAGGAGAAGAAGATAGAAGACGCCGCGGAGAAGATGCTGGACGAGAACGCCGGAGGAAGAACCAGAAGAGCCAGAAGAACCAGAAGAAGAAGAAGATGAAGGAAGAAAGAAGAAGCATTTAAATAAAGGAATTGTCAAAAACTGTCTCTTGTCATTTTTAACATTTTTGACAGTTTTTTAGTGAAATGGTAGGGGTAAGTACCCCCTTACCATTTCACACAGGGGGGGGGCCAGGATCTGGGGGTCCCCTTGTTAAAGGGGGCTTCCAGATTCCGATAAGCCCCCCGCCCGCAGACCCCCACAACCACCGGCCAAGGTTGTGGGGATGAGGCCCTTGTCTTCATCAACATGGGGACAAGGTGTTTTGGGGGGCTACCCCAAAGCACCCTCCCAATGTTGAGGGCATGTGGCCTGGTACGGTTCAGGAGGGGGGGGGCCGCACTCTCGTCCCCCCCTCTTTTCCTGCGGCCTGCCAGGTTGCGTGCTCGGATAAGGGTCTGGTATGGATTTTTGGGGGGACCCCACGCTGTTTTTTTTTTTTTTTTGGCGCGGGGTTCCCCTTAAAATCCATACCAGACCTGAAGGGTCTGGTATGGAATTTAGGGGGAACCCCACGTCAATTTTTTTAAAAAATTTTGGCTGGGGTTCCCCTTAATATCCATACCAGACCTGAAGGGCCTTGTATGGAATTTAGGGGGACCCCCACATCATTTTTTTTTTTTTTATTTTGGTTCGGGGTTGCCCTGTGGGGAATTCCCATGCCGTTTTTATCAATGAACTTCTATGTGTATTGTCGGCAATGCAATAGCCGCGGGTAGTTTTAAATGAGTTTTTTCCTTCCAAATGTCATTTTGCTGTCAGACTGTTCTAAACACAGGAAACATGCGCCCCTTTACAGGCATACTATAGACACCCCCCAGGTACGAAATTTAAAGGGATATTACACTTTTATTGTTTGACTTTAAGCATTAATAAAATCACTGTTCCTGAAAAAACGTCCGTTTTTAAAACTTATTTTTGCATTGATCCATGTCCCCTGGGGCAGGACCTGGGTCCCCAAACACTTTTTATGACAATAACTTGCATATAAGCCTTTAAAATTAGCACTTTTGATTTCTCCCATAGACTTTTAAAGGGTGTTCCGCGGCATTCGAATTTGCCGCGAACACCCCAAATTGTTCGCTGTTCGGCGAACTTGCGAACAGCCAATGTTCGAGTCGAACATGAGTTCGACTCGAACTCGAAGCTCATCCCTAATCACCGCCATTACTAGTAAAAGAATAAAATAATAAAAATTCCATAGAAAACTTGCAATTTTTTTTACCAAAAATATGTAGAAGAATATATATTGGCCTAAATTGATGAAGAATTTTTTTTTTCAAGTAAAAGTAAGTAATTGCAAAAAGTAAAAAATATTGTTTTTTTTTTCAAAATTGTCACTCTTTTTTTGTTTATAGCGCAAAAAATAAACACCGCAGAGGTTATCAAATACCACCAAAAGAAATCTCTATTTGTGGGAAAAAAAGTACGCAAACTTCGTTTGGGTACAGCGTCGAACGACCGCGCAATTGTCAGTTAAAGTGACGCAGTGCCAAATTGTAAAAAGTGCTCTGGTCAGGAAGGGGGTAAAATCTTCTGGGGCTGAAGTGGTTAAATGACTTTTGCGACTGCAACACACTCTGCACACATCCGAGCACCAGTTCAAAAGTTCAGGGGATATTAGCTATTTTAGCAGGGCTCTAGTATCACTCACAAAGCTGTATTTTCATAATTATGAAAGTGTTAATTTTTTCCAAGGTAAACAAATTAATGCTTTCAATCACAAATGAAAATAGCGTCAATTTTGGCAGGTCAAAATAAGCCTTTAGCAGACCACCAGTAGGGAAAGGGGCGATAAGGCCAGCCCATTGGTCTTGAGGCCACTCCTCTCTGTCTGCTATAATCACAAACATTGTTAGAAATGACTCCACGTCATCACTGGGTGTCAGTTTCTGCAAGTAATGTCTATCCCTCATGGCTCATGGAACACATTCTGCCACTCGTGCTAGTGTGCTTCCCTGCTGTACTAAGAACTGGGTGGCCAGCAAGTGGGTGTTTTCCTGCTGTGCAACTATGACCTATATCAGGACCCATTGCTGCTGAGCCATTGCCTTCTCATGATGACACTTCAGTCTCCTCTCTAAATTCCTTACTACACCACACACACCTGCTCTAGGAGACTCTCTAAGTGCTGCTTCCTGGAGGGATAGATGGCATACCCAAAAAATGTTGTTCACATTATGTGGACTTTTTGGCTTCTAGTTTCACAGCCATGTTTCAATGAGGTTCCCTAACTAAGTCGATGTCTGAGGCTATTATTGTGTTGGCCCCTGGGTGAGGATAGGGGGGAATGTGCATTGTACAGACCTATATCTCTGTTAAACATAGATGCTAAGATTCTAGCCTAAATTTTGGCCAACCACCTTAATCCAATCCTGGATAATTTAATGTGTATAGGCCAAACAGGTTTTATGCCCAGCAAAGGCACCAACTTCAGTCTTGGGAGATTGTTTCTGAACTTTGAAATTCAACATACCAATAGGGGTTCAAGGGTGCTTGCCCTATTGGTGAAGGAATTTGACTTGATGGAGTGAACCTACCAATGGGAAGTACTATGTAGATATAGCTTTGGGCCTACATTTTTGAAGGTGGCTACATGTATTATTATGCAGCCAAGGCCAAGGTCTGTACAAATAATAGGATCTCAGAAGTCTTTAAATTGAAAAGGGGCATCTGTCATTGTTACCCCCTTTAACCTCATCAGCCCTAGCGCCCATGGATATTATGGTGAGAATATAGGCTCTACTGAGGAAAATTGTTATATGAAGATGATGCCCTTCTACGCGATGTGATTCCCTTTCTCCAAGCTGTCTTGCTTATATTTAACATTTTTGATTCTTCCTCAGGAACCGAAAAATGTTAAATTTAGGAATTAATAAGTGCAAGTCTATCCTTCTCCCAACAGTCCTTCAGTCAAAGGCCATGGGGGTCCTTCCCCCACTCAAATGGGTAGAGGAGTTCAAATATCTGGGAATCCAAGTGTGCAAAGAACTGAATAGTTTCTATACTCTCAATGTGTACCCTGCTCTGTTTCCATTAAGGGAGAAATGTGCTTCCTTGGCTAATCTTCTGCTTAATTTAATGGCCATGTCAACCTTCTCAAAATTATGTTTCTTCGAAAGTTTAACTATGTTTTCATAATGATCCTACCTGGGGACCCATAACATTCTTTAGATTGGTGGATCAATGTGTTAGTTCATTCATATAGAATGGTGATCTTCTGAGATGGGCGAAGTCCACCCTACATCTGCCTGTTCAGGAGGGCTGGGATGGCCTTACAGTGACGGGTGCTCACAGTGACGGGTGCTAACTTTGAACTTGTTAAAATAAAAGAATGTTTTTATATATTTTTTTAAACAAATAAACCTTTTCTGGATCTTTTTTTCTGGCACCACAAAAATCCCTGTTACTCCTCTACCTAAGATTTACCTTACTTTGGGATGAGGTGCCATTTGATTGGGTGTTTCACCATTAATCAGACAAACGTTGTGCGCTATGAGTTAACTTACTTTTAGCTCCAGGATCTTTAGGCTTATCAGCTCCTCGTGTTCGCTTATGCAAGGTTGCAGCTGCATCATGTAGAGTGTCATGGGCGGCTGCTTCTTTCTTGTTGCGGGTCGTGGCGATGTTGCATCATGACACAGGAGGCACCATTGGAATCATTGCAAAGCTCTAGCTGGCCGGGAAGAGGATCGTTTGCAGGATTAAACTTGGGAGCTCCATGAGGCTACACTACTCACATGTCAAGTTCGGCCATGCCCCCCTTGCCTCATTTTAGAATCATCCAGATTCCCAGATCTCCTTGCCTCATTTTATAACCATCACAGATCCCCAGATATAGGCACAATTGGGTCAGGACATATTGCCCACTGGAACAATCTCTACATTTCAGTATTTAACCTCTACATTTCACTTTCCTAGTCATATGTTATTCCGATACTTCCAAATATGGCATGCAGCTCGGTCCTTTAAGCTGATCAAATCAAAACTCTGATCCCATAGTATTCTTCAAAAACTTGATTCATCTCTCTATACTTCCCCTCTCTGTGTAAATTCACCTAAAATTGGTAAAGGGCGGGAGCAATGCAAACTTGACATTCCCAATCCGGATTGAAAGGACTGGGAAGACATGAAAACGGTTTTAAGCTGGTTATCTCCTTCAGGGATGAATTGATCCAGTTTAAGTTTTTACATAGGATCTATCCCCAAAGGTCTCCTAGCTATACACAGTGCCAGGTAACCCCTGGAACATGTACTGGACTTACACCAAATTGCATCACTTTTAGTGATATGATAAGCAGTATATGATACTCTAAAAAATACCTGCTTGCAACTGTCCCTACTGGTATCTCCTGCGTTGGCCCTTTTGAGTATACACAGGAATGAAGAGAGACCTCATCACACTAAATTGCTAATGTTATAGTTAATGTATTATGCTAATAAAGAAATCCTTTATTGATAGGTCTCGCCCTTGCCACCCACAGTGTCTTCAAGAGAAATGTCTGTTAACCACTTAAGGATCGAGCCTCGTTTTGAGATTTGGTGTTTACAAGTTAAAATAATTTTTTTTGCTAGAAAATTACTTAGAACCCCTAAACATTATATATATATTTTTTAACACCCTAGAGAATAAAATGGCAGTTGTTGCAATACTTTCTGTCACACCGTATTTGCGCAGTTGTCTTACAAGCACACTTTTTTGGGAACAAATACACTTTTTTGAATTAAAAAATAAGACAACAGTAAAGTTAGTCCATTTTTTTTATATTGTGAAAGATAATGTTACGCCGAGTAAATTGATACCCAACGTGTCACGCTTCAAAATTGCGCTCGCTTGTGGAATGGCGACAAACTTTTACCCTTAAAAATCTCCATAGGCGACATTTAAACATTTATACAGGTTACCAGTTTTCAGTTACAGAGGAGGTCTAGGGCTAGAATTATTGCTCTTGCTCTAACGATCTCGGCGATACCTCACATGTGTGGTTTGAACAACATTTTCATATGCAGACACTATTCACGTATAGTACGAGCTCAGCATGACAGGGCGCTTTAAACATTTTTTATTTATTTTTCTTATGTATTTTAATTTTTATTTTTTATTTTGACACTGTCCTTTTAAAAAAATGTTTTGGGTCACTTTTGTTCCTATTACAAGGAATGTAAACATCCCTTGTAATAGAAAAAAAGCATGACAGGACCTCTTAAATGTGATATCTGAGGTCAAAAAAGACCTCAAATATCATATTTACACTACAATGCAATACATTTTTTTTTAAATGTAATTTGAAAAAATAAAATAAAAAAAATTCTCCTTTAAGAGCATTGGGCGGAAGTGACGTTTTGACATCGCTTCCGCCAGTCAATGCTATGGAGCCGAGTGGGGGCCATCTTCCCCTCACTCTGCAGCCATCCAAGCAGGAGAGAGGGCCCGATTGTCTCCTCCGCTATCGATGGCTCTGGTAAGCGGCGTAGAGATCTCACGGCAAATCCGCCTCAGAGACTACTTTTATCTGAAAGCGGACCGCTGGCTGAAGAAGAGGATACCGGGTTTATGGCAGCTGGCTGCTGCCATAACAACGATATTCCTCTTCAAAGTGCCGACCTATATCGTCGTGAGCTGGTCCAGAAGTGGTTAATGATGACTTGCCTATGTTTAGGTTGACTCACATAAATAGAAATTGTCCCTGCCATAAATATGACTGGTCTGGTTGCCTTGCATGAATCAGTAATGTGCCTCCTGGAAAATTGGAGTCTCCTTGTCTCTTTCTTGCCCCTTCCTACCCTGCCCTCCTTCTCTCTTCCACCCTCTTCTTGTCCCTCTTTCCTCCTCCTTTTCTCCCACTTCCTCCTTTTTTTCCCTACTAATTTATCTGAAATGAACCATCCAGATTGGCTCACTTACTATTTGTGGTGCAGCGCAAATGCTGTTTTTGTATACTTATAGCCATACATTTAATATTGTTTGGTTGTTTACCTTATTTATAACAACATTGTGTAACAATAAAGAAATCCTTATTTATAAAAAAAAAAAAAAACAAAAACAAAATAATGAATAGGTGGCTGAAAGTTGACACTTTTGCAATGAACTTCCTCTGAAAATGTAAGTTATACATTCAGCTTTTCTAAATGTCTTCTTTGGCATCTAAAAGGTCCTATTGATTTAGTAAAAACATATTTTTCTTTATTTTTTTTTATTTTAAGGGATGTTGTAAGGAATGATCTGATCTATCCATCCATTGAGTACAGTATATTACTGATCAACCATAAAGATCTAACATCTATCAAAACCTACATCGGGGTTCCTGTACTTGGGAGAAAAAGGAGAAAATTATTTGTCGAAAATATTTGAGAAAGCATTAATTATTTGTTGTTCAATATTCAGACTAAAACTGCATTTTTGTTTCAAAATAGTTATCTGTTTGTCAGCTTTAAAATAATCTGATCTGATTATTGATTAAAAACAATGTTGCATTTAAAAGCAATTTAGGTGCATAAAAAAAGGCTCTTTAAAAGTGTGGTAGACAAATTAGTCTATTATTAGTTATTTTGAGTTTAACCAGAGCAAAAAGGAGAAAATAATTTAGTGACAATATTTATAAAAGTATTATATGTTGCTCATTAATCAAACTAAACTCAGATGTTTCCCTATTTGTCAGCTTTTAAACAATCTGATCTGGGCATTTATAAAAAACATTGTTCTAATTAATATCTTCGTATGTGAATAGAAAATGGCAGACAAATTAGTCACAGTTATTTTCGGGAATAACCAAAGTGTATTAAAACTGCTACATTTGGTCTGGTCATGACCTCTGGTCATGCAAGGGTAAGTACATGTACTGTATGAGCACCTGACAAGTTTACATTTAATAAAGGACAAAACTGACCATCAGTTAAACATGGCACCAAGATTCAAAAATGTCAAAGCTCACAGTGATATTTTCAGAATGACGCCCGGATTAACTTTAAGTGATAATAAGACCTCATAAGTGCCTCCATAAGGTCCTTGTTCCTCAGGCTGTAGATCAGAGGATTCAGCAAGGGGTTAATGAGGGCAGATATGACTGTAAACAGTTTGTTTAAACTGAACATATCACTGGAGGAGGGAACCAAATAAATAAAAATTAAGGAGCCATAAAAGATGAAGACCACGGTGAGGTGTGATGTGCAGGTGGAGAATGCTTTCTTCTTTCCAGTCTTGCTACGGATTCTGAGGATGGTACTGAAAATATAGACATAGGGAAGAAAGGTCATAAGAACGACTCCGAATCCAACACCAATACTTGCTATGAATATGACCACCATGTTTATGAAGGTGTCAGTACATGTAATTTGCAATAAGTGTGGAAGGTCACAAAGGAAGTTGTGGACAGAAGATGGTCCACAGAAGGACAACCTGAGCAAAAATAAAGTATGAACCAAAGAGAGAGAACATCCTGCAACCCAGACCAGAGAGGCCATACAAGTACAGACCCTCCAAGACATAATTAGTTTGTAATGTAGGGGGTGGCAGATGGCAAGATAGCGGTCGTAGGACATAGCCGATAGCAAAAAAAGTTCTGAATGAGCAAAGGAGAGATAAAAAAATACTTGGGCTATACAGGCAGGAATGGATATTGATCGGCTCTTTATGACCAAATCAAAGAGCATCCTTGGTGCGGTCACCGATGAATAGGACATGTCCAGAAATGCCAAGTTGGCAAGAAAAAAATACATTGGGTTGTGCAGATTGTAGTGAGCGAGGACCAAGAAAAAAATGAGAAGGTTTGCGATAACAGTCATCAGATAGATCAGAAGGAAGAGCACAAAAAGTCCATTCATGGTCTGTGGATGGTCTGATAGACCCACAAGGGTAAGAGATGTAATCTCTGTCACATTTCTCATATTATTCTTTTTCCTTTCTCTTAGATCTCTGAGGAGTGATAGGAAAACCTGTACGGTGTACCTACACAGTACACTCAGGTTTGCTTGTAGCATTTCTCACAGCTATTGATTTATTCTTATATAAAATGTTGGCATTCCCTCAGGAAGGTCTGCTGCGTTGTAAGAACACAAAGCCTCATTAAAGGTCTCTAAAGATCTAATTTATAAAAACCTTGGGATCCCCTCTCCGATAATTGGGAAGAGTGTTTAAAATTAGAATTTGAAATCCACAGAAAATGTTTTTATCTTTTTATCACCTCTTACTTATTACTAATTATTTATTGGTACTTATTATTACTTATTGGTTAGTAGACAGAGTGATCTAAAACAACACAAAAGAAACATTGCTTTTCTTTTAGCTTTCATCATTTTGTAGATACATTTTTTTAAGGGCTGTCGAATAAAAACTTCATTGAATCACACAGTTGATAGTCAGTAAGGAAAGTAAAACTTGTCCAGGGCCAACACAGGGATCAGGGATACTGAATGCAGGGCTTCCAGCACCAGGGATGACCAGCTCTATGTAGCTGCACTCAGGAAACTGAAACCAAACTGTGTTTGCTTTAACCACTTCAGCCCCAGAAAGGTTTTACCCCCCTTCATGACCAGGACATTTTTTGCAATTCGGCACTTTGTTGCTTTAACTGACAATTGCGCAGTCGTTCAACGCTGTACCCAAACAAAATTGATGTCCTTTTTTGCCCACAAATCTTTTGGCGGTATTTGATCACCTCTGTGGTTTGTTTTTTTTGCGCTATAAACAAAAAAAAAGACAAAACATTTTGAAAAAAAAAACAATATTTTAAAATTTCGCCTATAATACTTATCCAATAAAAAAAAATGTAAAAAAAAAAAATCAAATTTCTTCATCAATTTAGGCAAATTTGTATTATGCTTCATATTTTTGGTAAAAAAAAATCCCAAAAAGCGTATATTGATTAGTTTGCGTAAAAGTTATCAGGGGGGGGTTAACATCAGGGGCAATCAAAGGGTTACTCATAGGGAGTGCTTTCTAACTGAGTGGGGGATAGACTGGCTGGAGGAAGAGAGACATCTGTGTTGCTGATTAGTAGGAACACAAGATCTCTCTCTTCCTGCTGATTAGGGATGAGCTTCGTGTTCGAGTCGAACCCATGTTCGACTCGAACATCGTCTGTTCGTCCGTTCGCGAATGATATGGGCCGTTCGCGCCAAATTCGTGTGGCGCGTCATGGCCCATAATTCACTGCGGCATCGAAGTGCATTGCTGGCTGATGATTGGCCAAGCATGCACTATGACCCGCATGCTTGGCCAATCACAGCGCTGTCTGAAAAGAGAGCCGTAATTGGCCAAAGCCAAGGAGGCTTTGGCCAATTATGGCTCAGGGGATTTAGTACACGCCCCACACTATATAAGGCCACCTGCACGGTGGCCCTGTGTAGTGTGTGTTCCGGCGTTCATAGATAGAGATAGAGAGAGACAGACAGTGTCATTTGATTTGAGTTAGATAGATTAGGCAGAACAGTCAGTCAGTTAGCTGCACTTTCAGTGTATTGTGTATATATATGCCTCCCAGGTGTTGCATATATATATATATATATACACTGTATTCAGTTTAGCTAGATCCGTTCCTGTTATCTTCCTACTGACAGGCAGGCTTGTCTTGTTACAGTATTTACAGCTACCTGAAGAAAATTGCTGGTGTTCTTTTGATCCTATTAGTACCACAGTCAGGCAGCTAGACTATTTACAGTTAGTGCAGTGCGTCCTCCTCACAGTGTTCAGCTAAAACTACAAGTTAGTGGGGTGCGTCCTGCTCACAGTATTCAGCTAAACCTACAAGTTAGTGTGGTGCGTCCACCTCACAGTGTTCAGCTAAACCTACAAGTTAGTGCGGTGCGTCCACCTCACAGTGTTCAGCTAAACCTAGAAGTTAGTGCGGTGCGTCCTGCTCACAATGTTCAGCTAAACCTACAAGTTAGTGTAGTGAGACCTCTGCACAGTGTTCATCTAAAGCTTCAAGTTAGTGCAGTGCGTCCTGCTCACAGTGTTCAGCTAGATCCGTTCCTGTTATCTTCTTACTGACAGGCAGGCTTGTCTTGTTACAGTATTTACAGCTACCTGAAGAAAATTGCTGGTGTTCTTTTGATCCTATTAGTACCACAGTCAGGCAGCTAGTGTATTTACAGTTAGTGCAGTGCGTCCTGCTCACAGTGTTCAGCTAAAACTACAAGTTAGTGGGGTGCGTCCTGCTCACAGTGTTCAGCTAAAACTACAAGTTAGTGTGGTGCGTCCACCTCACAGTGTTCAGCTAAACCTACAAGTTAGTGCGGTGCGTCCTGCTCACAGTGTTCAGCTAAAACTACAAGTTAGTGCTGTGCATCCTGCTCACAGTGTTCAGCTAAACCTACAAGTTAGTGTAGTGAGACCTCTGCACAGTGTTCATCTAAAGCTACAAGTTAGTGCAGTGCGTCCTGCTCACAGTGTTCAGCTAGATCCGTTCCTGTTATCTTCTTACTAGCAGGCAGGCTTGTCTTGTTACAGTATTTACAGCTACCTGAAGAAAATTGCTGGTGTTCTTTTGATCCTATTAGTACCACAGTCAGGCAGCTAGACTATTTACAGTTAGTGCAGTGCGTCCTGCTCACAGTGTTCAGCTAAAACTACAAGTTAGTGGGGTGTGTCCTGCTCACAGTGTTCAGCTAAACCTACAAGTTAGTGGGGTGCATCCTGCTCACAGTGTTCAGCTAAACCTACAAATTAGTGCTGTGCGTCCTGCTCACAGTGTTCAGCTAAAACTACAAGTTAGTGCTGTGCGTCCTGCTCGCAGTGTTCAGCTAAAACTACAAGTTAGTGTGGTGCGTCCACCTCACAGTGTTCAGCTAAACCTACAAGTTAGTGCAGTGCGTCCTGCTCACAGTGTTCAGCTAAAACTACAAGTTAGTGTGGTGCGTCCTCCTCACAGTGTCCCGCTAAACCTACAAGTTATTTTTTTTCGAACTCTGCACAGTGTTCAGCTAAAGCTACCTGTAGAAGATTGGTGGTGTTTTCCTGATCCTATCACTACCGCAGGCAGCTAAAAAAGCTACAAGTTAGTTTTTTGCAAGCTCTGCACAGTGTTCAGCTAAAGCTACCTGTAGAAGGTTGGTGGTGTTCTCATACTACAGGCAGGCAGTTGATTTTGCTAGCTGCAGTATCAGTACATATATATATATATATATATCCCAGCTTAGTGCAGCTACAGGCCATTAGTGTGTCTGGAAGGCCAGGAAGGAGAGGCAGACAGTCACAAGCCAATAAGAGAGGGCAAGCAGGCTCTGTGTCTAGTGCTGGTCGTGGAGACGGTGCATCCTCATCAGCACGTGGCCGTGGGACACGCTTGGCCTTTTTTTTTCGGCAGCTGGCGGTGTTGAGCCGCAACATGCGGAAGACTTGGTCGCGTGGATGACCAAGCCGTCCTCATCCTCCTCATCCTCTCTCACCCATGCCCAGGGTACTTTGTCTGGAAAAGCAGCGGCCTCTTCCCTTGGCTCAATGTCATCAGTGACTCCTTCCCTAGCCCCACCATGTCCTCCTGAGGAGTCCCTTGAACTGTTTGACCACAGTGTTGGGTACATGCTCCAGGAGGATGCCCAGCGTTTGGAAGGCTCTGATGATGATACTGAGCTCGATGAAGGCAGTAACGTGAGCACGGACAGAGGGGGTGCCCAAGAAGGACAGCAATCTGGCAGTCATGCTCCCCCTGCTGCAGCATACTGCCAGGTTTGCTCCAGTGATGAGGAGGGAGGGGATGATGAGGTCACTGACTCAACGTGGGTGCCTGATAGGAGAGAGGAGGAGGAGGAGGAGGAGGCAGCACATCACCAACGAGGCAGGATGCCTTCCAGGGGCCAACCTAAGGGCAGCACCTTGACTGCATCACACCCCAAAGCTCCACATGTGCAGGGCGCTGCAGTCTCTGTGCGTTATTCAAAAAGTTCTTTGGTGTGGGCCTTTTTTGAGACGAGTGCATCAGATCGCACCGCTGCTATTTGCAACATATGTCTCAAGCGTATCTCGCGTGGCCAAAACATCTCCCGCTTGGGTACCACATGCTTGACCAGACATATGTTGACCTGCCATGCAGTTCGTTGGCAAGCGTATCTAAAAGACCCACACCAAAGAACAAAGAGGACCTCTCCTTGCTCTTCATCAGCTGAGATCTCCAACCCCACTATACCTTCAGTCCTCTCTGAGACCTGCACTGAGAGGAATGAAGGTGTAGAATTAGGTGTGTCACAGCCAAGTGCTTGTCGGAAATCTGCTTTTGTTACACCAACGTCAGATTGTACCAGGCAAATTTCCCTGCCCCAGCTGCTGCACCACCGAAAGAAGTTTGCTCCCAGCCATCCACATGCCCAGCGGTTGAATGCTAGCTTGGCAAAATTGCTAGCACTTCAACTGCTGCCTTTTCAGTTGGTAGACTCTGCCCCCTTCCGAGAGTTTGTGGAATGTGCGGTTCCTCAGTGGCAGGTACCCAAACGCCACTTTTTCTCACGGAAGGCGATTCCGGCTCTCTACCGGCATGTGGAAGGCAATGTCCATGCCTTGCTGGACAGGGCGGTCAGCGGTAAGGTGCATATTACCGCTGACTCATGGTCCAGCAGGCATGGACAGGGTCGTTACCTAAGTTTCACGGCGCATTGGGTGACTCTGCTGGCAGCTGGGAAGGATGCAGGACAAGGTGCAGTAATGTTGGAGGTTGTTCCACCACCACGCCTCCAAAATGCTAATGATTGTGACACACCTCTCTCCTCCACCCCCTCCTCTTCTTCTTCCTCCATGGCCTCTTCCTGTGCTTTGTCCTCGGAACCAGCGGTGCTCCGTAGCCATTCAAGGGGCTACGCAAGTTCGCAGGCCAAAAGATGCCATGCGGTGCTTGAGCTGGTGTGCTTGGGGGACAGGAGCCACACTGGGGCAGAGGTTCTGTCAGCTCTGCAGGGGCAGGTTCAGAGGTGGTTGACGCCACGCCAACTTAAGGCAGGAATGGTGGTTTGCGACAATGGCACCAACCTCCTCTCTGCCCTCCGACAGGGACAAATGACCCATGTGCCCTGTTTGGCTCACGTCCTTAACTTGGTGGGGCAGCAGTTCTTGGGCACGTACCCGGGCTTACAGGATGTCCTGAGGCAGGCCAGGAAAGTCTGTGTGCATTTATAATGCCAGTGCTCGGCTGACGGACCTCCAAAAGGAGTTTACCTGCTCAAGAACCGCCTAATCTGTGACATGCCCACCAGGTGGAACTCAACGTTGGCCATGCTGCAGCGGCTGCACACGCAGCAGAGGGCCATCAATGAGTACCTGTGCGACTATGGCACCAGGACAGGGTCAGGGGAGCTTGGTTGTTTTTCCCCACGCCAGTGGGCCATGATCAGGGATGCATGCACTGTCCTGTCACCATTTGAGGAGGCCACGAGGATGGTGAGCAGTGACAGTGCATGCATCAGTGACACTGTCCCCCTTGTCCACCTGTTGGAGCACACGCTGCGTGGAATAATGGACAGGGCACTTGAGGCAGAATAGAGGCAGGAAGAGGAGGACTTCCTTAGCTCTCAAGGCTCCCTTTATCCAGACAGTGTTCCTGCGTGCCCGCCGATCACACAGGATAAGAAGGAGGAGGAGGAGGAGGAAGATTGTGTCAGTATGGAGGTGGAGCCTGGCATTCAGCATCAGCAGCAGTCTTTAAGGGATCAGTCCCAAGAAACACATGGACTTGTACGTGGCTGGGAGAAGGTGGCTGCGGACCATGTCGTCCTTAGTGACCCAGAGGACTCCGGACCGAATGCCTCAGCAAACCTACGCTGCATGGCCTCCCTGATCCTGCAAAGCCTGTGTAAGGATCCTCGTATTTGTGGTATCAAGGAGAAGGACCAATACTGGCTGGCAACCCTCCCTGATCCACGTTACAAGGGTAAGGTTGCGGACCTTATCTTGCCATCGCAGAGGGAGCAGAGGATGAAACATCTTCAGGAGGCCTTGCAGAAAGGTCTGTGCAACGCCTTCCCAGAGACTGGGAGGTTACAAACTCCTGTTTCTGGACAACGTGTTGCTGAGGCTTCGGTCAGTCAAAGAAGGAGCGGTGGAGAAGGTGGCCGTCTGACCAATGCGTTCAGACAATTTTTTGGTCCGCAGCCCCAAGGTATGATCGGTTCCAGCAACCATTGCCAGCGTCTGTTTTACATGGTGCAGGAATACCTAGGGGCAAGATCTGACTTGGACACCTTTCCAACCGAAAACTCTCTGGGTTACTGGGTCTTGAGGATGGATCACTGGCCAGAGCTTGCACAGTATGCAATTGAGCTACTGGCCTGTCCTGCATCCAGCGTTCTTTCGGAATGCACATTCAGTGCTGCTGGAGGCTTTGTAACCGATCACAGGGTGCGTCTGTCCACCGACAGGGTCGATCGACTGACCTTCATAAAAATGAATCAGTCTTGGATCACCACCAGCTACCAAGCACCTGATGCTGATGTAACCGAAAATATTTTTTTGAAATCTCAGATCCCTTCAAAGACTGCCTATGCTGATGCTGAGTGACTATCCCTGAGTAATTATCCTCTTCCTCCTCAATCATCACGCTGATAGCTTGTAAGAACATTTTTGGTTCTGGGCGCCACCACCAGTGCCTAAGGCCCAATTTTTTAGCCCCTGTTTAACAGGGGCGTGTAATTACAATTTTTGATGCAATACTTTGCAGCAGGGCTCGTTCCTGCGTTCCAACTAGAGTATCTGTGAGGGGTTGCAGTGTTGTGGCACCAGCACCACCACCACCAAAGGCCCAATTTTTCTGCCCTTGTTCAACAGGGGCATGTAATTACAATTCTTGATCTAATATTTCACAGCAGGGCCCTGTGAGGGCTTACAGTATGGTGGCCACAACAACACCTAAGCCCCAAATTTCTGCTGAGTATATAGGGCAGGCCCCTACTTTCAAACATCTAACTTACAAACGACTCCTACTTGCAAACGGAAGGAGACAACAGGAAGTGAGATGAAATCTACCCCTAGGAAGGGAAATTCTCTCCTGTAAGAGTTAATATGGGAAAAACATTTCTCCTTTCCACTGATGCTTTCCAATCCTTGTTCCACAAAAAACCCCAAATTTTCAAAAAACATTTGTCATTGGGACAAAAAGTGAGGTGAAATCTTCTGAAGAGGAGGACAGACAGCAAAACAAATGTCACAGGGGTGATAACCCTTCCCTATGTTTTCCAAAAAGCTTAAAAAAGATTTTTTGGCTGGAGCTAAACACGTTAAAAATGTACCCATTCAAAATGACAAAGAGATTCCACTTAACAACAAACCTACAGTCCCTGTCTTGTTTGCACCGCCTGTATACTGCTGTTCAGAGTATATAGGGCCTGGTGGCCCCACACCTTTCCTTATTTTAACTTGGGTGCGGGGTTCCCCTTAATATCCATACAAGACCCAAAGGGCCTGGTAATGGACTGGGGGGTACCCATGGTGTTTGTCTCCCTGATTTTCATCCATATTGCCAGGACCCGACATTACATTAAACCCGCAAGCAGTTTTAAATGAGATTTTTTCCTTTAAAAATGACATTTTGTGCAGGGACTGTTCTAAACATGGGAAACACGCGTCACTTTACAGGCATACTATAGACACCCCCCAGGTACGATATTTAAAGGAATATTTCACTTTTTTTTTACTTTAAGCATCATTAAAATCACTGCTCCCGAAAAAACGGCCGTTTTTAAAAGTTTTTTTTGCATTGATACATGTCCCCTGGGGTAGGACCCGGGTCCCCACACCCTTTTTAGGACAATACCATGCAAATTCACCTTTAAAATGAGCACTTTTGATTTTGAATGTTCGAGTCCCATAGACGTCAATGGGGTTCTAACGTTCGTGCGAATTTTCGGTCCGTTCGCAGTAGGGTTGTCCCGATACCACTTTTTTAGGACCGAGTACAAGTACCGATACTTTTTTTCAAGTACTCGCCGATACCGATTACCGATACTTTTTTTTTATGTCACGTGACAGTTTTTTTTTTTTTTTTTTTTAACAATGCTTTCTTTTTTTTCGGGGGGGGGGGGGGGGTGAACGGTGTCTGTGTGTTTTTTTTTTTTTATTTACAATTTTTATTTTTTACAATAATAATTTTTTTATTCATTTTTGCAATATGTTTTTTTTTTTTTAAATCAGCCCTGTTGGGGGGCTTTGGTGAGATATCAGGGGTCTTAACAGACCTCTGATATCTCCCCCTTGAGACAGAGAAAGAGACAGAGGATAGAGATTCCCCAGTCCCTTTCTCTGCAGCCTCAGCTGCACTGAGAATGAATGGAGAAGACAGCGGCTCCTCTCCATTCATAAACTGACACATTATAATCACAGGAGATTACAATGTTTCAGTTATGTGAATGGACAGAGTCAGCTGACTCTCTCCATTCACACAGGAAGGAGGAGGAGGACGGCGGACCGGAGGGGACAGCGGAGAGGCAGAGGAACGGAGGAACGGAGCGGAGGGGGACAGATAAGGAGAGGGGGACAGAGGAACCGAACGGAGGGGACAGCGGAGAGGCAGAGGAATGGAGGAACGGAACGGAGGGGAACAGATAAGGAGAGGGGGACAGAGGAACGGAACGGAGGGAGACAGAGGAGAGGGGGACAGAGGAACGGAACGGAGGGAGACAGAGGAGAGGGGGACAGAGGAACGGAACGGAGGGAGACAGAGGAGAGGGGGACAGAGGAACGGAACGGAGGGAGACAGAGGAGAGGGGGACAGAGAAACGGAACGGAGGGAGACAGAGGAGAGGGGGACAGAGGAACAGAGGGGGCATGGAGGAGGATGCAGTGACAGTCAGCGGTGATCGCGTGGGGAAGTTACAAGCACCGATCACCGCTGTATGTCACTGAAAGCCGCGGGGGGGAAGCTAGTAACTCCCCCACACGCCGATCACCGCTGACTGTCATAGTATCAGCGGAAGCATCGGGAGCATTTGCCCGAGTACAAGTACTTGGGCAAATGCTCGGTATCGGTGCCGATACCGATACTAGTATCGGTATCGGGACAACCCTAGTTCGCAGGTTCTGGTGTGAACCGAACCAGGGGGTGTTCGGCTCATCCCTACTGCTGATGAGATGGACTCGTGCCTTACTTCCTTAACCTTCATGTAAGTGGATAATGCACCTGTATCTCATTAAAATGTTTACAGTTCTAACCTGGAGGCACCTGTGTTTCTCTTCTCATTTGCATATCTGGAGTCTGCTTTGACTCTAACCCATTGTGAGCATGACTAAAGTTATACAGAGAGCACGATCATTCCCTTTCACATACTGTAACCATATTTAACTGAGCTGGTTTGGGGGTCATAAAGGAGCTGTACTAGGAGTACAGCTCCCTGTAGTAGCCCAAGTCAAGGTAACATTTAATGGTTATTAGGGATGAGCCGAACACCCGCCGGTTCGGTTCTCAGCAGAAAATGCGAACAGGCTAAAAATTTGTGCGAACACCGTTAAAGTCTATGGGACACGAATGTGAAAAATCAAAAGTGCTCATTTTAAAGGCTTATATGCAAGTTATTGCTATAAAAAGTGTTTGGGGTCCCCAGGGGACATGTATCAATGCAAAAAAAGTTTTAAAAACAGCCTTTTTTTGGGAGCAGTGATTTTAATAATGCTTAAAGTGAAACAATAAAGATGAAATATTCCTTTATATATCATGCCTGGGGGGGTGTCCTTAGTCTGCCTGTAAAGTAAAGCATCCTTCCCATGTTCATAATAGTGCCACAGCAAAATTACATTTCTAAAGGAAAAAATGTCACTTAAAACTGCTTGCGGCTGTATTGTATTGTCAGATCCCGGCAATATAGATAAAAATACCAAACATACCAAAAAAAAGGTGTGAATGTCCCCCCCCAAGATCCATACCAGAGCGCAGGAACGAGCCCTGCTGTGAAATATTATATAAAGAATTGTAATTACGTGCCTCTGTTAAATGTTGGGTGAATGTTCAGTGAAGGATGAATATTGGGTGAATGGTAAATGTTTGATGAATGCTGGGTGAATGTTTGGGGGATATGTTGGGTAAATGTTCTTTGAATGGAGAATGTTTGGTGAATGTTGGGAGAATGTTCGGTGAATGGTGAATGTTTGATAAATGTTGGGTGGATGTTGGGTGAATGTTGGATAATTGGTGAATGTTTGGTGATTGTTCTGGTGAATGTTTAGTGAAGGGTGAATGATCGGTGAATGTTGGGTGAATGTTCTGTGAATGGAGAATGTTTGGTAAATGTTGGGTGAATGTTCAGTGAAGGGTGAATGTTGGGTAAATGTTGGGGGAATGTTTGGTGAATGGTGAATGTTGGGTGAATGTTGGGTAATTGTTCAGTGAATGTTTGGTGAATGTTCAGTGAAGGGTAAATATTCAGTGAATGTTCTGGTGAATGTAATGTAATGCAGGAGATTAGAGGATGGGGTGAATGTTAAGTAATTTTTCAGTGAATGTTTGGTGAATGTTGGGTGAATGTTCAGTGGAGGGTGAATGTTGGGTGAATGTTCGGTGAACGTTTGATGAATGTTGGGTGAATGTTAGGGGGATATGTTGGGTAAATGTTCTTTGAATGGAGAATGTTTGGTGAATGTTGGGAGAATGTTCGGTGAATGGTGAATGTTTGATAAATGTTGGGTGGATGTTGGGTGAATGTTGGATAATTGGTGAATGTTTGGTGATTGTTCTGGTGAATGTTTAGTGAAGGGTGAATGATCGGTGAATGTTGGGTGAATGTTCAGTGAAGGATGAATATTGGGTGAATGGTAAATGTTTGATGAATGTTGGGTGAATGTTTGGGGGATATGTTGGGTAAATGTTCTTTGAATGGAGAATGTTTGGTGAATGTTGGGAGAATGTTCGGTGAATGGTGAATGTTTGATAAATGTTGGGTGGATGTTGGGTGAATGTTGGATAATTGGTGAATGTTTGGTGATTGTTCTGGTGAATGTTTAGTGAAGGGTGAATGATCGGTGAATGTTGGGTGAATGTTCTGTGAATGGAGAATGTTTGGTAAATGTTGGGTGAATGTTCAGTGAAGGGTGAATGTTGGGTGAATGTTGGGGGAATGTTTGGTGAATGGTGAATGTTGGGTGAATGTTGGGTAATTGTTCAGTGAATGTTTGGTGAATGTTCAGTGAAGGGTGACTATTCAGTGAATGTTCTGGTGAATGTAATGCAGGAGATTAGAGGATGGGGTGAATGTTAAGTAATTTTTCAGTGAATGTTTGGTGAATGTTGGGTGAATGTTCAGTGGAGGGTGAATGTTGGGTGAATGTTCGGTGAACGTTTGATGAATGTTGGGTGAATGTTAGGTGAATGGTGAATGTTGAGTAATTGTTCAGTGAATGTTTGGGTGAATGTTGGGTGAATGTTTGGTGAATGGTGAATGTTGGGTGAATGTTGGGTAAATGTTGGGTAATTGTTCAGTGAATGTTTGGTGAATGTTCAGTGAAGGGTGAATATTCGGTGAATGTTTGGTGAATGTTCTGGTGAATGTAATGTAATGCAGGAGATTAGAGGATGGGGTGAATGTTGAGTAATTGTTCAGTGAATGTTTGGTGAATGTTCTGGTAAATGTTTAGTGAAGGGTGAATGTTGGGTGAATGTTAGGTGAATGGTGAATGTTGGGTGAATGTTCTGTGAATGTTGGGTGAATGTTCGGTGAATGGTGAATATTTGATGAATGTTGGGTGAATGTTAGGTGAATGGTGAATGTTGGGTAAATGTTCTGTGAATGGAGAATGTTTGGTAAACCCTTGACATAGATTTTGATAGACAAGTTATTTTTTCCCAATCTAACCAATTGATACTGATGCTCAGAGCTAAGAACACAAAGCTGTATTCCTTAGTAAATATATCATAAAATGTAGAATTTAAATTATATTTATGGTTTGTGAGATGATTTTTTAATTATACCAAAAAAATTTACAGTTAATAAAATGCTAAAATGTGAACCGAAAATATTCTTTCTTTTGTTTCTCACAAACACTTCCATCATCAAATCATCATCATTCAAAAAATAAAAAAACAACCACTTTTGACTTTGTTAAAAATAAAAAGGTGACTACAATTTTGAGCTAAAACTTTTTTTGTGTAAAATATTCCATTTTTTGATTTGCCAGCCAATAATGAAAAAACTGTACAAGATAAATGCCTAGAACATTGTTCAAAACATTGTAAAAACATTAAAAAAATAATTTAAATAGTTATGTTATTATTAGTTTCAGTATCCTGAAGTCACAAAGGTGTTAAGCCGCTCTGTCATGCAAACTATTGTGGAATTCTGGTTAAAACTTTTTTTTATTTTTTCAAGATTAATTGTGGAGCTCATGAGCTAACAACATTCCCTCATCCCTAGTTTCAGTAGATTTCAAACATACAATATTGTTGGGACTTTAACCAATATAAAAAATCAGAATAAGAATAAGAATCAAATACACAAAAAAAAGAATATATTTAACTAGAAAAGGTACAATTTCTGGGGAAATTGTGAAAGTGTTCTTGCCTCTACAACTGGAGTGGGCGGAGTAACTGGGTGGGGTGGAGTGGCTTGAGTAACTGTGAAAAGTGTTAAAAAGCTTAATATTTTAAAAAGTATAAATAGTAGTAAAAAAGTTCCATCATTCGCTGAAAGAGCTGAACATTATTTTCAAAAGTAATTTTTTTTTCAAAAATGAATTTTTTTTAATCAAAAATGATTTTTTTTTCTTCAAAAATGATTTTTTTTTTCAAAAGTAATTTTTTTTTTCAAAGGTAATTTTTTTTTTCAAAAATGAATTTTTTTATTTCAAAAATAATTTTTTTTTCGAAATTATTATTTTTTTTAAAGTAATTTTTTTTTCAAAAATAATTTTTTTTTTCAAAAATATTTTTTTTTTCAAATATATTTTTTTTTCAAAAATAATTTTTTTTTAAAAAGTAATTTTTTTTTCAAAAATATTTTTTTTTTTCAAAAATAATTTTTTTTTTCAAAAATATTTTTTTTTCAAAAATATTTTTTTTTTTCAAAAATATATATTTTTTTTTCAAAAATGATTTTTTTTTTTTCAAAAATAATTTTTTTACTTTTTTCAAAAATTATTTTTTTTTTCAAAAATATTTTTTTTTTTACATGGGGCGGTCATAATGTTTTGGCTGATTATGGGGTGGTCATAATGTTTTGGCTGATCATGGGGTTGTCAGCTTTTGTCACCTCCCACTCTAGTTTTGAACATTTCGCCATTCATTCCTATGGGACCAATTTCGCCGCAAAAACATCATTTCGTGGACCATTCGGCAAAACATTCCACAAAGTAATGACACACCAATCGGGAACAATCCGCTCGTTTCGGTATATTATTTGTCTCTGTAGTGTATAAACTGTGGGAGGAGTCTACAAGCATTATCAAGTCTAGCAGATGAAGTCACATGCATTTGGAGTGTCTCAGCATCTTGTGTTTACAACCACTGTTTCCTAGCAACGCTCATGCCCTGTTTATGCTTCCCAAATACTGCTTCATCAAAACGGCCCCATCAGAATTACCCCATCAAAACTGCCCCATCATATTCCCCTATTATAAATCAGTACATGGTGTGTCTGTCCCCTCCCCCGGGCTCTGTAATCAGCTGAGATGCTCCAGCCACCTTCCCCCCTGTGTATAACAGAAGCTTTGGTAACCATGGCAACAAAACAAACACTAACAGTACACTCTGATTAATGGCTAAAATTTCCTGAAATGACCTCTAAACAAATGGCCGTATTTTAAAAACTATACATCCTACAGCAAAGATCTTTATATTGTGAGAATCACAAGACCCAGACCTAGATTTTGATGTATAGTATGTCTCTGAAATATTAAAAATGAAGGCACAGTCACAGTTTAGAAATTGCCCTTCAAATTTGGAGGGGGCTAGAGTGTAGTTTCAATGAATGTCAATGGACGGCGTGAGTTGCAAACAAATGGTCATATTGTGAAAACTATCAGGACTATGGCTTAGCCGTGGACATGTTTAGTGGCAGCAGGGATAGCTGAACGTTTTGATATAAGATTTGTGTAGGTGGGCTTGAAAATGAGGGAGTGGCGGCATTTTAGAAATCATGTTCTGATTTTCCAGCTTTTGTCATCTCCCACTCTAGTTTCCCCATTCATTCCTATGGGACCAATTTCGCCGCAAAAACGACGATATTTCGTGAATCATTCGGCGAAACGTTCCACAAAGTAATAGCACACCATTCGGGAACAATCCGCACGTTTCGGTATATTACTTGTCTATGTAGTGTAAAAACTGTGGGAGGAGTTAGGGTGGTAAATTTGGCTATAATAATAAGAACTAGAAAAGGTACAATTTCTGGGGAAATTGTGAAAGTGTTCTTGCCTCTACAACTGGAGTGGGCGGAGTAACTGGGTGGGGTGGAGTGGCTTGAGTAACTGTGAAAAGTGTTAAAAAGCTTAATATTTTAAAAAGTATAAATAGTAGTAAAAAGGTTCCATCATTCGCTGAAAGAGCTGAACATTTTTTTCAAAAGTAATTTTTTTTTTCAAAAAATGAATTTTTTTTAATCAAAAATGATTTTTTTTTCTTCAAAAATGATTTTTTTTTTCAAAAGTAATTTTTTTTTTCAAA
This sequence comes from Lithobates septentrionalis, assembly GCA_037952835.1. Classification (NCBI taxonomy): domain Eukaryota; kingdom Metazoa; phylum Chordata; class Amphibia; order Anura; family Ranidae; genus Lithobates; species Lithobates septentrionalis. The sequence continues at coordinate 618,747 of JBBDGP010002710.1, forward strand.
GGTAATTTTTTTTTTCAAAAATGAATTTTTTTATTTCAAAAATAATTTTTTTTTCGAAATTATTATTTTTTTTAAAGTAATTTTTTTTTCAAAAATAATTTTTTTTTTCAAAAATATTTTTTTTTTCAAAAATATTTTTTTTTTCAAATATATTTTTTTTTCAAAAATAATTTTTTTTTTAAAAAAAAAATTTTTTTCAAAAATATTTTTTTTTTTCAAAAATAATTTTTTTTTTTTTCAAAAATATTTTTTTTTTCAAAAATGATTTTTTTTTTCAAAAATTATTTTTTTACTTTTTAAAAAATTTTTTTTTTTTTTTCAAAAATATTTTTTTTTTTACTTGGGGCGGTCATAATGTTTTGGCTGATCATGGGGTGGTCATAATGTTTTGGCTGATCATGGGGTTGTCAGCTTTTGTCACTTCCCACTCTAGTTTTGAACATTTCGCCATTCATTCCTATGGGACCAATTTCGCCGTAAAAACGTCATTTCGTGGACCATTCGGCAAAACATTCCACAAGGTAATAACACACCAATCGGGAACAATCCGCTCGTTTCGGTATATTATTTGTCTCTGTAGTGTGAAAACTGTGGGAGGAGTCTACAAGCATTATCAAGTCTAGCAGATGAAGTCACATGCATTTGGAGTGTCTCAGCATCTTGTGTTTACAACCACTGTTTCCTAGCAACGCTCATGCCCTGTTTATGCTTCCCAAATACTACTTCATCAAAACTGCCCCATCAGAATTACCCCATCAAAACTGCCCCATCATATTCCTCTATTATAAATCAGTACATGGTGTGTCTGTCCCCTCCCCCGGGCTCTGTAATCAGCTGAGATGCTCCAGCCACCTCCCCCCTGTGTATAACAGAAGCTTTGGTAACCATGGCAACAAAACAAACACTAACAGTGCACTCTGATTAATGGCTAAAATTTCCTGAAATGACCTCTAAACAAATGGCCGTATTTTAAAAACTATACATCCTACAGCGAAGATCTTTATATTGTGAGAATCACAAGACCCAGACCTAGATTTTGATGTATAGTATGTCTCTGAAATATTAAAAATGAAGGCACAGTCGCAGTTTAGAAATTGCCCTTCAAATTTGGAGGGGGCTAGAGTGTAGTTTCAATGAATGTCAATGGACGGCGTGAGTTGCAAACAAATGGTCATATTGTGAAAACTATCAGGACTATGGCTTAGCCGTGGACATGTTTAGTGGCAGCAGGGATAGCTGAACGTTTTGATATAAGATTTGTGTAGGTGGGCTTGAAAATGAGGGAGTGGCGGCAGTTTAGAAATCATGTTCTGATTTTCCAGCTTTTGTCATCTCCCACTCTAGTTTCCCCATTCATTCCTATGGGACCAATTTCGCCGCAAAAATGACGATATTTCGTGAACCATTCGGCGAAATGTTCCACAAAATAATAGCACACCATTCGGGAAAAATCCGCACGTTTCGGTATATTACTTGTCTATGTAGTGTAAAAACTGTGGGAGGAGTTAGGGTGGTAAATTTGGCTATAATAATAAGAATAAGAATAATAATATATATGTGAGATAACAGTAAGTGGTCTTGCTATGCAAGAACACTTAATAATATATATGTGAGATAACAGTAAGTGGTCTTGCTATGCAAGAACACTTAACTAGAAAAGGTACAATTTCTGGGGAAATTGTGAAAAGTGTTCTTGCCTCTACAACTGGAGTGGGCGGAGTAACTGGGTGGAGTGGCTTGAGTAACTGTTGTGTGGTTGGAGTGGCTGGAGTAACTGTGAAAAGTGTTAAAACGCTTAATATTTTAAAAAGTATAAATAGTAGTAAAAAAGTTGAAGTCTCATCATTAGCTGAAAGAGCTGAACATTTTTTTCAAAAATTATGATTTTTTTTTCCAAAATTATAATTTTTTTTTCAAAAATTATAAAAAAAAATTTTCAAAAAAGATTTTTTTTTTCAAAAAATATTTTTTTTTTCAAAAAATATTTTTTTTTTCAAAAATATTTTTTTTTTCAAAAATATTTTTTTTTCAAAAATATTTTTTTTTTTTAAAAATATTTTTTTTTTCAAAAATATTTTTTTTTTTCAAAAATGATTTTTTTTTATTTTTTTCAAAAATTATGATTTTTTTTCAAAAATTATGATTTTTTTTTTCAAAAATGATTTTATTTTTATTTTTTTCAAAAATTATTTTTTTTTCAAAAATTATTATTTTTTTTTTCAAAAATTATTATTTTTTTTTTCAAAAATTATTATTTTTTTTTTTCAAAAATTATTTTTTTTTTCAAAAATATATTTTTTTTTTTTACATGGGGCGGTCATAATGTTTTGGCTTATCATGGGGTTGTCAGCTTTTGTCACCTCCCACTCTAGTTTTGAACATTTCGCCATTCATTCCTATGGGACCAATTTCGCTGCAAAAACGACATTTCGTGGACCATTCGGCGAAACATTCCACAAAGTAATAGCACACCAATCGGGAACAATCCGTTCGTTTCGGTATATTACTTGTCTCTGTAGTGTATAAACTGTGGGAGGAGTCTACAAGCATTATTAAGTCTAGCAGATGAAGTCACATGCATTTGGGGTGTCTCAGCATCTTGTGTTTACAACCACTGTTTCCTAGCAACGCTCATGCCCTGTTTATGCTTCCCAAATACTACTTCATCAAAACTGCCCCATCAGAATTACCCCATCAAAACTGCCCCATCATATTCCTCTATTATAAATCAGTACATGGTGTGTCTGTCCCCTCCCCCGGGCTCTGTAATCAGCTGAGATGCTCCAGCCACCTTCCCCCCTGTGTATAACAGAAGCTTTGGTAACCATGGCAACAAAACAAACACTAACAGTACACTCTGATTAATGGCTAAAATTTCCTGAAATGACCTCTAAACAAATGGCCGTATTTTAAAAACTATACATCCTACAGCGAAGATCTTTATATTGTGAGAATCACAAGACCCAGACCTAGATTTTGATGTATAGTATGTCTCTGAAATATTAAAAATGAAGGCACAGTCACAGTTTAGAAATTGCCCTTCAAATTTGGAGGGGGCTAGAGTGTAGTTTCAATGAATGTCAATGGACGGCGTGAGTTGCAAACAAATGGTCATATTGTGAAAACTATCAGGACTATGGCTTAGCCGTGGACATGTTTAGTGGCAGCAGGGATAGCTGAACGTTTTGATATAAGATTTGTGTAGGTGGGCTTGAAAATGAGGGAGTGGCGGCAGTTTAGAAATCATGTTCTGATTTTCCAGCTTTTGTCATCTCCCACTCTAGTTTCCCCATTCATTCCTATGGGACCAATTTCGCCGCAAAAACGACGATATTTCGTGAACCATTCGGCGAAACGTTCCACAAAGTAATAGCACACCATTCGGGAACAATCCGCACGTTTCGGTATATTACTTGTCTATGTAGTGTAAAAACTGTGGGAGGAGTTAGGGTGGTAAATTTGGCTATAATAATAAGAATAATATATATGTGAGATAACAGTAAGTGGTCTTGCTATGCAAGAACACTTAAATATATATGTGAGATAACAGTAAGTGGTCTTGCTATGCAAGAACACTTAATTAAAAAACAATCTCATTTTCATTATTCACATCATAGAGACCATAAATCCCTTAAAACCTATAATTCAGACTGAAGACTTGGGTTCATATCCACCACCGTGACCAATACAGAAACCTATACAGAAGGACATACAGTTACAGGAGATATTATCCAAGTCTGGCTTTATATTGCAAAGACGTGATATTTAGCATTTTACAGTAAATCACATAACCCGTAGACTTTGGGTTTTCCTTAACATGTTGCAAGAACAACTTTCACTTTTTTAGAAGGATATTGTCAAAGACTTTGGATCTATAACATGCGAATGACAAACAAATTACAATATATCTATACATATATGAAGCCCCTCAATCAATAATTCGTTTGGCTGGTTTTCTTTATTTGATTTGTTTGTAAATGATTCTGTATTGGTCAAGAAGGTGGATATGAACCCTGGTCTTCCATCTAAATTCAAATTTTGTATAAAATTTTGGTCTTATACATTATGAATAAAGAATATGAGATTGTCTGCCAAAGCATAAAAACAACACTGAGAATCTGAATGGGTTTTCCCCCTGACTCCAGAGGATTGGTAAGACATATGTCTGGCTACTACCAAAACCCCCCTAAATGTCCCAGACAGTTTTTCATAGGTGGTATTACACCCCTGTTTGCATAGCGTCATTCAAAATGACTAATGCCGCGTACACACAAGCGGACTTTACGGCAGACTTTGCCCGGCAGACTTTTCAACAGACTTTATGACGGACTTTCTGAATGAACGGACTTGCCTACACACAATCCACTAAAGTCAGTCGAATTCGTACGTGATGACGTACGACCGGACTAGAACAAGGAAGCTCATAGCCAGTAGCCAATAGCTGCCCTAGCGTGGCTTTTTGTCCGTCGAACTAGCATACAGACGGTGGACTTTTCGACCGGACTCGAGTCCGTCAGGTAGATTTGAAACATGTATTGCTTTGAGGGGCCTATGGCAGAAAGTTACAGCCAAGGTGGCAGAGATCACAGGGGTACAGGTCACTATATGGGCTTACTTTTCGCAGATATCCCTGGGGCCTCTCCCCATGACCAAAAATTTTACCACACACTATTTAATGTGGTCCATTGGAGTATAGCCCTGTTTTGGCGCACCCCTGGGATCCCCTGGGATCAGGTCCTTAGACGAATGTCTGCCATCCAACTTATGGAAAAAATTTCTCATACAATTACAGACACTATGCACACTTATGACCGGAAATGGAAATCATGGGTTCCTTAAGCACTTGGCGTCCTCAAGGACAAATTAATACTGACCCCTTAATTTAGTGGCACTAGTTACAGCTTGCCCCAAGTTGGTCTCCCGTAACCCTCTCTGTTCCACACGTTAGTGGTTGAAAATCTGTTTGTTTCTGTTCTTTTTGCTTTTATTTTTTATGATTTACAAATTTTCTAGCATTTAATATTACTGCACAAGTGTCAAAATATTTGAAGAGACTCTCAGGTACTTTTTTAGGCTTCAGGACCTTTCCCACCCTGAATCCTCCTCAGCTCAATAGGATTCACCTAGTAACTTCTAAGTATTTGACTACTATATATATATTTGATATAACGATTTCTAGAACTGTCATGTTTCCATATTGATCACATTGACTTTGGACTAAATTTAGAGTCTTCAGTTTCCACAATTAATGTTACTGACACACTATGTCTTCTGTACTAATGTTCAATAAAAACATGTATTAAAAAAAAAAAGACGTAGCCGTTGTAAGATTCTTCATAATATTGCTTTTTTTTGTCAGTTTAAATCTATTTTAATTGAACAGTAACACAATGAGCTTTCTGAGGGATTATTAAAAGGAAAACACGTATGGTCTACTTATGAATTGCACATTAAAGACATTTGTATCAGCTTGTGGTTTATTCTTATATAAGATGTTGGCAGTCCTGCAGGACCGTTTGCTGTGCTGTAAGAACACAAAGCTCATTAAAGGTCTCTTAAGATTGATTTCATAACACCTTTGTGACTTAAGAGCCATTTTACTATAACTTGGTACATTCGGAAGAGTGGTGCCTACAGGCCAAAAATCTGCCTACAGGCGGCGATCACGCCCAAAGAAGCCACCGTGCGGGTACAGCGGTTCGCCCAGTGGTGCCATTCTGCTGACGTATATCGGCGTGAGTCGGTCAGGAAGCAGTTAAGATAGCAACGTAATACATAGATTGTTTTTTAAGGACAAATAAGGCTTTCTTTTTGAGAATATTGTCCTGCAACAATAATTTTTTTTTGCAATCCTTAAACAATTAAATGTAATAAAACTGACTGCACATAAAAAGTGCACATTTTATTCAGTAATTTGTCCTGTTTAAAACAACACTAAAATTATGATTTGGTTACAAAGCATTGCAAAGTTATTCACAAATTAAGTAAAATGTTTATTTTTTTTTAATTCAGCGCTTTTTTCAGTGTGATGCGTGTAAATATATGTAAAAGTTGTAAAAATATTTAATACACAAAGCAAACAAAGACAGAAAAAAAGTTCAACTATTTGTTAATAAAATAGAAAAAAAATCACCAGGAAAATGACAATTGAATGGAGAAGGAGAATACGGAGTTAATCAGTGCTGATTAGAGTAAAGTAAGGGGTTAATAAGGGGTGCAACATTGTTGATAAACATTGCCAGACTGCTTTTTTTTTTTTACAGCTCCTGCTCTCGGGACCTTCTCTGTGTACTCAGCAATGCAGCTGTGATTAATCAGAGCTGAATTGCTGGGTACTGGGACAGGGGAGATCCTGGCAGCAGGGCAGAGGGCCTGGGCATACTAGACATTTTTTTTGGGCATGAGAAGATTTGGAAAATGACTGCGCTAAACCTATCATGGGAAAATCTGCTGACACTAAAACAAACAAAGTTCAAAAAGATATGTGAAAACACAGTGTAGCCCTAGAAAACATAAAAAAACAGCAAACTGTAATGTTTAGAAAGCACGCAAAATATACTCAAAATAATAATGGTATATACAATGAAAAGTGACGGAAAATGCAGTCCTGTGATTAAAAACTAATATAGACATAAATGCACCACTAAGGTGAAAAAATGAAAACCAATGTCCATAGATGTAAAGAACTCCAGATCCACTCTTGTAATGAAACTGGAAAGACTGGAAACAGAGATAGTGTATCCTTCACCAGGGAAATGGGGTAAACACTCTTACCAGACAAAGTGGACTCACTTGCCAGCAGCAGAGAATCATTCACGCTTGTATTGGCCACATCCAGGAAATCCAGTGTTGCACAAGCCTTCGTAAGGAACTGGACCTCAGCTGGAAATCGATCCAATCATGGGGGAAGGACGACAGGAAAACTCACACCGGAGAGGAGCTGGGGAGGGTGGGGACTACCCAGATGGGGCGCATGAATTCCGGGGACAGGGACCGCTGTGATACACGCGCACTACGTCTGGCCTCTTCCCGCCCACTGAGACCTGAGATCAAAAATCTGAAATAAAAATAAAAATCTGAAATAATAACTAACTAATAATGACGAATAGAACGTAACAAATTAATAATAATAAATAACAATAATGAAAACTTTTTATTATTATTATTATTATTATTATTTAATAATTTGTTCCGTTCCATTTGTTTAGATGCAGCATTTGTTATTTTGGATAATTCAGAACTTCGGATAAATTCGTATTTGTTACATTCACTAACAGCCAAATTTGAAAGGAAATTCCAATACCTATAATTTAATAGTTAGTTATTATTAGTTAGTTAGTTATTATTTCAAATTTTCTGATTTTCTTGCTTATTTTCGGTTTTTCTATTTTTTACATTTATGAATTTTCAATTTTACTAATTTTTGAATTTATGAATTGTGATCATATCGAATGACCCGAAAAACTAAAACAAAAAAAAATGAATGAAATGAAAACAAACACATTTTTCGGCAGTGCACATAATAAACAGCGCTACACTATTGGCGTTTGTGGTGCCTCTTCCTCCCCACAAACGGCAATAGTGTAGCACTGTTTGTTATGTGCACTGCCGAAAAATGTGTTAGTTTTCATTTCATTCATTTTTTTTTGTTTTAGTTTTTCGGGTCATTCGTTTGTGGTGCCTCTTTCTCCCCATCCCTTTTGTATATTAATAAATACACATTCTTGTATTTTTTTTTTATTTTATTGACAAATTAAAAAGGAAGAAAATTAATTCCAGGTTATTGTATTAATGCACTATGTTCAAGTTTAAATGAATAACAACAAGTGCATCTTATAATACATTTTCAACTTAAACTCCCCCAAAAAATGTGTTTTTTTATTATAAATAATGTGTCATGTGAGACAAGAAATGATAGAAAAATCTTTCTAGTGGGTGTAATTCACTAGAGCAATTCTCAAATTATACAACACATTTTGTGCAGTTTAAATTATTTTTTTTAATATATTTACTTCTATTTTTAAGAATATGTTTGCAAAAAATGTAATTTTTTTTTTTATTGTTCACATGTAAGATTTATATTTGAATTGACTAAATATTTAACAAAAATTAAACAAAAATTGTTCAGGAATGGACAATTTGCCCAGGATATGACCTTGCATAACTAATGCCCCATTCAAGATAAGTTTAAGATCTGGAATAATTAATTTTCTCCCCAATAGAGGAGGTGCTAATGATAATTTCACCAATCAGGATTGGCCCATGCAAGTCTATGAGAGATAGATGTATATCAGGTTAAGTCTGGGGAGATAGAAAGGAGAAGAACCAACCCCTACAGGAGTCCCTCATACTAAACCAATGGAAAATATCAGGAGATCTCCTAGCACTTATATGTATACCGAAAAAAGGTTGAAAAAAGACACAAGTCTATCGAATCCAACCTATGTGTGTGATTATATGTCAGTATTACATTGTATATCCCTGTATGTTGCTGTCGTTCAGGTGCTTATCTTTTTTGAAACTATTGATGCCCCCCCGCTGAGACCACCACCTGTGGAAGGGAATTCCACATCCTTGCCACTCTTACAGTAAAGAACCCTCTATGTATTTTAGGGTTAAACCTCTTTTCTTCTAAGTTTAATTAGTGGCCACGAGTCTTGTTAAACTCCCTTCCCTAAAGTTTTATCCCTATTGTGGGTTCACCAGTACGGTGTTTATAAATTGAAATCATATCCCCTCTCTAGCGTCTCTTCTCCAGAGAGAATAAGTTCAGAGCTCACAACCTTTCCTCATAACTAATATCCTCCAGACCCTTTATTAGCTTTGTTGCCCTTCTTTGTACTTCCTGAGGACTTGTGCCCAGAACTGAACAACATACTCCAGGTGCGGCCGGACCAGAGTCTTGTAGAGCGGGAGAATTATCGTTTTATCTCTGGAGTTGATCCCCTTTTTAATGCCAATATTCTGTTTGCTTTGTTAGCAGCAGCTTGGCATTGCATGCCATTGCTGAGCCTATCATCTACTAGGACCCCCAGGTCCTTTTCCATCTTAGATTCCCCCAGAGGTTCTCCCCCTAGTGTATAGATTGCATTCAGATTTTTGCCACCCAAATGCATTATTTTACATTTTTCTACATTGAACCTCATTTGCCATGTAGTTGCCCCTCCCCCATTAATTTGTTCAGATCTTCTTGCAAGGTTTCCACATCCTGCGGAGAAGTTATTGCTCTGCTTAGCTTAGTATAGTTCACAAATACAGAGATTGAACTGTTTATCCCATCCTCCAGGATGAAAAAATTAAATAGGATTGGCCCCAGCACAGAACCCTGGGGGACCCCACTACCCACCCCTGACCATTCCAAGTACTCCCCATTTATGTAGAAAAAATGATCCGCACTCCAGTTGTTGCTCTTAAAATTTCTTAATTTTATTGAATAGCCACAGTGAACAAGATTAAGTCAGTTGATGCGCTTCAGCCTATAAGGCCTTAGTCATAACCATTTATCACCACCCTCTGAACACGCCCTTGTAGCCAGTTTTCAATCCATGTACTCACCCTATGGTCCATGCCAACGGACCATATTTTGTACAGTAAACATTTATGGGGAACTGTGTCAAATGCTTTTGCAAAATCCAGATACACCATGTCTACGGGCCTTCCTTTATCTAGATGGCAACTCACCTTCTCATAGAAGGTTAGTAGATTGGTTTGGTAAGAACGATTCTTCATGAATCCATGATGATTACTGCTAATTAGGGATGAGCTTAACACCCCCAGGTTCGGTACGCATCCAGAACATGTGAACAGACCGAAAGTTTGCGCGAACATTCCAGCACCGTTAAAGTCTATGGGACTCAAACTGAGAAATCAAAAGTGCGAATTTTAAAGGATAATATGCAAGTTATTGTCCTAAAAAAGGTTTGGGGACCTGGGTCCTGCCCCAGGGGACATGTATCAATGAAAAAGGAAGTTTTAAAAAGGGACGTTTTTTCGGGAGCAGGGATTTTAATGATGCTTAAAGTGAAAAAATAAAAGTGAAATATTCCTTTAAATATCGTACCTGGGGAGTGTCTATAGTATGCCTGTAAAGTGGCGCATGTTTCCCTTGTTTAGAACAGTCCCTGCACAAAATGTCATTTCTAAAGGAATAAGTCATTCAAAACTGCTTGCGGCTCTAATGTAATGTCGGGTCCTGGCAATATGGATAAAAATTATTGAGAAAAATGGCATGGGTACCCCCCCAGTCCATTACCAGGCCCTTTGGGTTTTGTATAGATATTAAGGGGAACCCCGCACCCAAATTAAAGAAAGAAAATGCATGGGGCCCCCAGGCCCTATATACTCTGAACAGCAGTATACAGGCGGTGCAAACAAGACAGGGACTGTAGGTTTGTTGTTAAGTAGAATCTGTTTGTAATTTGGAACAGGTATATTTTGTAAGTGTAGCTCCAGCCAAAAAAACTATTTTAAAGCTTTTTGGAAAACATAGGGAAGGGTTATCATCACCCCTGTAACATTTGCTGCCTGTGCTCCTCTTCAGAAGATTTCACCTCACTTTAAGTCCCATGATGATTGGATTTTGAAAATGTGGGTTTTTTAAGGGAAACAAGGATTGGTGATAAACCAGTGGAGGAGACACCTTTTTCCCATATTAACTCTTACAGGAGAGAATTTCCCTTTCTAGGGGTAGATTTCCTCTCACTTCCTGTTGTCTCCCTCCGTTTGTAAGTAGGAGTCATTTGTAAGTCGGATTTTTGAAAATAGGGGACCGCCTGTATATACTATATGGCCTGCCCTATACACTCTGCGGAAAATTGGGCCTTAGGTGTTGGTGGTACCAGAACACTGTAAGCCCTCACAGTTACTCTTGATGGGTGCTGGAAGGGGCCCTGCTGTGAAATATTATATCAAGAATTGTAATTACATGCCCCTGTTAAACAAGGGCAGAAAAATTGGGCCTTAGGCGGTGGTGGTGGTGGTTGTGGTGGTGGCACAACACTGTAAAGCCTCACAGATACTTTTGTTGAGTGCAGGAACAGGCCCTGCTATGAAATATTAGATCAAAAATTATAATTACACGCCCCTGTTAAACAGGGACAGAAAAATTGGGCATTAGGCAGTGGTGGTGGTGCCACAACACTGCAACCCCTCACAGATACTCTTGTTGAGCACAGGAACGAGCTATGGTGTTAAATATTTGATCAAAAATTGTAATTACACACCTCTGTTAAACAGGGGTAGAAAAACTGGGCCTTAGGCAGTGGTGGTGGTGCCTCAACACTGCAACCCCTCACAGATACTCTTGTTGATGAATTAACTGCAGCTCACTGAGCCACCTGCCTGAAAGTGTCTTTGAACACGTACTCCAGGAATAGCCTACAGTCAGGCTAGGCTTGGCTGGATTACAATGCAGTGGATAAATATTTTATGAACTGCAGCTCACTGAGCCACCTGCCTGAAAGTGTCTTTGAACACGCACTCCAGGAATGGCCTAGGTATAGGCATGGCTAGACTATAAATATACAAGCATATATATATATATATATATATATATATATATATATATATATATATATATATATATATATATATATATATATATATATATATATATATATATATATATATATATATATACAGTGGCTTACGAAAGTATTCGGCCCCCTTGAACTTTTCAACCTTTTGCCACATTTCAGGCTTCAAACATAAAGATATAAAATTTATATTTTTTGTGAAGAATCACCAACAAGTGGAACACAATTGTGAAGTGGAACGAAATCTTTTGGATTTTTGAAACTTTTTTAACTAATAAAAAAATGAAAAGTGGGGCGTGCAAAATTATTCGGCCCCCTTGCGTTAATACTTTGTAGAGCCACCTTTTGCTGCGATTACAGCTGCAAGTCGCTTGGGGTATGTCTCTATCAGTTTTGCACATCGAGAGACTGAAATTCTTGCCCATTCTTCCTTGCAAAACAGCTCGAGCTCAGTGAGGTTGGATGGAGAGCGTTTGTGAACAGCAGTTTTCAGCTCTTTCCACAGATTCTCGATTGGATTCAGGTCTGGACTTTGACTTGGCCATTCTAACACCTGGATACGTTTATTTGTGAACCATTATTTTGTAGATTTTGCTGTATGTTTGGGATCATTGTCTTGTTGGAAGATAAATCTCCGTCCCAGTTTCAGGTCTTTTGCAGACTCCAACAGGTTTTCATCCAGAATGGTCCTGTATTTGGTTGCATCCATCTTCCCCTCAATTTTAACCATCTTCCCTGTCCCTGCTGAAGAAAAGCAGGCCCAAACCATGATGCTGCCACCACCATGTTTCACGGTGGGGATGGTGTGTTGAGTGTGATGAGCTGTGTTGCTTTTACGCCAAACATATCGTTTTGCATTGTGGCCAAAAAGTTCGATTTTGGTTTAATCGGACCAGAGCACCTTCTTCCACATGTTTGGTGTGTCTCCCAGGTGGCTTGTGGCAAACTTTAGACGAGACTTTTTATAGATATCTTTGAGAAATGTCTTTCTTCTTGCCACTCTTCCATAAAGGGCAGATTTGTGCAGTGTACGACTGATTGTTGTCCTATGGACAGACTCTCCCACCTCAGCTGTAGTTCTCTGCAGTTCATCCAGAGTGATCATGGGCCTCTTGGCTGCATCTCTGATCAGTCTTCTCCTTGTCTGAGTTGAAAGTTTAGAGGGACAGCCAGGTCTTGGTAGATTTGCAGTGGTCTGATACTCCTTCCATTTCAAAATGATCGCTTGCACAGTGCTCCTTGGGATGTTTAAAGCTTGGGAAATCTTTTTGTATCCAAATCCGGCTTTAAACTTCTCCACAACAGTATTACGGACCTGCCTGGTGTGTCCCTTGGTCTTCATGATGCTCTCTGCGCTTTCAACAGAACCCTGAGACTATCACAGAGCAGGTGCATTTATACAGAGACTTGATTACACACAGGTGGATTCTATTTATCACCATCAGTCATTTAGGACAACATTGGATCATTCAGAGTTCCTCGCTGAACTTCTGGAGTGAGTTTTCTGCACTGAAAGTAAAGGGGCCGAATAATTTTGCACGCACCACTTTTCAGTTTTTTAATTGCTAAAAAAGTTTAAAATATCCAATAGATTTCGTTCCACTTCACAATTGTGTCCCACTTGTTGGTGATTCTTCACAAAAAAATTAAAATTTTATATCTTTATGTTTGAAGCCTGAAATGTGGCAAAAGGTTGAAAAGTTCAAGGGGGCCGAATACTTTCGCAAGCCACTGTATATATATATATATATACAGTGGCTTGCGAAAGTATTCGGCCCCCTTGAACTTTTCAACCTTTTGCCACATTTCAGGCTTCAAACATAAAGATATAAAATTTTAATTTTTTTGTGAAGAATCACCAACAAGTGGGACACAATTGTGAAGTGGAATGAAATCTATTGGATATTTTAAACTTTTTTAGCAATTAAAAAACTGAAAAGTGGTGCGTGCAAAATTATTCGGCCCCTTTACTTTCAGTGCAGAAAACTCACTCCAGAAGTTCAGCGAGGAACTCTGAATGATCCAATGTTGTCCTAAATGACTGATGGTGATAAATAGAATCCACCTGTGTGTAATCAAGTCTCTGTATAAATGCACCTGCTCTGTGATAGTCTCAGGGTTCTGTTGAAAGCGCAGAGAGCATCATGAAGACCAAGGAACACACCAGGCAGGTCCGTAATATATATATATTAAATGCACTGCAGCTAGCTGAATTAACTGCCTGCCTGAAGTATATTAGAAACAGTACACCAGGAACGGTCTGCAGTGAGATGAAGCTAAACTGTATATACAGTATATATATATATATATATATATATATATATATATATATATATATATACAAAGCCAGGATGTATGTATATATATATATACACTATATATATATATATTAGACTGACTTTATATATATATGAAATACACTGCAGCTAACTGAATCACCTGACTACCTGAAGTATATTAGAAACAGTAGAGCAGGAACGGTCTGCGTGAGATCTAGCTAAACTGGATACAGTATATATATATATATATATATATATATATATATATATATATATATATATATATATATATATCAGTCTGCGAGAGTGCGAGAAATAATTCTAGATAAAAAAACTCCTCTGTAACTCAAAGCAGGTAACCTATAGACATTTTTAAACTTCGCCTATGGAGATTTTCAAGTGTCTAATTTTGTCGCCATTCCTGAGAGCCGGTGCAATTTTGAAGCATGACATATTGGGTATCAATTTACTTGGCATACCATTATCTTTCACAATAGAAAAAAAATGGGCTAACTTTAAAGTGTTCTTATTTTTTTATTCAAAAAAGTGTATTTTATACCAAAAAATTTCAATCGCAAATACGGTGTGACATAGAGGGGTTGATTTACTAAAGGCAAAAAACTGTGCACTTTGCAGAGTGCAGTTGCCCTGTGCAAGTGCAATTGCTCCAGAGCTTAGTAAATAAGGTAAGGCTTCACTTTGCAAAGAGTACCCAATCCCATGCAAAGGAAAATTAAAAAACTACATTTTTGCTTGCACATGATTGGATGATAGAAGTCAGCAGAGCTTCTGCTCATTTACCAAGCTCTGGAGCAACTGCTCTTGAAGAGGGCAACTGCACTTTGCAAAGTGCACAGTCTTTTTCCCTTTAGTAAATCAACCCCTGAGTATTGCATTGACCGCTACTTTATTCTCTAGGGTGTCTGATAAAAATGTATATAATGTTTTGGGGTTCTAAGTCATTTTCTAGCAAAAAAAATATTTTAACTTGTAAATGCCAAGTGTAAAAATTAAGCTTGGTCCTTAAGTGGCCTATGATTTTTTCCATTTTGCTTGAATTGAACACATTGCTGGAGGTGTAAAAAATGTAAGAACTATAAAAGAGGAAGGATGTCATGATGTGAAATGTGCCGGTGGAGAGTTGTATGAAACTGTATGCCATTTAAAACCTATATATGTCCATAGAAAACAAGTAAAAAATGTTTAGAATGTAAAATAGTCACAGAGTTATTATGAAGTTAAGTGATGTATAATGAATTCTTTAAATGTTGCCTGGGCATCCAGGTTGCACTGATCCTTGGCCATAAAAGGGTTAGGTACAACTACAAGTGACTGACATTTTTACATTTTATGAAAGGCATTAATAAAAATTCTAACCAAATAGAAATACAAAAGTGTCAATGGTCACATATTTGTTTTCAGAATGAAGTCTGGATTAACCTTAAGTGATAAAAAAACTTTATAAGTGCCTCCATAATGTCCTTGTTCCTCAGGCTGTAGATCAGAGGATTCAGCAAGGGGTTAATGAGGGCAGATGTGACTGAAAACAGTTTGTTTAAATTGACCATATTGCTGGAGGAGGGAACAAAGTAAATAAAAATGAAGGAGCCAAAAAAGATGAAGACCACGGTGAGGTGTGATGTGCAGGTGGAGAATGCTTTCCTCTTTCCAGTCTTGCTACGGATTCTAAGGATGGTCCTGAAAATAAAGACATAGGGAATAAAGGTCAAAAGAAAGGCTCCCAATCCAAGACCACCGCCTGCTACAAATACGACTATAATGTTTATAAAGGGGTCAGTACATGTAATTTGAAATAAGCGTGGAAGATCACAAAAGAAGCTGTGGATGGAAGCTGCTCTGCAGAAGGACAACCTGAGCAAAAATAAAATATAAACCAAAGAGAGAGACCATCCTGCAACCCAGGACAGAGAAGCCATACGAGCGCAGACCCTCCAAGACATCATTAGTTTGTAATGTAGAGGGTGGCAGATGGCAATGTAGCGGTCGTAGGACATGACTGAGAGCAAGAAAACTTCTGAGCAAGCAAAGCAGAGGTAGAAAAAGGTTTGGGCTATACAGGCAGGAATGGATATTGATCGGCTTCTTGTGACCAAATCAAAGAGCATCCTTGGTGCGGTCACTGATGAATAGGACATGTCCAGAAATGCCAAGTTGGCAAGAAAAAAATACATTGGGTTGTGCAGATTGTAGTCAGTGAGGACCAATAAAAAAATAAGAACGTTTGTGATAAGAGTCATCAGATAGATGAGAAGGAAGAGCACAAAAAGTACATTCATGGTCTGTGGATTGTCTGATAGACCCACAAGAGTAAAATACGTAATCTCTGTCACATTCCTCATATTATTATTTTTTTGTCTGTATAAATGTATTTTAATTAAACAGGAATACAATTATCTTTCTGGGGAATTATTCAAAGGAAAACAGATACGGTCTTCCTACACATTATACATGAAGACATTTGTACCAGCTAGAGTTTCATTCTTATATAAGATGTTGGCAGTCCTGGGGGGCCGTCTGCTGTATTGCAGGAACACAAAGCTGAAAGTCTCATTAAAGGTCTCCTATGATATAATTTATAACACCTTTGTGACTTGAGAGTCCTTTCAATATAATTTGGTACAATTATAAACATTTGAATTGTGAATAAAATCCACTAAAATTGTTTTGATCTTTTTTTCACACTTTTTTAAGTTCAATATTTCTTTATTAAGTATTTTTAATCATATACAAAACTTTGTACCTAAAGAGGCCAATAAAGACAAATGAGGTATTATCAAATACATGAGACTGAACTGAACAAAAGAGTAAAACCAAGAAAACAAAGAAACAGAAGCAGAGAGTGCAGTCAAGATCCTTATGTCATACAAGGCAATATTGGTTTAGCTGTATGTATGGAAATTATAGTAACAGACAATAAAAGTCTTAGAATACCACTCTGACCATGGCCTCTAATGGATATGACACCTCTAATTAGCGAACTCTGTAGGTAAAATAAAGTTTTTTTTCCTGTTTTTACAGGTCTTTTTTTGGTTCCCTTTATTTCTAGGCATTATTCTTTTTTATTTTTATTTGTATTTATTTATTTTTCATTTTTTTCATTCTTTCATTTTCCATTTCTTTTTGATTTATTATTGTTTGTGTCCTATCAACACTATTTTTTGGGTAGTTTATTTTTATCATTTATTTCTCCTAGTTTACTCATCATTTTTTTTTCTATTTCTATTTCTGTTTAGTATATATTTTTATATACATTTTAAATATAATTTTTCACACTATGTGGATTTATAATTTTATAATTGATAAAATGGATTTAGAATTTTTGGTATTTTACGTGTATTTATACTGTCTATCTATGCTACATGAAATGCCACTGTTCAATTAAATTGTCTGTGTATGCCACTTTATATCATGAGAGCCACCCGACATTCTTTTAGATTTTTTTGGATATATTCTAGATGGTTGCCAGTGACCCCGGTTTCAATTCATACAAATTACAGTGTGACATAAGGCTGCATGTCATTACAGTGGTGGTTTAAATCAATCATGGCCGCCAGTGTTTGTTTCTCTTTGTTGCCAGGCAACCGCACATTATAAAGACAATGAGGTGTAGTAAGATGGCGCCGCTCCTGATTATGTCACTCTGACGAAACGCATAGAGTGGAGTTTGTAATTCCATCATGTCACTTCCGGTGTTGGAGAATCTGGTCCATGAAACGCAGGGAGTCCCAGACATATTGTTGATTACATCGATTACATTGCCTTGACTCTCCAGTATTATTGTAATTGTGGTTTTTAGTATTTTAATAAACATTTATGAGACTGAACTGAACAAAACAATAAAACAAATAAATAAAGAAACAGAAACAGAGAGTGCAGTCAAGTTTCTTATGTCATACAAGACAATATTGGTTAAGCCATATGTAAGTTAATTCTACTAACAGGTTATCAGAGAAATGCCAGAAACCTCAATTATCAGGCTCAGGGGTAAAGCGCGCTTATCCGCAAGGGGAGCCGCTCTCAGCATCTTGGCTTTAGAAAGGTACGTGACACGGGTAATTCAAGTCTTAGAATACCACTCTGACCATGGCTTCCAAAGGGCAGTCGTTACATTGCATTTACCTATGGAGGAAGCAAAGAGTATTTGGTAGGTGGCGTGTGTTTGTATGATTTGGGTCACTTCACCTATTGTAGGGGGGTTACAGTCTTTCCAATGTCTCACCAGTGCTAGCCACGCTGTGAGCAGTATGTGAGTTATTACTACTGGAAGGTCCAGAGGCACTGTGTGAATTCCTAGTGATAATAAGGCTATTCCCAAAATAATAGCTATTGGTAGTTTTACTATCTGTGTGATTTGATGAAAAATTGTGGACCAGAAGACTGATAGGGGAGGACATGACCACAATATGTGGTAAAGAGTTTCTGTGGCTCCGTAATTCCTCCAACAAGAGGGAGAAACAAGTGGTGAGAACTTGGAAATACAATGGAGAGTTAGATACCAGCGAATTGAAACTTTTAGAGATAATTCCCATAAGTTTACACTTTTGGGTACTGTTTATGTTGTACTCAATGCTTTTTGCCATTTTTCTGGAGTATAGGTTTTACCAAGATCGCGTTCCCAGTCCTTGGAGGAGAAAGGTTTTTTTGTAAGTAAGGTCATTGTAAATCAGTGAAGTCCCTTTGTATTGTTTGTGATTCCTCTATAATAGATGCGCCAAGGAAGAGCAATGGAAGCGGATGGGTTGCTCTTCAGAAAGTGAGAAATCTGAAGGTGTTTATAGTAAACTAAAGTGTGTGCACCAAATTACAAATGCAAGGATCTGAAGGTTTAGAGAGATGGACCTATCAAAAGATCTTCTGCAGTGAGGATACCTTACAGAGAATGGTTCTTAGAAGGATTGGCACACTTGCAAATGCCCAAAAAAATCGAAGATTGGCTCATTGAAATTAGCCAATGGCACATAGAAATTCACCAATGCATGCAAATGCACATGTGCTCACTGCCACGAACAGCCACAAGGATCTGGTGCACAGTGGACTATTTAAAACCAGCAGTATGAGTTATTAGTTGTTGGATGATCTTCAGCTCCCCCGTGTGCTCCAGTGTTCCCGTTCTTGTTATTATTCCTGTTTCTGACCTGGCTTGCCTTTGACCTTTCTTGTCTACATCCCCAGCTTTGACCCTTTTTTTTCTTCTATTGACCTTGCTTCTGCCTGCTGATCTGTGCTTGACCCCTGGCTTGCTCCTCTGACTCCTACTGCCTGATTTCCAGTGAATGACCCCGGTTGACTCCTGACCCTGCTTCCTGCCTACTCCTAGCTGAACTTTCGTGCGTGTCTCCTGGCCTGGCTCCTGACTCTGCTCCTGGCTCTTCCTGCTGCCAAGTCTCACCTGGTACTACTGAGGGATTTCTGCCCAGTAGTGCATCCTGCTTATCAGCTGGCATCCAGTGGGCATCTCTTCATCACCGCAGTCTGTCGCATCTGGCAACTCCTGCTTCTCTGAGCAAAGCACTCCCTGTTACCACCTTCAGAGAAACTCTGCACTTAGCCGCAAGGGATGCCCTTCAGGCTCCCACCAGCTATGTGACAATACCTCTAGATATCCATTGGCTAAGTTTGAGGTCAGGGATAGCCAATGCCAGACTAGGTAGAGGTAGGGGAATAGATGTTTTCTGTGTGTCCATGAAAGACATATCTAGTATATTGTGCCATGCCACTATTGAATACAAAATGGTTGGAGATATAGATATCATTTTTGGCACCAAAAGACGCACATTCCCCCCCCAAAAAAATGGGGGAAAATATCCCTGCGTCTTATGGCGCGAATACTGACCAAGCACCACAGCCACCACGTCAGAATTACTGGTGTTTGGCTTCTTTGTGGAGGAGAGAGAGGACAGGGTGTGAGGCGCATCCTGGCAGAGGCATACCAAGGGGGAGCAGGTGCCAAAACATGGGGGGGTGTCAGTGGCATCACTATAGGGGTGCGCTCTGCACCCAGGTTGGGTGACACCCACCAGAGGTGACACCATCCCAAAAGCGGTGAGAGCCCTGGCTGTTTTTTTTTCAGCCAGAACACCCCCAGTGCTATGGTCTGGTCCAGTCTCACTTCCTGCTCTCTCCACCGCAGCTGCTGCTGCAAACTATATCCCCAGTCCCCCTTTCTAGCTGCGGCCCAGGTGCATCCGAGGCAGACAGCCAGAGGGGGTTGTGCATTTTAATGGCAGTGTCCTCCACTGCCCGGGGTGAGCTGGTGATAAGGGCGTGGGAGGTGTGGGCTGGCATGGTATCCACTGCCCAGTCACCTGAGCTGTAATAGAAGAGGCTGAAGGGGTGTTTGTGTCTTCCCTGCCACCCTGAGCTGATCTGGGAAGGAGGGGTTTCTGTGTCCACCACCACCACCCAGGTATAGTGTAGCTAAGCTGATTTGATAGGGGGGTGATATTGCTGTGTGTCCACCACCCACCTATAGTAGTAGTGTACTATTAAATATTTTAGTACACCATTTGGTTCAGAATATGTTTTTTCTTGTTTTCCTCCTCTAAAACCTAGGTGCGTCTTATGGTCAGGTGTGTCTAATGGAGCAAAAAATACGGTATGTCTTTAGGTGTTATAAGATGGCTGGCTAATAAGTAGTTATACAAATCTTTCCTGGCACCTGCTATTTCTCCAATTCTACCCATTGAGTTGTAGGGAACCATGCTTTCAGCTGAGTTAAGATTGTGGCTGTATAGTAGTCCTTGACTGAGACATGGCCCACTTCTCCTGTTTTCCTAGATTTAGCCAGTTTGCTGAATGCACAGAGGGCTCTCTTGTCTTCCTTGCCACTGAAATGTATTTAGTAATGAATGGGTGGATAAAAAAGGAGTTAGGCACCGGGATAGGCAAAGTTCTATGAAAAGCAGATAATTACCTGAAACCATGTTCCCGACCACAGGTGTTAGAGTCATGCCCAAGTAGTTAATTTCCATCTTTTTTCTAAACATATGGGAATTTGGACATAAGTTTCTCTTTCAAGGACAAGGAAACTGAGAGGTCTAAAATGTACAATTTGGTGTCATTCACTTTGTAATATGTAACTTGGTTAAACAATTGTAAGGCTGACTGTACTGAGCGTAATGCATTTTCCACATCTGTTCACATACAAATGATGTCGTTGGCAAATATACTGATGGTATGCATTGTGTGCTGCATTCAGAAGCCAGTGATTTGGGGGTGGGTATGAATGTAAGTTGCTAACGTATCCATTAATAAATAAAATATAAGTGGGGAAAGCGGGCTTCCTGTCAAGTGCCATTTGAGATGGAGAAGGGGATGGATAGTGCACCAGTGGTATACACCCATGCAGAAGGCTTGGTATAAAGAGCCATAATGGCCGAGTATATCGAACCTTGGAATCCAAAGGCATTCAAAACCTGAGACAGATAGCTCCAATGAATTCTGTCAAATTTCATCTAGGCATCCAAGGCTAGAAGTCGAGAAGGCGTTTTCTTTGTTTGGGCTAGGTGAGTTATATTTACCAAACGACGGATAGCATCTGCCACGTGGCGACCCTTCGTGAATCCAGATTTGTCTGGAAGCGTAAGGAAAGGTAGGATATCTACTAAATGAAGAACAATTAATTTGGCATATAACTTTAAGTAATTATTTAGAAGTGAAATGGGTTGAAAATGGGGTACATCTGGCTCTTACATATAGTTACATACATAGTTGGTGAGGTTGAAAAATGACACAAGTCCATCCAGCCCAACCTGTGTGTGTGCTTATATGTTAATAGTACATTGTATACCCCTGTATGTTGCGGGCGTTAAGGTACCCATTTAATAGTTTTTAATTATTTATGCTCCCCACTGATACCACTGCTTGTGGAAGAGCATTCCACATCCTTACCGCTCTCACAGTAAAGAACCCTCTCTTCTAATTTTAGTGAATGGCCACTTCTTTTTTTTTAAATTTCCTTTCAATGAAAAGTTTTTTCCTTATGCTGTGGTCACCAGTACTGTATTTGTACATTGATATCATATCCCCTCTCAAGCATCTCCTCTCCAGAGAGAATAAGTTCAATGCTTGTAGTCTTTCCCCATAGCTGAGATCCTGCAGACCTTTTATTAGCTTTGTTGCCCTTCTTTGTACTCGCTCCATTTCCAGTACATCCTTCCTGAGGACTGGTGCCCAGAACTGGACAGCATACTCTAGGTGTGCTCGGACCAGAGTCTTGTAGAGCAGGAGAATTATCGTTTTATCTCTGGAGTGAATCCCCTTTTTAAGGCATGCTAATATTCTGTTTTCTTTGTTGGCAGCAGCTTGGCATTGCATGCTATTACTGAGCCTATCATCTACTAGGACCCCCAGGTCCTTTTCCATCCTAGATTCCCCCAGAGGTTCTCCCCCTAACGTAAGTAGATTGCATTTATATTTTTGGCACCCAAATGCATTATTTTACTTTTTTCAACATTAAAGGCAGCACCCTCCAATTACCTACCTGGGCGCCTTCTCTATCCATCAATGTCCACGATCCCCTCAGCCTTCAAGTACACACCTCCTGATTGACTCCCATGGCTGTCAATCAAAGTCAGTCAACCAATCAGGGGAGAGAGGGGGTGGGGCCAGTCGAGGCTCCGTGTCTGAATGGATACACAGAGTTCTGACTTGGCCTGGGTGCCCCCTGTAGCAAGCTACTGGCTGAGGGGCACTCAAAGGAGGGAGGGGCTAGGAGCAGCAAAGAGTGACCCAAGAAGAAGAGGATCCGGGCCGCTCTATGCAAAACCAACTGCGCAGAGGATGTAAGTATAACATGTTTGTTATTTACAATTTTAAAAAATGAGCAGGTAGTGCGCATGCGCGGAGTCTCCAAAATGGCTGCTTAAGCCGGAGCTCTGTCACACCCAGCCCCAACGGCGCTCACAGCACACAGAGGACCGGACTCTACTGAGACAAAGCGGGGCGATCCGGACCCCTGATCACCCGGGGAACACTAACGCATGTCTGGGACTCAGGTCCGCAGAGACCTCGGGCCACAATTCGATCGGGCGCCGGCGCCTGGGTGCACCAAGATGGCTGCCGCGGCCCAGCAGAACGCCTCAGGACTGGAGAGCCACGCTGAGCAGAGGCAAGTGATAGCCCCGGCATTGCTGACTTTCACCCCAATGAACCAAAGTACCCTCCTCCAGCAGATGACACCCTCCCCAGCTTCTACTGAATCACTCCTTAGGGGCCTACCCTGGCGCCACAACACGGGGGCCCCTTCCCTGATCACCTTCCCCCAGAAGCAGGCTTCCACCCTGATGACCATCTATTAAAAATGTCAGCCTTACTGGAGAGAGGCCTGTCTTCCATGGCTGTGAAGATAACTGGGGACATAAAGGCAGACTTCCAGAGCCTGGGCACCAGGATGGAAGTGATAGAGCAGAAATTTGACATGACAGTAGTTGCCACTAATCAGAACTCGGATCACATTCAGACACTTCAAGATAGGCTTGACTCGGCCCTTTTCAGAATCGATGAACTAGAAAACAGATCCCGAAGATACAACTTTAGGATCAGAGGTCTCCCGAAGTCTATTGCTGAGGTCTCACACACATAGGTTGGACTTGATGGACTTGTGTCTTTTTTCAACCTCACCTACTATGTAACTATGTAACTCAGGAAATAATTAAATCTCTGATCCCAAACATTCCGCAACATCGCCTGGAACTACATAGTTACATAGTAGTTACATAGTAGGTGAGGTTGAAAAAAGACACAAGTCCATCAAGTCCAACCTATGTGTGTGATTATTTGTCAGTATTGCATTGTATATCCCTGTATGTTGTGGTCATTCAGGTGCTTATCTAATAGTTTTTTGAAGCTATCAATGCTCCCCGCTGAGACCACCGCCTGTGGAAGGGAATTCCACATCCTTGCCGCTCTTACAGTAAAGAACCCTCTACGTAGTTTAAGATTAAACCTCTTTTCTTCTAATTTTAATGAGTGGCCACGAGTCCTGGTAAACTCTCTTCTGCGAAAAAGTTTTATCCCTATTGAGGGGTCACCAGTCCGGTATTTGTAAATTGAAATCATATCCCCTCTCAAGCGTCTCTTCTCCAGAGAGAATAAGTTCAGTGCTCGCAACCTTTCCTCATAACTAATATCCTCCAGACCCTTTATTAGCTTTGTTGCCCTTCTTTGTACTCGCTCCATTTCCAGTACATCCTTCCTGAGGACTGGCGCCCAGAACTGGACCGCATACTCTAGGTGCGGCCGGACCAGAGTCTTGTAGAGCGGGAGAATTATCGTTTTATCTCTGGAGTTGATCCCCCTTTTAATGCCAATATTCTGTTTGCTTTGTTAGCAGCAGCTTGGCATTGCCTGCCATTGCTGAGCCTATCGTCTACTAGGACCCCCAGGTCCTTTTCCATCCTAGATTCCCCCAGAGGTTCTCCCCCCAGTGTATAGATTGCATTCATATTTTTGCCACCCAAATGCATTATTTTACATTTTTCTACATTGAACCTCATTTGCCATGTAGTCGCCCACCCCATTAATTTGTTCAGGTCTTTTTGCAAGGTTTCCACGTCCTGCGGAGAAGTTATTGCCCTGCTTAGCTTAGTATCGTCTGCAAATACAGAGATTGAACTGTTTATCCCATCCTCCAGATCGTTTATGAACAAATTAAATAGGATTGGTCCCAGCACAGAACCTTGGGGAACCCCACTACCCACCCCTGACCATTCTGAGTACTCCCCATTTATCACCACCCTCTGAACTCGCCCTTGTAGCCAGTTTTCAATCCATGTACTCACCCTATGGTCCATGCCAACGGACCTTATTTTGTACAGTAAACGTTTATGGGGAACTGTGTCAAATGCTTTTGCAAAATCCAGATACACCACGTCTACGGGCCTTCCTTTATCTAGATGGCAACTCACCTCCTCATAGAAGGTTAATAGATTGGTTTGGCAAGAACGATTCTTCATGAATCCATGCTGATTACTGCTAATGATATCGTTCGTATTACTAAAATCCTGTATATAGTCCCTTATCATCCCCTCCAAGAGTTTACATACTATCGATGTTAGGCTAACTGGTCTGTAATTCCCAGGGATGTATTTTGGGCCCTTTTTAAATATAGGTGCTACATTGGCTTTTCTCCAATCAGCTGGTACCATTCCAGTCAGTAGACTATCTGTAAAAATTAGGAACAACGGTCTGGCAATCACTTGACTGAGTTCCCTAAGTACCCTCGGATGCAAGCCATCTGGTCCCGGTGATTTATTAATGTTAAGTTTCTCAAGTCTAATTTTAATTCCGTCCTCTGTTAACCATGGAGGTGCTTCCTGTGTTGTGTCATGAGGATAAACACTGCAGTTTTGGTTACTGAAGCCCCCCAATTCACTCGTGAAGACTGAGGAGAAGAATAAATTCAATACCTTCGCCATCTCCCCATCCTTTGTAACCAGATCTCATTCTTTATAGGGCCAATATGGTCTGTCCTCCCTTTTTTACTGTTTACATACTTAAAGAATTTCTTGGGATTTTTTTTGCTCTCCTCCGCTATGTGTCTTTCATGTTCTATCTTAGCTGTCCTAATTGCACCCTTACATTTCTTATTGCATTCTTTATAAAGTCTGAATGCTGTGGATGATCCCTCAACCTTGTAATTTTTGAAGGCCTTCTCCTTTGCTTTTATATGCATTTTTACATTGGAGTTAAGCCATCCAGGACTTTTGTTCGCTCTTTTAAATTTATTACCCAATGGGATACATTGGCTAATGCCCTTATTTAATATGCTCTTAAAGCAAACCCATCTCTCCTCCGTATTCTTTGTTTCTAATATTTTATCCCAGTTTATGCCTTTTAGCAAGGTTTGTAGTTTAGGGAAGTTGGCTCTTTTGAAATTCAGTGTCTTTGTATTCCCTTTATGTTTCCTATTTGTGTGATTTATACTGAAACTAATTGACCTGTGATCACTGTTACCTAAGTTGCCCCGCATTTCCACATCTGTGATCAGGTCTGTATTGTTGGTAATCAGTAGATCCAGTAATGTTTTATTTCTAGTTGGTGCGTCTACCATCTGACCCATAAAATTGTCCTGCAAGACATTAAGGAACTAGACAGAGTTCACAGGGCTCTGGGCCCCCCCCTAGAAAAGATGGCTCACCCAGGGACGTCATTGCTAAGCCACACTTCTACAAGGTCAAGGAGGAGGTGATGAAGCAGTTCAGAGCAATGAAACAACTCTCATGTCAAGGACACTCTATACAAATTTTCGCCGACCTATCTTCTTCCACGATCCAGACCTATCCCAACTTACTATTACTAAAGACGATCCATGAAACCCCAACTAATGGAACTGCAACGCCACAACATTATGTATCAATGGGGCTTCCCCTTTTCAGTCAGATTTAACTACCAAGGTACAATTTACAGAAGCAGATC
The DNA here is from genome assembly GCA_037952835.1 of Lithobates septentrionalis. NCBI lineage: Eukaryota > Metazoa > Chordata > Amphibia > Anura > Ranidae > Lithobates > Lithobates septentrionalis. The sequence continues at coordinate 644,998 of JBBDGP010002710.1, forward strand.
AGCAGATGAACTACAACAAACCCTTTTAAAATTAAATCTGACAGAACCCACAAGCAGCAACTCTCCCACACGCAGAAGAATGGCATCATCTTCACCTTCAGGCAGCACCCAGAAAATTTCAGCACAAAATGGGAATCATCATTCTCACAAAAGAGGCCGTTATGCCACATCATCCATGGACCAAGAAGATTCAATGGACTGACATCCTAATTCCTGATATCTCTTCATTTATTATACTAAGAGATGGTTCTCTATAAAAAACCTGTATTTATAACTGAATGTAACTGCATTCTGATAGTCACACACTGTGTGGGATCATGTTACATTCCAGTTATATTTCTTATTACTTCTGATTCATATAGCCTTAGAATATATAAGTGAATTAAGGAAATTCTTGTTCAGTTATATATTATCAGGTAATAACAATAGATTTATTACTTTTTAGGACAAACATGTATGCCTCCAAGAAACACACTTCACCAAAGATTCTACTCCAAAATATATTTCTCCTTTTTATCAACAAATTTACACGGCTTCTGCCTGTACCAAGCAAAGGGGAACTCTAATTGCATTTCACCGATCCACACCATTCACCTTATCATCAGAAATTAAAGACCCAGAAGGTAGATACCTGATACTCATGGGTTATATAATGGATACAGCAATCACGGTGATTTCCTACTACGCTCCTAACAAACAACCTACACCATTCCTCTCACATATATTACTGTGATTAATTAAGTGATTAATACACACAAAATAGGAACAGTGATAATGTGTGGGGATTCGAACCAGGTCCTCCTCCCATTTCTAGATAAATCACCTTTTACACCATCCAAAATAACCTCTAGATTACCTTTTTCTCAACTTCTTTCCAAATACAATCTGGTAGATTCGTGGAGAGAAAGTAACCCAATGAAAAAGAAATTCACTTATTTCTCGCACCCTCATCAAACCTTCACCAGAATAGATCATATTTTTCTAACAATAGGAATGATACCAGAAATTATTGCATCAGATATAATTCCGATTCCGTGGTCTGACCATAATGCAGTATACACTACTATAGCCTCAGCCATACCAAAAGCGCATGACCCAACGTGGTACTTACCGTACATAATGCTCAAACACCCACTACATCAGATGGCCATTGAACAAGCTTTAAAGGAATACATATCAATTAATAATACAACAGACATCTCCCCAATAACACTGTGGGAAGCTCATAAGCCTGTCTTGCGTGGTACAATACAAAGACAAATGGCACTATTTAAACGGGAACGCAAAAATCTAGCAAAAAAACTAGAACTCAATTTTAATGCAGCCTACATATCATTCCAAGATAATCCATCTCAGAGTACAAAATCTCATCTGGAAAAATCTAGATTGGAATATGATCTATTTCTCACTGAGTCAGTTGATAAATCCCTCAAACGCTCCAAACACAATTTCTACATGAATACAAACAAACCAGGTACATATTTGGCTTGGGCATTAAATTCAACTAACAAATCTTTCAAACCAATACGTTTGAATGTTGGGTGAAGGTTTGGTGAATGTTGAATGTTGAGTGAATGTTGGGTGTTTCACTGAACATTCACCCAATGTTGAATGTGAATGTTTAATGTTGGGCGAGTGTTCAGTGAATGTTGGGTGAAGGTTTGGTGAATGTTGAATGTTGGGTGAATGTTCAGTAAATATTGGGTGAATGTTCGGTGAATGTTGGGTGAATGTTTGGTGAATATTGGATGTTGGGTGAGTGTTCAGTGAATGTTGGGTGAATGGTGAATGTTGGGTGAAGGTTTGGTGAATGTTGAATGTTGGGTGAATGTTGGGTGAAGGTTTGGTGAATGTTGAATGTTGGGTGAATGTTCAGTAAATATTGGGTGAATGTTGGGTGAATGTTGGGTGAATGTTGGGTGAATATTTGGTGAATATTGGATGTTGGGCGAGTGTTCAGTGAATGTTGGGTGAATGTTGGGTGAAGGTTTGGTGAATGTTGAATGTTGGGTGAATGTTCAGTGAATATTGGGTGAATGTTGGGTGAATGTTGGGTGAAGGTTTGGTGAATGTTGAATGTTGGGTGAGTGTTCAGTGAATGTTGGGTGAATGGTGAATGTTCGGGGAATGTTGGGTGAATGTTTCAGTGTTTCCAGTGTTGAATGTGAATGTTGAATGTTGGGTGAGTGTTCAGTGAATGTTGGGTGAAGGTTTGGTGAATGTTAAATGTTGAATGTGAATGTTGAATGTTGGGTGAGTGTTCAGTGAATGTTGGGTGAAGGTTTGGTGAATGTTGAATGTTGGGTGAGTGTTCAGTGAATGTTGGGTGAAGGTTTGGTTAATGTTGAATGTTGGGTGAATGTTGGGTGTTTCACTGAACATTCACCCAATGTTGAATGTGAATGTTTAATGTTGGGTGAGTGTTCAGTGAATGTTGGGTGAATGTTGGGTGAAGGTTTGGTGAATGTTGAATGTTGGGTGAATGTTCAGTGAATATTGGGTGAATGTTTGGTTAATGTTGGGTGAATGTTTGGTGAATATTGAATGTTGGGCGAGTTCAGTGAATGTTGGGTGAATGGTGAGTGTTCGGTGAATGTTGGGTGAATGTTGCAGTGTTGAATGTGAATGTTGAATGTTGGGTGAGTGTTCAGTGAATGTTGGGTGAAGGTTTGGTGAATGTTGAATGTGAATGTTGAATGTTGGGTGAGTGTTCAGTGCATTGTTTACCCAGTAGCTGCTGCATTTCCCACTCTAGGCTTATACTCAAGTCAAGTTTTCCCACTTTTTTTGTGGTAAAATTAGGTCATAGTTACATAGTAGGTGAGGTTGAAAAAAGACACACGTCCAACCTATGTGTGTGATTATGTGTTAGTATTGCATTGTATATCCTTGTATGTTGTGGTCATTCAGGTGATTATCTAATAGTTTATTGAAGCTATCAATGCTCCCTGCTGAGACCACCGCCTGTGGAAGGGAATTCCACATCCTTGCTGCTCTTACAGTAAAGAACCCTCTACACAGTTTAAGGTTAAACCTCTTTTCTTCTAATTTTAATGAGTGGCCACGAGTCTTGGTAAACTCTCTTCCGCGAAAAAGTTTTCTCCCTATTGTGGGGTCACCAGTCCGGTATTTATACAATGAAATCATATCCCCTCTCAAGCGTCTCTTCTCCAGAGAGAATAAGTTCAGAGCTCACAACCTTTCCTCATAACTAAGATCCTCCAGACCCTTTATTAGCTTTGTTGCCCTTCTTTGTACTCGCTCCATTTCCAGTACATCCTTCCTGAGGACTGGTGCCCAGAACTGGACAGCATACTCCAGGTGTGGCCGGACCAGAGTCTTGTAGAATAGGAGAATTATCGTTTTATCTCTGGAGTTGATCCCCTTTTAATGCCAATATTCTGTTTGCTTTGTTAGCAGCAGCTTGGCATTGCATGTCATTGCTGAGCCTATCATCTACTAGGACCCCCAGGTCCTTTTCCATCCTAGATCCCCCCAGAGGTTCTCCCCCCAGTCTATAGATTGGATTCATATTTTTGCCACCCAAATGCATTATTTTACATTTTTCTACATTGAACCTCATTTGCCATGTAGTCGCCCACCCCATTAATTTGTTCAGGTCTTTTTGCAAGGTTTCCACATCCTGCGGAGAAGTTATTGCCCTGCTTAGCTTAGTATAGGTCCCTCAACTTATATTCGTGTGGGCTCGAGTATATACAGTATATAAGATTATTTTTAGGTTAGGTTAGATATATACTTTCCTTTTTTATGTGGATTTGATACTTATTCTTATTCTTATTGCCTGAACCAGTTAAAATCCAACAATGATTTATCTTTTTTAATATTGCTAATGTGGGGAGGAGTTAGATCCTCTATAAGAGTGTTATTCCTCTCTGTGTCTTTCTTAGGACAAAAGAAATATCTTCAGAAGCAAACTAAACAGCATCGAGCACACAGAATACAAAGCTCATAATGAAAGTGAAAAATGTTTGGCTGCCGATAACTTAAGAGGAGATTTATGAGACTCTCCTGCCAAACAGTGAGGCCCCAGCCAGGCCCCCGATGGTCTTCCTTATGAATATTACAAGACCTTTCTGCCCAGCCTAATTCCACATATGGCTCGCTTGTTTAATGGATTATTGAGTATGGACGACATTCCGAAGGACATGCAGACCTCTCATTTGATGCTAATACCCAAACCTGATAAAGGGGGGGCGTGGCTTGGAGCCGAACGAGAATGGCTGCCTGATCTCTTCGCTCTGTCCCACGGAGGTCCTGCTAACAGCCTAACGGAGCCCTTACCTGCCGACAACATGGGGAAACCGAAGGATAAATCATCCCAGTCCCGGTCCCGATCCCCCAGGGGCATGGATCCGCTCTCCGGACACAACATCCCGGAAATCTTCCGGCCGCGATCACGCGAGGCCCCGGCTTCATCTCCGGCCTACTCCGGAACACGCGCCTCAAGCCTCAGCCCTGCCAGGAGACACTCACTGCGGGCAGAGAGCCCATCTACTGCCCGACCACTTAACATGGATGATCTCAGGTCGGTGGCCACAGATATCAAAGACTCCTTTGCTGCCGCTTTCACAGATCTCAGGAGGGAGATTCAATCGATGCACATGAGGATCGATGACATAGAAACAACCACTGTCCGCCATGATGCCGCCCTACAACAGCTACAACGCTCATCCCAGAGTTACAACAGCCAGCTCAGAGACCTACACAGGCATATGGAAGATCTGGACAATCGCGGACGCCGCCATAATGTGAGGGTAAGAGGCATACCTGAGTCCGTCGAACAGAACCACATAATACAGGCCACAATCCAGATTTTCAATGACTTACTAGGGAGACCCCCCGAGACCCCCATTGACTATGAGCGTCTACACAGAGCTCTCAAACCCAGAGGCAGAGACTCAGACCCTCCCAGAGACGTGATATGCTGCCTGGTGAATTTCAGACTGAAGGAAGACATATTAAGAAGAGCCAGAGAGCGCCACAGCCTAACGTATCAAGGAGCAGAGATCAAGATTTTTCAAGATCTGTCCCCTATAACCCTACAACACAGAAGAGATCTACGCCCGCTGCTCGACCTAATGCGCCAAAAAGAAATCCAATACCGTTGGAAATTTCTCTTCTGCCTGTCTGCAACAAAAGCTGGACGCACTGCCAATCTGAAAGTCCCGGAAGACCTCAGGGGATTCTGCAATACTCTGCAGTTACCGTTCATCGAACTCCCGGACTGGTATAGAGACTTTCGCTCCACTCAGCTCCAAAGAACCAACTCCATGGAGGCCATCCCGGTAAGAGATGAATTCCACATCAGAAGACGCAGATCATCCTCTCCAAGGCCACCTCCTCAGAGGGATCAGCTGGATAGAGACCGACAAAGCCCAACAGCGTCCCCAGCCCACAGGCGGGCCCGGCCAGATCAGCCTTGATCAACCATGTCCAAACTTCTGAATTCATTACAACTCATGTTCAGAGTTGCAGTTACCCCTAGGTCGCCACCCCATCCTAAGTTCCAGGACCATAGAACCATGACGGAACAGCAATCCATTCGACGCCCACAATTCGCTTGACAGAGGCCTACCTCAAACCTGGCCTATACTGGATCCACCAGGCACAGTCAGACAACAATACACTCCCACAAGCTGAGAAACCCATGAAGACCCCACGCTACACGCCTCCACATCAACACACTTCCAGAACATTCTCTCAGGGAAAACACCAGTCATCCACAGATCCCAACGGAACTCAATCCACTCCACTAAGTAACTGAACTTAAGCCGCATATATCACCAGTGGATTTCTGCTTGGTTGAGCAACAGGACACCACACAAGCTGCCAACATCCTCACTCAACTGCTAGCCCCCACTGAACTCATGAATGATGGCCCGAGATGGACCCCTACCCTTCAAGATGGTGTCATCCACCACAGCTCAAAACGGCAAGGGGGTACCCCCCCGCCATCCCCCCACTCCCCTTCCCCCCCTCTCCCCTACCCATCCCAACCCCCCCCTCTTCCTTTCAGGTACCTCCTCTAGACTGAAGACGACGCAACGAAGAAACAAACTGAACCTGAGAAACCAAAATAAGTGTGATGCTGAACATACGGTATTCCACCGTGCTCCGAGATACATTCAGAGTTCATTCCCCCCCCCCTTTTTTCTTTTTTTTGTTTTCTTTTCTTTTCTTTTTCTTTTCTTGACTGCTTTTGAACATGCTTATCCTGATTGTCTTGACTTGCTTATAGAGAAAAGGGGGGCTCACCCCGCATGGATAAGGGCTCTTCCCTCCCTGGCACACTCCTATTCGCTTTACATTTGCCAGGAGCGTCCATGGGGGATGAGCTTCCTAATGATGGGCAGGGTGTATTAACCACTTGACGACCGCCTCACGCCGATGTACGTCGGCAAAGTGGCACGGACAGGCAAAATCACGTACAGGGTACGTGATTTGCCTTCCGCGGGTGGGGGGTCCGATCGGCTCCCCCCCGGTGCCCGAGGCGGTCGCCGTTTGTCCAGCGGCGATCGGTGGTGAGGGGGAGACCATCCGTTCGTGGCCCCCCCCTCGCGATCGCCGCTGGCCAATCGAATCATTCCTTTGCTGCTGTATGCTAAACAGCAGCAAAGGAAATGATGTCATCTCTCCTCGGCTCGGTAATTTCCGTTCCGGCCCGAGGAGAGAAGACATCAATGTGAGTGCACCAACACACACACACACAGTAGAACATGCCAGGCACACAAAACACCCCGATCCCCCCCCCCCGATCGCCCCCCGATCCCCCCCCAATCACCCCCCCCCCCTGTCACAATCTGACACCAGCAGTTTTTTTTTTTTTTTTTTTTTTTCTGATTACTGCATAGTGTCAGTTTGTGACAGTTACAGTGTTGGGACAGATACTGTTACCCCCCTTTAGGTCTAGGCTACCCCCCTAACCCCCGCTAATAAAGTTTTAACCCCTTGATCACCCCCTGTCACCAGTGTCACTAAGCGATCATTTTTCTGATCGCTGTATTAGTGTCGCTGGTGACGCTAGTTAGGGACATAAATATTTAGGTTCGCCGTCAGCGTTTTATAGCGTCAGGGACCCCCATATACTACCGAATAAATGTTTTAACCCCTTGATTGCCCCCTAGTTAACCCTTTCACCACTGATCACCGTATAACCGTTACGGTTGACGCTGGTTAGTTTGTTTATTTTTTATAGTGTCAGGGCACCCGCCGTTTATTACCGAATAAAGGTTTAGCCCCCCGATCGCCCGGCGGTGATATGCGTCGCCCCAGGCAGCATCAGATTAGCGCCAGTACCGCTAACACCCACGCACGCAGCATACACCTCCCTTAGTGGTATAGTATCTGAACGCATCAATATCTGATCCGATCAGATCTATACTAGCGTCCCCAGCAGTTTAGGGTTCCCAAAAACGCAGTGTTAGCGGGATCAGCCCAGATACCTGCTAGCACCTGCGTTTTGCCCCTCCGCCCGGCCCAGCCCAGCCCACCCAAGTGCAGTATCGATCGATCACTGTCACTTACAAAAGACTAAACGCATAACTGCAGCGTTCGCAGAGTCAGGCCTGATCCCTGCAATCGCTAACAGTTTTTTGGGTAGTATTTTGGTGAACTGGCAAGCACCAGCCCCAGGCAGGGTCAGGTTAGCGCCAGTACCGTTAACACCCACGCACGCAGCATACGCCTCCCTTAGTGGTATAGTATCTGAACGGATCAATATCTGATCCGATCAGATCTATACTAGTGTCCCCAGCAGTTTAGGGTTCCCAAAAACGCAGTGTTAGCGGAATCAGCCCAGATACCTGCTAGCACCTGCGTTTTGCCCCTCCGCCCGGCCCAGCCCACCCAAGTGCAGTATCGATCGATCACTGACACTTACAAAACACTAAATGCATAACTGCAGCGTTCGCAGAGTCAGGCCTGATCCCTGCGATCGCTAACAGTTTTTTTGGTAGTATTTTGGTGAACTGGCAAGCACCAGCCCCAGGCAGGGTCAGGTTAGCGCCAGTACCGCTAACACCCACGCACGCAGCATACGCCTCCCTTAGTGGTATAGTATCTGAACGGATCAATATCTGATCCGATCAGATCTATACTAGCACCCCCAGCAGTTTAGGGTTCTCACAAACGCAGTGTTAGCGGGATCAGCCCAGATACCTGCTAGCACCTGCGTTTTGCCCCTCCGCCCGGCCCAGCCCAGCCCACCCAAGTGCAGTATCGATCGATCACAGTCACTTACAAAAGACTAAAATGCATAACTGCAGCGTTCGCAGAGTCAGGCCTGATCCCTGCGATCGCCAACAGATTTTTTGGTAGCGTTTTGGTGAACTGGCAAGCGCCAGCGGCCTAGTACACCCCGGTCGTAGTCAAACCAGCACTGCAGTAACACTTGGTGACGTGGCGAGTCCCATAAGTGCAGTTCAAGCTGGTGAGGTGGCAAGCACAAGTAGTGTCCCGCTGCCACCAAAAAGACAAACACAGGCCCATCGTGCCCATAGTGCCCTTCCTGCTGCATTCGCCAATCCTAATTGGGAACCCACCGCTTCTGCAGCGCCCGTACTTCCCCCATTCACATCCCCAACCAAATGCAGTCGGCTGCATGAGAGGCATTTTCTTTATGTCCTCCCGAGTACCCCTACCCAGCGAACGCCCCCAAAAAAGATATTGTGTCTGCAGCTAGCGCGGATATAGGCGTGACACCCGCTATTATTGTCCCTCCTGTCCTGACAATCCTGGTCTTTGCATTGGTGAATGTTTTGAACGCTACCATTCACTAGTTGAGTATTAGCGTAGGGTACAGCATTGCACAGACTAGGCACACTTTCACAGGGTCTCCCAAGATGCCATCACATTTTGAGAGACCCGAACCTGGAACCGGTTACAGTTATAAAAGTTAGTTACAAAAAAAGTGTAAAAAAAAAAAAAAAAAAATATATATATATATATATAAAATAAAAAAAATAGTTGTCGTTTTATTGTTCTCTCTCTCTCTATTCTCTCTATTGTTCTGCTCTTTTTTACTGTATTCTATTCTGCAATGTTTTATTGTTATTATGTTTTATCATGTTTGCTTTTCAGGTATGCAATTTTTTATACTTTACCGTTTACTGTGCTTTATTGTTAACCATTTTTTTGTCTTCAGGTACGCCATTCACAACTTTGAGTGGTTATACCAGAATGATGCCTGCAGGTTTAGGTATCATCTTGGTATCATTCTTTTCAGCCAGCGGTCGGCTTTCATGTAAACGCAATCCTAGCGGCTAATTAGCCTCTAGACTGCTTTTACAAGCCGTGGGAAGGAATGCCCCCCCCCCACCGTCTTCCGTGTTTTTCTCTGGCTCTCCTGTCTCAACAGGGAACCTGAAAATGCAGCCGGTGATTCAGCCAGCTGACCATAGAGCTGATCAGAGACCAGAGTGGCTCCAAACATCTCTATGGCCTAAGAAACCGGAAGCTACAAGCATTTTATGACTTAGATTTCGCTGGATGTAAATAGCGCCATTGGGAAATTGGGGAAGCATTTTATCACACCGATCTTGGTGTGGTCAGATGCTTTGAGGGCAGAGGAGAGATCTAGGGTCTAATAGACCCCAATTTTTTCAAAAAAGAGTACCTGTCACTACCTATTGCTATCATAGGGGATATTTACATTCCCCGAGATAACAATAAAAATGATTAAAAAAAAATAAAAATGAAAGGAACAGTTTAAAAATAAGATAAAAAAGCAAAAAAATAATAAAGAAAAAAAAAAAAAAAAAAAAAAGCACCCCTGTCGCCCCCTGCTCTCGCACTAAGGCGAACGCAAGCGGCGGTCTGTCGTCAAACGTAAACAGCAATTGCACCATGCATGTGAGGTATCACCGCGAAGGTTAGATCGAGGGCAGTAATTTTTGCAGTAGACCTCCTCTGTAAATCTAAAGTGGTAACCTGTAAAGGCTTTTAAACATGTATTTATTTTGTTGCCACTGCACGTTTGTGCGCAATTGTAAAGCATGTCATGTTTGGTATCCATGTACTCGGCCTAAGATCATCTTTTTTATTTCATCAAACATTTGGGCAATATAGTGTGTTTTAGTGCATTAAAATTTAAAAAAGTGTGTTTTTTCCCCAAAAAATGCGTTTGAAAAATCGCTGCGCAAATACTGTGTGAAAAAAAAAAATGAAACACCCACCATTTTAATTTGTAGGGCATTTGCTTTAAAAAAATATATAATGTTTGGGGGTTCAAAGTAATTTTCTTGCAAAAAAAAAAAACTTTTTCATGTAAACAATAAGTGTCAGAAAGGGCTTTGTCTTCAAGTGGTTAGAAGAGTGGGTGATGTGTGACATAAGCTTCTAAATGTTGTGCATAAAATGCCAGGACAGTTCAAACCCCCCCCCAAATGACCCCATTTTGGAAAGTAGACACCCCAAGCTATTTGCTGAGAGGCATGTCGAGTCCATGGAATATTTTATATTGCGACACAAGTTGCGGGAAAGAGACAATTTTTTTTTTTTTTGCACAAAATTGTCACTAAATGATATATTGCTCAAACATGCCATGGGAATATGTGAAATTATACCCCAAAATACATTCTGCTGCTTCTCCTGAGTACGGGGATACCACATGTGTGAGACTTTTTGGGAGCCTAGCCGCGTACGGAACCCCGAAAACCAAGCACCGCCTTCAGGCTTTCTAAGGGCGTGAATTTTTGATTTCTCTCTTGACTGCTTATCACAGTTTCGGAGACCATGGAATGCCCAGGTGGCACAAACCCCCCCCCAAATGACCCCATTTTGGAAAGTAGACACCCCAAGCTATTTGATGAGAGGTATAGTGAGTATTTTGCAGACCTCACTTTTTGTCACAAAGTTTTGAAAATTGAAAAAAGAAAAAAAAAAAAGTTTTTTCTTGTCTTTCTTCATTTTCAAAAACAAATGAGAGCTGCAAAATACTCACCATGCCTCTCAGCAAATAGCTTGGGGTGTCTACTTTCCAAAATGGGGTCATTTGGGGGGGTTTTGTGCCACCTGGGCATTCCATGGCCTCCGAAACTGTGATAGGCAGTGAAGAGTGAAATCAAAAATTTTCACCCTTAGAAATCCTGAAGGCGGTGATTGGTTTTCGGGGTCCCGTACATGGCTAGGCTCCCAAAAAGCCCCACACATGTGGTATCCCCGTACTCAGGAGAAGTAGCTAAATGTATTTTGGGGTGCAATTCCACATATGCCCATGGCCTGTGTGAGCAATATATCATTTAGTGACAACTTTGTGCAAAAAAAAAAAAAAAAATGTGTCACTTTCCCGCAACTTGTGTCAAAATATAAAATATTCCATGGACTCAATATGCCTCTCTGGAAATAGCTTGGGGTGTCTACTTTCCAAAATGGGGTCATTTGGGGGGGTTTTGTGCCACCTGGGCATTCCATGGCCTCCGAAACTGTGATAGGCAGTAAAGAGTGAAATCATAAATTTACGCCCTTAGAAATCCTGAAGGCGGTGATTGGATTTCGGGGCCCCGTACGCGGCTAGGCTCCCAAAAAGTCCCACACATGTGGTATCCCCATATTCAGGAGAAGCAGCAGAATGTATTTTGGGGTGCAATTCCACATAGGCCCATGGCCTGTGTGAGCAATATATCATTTAGTGACAACTTTTTGTAAATATTTTTTTTTTTTTTTTTTTTGTCATTATTCAATCACTTGGGACAAAAAAAATAAATATTCAATGGGTTCAACATGCCTCTCAGCAATTTCCTTGGGGTGTCTACTTTCCACAATGGGGTCATTTGGGGGGGTTTTGTACTGCCCTGCCATTTTAGCACCTCAAGAAATGACATAGGCAGTCATAAACTAAAAGCTGTGTAAATTACAGAAAATGTACCCTAGTTTGTAGACGCTATAACTTTTGCGCAAACCAATAAATATACGCTTATTGACATTTTTTTTACCAAAAACATGTGGCCGAATACATTTTGGCCTAAATGTATGACTAAAATTGAGTTTATTGGATTTTTTTTATAACAAAAAGTAGAAAATATCATTTTTTTTCAAAATTTTCGGTCTTTTTCCATTTATAGCGCAAAAAATAAAAACCGCAGAGGTGATCAAATACCATCAAAAGAAAGCTCTATTTGTGGGAAGAAAAGGACGCAAATTTCGTTTGGGTACAGCATTGCATGACCGCGCAATTAGCAGTTAAAGCGACGCAGTGCCAAATTGGAAAAAGACCTCTGGTCCTTAGGCAGCATAATGGTCCGGGGCTCAAGTGGTTAAACCAACCATTCTAGGGCCACAGCTGCCGAGTAATGCACAGTTAGTCAGATACCCACTAAAGAGCACTTCATACCTAATTTAATGCTAAACTTTGCTAAGATCTACCATAGACAGCTCTGGGATTGAACAACTGCATGAAGTACAGCTCTATCCTAACCCGATGTCTAGACCACACCCAGACTAACCCGCACACGTAAGCATCAATGGATCCTTATTGATTTCCCCCCCATAGTCAAACTCCCCCCCAAATTATAGCGGGCTTACCTCTTAGAGGCTACGCTACCCTACGCCCTTGCATAGCCTCAATACATACAACAAGCTCATAATTAACACTAAACCCATCCTAGCCTTATGATGATTGCTGCTACCTGTATCAGTATTATCTCTAAGTTATATGTATAGTTAGTTTAGTAACGCCACTTTTCCTGGGCCTCGATATCTGTTCTCCAGATGGCGACCTCCACATGTTCCTTATCGTGGCTAGTTTATTTCTAGAACCACAGGTTAATGTGCAATGTTCCAATTATCTTTATTATTGATTGTTTCTGCCTTCACATCATCAATCTGAGATCTTTAACCACATATTCTCCCCTTGTTACGTAAGCAGGCTCCCTCCATACAAGTCGAATAGACCCAAGTTGACCTCCCACGGACAGAACGTCTCTCGAACCTCTCCTTGAGCTCCTTCCACTCCTCCACACAACAGGACAGTGACTATCCTAGTTGACCCACACCGGACGTTTCAACCCATAACAGGGTAAGGTAGCTGGACTACATTTACCTCCGGTAAGTACACCTTATTTCCCGTTACTAATCCCCACCTGACTTACCACCCCCCTCCTCCCCTCTATCTCTCCCCCCTTCTATACGTTCTCTTTCTCTCCCTCCCCCCCTCCCCTTTATATATCTGGGCTTCCCCCCCTCCCTGGTCTCCACCGTAGCATCTCCCTCTATATCGCTCAAATACCTGTGAAGAGCCTCCGACTCTCCACAGACTACACCCACCCACATCGGCCACATTTGCAAATTGCACCCCCTCCCCATATCCACCACACCAACTAGACTATACCCAACGATCATGGACCCCCTACATTCCACTGTGCAACACAACACGCTCAAAGTAGTCTCTCAAAATGTCAAAGGACTAAATATCCCAGAGAAGCGTAGTCAAATCCTCAACATGATGAGCAAATTAAAAGCAGATGTGATATTTTTGCAAGAAACCCACTTTCGAACGGACAATACCCCTAAACTAGCAAGCCACAAGTACCCTATTTCCTTTCATGCCACAAACCCTCTAGCCAAAACAAAAGGAGTTTCAATTTTGCTCTCTAAAAATCTTCCATGGCAATTGATAGATTCCCTAATAGACCCAGAGGGCCGCTATGTGTTCTTGAAGGGAACCATACATAACCGGATGGTTACCTTGGCAAACATATACAGCCCCAATACCGCCCAGGTCAGCTTCTTCCGTTCTATCGCTGCCATCCTCGCAGGTTTTCAAGCGGGGACTACAATTCTTGGAGGCGATTTCAATGTGACACTTCAGCCCATCCTAGACTCCTCTTCGGGGTCTTCCACCCTTCCCTATAGAGCACTGAGACAAGTTAAGATGCAAATACAGGAACTCCTTTTACACGACACATGGCGCACCTTACACCCGAATGGGAAAGATTACTCCTTTTTCTCCGCACCCCACAATAGATACTCTAGGCTGGATTACCTCTTCCTCTCCCAAAAAGACCTCCCCTTCCTGAAATCTGCCACCATTGAACCCCTACTCATTTCAGACCACCACCCGATCACCCTCTCCCTTTCCTTCCCGGAAAGAAACTTGGTCACAAAGATATGGCGTCTTGATCCTTCTCTCCTCACTTCAGAAATTGACACCAACCACATCCGCACCAGCTTAAACAACTACTTCAGGGAAAACGATAACTCAGACACAACGCCCCTGTCCCTCTGGGAGGCACATAAATGCGTCATCCGAGGGGAATTTCTTACATTCCAGGCCAACCGGAAAAAAACACAACAGATAACCCTTCAGGAACTCACTAACAAAATAAAAAGACTGGAAATACTCCACAAGCAGTCCCAATCACAAGACACATACCTAGAACTCACTCAAACCAGGAAACTTCTGTTGGAAGTCCTTAACCGTAAAACCAGACGCAAATTTATATTAAACCAAAAGCTATTTTATGAACAGGGGAACAAGTGTGGGAAGCTTCTAGCCAGAGCGATACAATCCAAGAAAGCTAGCACCAACATCCACACTATTAAAGACCCGCTAGGTAACTCAAGCTCAAACTCTGCAGACATAGCATCTCACTTCGAACGCTACTACACAGAACTTTATAACATACCACAGCAACCCGAAATGACTGCAGGCCAAACTTCCAGAAAAGCCATTATCACAAACTTCCTCAAAAAATTCAGCCCCAAACCCATACCCCGAGAAGAGGCTCGCGATTTAGACAACCCCATATCCGAAGAGGAACTTAAGAGAGCGATTAAACAACTAAAAACGGGCAAAAGCCCAGGCCCCGACGGTTTTTCAGCACCATATTATAAGACCTTTATAGACATTCTTTCAAACCCGTTCCTAAAGACTTTCAACTCCTTATCCTCCTCAAAGCTACCTTTTCACAGACTGCTTGAAGCGCATATCACGGTCATCCCGAAGGAGGGGAAGGACGCCACTTCAGTCACTAGTTACAGACCAATATCCCTACTCAACGTAGACATTAAATTATTCGCAAAAATCCTAGCAAACAGACTCCTTCCCCTCCTTCCTGCATTAATAGGGAAAGACCAGGTTGGATTTGTTCCTGGCAGAGAGGCCAGGGACAACACCATCAAGGCTATTAACATAAACCATTGGCTAGCTTCCCAAAAACAAAGAGGCTTCTTTCTATCCCTGGATGCTGAGAAGGCGTTTGACAGGCTGGCCTGGGACTACCTGGGGGCGGTTTTACGCCACCTAGGTCTACACAACCGAATGTTCAACCTAATTATGTCCCTATACACTACACCAACAGCAAAAGTCAAAGTCAACGGCCACCTGTCAGACGCCTTCTCCATCCGGAATGGAACGAGACAAGGATGCCCACTGTCCCCTATCCTTTTTATTTTAACTCTCGAACCCCTTCTACGCTGCCTACGATCCAACGAAAATATCAAGGGTATCCTCATTGCAGGACGCACGTATAAAATAGCGGCTTTTGCCGATGACATTCTGCTGTTCCTAAGTGACCCACTTACCTCAATCCCAAACCTCCTCAGAGATTTTGACCTATTTCGGCAAATATCCAACCTTAAGATCAACTTCTCAAAATCCCATGCCCTCAACATTTCCCTCCCGAAAGACCTAGTCTCCCAATGCCAAGATAACTTTCCCTTTGTCTGGAAACAAAACGCCATTACCTACCTGGGAATCCAATTGACCACACACCTGTCGGACTTATACACTAAAAATTTCATCCCGCTGATCTCCGAGGACCTACGTAGATGGGACAAACCCCATTTCTCTTGGTTCGGCCGCGCGGCCATCCTAAAGATGAATGTGCTCCCACGTATCCTCTATCTGCTACAAACAATGCCCATCAAACTCCCTGTAGCCTTCTTTCACACGATCAAACAACAATTTCTTAAGTTTCTTTGGAAACACAAACGCCCTAGGATAAGCTACCTCCAACTCTCGAAACCCAAAAGCAAAGGGGGTATTGGGCTACCAGATTTGCAGAATTATTACAGAGCTTGCCACCTGGGAAGAATTGTAGACTGGGCAGTACACGAAGGGGTTAAAGACTGGGTGAGACTAGAAGGCTCATTCTCCCACATGCCCATTAAAAGCACCCCATGGATTCTCCAATGTCACATTCCCAAAACCCTAAAAGAACACCCCCTTATAGAGGCTACCCTCAGGAGCTTTAGGGAAGTGTCTAAAAAATTTCAAATCTCCTCTAATCCAGGACCCCTTACGCCGATCCGCCTTAACCCAGCCTTTATCCCGGGGATGTCCGCTAACTTCCTTAAAGATACCTGGCCACACAAAGACATACTAGCCCAACACTTCTTTAGAGATGGTAATTTCACAAACCGCGATACACTCCCCACAAACACAGGGGGTGAACCATTTCCGCTATGGACTTACCTCCAGATTCGCCATCTTCTCGCAACAACACACCGATACGCGTCTGTCTCTAGAAACTTAACCCCATTTGAAAACCTATGCGCCCAAACTATAACAGAAAAGAAGGGGGAGAGAGGATCAAAGACCATGCCTTGTTAGCTAAAGGTGAATATGAGTTAAACAAGGGCTTATCCACTGCCCACTCAAATTTAAGCACCTATGTGTTTTATCAACCCCAGTAATGAACGGAGAAAATAACTCCGAACATGGGGAGATTGTCCTCTGAACTCAATCAAACATGACAAAAAAGAAAACCAGAAAAGTAATCTGTAAAGCAGTTCTTCAACGAGGACCCATTAACATATTGGTTATAATTCTTTATTAGTTATCAAAAAAGTCAAACAATTATAAAAAGGAGACAAACTGTGTTCCAGATAACTCCTCCACATCAGATAACAACTACTATCAACATATAATTAAAATAAGACTGACGTCTTAGGGGACTTGGGTGGCCACCATACCAATTGTACACCTCTCACATTCACATCAGCCATACACATGCAGACAAAAGTTCCCGAGACCCGTATGCGATCTGTTTTTTAGGTAGTCCAGAAAAACTCCAGTTAAAACATGGTTACGGCATCAATTGGGTATGCATAGTGGAGTCATTTGCCTGCATGGATTAGTTTTGTGGGAATGAATCAATAATCCATTTACAAGTAAAAAGTTCCCGGCTGGGTTTAATTGCAGTGCGGTGCCAAACTTTGTAGCCAAACAGCAGATAATCCTCTAAGCTTCTGTATGTCCCTGGTGTGATGTAGACAACACTGGCTACAATATATTCATTCCCCCAAAAAGGATGAAAGATGTTTGAAGCTCACCCATAGAAGATCCCAGGATAGTAGATTTTCTCTCCTATTGCAGACTACGGTCCGTTTCACAATCTCCTTGCTCACTGGAAAACACTGTACTCGCGTCTGAGTTGTTTGGTTCAGCCTCACAGCCTACGGTGAGCAGCAGAGATCACTTCCATCAACCAGGCAGTGTTCAGGAGCTAATACGGAGCATGTTGTGGAGAGCAGTATCCAGGTTCAAGGGTGGTTAGTAAGTGGGGAAAGTCCTTTCAGCAGATGCTTCATGCTGTGCGGCTGCCGGCAGTTACGCAGTGCACAATTTTAATGGAGAGGGTTCTAGGTGTATGTGTACAGCCAGAGGTCCCTGTCACCACCGATACGGTGGTACGATGCTTCAAACTACACCGCAACAGCACTTGATTGCAAATACCCACTCCATGCTCTTTGCCCTGATCTCCCCCAAAGATACTAAAGCTTGCCAGGCCTGGGAAAGGGAACTTCAAATAGACCTAACGGAAGAGAACTGGGAACGAATTTACACAATAGCACACAAGGGCTCCCTCAATGTCACGTTACAAGAGAACAATTACAAAACCCTATCCAGATGGTACTGTACTCCTGAATTGCTAAACAAATTTAATCCTGATACGTCAAACAAATGTTGGAGGTGCTCCAATGATATAGGCACATTTTTACACATCTGGTGGTCCTGCCCTTTTCTCCAGACTTTCTGGAAACAGGTTCATGACATCACTTCCCAGGTAACCACATACCCCATCGACTTTACTCCTACCAGACTCATTCTCCACCACTCTTCCACTTCAGCCCACACGTACAGAAAGTCTCTGGGAATACACATGATCAACGCAGCCAAATTATGTATCTCAGCCAAATGGAAATCCCCCTGTAGCCCAACCCTATCTGAATGGTTTTCCCGTGTAAACAAAATTGCTGAAATGGAGGAATTAATCCACATTGCAAAAGATACGCTGTCAAAATACTCCCGAACGTGGGCCTGCTGGACCCACTTCTGCACCACAGAGAGATATTCCTCCATTATGAAGCCAAACTGTCCCCAATCCTCTCACAGCGACTGATCGAAGAAGCCAAAAACCCTCGTGAGACATACACTTACCCATCAAAACTCGCTGTTTCGCTCACTCCTGCTTCAATGCGGATCCCGGGGGGATTCCCCCTTCAGACAGGGATCCGCACACGAAAACACCTTTACCCTTGAGACCCGGTGGAGACCGGGGAGGAGGTACCCCAGTCCCCTACCTCCCCCATTTATCTCTATATTTCACCTCATCCCCCCTTTCCCCCTCATCTCTATGCCCTTATCCCTCTTTTTATCCCTACCCCAACTGAACTGACAAAGACAACCATATACCTACTCCCATGACTACCCTAACTTTGGTGTTTAATTCCCCATCTACTCTTCACATTTCAAGAACCGACGAGATTAACCACTTGAGCCCCGGACCTTTATGCTGCCTAAGGACCAGAGGTCTTTTTCCAATTTGGCACTGCGTCGCTTTAACTGCTAATTGCGCGGTCATGCAATGCTGTACCCAAACGAAATTTGCGTCCTTTTCTTCCCACAAATAGAGCTTTCTTTTGATGGTATTTGATCACCTCTGCCGTTTTTATTTTTTGCGCTATAAACGGAAAAAGACCGAAAATTTTGAAAAAAAATGATATTTTCTACTTTTTGTTATAAAAAAAATCCAATAAACTCAATTTTAGTCATACATTTAGGCCAAAATGTATTCGGCCACATGTCTTTGGTAAAAAAAAAGTTAATAAGCGTATATTTATTGGTTTGCGCAAAAGTTATAGCGTCTACAAACTAGGGTACATTTTCTGGAATTTACACAGCTTTTAGTTTATGACTGCCTATGTCATTTCATGAGGTGCTAAAATGGCAGGGCAGTACAAAACCCCCCCAAATGACCCCATTTTGGAAAGTAGACACCCCAAGGAAATTGCTGAGAGGCATGTTGAACCCATTGAATATTTATTTTTTTTGTCCCAAGTGATTGAATAATGACAAAAAAAAAAAAAAAAAATATTTACAAAAAGTTGTCACTAAATGATATATTGCTCACACAGGCCATGGGCCTATGTGGAATTGCACCCCAAAATACATTCAGCTGCTTCTCCTGAGTATGGGGATACCACATGTGTGGGACTTTTTGGGAGCCTAGCCACGTACGGGGCCCCGAAAACCAATCACCGCCTTCAGGATTTCTAAGGGCATAAATTTTTGATTTCATTCCTCACTACCTATCACAGTTTTGAAGGCCATAAAATGCCCAGATGGCACAAAACCCCCCCAAATGACCCCATTTTGGAAAGTAGACACTCCAAGCTATTTGCTGAGAGGCATGTTGAGTCCATGGAATACTTTCTTTTTTGACACAAGTTGCGGGAAAGTGACAATTTTTTTTTTTTTTGCACAAAGTTGTCACTAAATGATATATTTCTCACACAGGCCATGGGCATATGTGGAATTGCACCCCAAAATACATTTAGCTGCTTCTCCTGAGTATGGGGATACCACATGTGTGGGACTTTTTGGGAGCCTAGCCGCATACGGGGCCCCGAAAACCAAGCACCGCCTTCAGGATTTCTAAGGGCATAATGTTGTGATTTGACTCCTCACTACCTATCACAGTTTTGAAGGCCATAAAATGCCAAGATGGCACAAAACCCCCCCAAATGACCCCATTTTGGAAAGTAGACACCCCAAACTATTTGCTGAGAGGCATGTTGAGTCCATGGAATATTTTATATTTTGACACAAGTTGCGGGAAAGTAACACTTTTTTTTTTTTTTTTTTTTTTTTTTGCACAAAGTTGTCACTAAATGATATATTGCTCAAACATGCCATGGGCATATGTGGAATTACACCCCAAAATACATTCTGCTGCTTCTCCTGAGTATGGGGATACCACATGTTTAGGACTTTTTGGGAGCCTAGCCGCGTACGGGGCCCCGAAAACCAATCACCGCCTTCAGGATTTCTAAGGGCATAAATTTTTGATTTCATTCCTCACTACCTATCACAGTTTTGAAGGCCATAAAATGCCCAGATGGCACAAAACCCCCCCAAATGACCCCATTTTGGAAAGTAGACACTCCAAGCTATTTGCTGAGAGGCATGTTGAGTCCATGGAATACTTTCTTTTTTGACACAAGTTGCGGGAAAGTGACAATTTTTTTTTTTTTTGCACAAAGTTGTCACTAAATGATATATTTCTCACACAGGCCATGGGCATATGTGGAATTGCACCCCAAAATACATTTAGCTGCTTCTCCTGAGTATGGGGATACCACATGTGTGGGACTTTTTGGGAGCCTAGCCGCATACGGGGCCCCGAAAACCAAGCACCGCCTTCAGGATTTCTAAGGGCATAATGTTGTGATTTGACTCCTCACTACCTATCACAGTTTTGAAGGCCATAAAATGCCAAGATGGCACAAAACCCCCCCAAATGACCCCATTTTGGAAAGTAGACACCCCAAGGTAATTGCTGAGAGGCATGTTGAGTCCATGGAATATTTTATTTTTTGACACAAGTTGCGGGAAAGTGACAATTCTTTTTTTTTTTTTTTTTTTTTTGCACAAAGTTGTCACTAAATGATATATTGCTCAAACATGCCATGGGCATATGTGGAATTACACCCCAAAATATATTCTGCTGCTTCTCCTGAGTATGGGGATACCACATGTGTGGGACTTTTTGGGAGCCTAGCCGCATACGGGGCCCCGAAACCAAGCACCGCCTTCAGGATTTCTAAGGGCATAATGTTGTGATTTGACTCCTCACTACCTATCACAGTTTTGAAGGCCATAAAATGCCAAGATGGCACAAAACCCCCCCAAATGACCCCATTTTGGAAAGTAGACACCCCAAGGTAATTGCTGAGAGGCATGTTGAGTCCATGGAATATTTTATTTTTTGACACAAGTTGCGGGAAAGTGACAATTTTATTTATTTATTTTTTTTTTTTGCACAAAGTTGTCACTAAATGATATATTGCTCAAACATGCCATGGGCATATGTGGAATTACACCCCAAAATATATTCTGCTGCTTCTCCTGAGTATGGGGATACCACATGTGTGGGACTTTTTGGGAGCCTAGCCGCATACGGGGCCCCGAAAACCAAGCACCGGCTTCAGGATTTCTAAGGGCGTTAAGTTGTGATTCCACTCCTCACTACCTATCACAGTTTTGAAGGCCATAAAATGCCAAGATGGCAAAAACCCCCCCCAAATGACCCCATTTTGGAAAGTAGACACCCCAAGCTATTTGCTGAGAGGCATGGTGAGTATTTTGCAGCTCTCATTTGTTTTTGAAAATGAAGAAAGGCAAGAAAAATGTATTTTTTTTTTCTTTTTTCAATTTTCGAAAGTTTGTGACAAAAAGTGAGGTCTGCAAAATACTCACTATACCTCTCAGCAAATAGCTTGGGGTGTCTATTTTCCAAAATGGGGTCATTTGGGGGGGGGGGTTGTGCCATCTGGGCATTCCATGGCCTCCGAAACTGTGCTAGGCAGTGAAGAGTGAAATCAAAAATTTACGCCCTTAGAAAGCCTGAAGGCGGGGCTTGGTTTTCGGGGTCCCGTGCGCGGCTAGGCTCCCAAAAAGTCCCACACATGTGGTATCCCCATACTCAGGAGAAGCAACAGAATGTATTTTGGGGTATAATTTCACATATTCCCATGGCATGTTTGAGCAATATATCATTTAGTGACATCTTTGTGCAAAAAAAAAAAAAAAAAAAAAAAAAGATTTGTCTCTTTCCCGCAACTTGTGTCACAATATAAAATATTCCATGGACTCGACATGCCTCTCAGCAAATAGCTTGGGGTGTCTACTTTCCAAAATGGGGTCATTTGGGGGGGGTTTGAACTGTCCTGGCATTTTATGCACAACATTTAGAAGCTTATGTCACACATCACCCACTCTTCTAACCACTTGAAGACAAAGCCCTTTCTGACACTTTTTGATTACATGAAAAAAATAATTTTTTTTTGCAAGAAAATTACTTTGAACCCCCAAACATTATATATTTTTTTTAAAGCAAATGCCCTACAGATTAAAATGGTGGGTGTTTCATTTTTTTTTTTCACACAGTATTTGCGCAGCGATTTTTCAAACGCATTTTTTGGGGAAAAAACACACTTTTTTAAATTTTAATGCACTAAAACACACTATATTGCCCAAATGTTTGATGAAATAAAAAAGATGATCTTAGGCCGAGTACATGGATACCAAACATGACATGCTTTAAAATTGCGCACAAACGCGCAGCGGCGACAAAATAAATACATTTTTAAAAGCCTTTAAAAGCCTTTACAGGTTACCACTTTAGATTTACAGAGGAGGTCTACTGCTAAAATTACTGCCCTCGTTCTGTCCTTCGCGGTGATACCTCACATGCATGGTGCAATTGCTGTTTACATTTGACGCCAGACCGACGCTTGCGTTCGCCTTTGCGCGAGAGCAGGGGGGGACAGGGGTGCTTTTTTTTTTTTTTTTTTTTTTCTTTATTATTTTTTTGCTTTTTTATCTTATTTTTAAACTGTTCCTTTCATTTTTATTTTTTTTTAATTAATTTTATTGTTATCTCAGGGAATGTAAATATCCCCTATGATAGCAATAGGTAGTGACAGGTACTCTTTTTTTTAAAAATTGGGCTCTATTAGACCCTAGATCTCTCCTCTGCCCTCAAAGCATCTGACCACACCAAGATCGGTGTGATAAAATGCTTTCCCAATTTCCCATTGGCGCTGTTTACATTCGGCGAAATCTAAGTCATGAAATGCTCGTAGCTTCCGGTTTCTTAGGCCATAGAGATGTTTGGAGCCATTCTGGTCTCTGATCAGCTCTATGGTCAGCTGGCTGAATCACCGGCTGCATTTTCAGGTTCCCTGTTGGGACAGGAAAGCCAGAGAAAAACATGGAAGACGGTGGGGGAGGGGGGGGGCATTCCCTCCCACTGCTTGCAAAAGCAGTCTAGAGGCTAATTAGCCGCTAGGATTGCTTTTACATGAAAGCCGACCGCTGGCTGAAAAGAATGATACCAAGATGATACCTAAACCTGCAGGCATCATTCTGGTATAACCACTCAAAGTCCAGCAACATACCAGTACGTTGCTGGTCCTTGTTAGGCATATATTGTAAACTTTTTTTTCATGCAGCCTGTGGGCTGAACGAAAAAAAGATATTGATCGGTGGGTATGCCCACCATTAGAATACCTCCCTTCATCCACCCACTTCTAATGATGGGCATACATGCACCATTTATATATGCCGAAGCATGGGGGCATCCTCCCGCAAAAGGCAGGAGCAAATTGCTCCTCCACCCACTGCTGCCCCCACGCTTCGGCATATATGCTGAAGTATGTAACTGTGGTGGTGAAATCACCTCCGACAGCGCTGGAGTCACGGCTTTATATATCGTGGGAGCAAACGCTGTTGCTGTCAAGATAAATAAATCCGCGCTGCAACTGAATGGCGTACCTGCTAAGCAAATGATGGTTAACAATAAAACAAAGTAATATTACAGTATAACAGTAAGACTTACCATACCTGCAAAGCAAATACAAAAAAAAAACATAGTAAAAAATAAAACATTTAACGCAACCTGTGCCTAAAATATATATATGCCGAAGCATGGGGGCATCCTCCCGCAAAAGGCAGGAGCAAATTGCTCCTCCACCCACTGCTGCCCCCACGCTTCGGCATATATGCTGAAGTATGTAACTGTGGTGGTGAAATCACCTCCGACAGCGTTGGAGTCACGGCTTTATATATCGTGGGAGCAAACGCTGTTGCTGTCAAGATAAATAAATCCGCGCTGCAACTGAATGGCGTACCTGCTAAGCAAATGATGGTTAACAATAAAACAAAGCAACATTACAGTATAACAGTAAGACTTACCATACCTGCAAAGCAAATACAAAAAAAAAATAGTAAAAAATAAAACATTTAACGCAACCTGTGCCTAAAATATATATATGCCGAAGCATGGGGGCATCCTCCCGCAAAAGGCAGGAGCAAATCGCTCCTCCACCCACTTCTGCCCCCACGCTTCGGCATATATGCTGAAGTATGTAACTGTGGTGGTGAAATCACCTCCGACAGCGTTGGAGTCACGGCTTTATATATCGTGGGAGCAAACGCTGTTGCTGTCAAGATAAATAAATCCGCGCTGCAACTGAATGGCGTACCTGCTAAGCAAATGATGGTTAACAATAAAACAAAGCAACATTACAGTATAACAGTAAGACTTACCATACCTGCAAAGCAAATACAAAAAAAAAATAGTAAAAAATAAAACATTTAACGCAACCTGTGCCTAAAATATATATATGCCGAAGCATGGGGGCATCCTCCCGCAAAAGGCAGGAGCAAATCGCTCCTCCACCCACTTCTGCCCCCACGCTTCGGCATATATGCTGAAGTATGTAACTGTGGTGGTGAAATCACCTCCGACAGCGTTGGAGTCACGGCTTTATATATCGTGGGAGCAAACGCTGTTGCTGTCAAGATAAATAAATCCGCCCTGCAACTGAATGGCGTACCTGAAAACAATAAAATGGTTACCAACAAAACACAGTAAACGGTAAAGTATGCAAAATCTGAAAAGGAAACATGGTAAAACATAATAACAATAAAACATTGCAGAATAGAATAGAGTAAAAAAGAGAAGAACAATAGAGAGAGAATAGAGAGAGAGAGAACAATAAAACAACAACTATTTTTGGTTTTTTTATTTTATATTTTTTTTTGTGTTTTTATTTTTTTTAATTTTTTTTTATTTTATTTTTTTACACTTTTTTTTAGTAACTTTTAACTTTTGTAACTTTTGTTCCAGGTTTGGGTCTCTCAAAATGCAATGGCATCTTGGGAGACCCTGTGTTAGTGTGCCTAGTCTGTGCAGTGCTGAACCCTACGCTAATACTCAACTAATGTATGGTAGCGTTCAAAGCATTCACCCATGCAAAGACCAGGATTGCCAGGACAGAGGGGACAATAAGTCCGGGTGTCACGCCTAAATCCGCGCTTGCTGCAGACTCGACATCTTTTTTGGGGGGCTCGTTGGGTAGGGGTACTCGGGATGGCATAAAGAAAATGCCGCTCATGCAGCCGGCTTACTGCATTTGGTTGGGGAAGGTGAGGTAGAGCACCGTCTGGAAACAGAAGGGCTCTGACGATCTCTTCCTGGAATTTAAAGAAGGATCCAGTCTGTCCTGAAGCTCTGTATAGCACATGAGCATTCAGCAAAGCCAATTGAAATAAGTATACAGACACTTTTTTGTACCAGCGTCTGGCCTTACGGGCAACTAAGTACGGCGCCAACAACTGGTCGTTGAGGTCCACCCCTCCCATATTAAGGTTGTATTCGTGGACACAGAGGGGTTTCTCCACAACACCAGTCGCCGTAGAAATTTGGGTCGTCGTGTCTGCATGAAGGGAGGTGAGAACGAAAACATTCTTCTTATCCCTCCACTTCATAGCGAGCAAATTATTATACTTCAAGCAGGCTCTCTCCCCCAGCCTAAGACGGGAATCTACAAGCCGCTGGGGAAAGCCCCGGCGATTAGGTCGCACGGTGCCACATGCTCCAATCTGCTGATCAAACAAGTGACTAAAAAGTGGCACGCTCGTATAATAATTGTCCACGTACAAGTGGTACCCCTTTCCGAATAAGGGTGACACCAAGTCCCACACTATCTTGCCAGCGCTTCCTATGTAGTCAGGGCAGTTTGTCGGCTCTACGTGACTATCTCTTCCCTCGTAAACCATAAATCTACATGTATAGCCTGTGGCCCTGTCACAGAGCTTATACATCTTGACCCCGTATCTGGCACGCTTGCTGGGAAGGTACTGTTTGAATGACAAGCGGCCAGAAAACTTAATAAGGGACTCATCAACGCAGACAACTTGATGGGGGGTAAACAAGTCTGCAAAACGTTGGTTGAAGTGGTTTACGAGGGGCCGAATTTTGTAGAGCCGATCGTATGCAGGGTCTCCACGAGGACGACAGAGTTCATTGTCGTTGAAGTGCATGAACCGCAAAATCTGCTCGTATCGTGCCCTGGCCATGGAAGCAGAGAACAAGGGTGAATGGTAAATTGGGTCAGTGGACCAATATGACCGCAACTTACTCTTTTTATTCAACCCCATGAGGAGGGAAAGGCCCAGAAAGGTCTTAAATTCGGAGACCGTAATTGGTCTCCAATCTCTGGCAAGGGAGGACTGGGGATTAGCGGCGATGTGTTGACCAGCGTACAAATTGCTTTGGTCCACAATAGATCTATAGAGATCTTCGGTGAAAAACAGTGAATAAAAATCCAGTGGCATAAAGTCAACTGTTTCCACCTGAATTCCGGGTTGGCCAGTGAAAGGGGGAAGTACGGGTGCTGCAGAAGTGGAAGGTTCCCAATTCGGATTGGCCAATGCAGCAGGAAGGGCACTATGGGCACGACGGGCCTGTCTTTGTCTTCTTGGTGGCAGCGGGACACTACTACTGCTTGCCACCTCGCCAGCTTGAACTGCACTTATGGGACTCGCCACGTCACCACGTGATACTGCAGTGCTGGATGTACGACCAGGGTGTACTAGGCCGCTGGTGCTTGTCAGTTCACCAGAAGGAATAGCGGCGCTAGTACTGCTCTGCTCCATACGAGAGTCCTGCGGTTCTTGCACTTCAAGGACAGCATAAGTTCGGGGTCTGGTACGCCTGACCCTAGCAGGGACCACAACTCTGTCGTCAGAGCTATCTGTCATGGAGCCGCTGTCCTCTACAGGTTCGTATTCTGAGCCTGAACTTGACAGATGAGTGACTTCCTCTTCACTATCTGTCATACTCAGAATCCTGTAGGCCTCTTCACTAGTGTACCTTCTATTTGCCATTTTGGGCTCTAAATTTAGGGGTACACTAGTGAGACTCACAGGCAAAAAAGCTCCTGACTGTTGGCGACTGTATCAAAACGCTACCAAAAAACTGTTAGCGATCGCAGGGATCAGGCCTGACTCTGCGACCGCTGCAGTTATGTGTGCTTAGTGTTTTGTAAGTGACAGTTATCGATCGATACTGCACTTGGGTGGGCTGGGCAGGGCTGGGCCAAGGAGCAAAACGCAGGTGCTAGCAGGTATCTGGGCTGATCCCGCTAACACTGCGTTTCAGGGAACCCTAAACTGCTGGGGAGTATAGATCTGATCGGATCAGATATCGATCCGCTCAGATACTATAGCACTAAGGGAGGTGTATGCTGCGTGCACGGGTTTTAGCTGTACTGGCGCTAGCCTGACGCTGCCTGGGGCGACGCAGACCTTATCTGATCCTAAAAACTTAACTTCTATCACCGCCGGGCAATTAGGGGGTTAAACCTTTATAGGGTAATAAACGGCGGGTGCCCTAAAACTATAATAAACTGTAATAAACTGTAATAAACTACAAAAAACAAACTAGCTAACCAGCGTCACCCGTAAGACTTATACGGTGATCGCTGGTGAAAGGGTTAACTAGGGGGCAATCAGGGGGTTAAAACCTTTAGCAGGTAGTATATGGGGGTCCCTGTCGCTATAAAACACTGACAGCGAACCTATATACTTACCTCCCTAACTAGCGTCACCTGTGTCACTAATACAGCGATCAGAAAAATGATCGCTTAGCGACACTGGTGACGGGGGGTAATCAAGGGGTTAACTTTTATTAGGGGGGGTTAGGGGGGTACCCTGGACCTAAGGGGGGGTACCCTAGACCTAAAGGGGGCTAACCTAACTGCCCTAAAACTTTTAACTGACACAAACTGACACCAATGCAAAAAAAAAAAAAATGCTATTGGTGTCAGAGTGACAGGGGGTACAGGGGGGTGATCAGGGGGTGATCGGGGGGTGATCGGGGGTGACAAGTGTGCCTGGCGTGTTCTACTGAATGTGTAGTGTTGTGCAGACTTACTTGATGTCTTCTCTCCTCGGCGCGGCGACGAAAAGACCGGCTCGAGGAGAGATGACATCACTTCCTTTCCCTCTGTTTACATTACAGAGGGAAAGGAAGCATTTTCATTCGCCGGGAGCGATCGGGAGGGGGTGGCCAACAATGGATGGCCTCCCCCTGACCTTTCATCGCCCGGGAAGAAATGGCGACCGCCTCGGGCACCGGGGGGGGGACCGATCGGACCCCCCACCCGCGGAAAGCAAATCACGTACACTGTACGTGATTTTGCCTGTCCGTGCCACCTTGCCGACGTACATCGGCGTGAGGCGGTCGTCAAGTGGTTAACCTACCTCACAGACGGACCCTACGTAACAAGCCCGATACATTCTCACGTGTTCAGGGACAAACCTACGGACCCATAGGTGACTACACTCATACACTTCCCCAATTAACCCCATACCTCTGAAACCTTAATCAAGGTGATACTCCTACCTAAAATGGTTCCTGATCTCAGATGATGTGGCAAACCTCGAGTTCGAGGCCTTCTTATTTTGTTATACGTCTGTACGACTTAAAGTTGAATATATAAATAACTCACTATATTGTAGTAACATATGTCATGTTAATAAGATACATGTTGTCTACCAACCTATTGATTGTAAAAACTGTGTAACATCTTTTGTTCACAATAAAAACCTAAAATCTTTAAAAAAAAAAAAAACCTGATAAAGACCACACATTGTTTCGGAATTATAGACCCATAGCTCTGTTCAATTCAGACTTGAAATTTTTTACGAAACTGCTTTCCCTCCATTTACATTTAGTCCTTTCCTCCTTGATCCATAAAGATCAGGTGAGCTTTGTCCCAGGACGTCAGGCGGGAGAAAGCACTAGGAGAGTCATCAACTTAATAGATATCATTAATAGACAAAATACCGAAGCGCTTCTGCTCAATTTAGATGCTGAGAAAGCCTTCGATAGGCTCAGTTGGCCATTCGTGTTTTCAACCCTTGAATATCTGGGCTTCAGGGAGCCGTTCCTCAGGGTGATAAGACATCTATATGCAACTCCATCCGCTTAAACAATAAATAAACAAAGTGTACCCCGCAGTTTCACAGATTAAATAAATCCACATAATGCACACACTAGATGGTGTAGGAAGATAAATCTTCGGAACACCAGTTACCAGAACGGGGCCCTCATGCGCAGCGGTGTGGTAATTATGGAATGTATCACTTGCCCTTATGTCTAAATGTTTGTAGTAATTAGTAATATGTTAGAGCTCTTCTTTTATGTAACTAGATAGATTAGTTCATACTATTTACCAATAAATTGCTGTTGTTGTGTTGAAGTTTTCACTTCGGGGTAAGAACTCTCATTTACCGCACCATATCAGGAAAATATTAAATCTCATAATATATAGATTTGGTCAACATAATACAAAAGTGTTAAATGTCACAATTTTATTATCATCATTGCACCCGGATTAATTTTAAATGATAAAAATACCTCATAAGTGCCTCAATGAGATCTTTGTTCCTCAAGCTGTAGATCAGAGGATTCAGCAACGGGTTAATGAGGGCAGATATGACTGTAAACAGTTTGTATAAATTCAACATATTGCTTGAGACGGGAACCAAATAAATAAAAATGAAAGAACTTATGTAGTCACAGAGTGATAGTGAGGTTAAGCAACGCACATTGAATCTGCTAAATGTTGCCTGGGCCAGCAGTTCAGTTTTGGGCACCAGTTCTCAAAAAGGATATCAGGGAACTGGAGAAAGTGCAGAGAAGGGCAACCAAGCTGATAAGAGGCATGGAGGAGCTCAGCTATGAGGAAAGATTAGAGGAACTGAATTTATTCACTCTTGAGAAGAGGAGAATAAGGGGGGATATGATCAACATGTTCAAATATATAAGGGGTCCATATATTGAACTTGGTGTTGAGTTATTCACTTTACGGTCAACACAGAGGACAAGGGGCACTCTTTACGCCTAGAGGAAAAGAGATTTCATCTCCAAATACGGAAAGGTTTCTTCACAGTAAGAGCTGTGAAAATGTGGAATAGACTCCCGCCAGAGGTGGTTCTGGCCAGCTTAGTAGATTGCTTTAAGAAAGGCCTGGATACTTTCCTAAATGTACATAATATAACTGGGTACTAGCATTTGTAGGTAAAGTTGATCCAGGGAAAATCCGATTGCCTCTTGGGGGATCAGGAAGGAATTTTTTCCCCTGCTGTAGCAAATTGGAGCATGGTCTGCTGGGTTTTTTTGCCTTCCTCTGGATCAACTGTGGGTATAGAATTGGGTATATTGGATTGTACGATATTTTTTTTTTATGGTTGAACTGGATGGACTTATGTCTTTTTTCAACCTGACCAACTATGTAATTATGTAACTATGTAACACTGAACCTTGGTCATGAAAGGGCTAAGTACAACTACAAGTGACTGACATTTTTACATTTTATGAAAGACACTACTAAAACTTTTAGTTACCTTGAAATGCAAAAGTATCAATATTCACATATTTGTTTTCAGAATGATATCGGAATTAACTTTAAGTGATAATAAGACCTCATAAGTGCCTCCATAAGGTCCTTGTTCCTCAGGCTGTAGATCAGAGGATTCAGCAATGGGTTAATGAGGGCAGATATGACTGAAAACAGTTTGTTTAAATTGACCATATCGCTGGAGGAGGGAACAAAATAAATAAAAATTATGGAGCCATAAAATATGGAGACCACGGTGAGGTGTGATGTGCAGGTGGAGAATGCTTTCCTCTTTCCAGTCTTGCTACGGATTCTAAGGACGGTACTGAAAATATAGACATATGGAATAAAGGTCAAAAGAAAGACTCCCAATCCTGTACTACCACTTAGTAAAAATATGACCATCATGTTTATAAAGGGGTCAGTACATGTAATTTGATATAAGTGTGGGAGATCACAAAAGAAGTTGTGGATGGAAGATGTTCTGCAGAAGGACAACCTGAGCAAAAATAAAGTATAAACCAAAGAGTAAAAACATGCTGCAACCCAGGACAGAGAGGACATACAAGCGCAGACCCTCCAAGACATAATTAGTTTGTAATGTAGGGGGTGGCAAATGGCAATGTATCGGTCGTAGGACATAGCTGAGAGCAAGAAAACTTCTGAGCCAGCAAAGGAGAGGTAGAAAAAGGTTTGGGCTATACAGTCAGGAATGGATATTGATCGGCTTTTTGTGACCAAATCAAAGAGCATCCTTGGTGCCGTCACTGATGAATAGCACATGTCCAGAAATGCCAAGTTGGCAAGAAAAAAATACATTGGGTTGTGCAGATGGTAGTCAGTGAGGACCAAGAAAAATATAAGAAGGTTTGTGATAAGAGTCATCAGATAGATCAGAAGGAAGAGCATAAATAGTGCATTCATGGTCTGTGGGTGGTCTGATAGACACACAAGAGTAAGTGACGTAACCTTTGTAAGATTCCTCATAATGTTTTTTTTTGTCTGTTTAAATTTATTTTAATTGAACAGGAATACAATGATCGTTCTGAGGAATTATTAAAAGGAAAACAGATATGGTCTCTCTACACAGTATGCTTAAAGGTGTTTGTGCCAGTTAGTGGCTTATTCTTATATAAGGTGTTGGAAGTCCTGCAGGACCATCTCCCGTGTTGTAAGAACACAAAGCTGAATATCTCGTTAAAGGTCTCTTAAGATTTAATTTATAACACCTTTGTGACTTGGGAGCCCTTTCAATATCATTTTGTACAGTTATAAACATTTGAATTGTAAATAAAATCCACTGAAGTTGTTTTATTTTTTATTGGCTAGTGGATAGAGTGATCTAAAGCATTGTCAAAGGAATATTGCTTTACTTTAGCTTCCATCATTTTGTAGTTACATCTTAATATGGGCTGCCAATGGAAAACTTCATTGGATCGCACAGTTTATAGTCAGAGCCAAATTGAACAAGCTGAAGGTAGAATCTGATTGGCTACTGTGCAGAGCTGCAACGGATTTTGCACCATGCAGTTTTAGTAAATCAACCCCTGTCTTCCTAATAAAAGGAAAGCTTCAGTCCCCATTTCATTTAATGAGGGGTTTTGGGTAAGAAAGGGAAGAAGGAGATGGAGGATAGGTGTCAGAAGGTGGTTATGATGGTATTTGGCAGGACCATTACTTTTCAGTAAGGCTTAAAGTGATTGTAAAGTCTTGTTTTTTTTTTCTATAAAAATAACAAACGTTATACTTACCTGCTCTGTGTAGTGGTTTTGCACAGAGCAGCCCGGATCCTCCTCTTCTCGGCTCTCCTGGCCCCTCCCTCCTGTAGAGTGCTCCCACATCAAGCAGCTTGCTATGGGGGCACCCAAGCCGAGCTAAAGCTCTGTGTGTCCCACGGAGCTCTGGTTTGACCCCGCCCCCTCTCTCTCTCCTGATTGGCTAACTGACTTTGATTGACAGCAGCAGGGGCCAATGGCGTCGCTGCTGTTTCCTAGCCAATCAGGAAGGACCGGGTGGCTGAGGCACTCGTAGACATTGCTATATAGAGATGGGGTTCAGGTGAGTATTAGGGGGGCTGAGGGGGGCTGCTGCACACAGAAGGCTTTTTATCTTAATGCATAGAATGCACCTTCTGCCTTTACAACCACTTTAAATTAGAAGTCAAGTTAAAACCTAACTAAGCTTCAATCTACTTCCAACCCCATTCTAAACCTTTTCTATATACCCTTCAAAGAAAAAATGTCTATACTTACCTATTCTGAAGCTGCTCCTGTCAGGTCACATGATCAGGTCCCAGTGCCGGCTTCAGTGTAGAGGAGACAACAACAGTTGCCCCATAGGAAGTCTATGGGTGACGCCGCTGCATAAGTTCTCCAGCCATTTCTTTGATCCTCTACACTGAAGCTGGTGCTGGAGAGATCATATGATGGGACTGGAGCGACTTCAGAATAGGTAACTATACAGATCTTTCCTTTTACAGGGTAAATAGAATAGACTTAGAAAGGGGGGGATTTAAGAGTTAATGTTCGGGGAATGTGAATGTTGGGTAAATGTTCGTGAATGTTTGGTGAATGGTGAATGTTTGGGTGAATGTTTGGGTGAATGTTGAGTGAATGTTTGGTGAATGTTGGGTGAGTGAATGTTTGGGGAATGTAAATGCTGGGTGAATGTTTGGTGAATGGTATATGTTCGGTGAATGTTTGGTGAATGGTGAATGTTGGGTGAATGTTTGGTGAATGGTGAATGTTGGGTGAATGTGAATGTTGGGTGAATGTTTGGTGAATGTTTGGTGAATGTTTGGTTAGGGGTGAATGTTTGGGTGAATGTTGAGTGAATGTTGGGTGAGTGAATGTTTGGTGAATGGTGAATGTTTGGTGAATGTTGGGTGAATATTTGGTGAATGTTGGGTGAATTTAAGGAATGTTGAGTGAATGTTGGGTGAATGTTTGGTGACTGTTTGGTAAATGGTGAATATAGCATCAAAGATTTTATCTCATGTAAAACCGAGGGGGTAGTCTACATATTGGAATGTTAATGTAACCAGTACGTTAGCAGAACTAAAAGACCCCTTTGGAAACTGTTAAGGGAACATGTTCAAAATATGAAGTCAGGTTACACTAAACACAGTGTATCTAGACATTATGCTGAATTCCATGGAAAAGATCCTAGCTCCCGCTCTTTAAATGTGAACTGTTTTATTTCTAACTATTAAAATTAATTTGTTATGGGCAGGAGATGGTGATTATGAAAAATTCAAATTTAAACTTTATTCTTTTATTTTTATATGTATTTTTATTTTTATTTCTATTTTACCTTAACATTATTTTAAATTTGAATCTACATTTCATTGTCTCTTGTTTATCATCACTATTATATTTGATTATAAGTTTTTATCGCTTGTTTTTATACCATTGTTTTTGCTATTGTTATAGATTGGCGAGAGCTTTAGCGATTTGTTCTTCTAGTTATTCCCAGACATCTCTGCTTCCACTTCTCGTTTGCATATATTTAGTCTATTGTTGAGTACCAGGCTGTTATCATGATTATCAGTAGTATTTAAGCTCACCTCCGTCACTGGCTGGGCCATTCAAGAACAGTCACGGAGTTGTTGTGAAGCCACTCCTTCGTTATTTTAGCTGTGTGCTTAGAGTCATTGTCTTGTTGGAAGGTAAACCTTCGGCCCAGTCTGAGGTCCTGAGCACTCTGGAGAAGGTTTTCGTCCAGTAAATCCCTGTACTTGGCCGCATTCATCTTTCCCTCGATGGCAACCAGTTGTCCTCTCCCTGCAGCTGAAAAACACCCCCACAGCATGATGCTGCCACCACCATGCTTCACTGTTGGGACTGTTGGGCCTGTATTGGACAGGTGATGAGCAGTGCCTGGTTTTCTCCACACATACCGCTTAGAATAAAGGCCAAAAAGTTCTATCTTGGGCTCATCAGACCAGAGAATTATATTTCTCACCATCTTGGAGTCCTTCAGGTGTTTTTTTTAGCAAACTCCATGCAGGCTTTCATGTGTTTTGCACTGAGGAGAGGCTTTCGTCGGGCAACTCTGCCATAAAGCCCCGCCTGGTGGAGGGCAGTAGTGATGGTTGACTTTCTACAACTTTCTCCCATCTCCCGACTGCATCTCTGGAGCTCAGCCACAGTGATCTTTGGGTTCT
Source organism: Lithobates septentrionalis (assembly GCA_037952835.1). Lineage (NCBI taxonomy): Eukaryota > Metazoa > Chordata > Amphibia > Anura > Ranidae > Lithobates > Lithobates septentrionalis. Next base: position 679,880 of record JBBDGP010002710.1, read on the forward strand.
TTTTTACCTCTCTCACCAAGATTCTTCTCCCCCTACAGCTCTAAGAAGGGTTCTGGTCGTCCCAAACGTCTTCCATCTAAGGATTATGGAGGCCACTGTGCTCTTAGGAACCTTAAGTGCAGCAGAAATTTTTTGGTAACCTTGGTCAGATCTGTGCCTTGCCACAATTCTCTCTCTGAGCTCTTCAGACAGTTCCTCATGATTCTCATTTGCTCTAACATGCACTGTGAGCTGTAAGGTCTTATATAGACAGGTGTGTGGCTTTCCTAATCAAGTCCAATCAGTATAATCAAACACAGCTGGACTCCAATTAAGGTGTAGAACCATCTCAAGGATGATCAGAAGAAATGGACAGCACCTGAGTTATATATACGAGTGTCACAGCAAAGGGTCTGAATACTTAGGACCATGTGATAATTCAGTTTTCCTTTTTTAATAAATCTGCAAAAATGTCAACAATTCTGTGTTTTTCTGTCAATATGGGGTGCTGTGTATACAGTATGGGGTGCTGTGTGTACAATATGGGGCGCTGTGTGTACAATATGGGGTGCTGTGTGTACAATATGGGGTGCTGTGTGTACAATATGGGGTGCTGTGTATACAATATGGGGTGCTGTGTGTACAATATGGGGCGCTGTGAGTACAATATGGGGTGCTGTGTATACAATATGGGGTGCTGTGTGTACAATATGGGGTGCTGTGTGTACAATATGAGGTGCTGTGTGTACAATATGGGGTGCTGTGTGTACAATATGGGGGTCTGTGTGTACAATATGGGGGGCTGTGTGTACAATATGGGGTGCTGTGTGTACAATATGGGGCTGTGTGTATAATATGGGGTGCTGTGTGTACATTATGGGGTGCTGTGTGTACAATATGGGGTGCTATGTGTACAACATGGGGTGCTGTGTGTACATTAATGAGGAAAAAAATGAACTTAAATGATTTTAGCAAATGGCTGCAATATAACAAAAAGTGAAAAATTTAAGGGGTTAATACTTTCCGTCACCACTGTAGGTGATTTCATGTTAGGGATGGGCAATCTGATTCTGTAGAGATTTGAGGAGTAGTGTCCAGTAGTCATTAGGGGTTGAGTCCACCATTCGGTCTTAGTAACAAGCTTTTACTACACATGTGGGGATTCCATAATGGCTTAAGTGTGGGTGTCTGTAACGAAATGTCCCACACTCCACTTGAGTGCTTTTGTCATATACTGCTTCCTCCCAGTCTGAATATAGATATCAGATATTCCAACCGTTCCCAACAACAAACAAGGCAATACTCGTTTGGTTGCTGAACATGGACTGTTAGAACAAGAATACAGTCTTATATACAGTTGAAGAGGAATTTCTCCCCTCCTGCTCATTTTATTCTAACAATACACAAGTAACCAGAAACTTAATTAGCATGAGCTAGTTATCCAATCATTTATCCAGACTTGATGATTTAGAGATATGACCTTTCAGGGTAGACTTGCCGTCTCCTCACTCAACTTACAATACACATAGGTATAAACACAACCCCCAATAGTTTGCTAGGAGACAATAAACTATTGGGTGAAAGATTCGGGCTTTCCAGATCTCATTAATCAGCATTCCTTTCACATACATCTGTCCACTGAGTCCCAAGCTGGCAGAGACCATTATGGCCAAGTTAATAATGCCCTTTCCAATGACATAACAGAATATCTTCCTAAATGCTTGTAGCTCCCTCAAATGCCAGGGACTATATTCAGTAGGCAAGAGGCTAGCATGCAGTCCCCTCCAAAAGCCTCTGTCCCGGGTGAATCTGTCACAGTGTCATCGGTAGGGATGAGCTTCGTGTTCGAGTCGAACCCATGTTCGACTCGAACATCGGCTGTTCGACCGTCCATCGAATTGCGAACGATATGGGCCGTTCGCGCCAAATTCGTGTGGCGCGTCACGGCCCATAATTCACTGCGGCATCGCAATGCATTGCTGGCTGATGATTGGCCAAGCATGCACTATGACCCGCATGCTTGGTCAATCACAGCGCCGTCAGTAGAGAGAGCTGTAATTGGCCAAAGTCAGGGTGGCTTTGGCCAATTATGGCTCAGGGGATTTAGTACACGCCCCACACTATATAAGGCCGCCTGCACGGCGGCCCTGTGTAGTGTGTTCCGGTGTGCTGAGAGATAGAGAGAGAGAGAGACAGTGTCATTTGATTTGAGTTAGATAGATTAGGCAGAACAGTCAGTCAGTTAGCTGCACTTACAGTGTATTGTGTATATATATGCATCCCAGGTGTTGCATATATATATATACACTGTATTCAGTTCAGCTAGATCCGTTCCTGTTATCTTCTAGACTATTTACATTTAATGCAGTGCGTCCTGCTCACAGTGTTCAGCTAGATCCGTTCCTGTTATCTTCTAGACTATTTACATTTAGTGCAGTGCGTCCTGCTCACAGTGTTCAGCTAGATCCGTTCCTGTTATCTTCCTACTGACAGGCAGGCTTGTCTGGTTACAGTATATAAAGCTACCTGAAGAAAATTACAGGTGTTCTATTTGATCCTATTAGTACCACAGTCAGGCAGCTAGACTATTTACATTTAGTACAGTGCGTCCTTCTCACAGTGTTCAGCTAGATCCGTTCCTGTTATCTTCCTACTGACAGGCAGGCTTGTCTGGTTACAGTATATAAAGCTACCTGAAGAAAATTACAGGTGTTCTATTTGATCCTATTAGTACCACAGTCAGGCAGCTAGACTATTTACATTTAGTACAGTGCGTCCTTCTCACAGTGTTCAGCTAGATCCGTTCCTGTTATCTTCCTACTGACAGGCAGGCTTGTCTGGTTACAGTATATAAAGCTACCTGAAGAAAATTACAGGTGTTCTATTTGATCCTATTAGTACCACGGTCAGGCAGCTAGACTATTTACATTTAGTACAGTGCGTCCTGCTCACAGTGTTCAGCTAGATCCGTTCCTGTTATCTTCCTACTGATAGGCAGGCTTGTCTGGTTACAATATATAAAGCTACCTGAAGAAAATTACAGGTGTTCTATTTGATCCTATTAGTACCACGGTCAGGCAGCTAGACTATTTACATTTAGTACAGTGCGTCCTGCTCACAGTGTTCAGCTAGATCCGTTCCTGTTATCTTCCTACTGACAGGCAGGCTTGTCTGGTTACAGTATATAAAGCTACCTGAAGAAAATTACTGGTGTTCTATCCCAGCTTAGTGCAGCTACAGGCCATTAGTATGTCTGGAAGGCCAAGAAGGAGAGGCAGACAGTCACAAGCCAATAAGAGAGGGCAAGCAGGCTCTGTGTCTAGTGCTGGTCGTGGAGACGGTGCATCCTCATCAGCACGTGGCCATGGGACACGCTTGGCCTTTTTTTCGGCAGCTGGCCATGTTGAGCCGCAACATGCGGAAGACTTGGTCGAGTGGATGACCAAGCCGTCCTCATCCTCCTCATCCTCTCTCACCCAGGGTGCTTTGTCTGGCAAAGCAGCGGCCTCTTCCCTCAGCTCAATGTCATCAGTGACTCCTTCCCTAGCTCCACCATGTCCTCCTGAGGATTCCCTCGAACTGTTTGACCACAGTGTTGGGTACATGCTCCAGGAGGATACCCAGCGTTTGGAAGGCTCTGATGATGATACTGAGCTCGATGAAGGCAGTAACATGAGCACGGACAGAGGGGGTGCCCAAGAAGGACAGCAATCTGGCAGTCATGCTCCCCCTGCTGCAGCATACTGCCAGGTTTGCTCCAGTGATGAGGAGGGAGGGGATGATGAGGTCACTGACTCAACGTGGGTGCCTGATAGGAGAGAGGAGGAGGAGGAGGAGGAGGAGGCGGCACATCACCAACAAGGCAGGATGCCCTCCAGGGGCCAGCCTAAGGGCAGCACATTGACTGCATCACACCCCAAAGCTCCACATGTTCAGGGCGCTGCAGTCTCTGCGCGTTATTCAAAAAGTTCTTTGGTGTGGGCCTTTTTTGAGACGAGTGCATCAGATCGCACCGCTGCTATTTGCAACATATGTCTCAAGCGTATCTCGCGTGGCCAAAACATCTCCCGCTTGGGTACCACATGCTTGACCAGACATATGTTGACCTGCCATGCAGTTCGTTGGCAAGCGTATCTAAAAGACCCACACCAAAGAACAAAGAGGATCTCTCCTTGCTCCTCATCAGCTGAGATTTCCAACCAGTCCTCTCTGAGACCTGCAGTGAGAGGAATGAAGGTGTAGAATTAGGTGTGTCACAGCCAAGTACTTGTGGGCAATCTGCTTTTGGTACACCGACGTCAGATTGTACCAGGCAAATTTCCCTGCCCCAGCTGCTGCACCGCCGAAAAAAGTTTGCTCCCAGCCATCCACATGCCCAGCGGTTGAATGCTAGCTTGGCAAAATTGCTAGCACTTCAACTGCTGCCTTTTCAGTTGGTAGACTCTGCCCCCTTCCGTGAGTTTGTGGAATGTGCGGTTCCTCAGTGGCAGGTACCCAAACGCCACTTTTTCTCACGGAAGGCGATTCCGGCTCTCTACCGGCATGTGGAAGGCAATGTCCATGCCTCGCTGGACAGGGCGGTCAGCGGTAAGGTGCATATTACCGCTGACTCATGGTCCAGCAGGCATGGACAGGGACGTTACCTAAGTTTCACGGCGCATTGGGTGACTCTGCTGGCAGCTGGGAAGGATGCAGGACAAGGTGCAGTAGTGTTGGAGGTTGTTCCGCCACCACGCCTCCAAAATGCTGATTGTGACACACCTCTCTCCTCCACCCCCTCCTCTTCTTCTTCCTCCATGGCCTCTTCCTCGGAACCAGCGGTGCTCCGTAGTCGTTCAAGGGGCTACGCAAGTACACAGGCCAAAAGATGCCATGCGGTGCTTGAGCTGGTGTGCTTGGGGGACAGGAGCCACACTGGGGCAGAGGTTCTGTCAGCTCTGCAGGGGCAGGTTCAGAGGTGGTTGACGCCACGCCAACTTAAGGCAGGAATGGTGGTTTGCGACAATGGCACCAACCTCCTCTCTGCCCTCCGACAGGGACAACTGACCCATGTGCCCTGTTTGGCTCACGTCCTTAACTTGGTGGTGCAGCGGTTCTTGGGCAGGTACCCGGGCTTACAGGATGTCCTGAGGCAGGCCAGGAAAGTCTGTGTGCATTTCCGCCGGTCATATAATGCCAGTGCTCAGCTGACGGACCTCCAAAAGGAGTTTAACCTGCCCAAGAACCGCCTAATCTGTGACATGCCCACCAGGTGGAACTCAACGTTGGCCATGCTGCAGCGGCTGCACACGCAGCAGAGGGCCATCAATGAGTACCTGTGCGACTATGGCACCAGGACAGGGTCAGGGGAGCTTGGTTTTTTTTCCCCACGCCAGTGGGCCATGATCAGGGATGCATGCACTGTCCTGTCACCATTCGAGGAGGCCACGAGGATGGTGAGCAGTGACAGTGCATGCATCAGTGACACTGTCCCCCTTGTCCACCTGTTGGAGCACACGCTGCGTGGAATAATGGACAGGGCACTTGAGGCAGAACAGAGGCAGGAAGAGGAGGACTTCCTTAGCTCTCAAGGCCCCCTTTATCCAGACAGTGTTCCTGCGTGCCCGTCAATCACACAGGAAGAGGACGAGGAGGAGGAGGAGGAAGATTGTGTCAGTATGGAGGTGGAGCCTGGCACTCAGCATCAGCAGCAGTCTTTAAGGGATCAGTCCCAAGAAACACATGGACTTGTACGTGGCTGGGAGGAGGTGGCTGCGGACGTTGTCGTCCTTAGTGACCCAGAGGACTCCGGACCGAATGCCTTAGCAAACCTACGCTGCATGGCCTCCCTGATCCTGCAAAGCCTGCGTAAGGATCCTCGTATTCGTGGTATCAAGGAGAAGGACCGATACTGGCTGGCAACCCTCCTTGATCCACGATACAAGGGTAAGGTTGCGGACCTTATCTTGCCATCGCAGAGGGAGCAGAGGATGAAACATCTTCGGGAGGCCTTGCAGAAAGGTCTGTGCAATGCGTTCCCAGAGACTGGGAGGTTACAAACTCCTGTTTCTGGACAACGTGTTGCTGAGGCTTCGGTCAGTCAAAGAAGGAGCGGTGGAGAAGGTGGCTGTCTGACCGATGCGTTCAGACAATTTTTTGGTCCGCAGCCCCAAGGTATGATCGGTTCCAGCAACCATCGCCAGCGTCTGTTTTACATGGTGCAGGAATACCTAGGGGCAAGATCAGACTTGGACACCTTTCCCACCGAAAATCCTCTGGGTTACTGGGTCTTGAGGATGGATCACTGGCTAGAGCTTGCACAGTATGCAATTGAGCTACTGGCCTGTCCTGCATCCAGCGTTCTTTCGGAACGCACATTCAGTGCTGCTGGAGGCGTGGTAACCGATCACAGGGTGCGTCTGTCCACCGACTTGGTCGATCGGCTGACCTTCATAAAAATGAATCAGTCTTGGATCACCACCAGCTACCAAGCACCTGATGCTGATGTAACCGAATAATTTTTTTTGAAATCTCAGATCCCTTCAAAGACTGCCTATGCTGATGCTGAGTGACTATCCCTGAGTAATTATCCTCTTCCTCCTCAATCATCACGCTGATAGCTTGTAAGAACATTTTTGGTTCTGGGCGCCACCACCAGTGCCTAAGGCACAATTTTTCAGCCCCTGTTTAACAGGGGCATGTAATTACAATTTTTGATGTAATACTTTGCAGCAGGGCTCGTTCCTGCATTCCAACTAGAGTGTCTGTGAGGGGTTGCAGTGTTGTGGCACCAGCACCAGTGCCTAAGGCCCAATTTTTCTGCCCCTGTCTAACAGGGGCGTGTAATTACAATTTTTGATGCAATACTTTGCAGCAGGGCTCGTTCCTGCATTCCAACTAGAGTGTCTGTGAGGGGTTGCAGTGTTGTGGCACCAGCACCAGTGCCTAAGGCCCAATTTTTCTGCCCCTGTCTAACAGGGGCGTGTAATTACAATTTTTGATGTAATACTTTGCAGCAGGGCTCGTTCCTGCATTCCAACTAGAGTGTCTGTGAGGGGTTGCAGTGTTGTGGCACCAGCACCAGTGCCTAAGGCCCAATTTTTCTGCCCCTGTCTAACAGGGGCGTGTAATTACAATTTTTGATGCAATACTTTGCAGCAGGGCTCGTTCCTGCATTCCAACTAGAGTGTCTGTGAGGGGTTGCAGTGTTGTGGCACCAGCACCAGTGCCTAAGGCCCAATTTTTCTGCCCCTGTCTAACAGGGGCGTGTAATTACAATTTTTGATGCAATACTTTGCAGCAGGGCTCGTTCCTGCGTTCCAACTAGAGTGTCTGTGAGGGGTTGCAGTGTTGTGGCACCAGCACCAGTGCCTAAGGCCTAATTTTTCAGCTACTGTTCAACAGGGGCATGTAATTACAATTCTTGATCTAATATTTCACAGCAGGGCCCTTTGAGGGCTTACAGTGTTGTGGCCACAGCAACACCTAAGGCCCAAATTTCTGCTGAGTATATAGGGCAGGACCCTACTTTCAAACATCTAACTTACAAACGACTCCTACTTGCAAACGGAAGGAGACAACAGGAAGTGAGATGAAATCTACCCCTAGGAAGGGAAATTCTCTCCTGTAAGAGTTAATATGGGAAAACAATTTCTCCTTTCCACTGATGCTTTCCAATCCTTGTTCCACAAAAAAACCCAAATTTTCAAAAAACATTTTTCATTGGGACAAAAAAGTGAGGTGAAATCTTCTAAAGAGGAGGAAAGACAGCAAAACAAATGTCACAGGGGTGATAACCCTTCCCTATGTTTTCCAAAAAGCTTAAAAAATATTTTTTGGCTGGAGCTAAACACGTTAAAAATGTACCCGTTCAAAATTACAAAGAGATTCTACTTAACAACAAACCTACAGTCCCTGTCTTGTTTGCACCGCCTGTATACTGCTGTTCAGAGTATATAGGGCCTGGTGGCCCCACACCTTTCCTTATTTTAATTTGGGTGCGGGGTTCCCCTTAATATCCATACAAGACCCAAAGGGCCTGGTAATGGACTGGGGGGTACCCATGCCGTTTGTCTCACTGATTTTCATCCATATTGCCATGACCCGACATTACATTAAACCCGCAAGCAGTTTTAAATGAGATTTTTTCCTTTAAAAATGACATTTGGTGCAGGGACTGTTCTAAACACGGGAAACACGCGTCACTTTACAGGCATACTATAGACACCCCCCAGGTACGATATTTAAAGGAATATTTCACTTTTTTTTTTTACTTTAAGCATCATTGAAATCACTGCTCCCGAAAAAACGGCCTTTTTTAAAAGTTTTTTTTGCATTGATACATGTCCCCTGGGGTAGGACCCGGGTCCCCAAACCCTTTTTAGGACAATACCATGCAAATTAGCCTTTAAAATGAGCACTTTTGATTTCGAACGTTCGAGTCCCATAGACGTCAATGGGGTTCTAACGTTCTTGCGAACTTTCGGTCCGTTCGCGGGTTCTGGTGCGAACCGAACCGGGGGGGTGTTCGACTCATCCCTAGTCATCGGTTATTAATAGTGGGGTTAGATTAAGGGGAAGGTGCCATCATACTTTAGCTTAGGCGTGTAAATATGTCCAGGGTGTGTAGTTCGTACAGTATATAGTGTGGTAGATAGCGCAAGGATGAGTAAGGGACGGGACAGAACAGATAGGGAACAAGTAGAAACTGCAGGAAAATGTGTATCTGAAGCGTTTGGTTATTGCGAGTTGGCAAGTAAGGGGCGGAGGTTGTCCCACTCCTTCTCCTTCTGCTTCTGTAAATGGATCTGCAAATTTAGAGCATATGTCTTTGATAATTGTCCGATGTTTTAAAATGTTGCCAGCATGACCATGTTGTTCTATAGATTTATGGCATTTTATTTTTTTTACTAGTGATGGCGGCGATCAGCGCTTTTTATCGGGACTGCGACATTGCGACAGACAAATCGGACATTTTTGACACTTTTTTTGGACTATTGACATTTATACAGCAATCAGTGCTATAAAACCACACTGATTACTGTGTAAATGTCACTGGCAGGGAAGGCGTTAACACTAGGGAGCGATCATGGGGTTAAATGTTTTCCCTAGGTGTGTGTTCTAACTGTGAGGGGATAGGACTGACTAGAGGAGGAGCCAGATCACTGTTCCTACTTAGTAGGAACGGACGATCTGTCTCTCCTCCCCTGTCATAGTACATAGTATGTGAGGTTGAAAAAAGACACAAGTCCATCAAGTCCAACCTATGTGTGTGATTATGTGTCAGTATTACATTATATATCCCTGTATGCTGCGGTCGTTCAGGTGATTATCTAATCGTTTCTTGAAGCTATCGATGCTCCCCGCTGAGACCACCGCCTGTGGAAGGGATTTCCACATCCTTGCCACTCTTACAGTAAAGAACCCTCTACGTAGTTTAAGGTTAAACCTCTTTTCTTCTAATTTTAATGAGTGGCCACGAGTCTTCTTAAACTCTCTTCTGCGAAAAAGTTTTATTTCTATTGTAGGGTCTCCAGTACGTTATTTGTATATTGAAATCATATCCCATCTCAAGCGTCTCTTCTCCAGAGAGAATAAGTTCAGTGCTCGCAACCTTTCCTCATAACTAAGATCCTCCAGACCCTTTATTAGCTTTGTTGCCCTTCTTTGTACTCGCTCCGTTTCCAGTACATCCTTCCCGAGGACTGGTGCCCAGAACTGGACAGCCTACTCCAGGTGCGGCCAGACCAGAGTCTTGTAGAGTGGGAGAATTATCGTTTTATCTCTGGAGTTGATCCCCTTTTTAAAGGGGGGTTTCACTGTCTCCACATTTATTTATTTTTTTGGCAAAATGACAATGATTTAAATATTTAAATATTGAACTTACTTGTTCCGTTTTTAGAGCGTGCTGTCAGTTTTCTCCAAAAAAAAAAAGTTATACATTTTCATGTTGCCGGTTGACATATTGCCTGTGGGCACGTGAAGCCCGCAGGCATCCTCTTCCGGGATACGGTGCTGCTGATCGACCAGGCGTCGTAGAAATCCAGCGAGATTTTGTATTGGCTCTCCGCACTGACTCCTGGGATGAATGACACGAGATCCCAGGAGACAGTGCGGCGATCAAAGGAAATGATGCATATACCCGCAAAATCCCCGCCCACAGCCGCAGGGACCGAACACAGGCCGGGCCACATTTCTGATGGTAGGAAAAAAAAAAAGGTCCACTGAGCACTCGGTACTATATTTAGAAGCCACTGAGCTGAACTTTACAAAATGTGTGAAGATCTTCTTTAATGCCAATATTCTGTTTGCTTTGTTAGCAGCAGATTGGCATTGCATGCCATTGCTGAGCCTATCATCTACTAGGACCCCCAGGTCCTTTTCCATCCTAGATTCACCCAAAGTATAGATTGCATTCATATTTTTGCCACCCAAATGCATTATTTTACATTTTTCTACATTGAACCTCATTTGCCATGTACTTGCCCACCCCATTCATTTGTTCAGATCTTCTTGCAAGGTTTCCACATCCTGCAGAGAAGTTATTGCCCTGCTTAGCTTAGTATCGTCTGCAAATACAGAGATTGAACTGTTTATCCCATCCTCCAGATCGTTTATGAACAAATTAAATAGGATTGGTCCCAGCACAGAACCCTGGGGGACCCCACTACCCACCCCTGACCATTCCGAGTAATCCCCATTTATCACCACCCTCTTGACTCGCCCTTGTAGCCAGTTTTCAATCCATGTACTCACCTTATGGTCCATGCCAACACACCTTATTTTGTACAGTAAACGTTTATGGGGAACTGTGTCAAATGCTTTTGCAAAATCCAGATACACCACAGAACGGGGATTTGTGTGTTTGTGTGTTTGACTCTCGTGCCCGCGATCGCAGGTGGCCCGGCGGTGATCACGCCCAAAGAAGCCACCGTGCGGGTACAGCGGTTCGCCCAGTGGTGCCATTCTGGCAGTGGTGCCATTCTGCTGAAGGATATCGGCGTGAGTCGGTCAGGAAGCAGTTAAGATAGCAACGTAATACATACATTGCTTTTTAAGGACAAATAAGGCTTTCTTTTTGAGAATACTGTCCTGCAACAATATTTTTTGTTTGCAATCCTTAAACAATTAAATGTAATAAAACTACACAAAAGGCATTTTTTTTCTTTATTTGAGCAGTGTTAGTTTAAACATAAACAGTGTTACTGCACATAAAAGTGCACATTTTATTCAGTAATTTGTCCTGTTTAACCGCTTCCCGACCGGCGAACGCCGATGTACGTCAGCAGAATGGCACGGCTGGGCAAATGGGCGTACAGGTACGTCCGTTTGAATTTCCCGCCGTATCATTGCGTGCGCGCCGGCGGCGTCGCCCGCTCACGCCGGCCGGGAGCTCTGTGAGTCGGGTCGTGGGTCCCGTGGACTCGATCACCGTGGGGATACCCGCAATCGTCTCACGGAGAGGACGAACGGGGAGATACTGATGTAAACAGCATCTCCCCGTTCTGCCTAGTGACAGTGTCACTCGATCTCTGCTCCCTGTCATCGGGAGCAGAGATCAGTGTACTGACACACACAGCCCAACCTCCCTACAGTTAGAAACACCTCCCTAGTACTGACTTAACCCCTCCCCGCCCCCTAGTGGTTAACTCCTTTACTGCCAGTGTAATTTACACAGGAATCAATGCATTTTTATAGCACTGATTGCTGTATAAATGACAATGGTCCCAAAAATGTGTCAAAAATGTCCGATGTGCCCGCCATAATGTCGCAGTCACAATGAAAATTGCTGATCACCGCCAAAACTAGTAAAAAAAAATTATTAATAAAAATGCCATAAAACTATCCCCTATTTTGTAAACGCTATAACTTTTGCGCAAACCAATAAACGCTTATTGCAATTTTTTTTTTACCAAAAATATGTAGAAGAATACGTATCGGCCTAAACTGAGGGAAAAAAATGTTTTTTTATATATTTTTGGGGGATATTTATTATAGCAAAAAGTAAAAAATAATGCGTTTTTTTCAAAATTGTTGCTCTTATTTTGTTTATAGCGCAAAAAATAAAAATCGCAGAGGTGATCAAATACCACCAAAAGAAAGCTCTATTTGTGGGAAAAAAAGGACGTCAGTTTTGTTTGAGAGCCACGTCGCACGACCGCGCAATTGTCAGTTAAAGCGACGCAGTTCTGAATCGCAAAAAGTGCTCTGTTCAGGAAGGGGGTAAATTCTTCCAGGGGTGAAGCGGTTAAAACAACACTAAAATTATGATTTGGGTACAAAGCATTGCAAAGTTATTTACAAATAAGAAAAATGTTTTTTTTTGTTAATTCTGTGCTTTTTTCAGTGTGATGTGTGTAAATATATGTAAAAGTTGTAAAAATATTTAATACACAAAGCAAACAAAGACAGAAAAAAAAGTTCAACTATTTGTTAATAAAATTTTAAAAAAAATCACCAGGAAAATGACAATTGAATGGAGAAGGAGAATACGGAGTTAATTAGTGCTGATTAGAGTAAACTAAGGGGTTAATAAGGGGTTCAACAGAGGGACATTTTTTTTTTTTTACTTCAGGTTGCTTTAACTCTCTTCAAACACAGAAAGTTACAAATTATACAATGTTTCAATGTAACTTTCTGAGCAACGTTGTTGATAAACATTGCCAGACTGCAATTTGTTTACAGCTCCTGCTCTCAGGACATTCTCTGTGTACTCAGCAATGCAGCTGTGATTAATCAGAGCTAAATTGCTGGGTACCGGGACAGGGGAGATCCTGGCAGCAGGGCAGAGGGACTGGGCGTACTAGACATTTTTTTGGGCATGAGAAGATTTGGAAAATGACTGCGCTAAACCAATCATGTGAAAATCTGCTGACACTAAAAGAAACAAAGTTCAAAAAGATATGTGAAAACACAGTGTAGCCCTAGAAAACATCAAACAAACAGCATACGGTAATGTTTAGAAAGCACGCAAAATATACTCAAAATAATAATGCTATATACAATGAAAAATGATGGAAAATGCAGTCCAGTGATTAAAAACTAATATAGACATAAATGCACCACTAAGGTGAAAAAATGGAAACCAATGTCCATAGATGTAAAGAACTCCAGATCCACTCTTGTAATGAAACTCCAGATCCACTCTTGTAATGAAACTCCAGATCCACTCTTGCACAAGCCTTCGGAAGGAACTGGACCTCAGCTGGAAATCAATCCAATCATGGGGGAAGGACGACAGGAAAACTCACACCGGAGAGGAGCTGGGGAGGGCGGGGACTACCCAGATGGGGCGCATGAATTCCGGGGACAGGGACCGCTGTGATACACACGCACTACGTCTGGCCTCTTCCCGCCCACTGAGACCTGAGATCAAAAATCTGAAATAAAAATAAAAATCTGAAATAATAACTAACTAATAATGACGAATAGAACGTAACAAATTAATAATAATAAATAACAATAATAATAATAATGAAAACGTTTTATTATTATTATTTATTATTAATTTGTTCCGTTCCATTTGTTTAGATGCGGCATTTGTTATTTTGGATAATTCAGAACTTCGGATAAATTCGTATTTGTTACTTTCACTAACAGCCAAATTTGAAAGGAAATTCCAATACAATAATTTAATAGTTAGTTATTATTAGTTAGTTAGTTAGTTATTATTTCAAATTTTCTGATTTTCTTGCTTATTTTCGGTTTTTCTAATTTTTTTAATTTATGAATTTTCAAATTTACTAGTTTTTGAATTTATGAATTGTGATCATATCGAATGACCCGACAAACTAAAACAAAACAAAAACGAATGAAACGAAAACTAACATATTTTTCGGCAGTGCACATAATAAACAGAGCTACACTATTGGCGTTTGTGGTGCCTCTTCCTCCCCACAAACGGCAATAGTGTAGCACTGTTTATTATGTGCACTGCCGAAAAATGTGTTAGTTTTTATTTCATTCTTTTTTTTTATTTTAGTTTTTCGGGTCATTCGTTTGTGGTGCCTCTTCCTCCCCATCCCTTTTGTATATTAATAAATACACATTCTTGTATTTTTTTCATTTTATTGACAAATTAAAATGGAAGAAAATTCATTCCAGGTTATTGTATTAATGCACTATGTTCAAGTTTAAATGAATAACAACAAGTGCATCTTATAATACATTTTCAACTTAAACTCCAAAAAAAAATGTGTTTTTATTATAAATAATGTGTTGTCATGTGAGACAAGAAATGATAGAAAAATCTTTCTAGTGGGTGTAATTCATTTAGAGCAATTCTCAAATTATACAACACATTGTGTGCAGTTTAAATTATTTTTTTAATATATTTACTTCTATTTTTAAAAATATATTTGCAAAACATGTAATTTTTTTTGTTGTTCATGTGTAAGATTTATTTTTGAATTGACTAAATATTTAACAAAAATTTAATTTGTATTTTTCAACTGAAAATAGCGCCATAATTAGGATTTAATTAAAATAATTCTGGAGAAGAAAACATTTTTTAAAAGGTCAATTGAATTGTTCCTAGAGAAAAATAAAACACATATATCCCACCCCCCTGTTGTCACCAGGAGCAAACCAACAATTTTGGTGGAGGTTCCCATAGAAAACATATAAAAATAATAGGCAGGTAAAATAGACGCAGAGTTATTGTGAGGTTAAGCAATGCATATTGAAAATGTGAAATGTGGCCCGGGCCTACAGGGGACACTGACCCTTGGTCATAAAAGGGTTAAGTACAACTGCAAGTTATTGTTAGCATCTGTTGCCTTATGAGGAATTTATGTGTAATCTCCATTAGCAACTGTAAATATTTGTATATATATATATTTTTAAATAAGTAACAAGGATTAGTGGTATGAATTTTTTTTTTTAATGGTTCTTCTATAGTTATATCTACACATCTATTGGAACAAGGTTTTCAGGTAGTGTGAGAAATTCATTGATAGATGTATATCTGGGTGACTGTTCAGTGAATGAATGTTCAGTGAATGTTTGGTGAATGTTGGGTGAATGTTAAATGTTGGGTGAATGTTGGGTGAAGGTTTATTGAATGTTAAATGTTGGGTGAATGTTGGGTGAATGTTCAGTGAATGTTTGGTGAATGTAACAAAGATACGTGACACGGGTAATTCAATCTTAGAATACCACTCTGACCATGGCTTCCAAAGGGCAGTCGTTACATTGCATTTACCTATGGAGGAAGCAAAGAGTATTTGGTAGGTGGCATGTGTTTGTATGATTTGGGTCACTTCACCTATTGTAGGGGGGTTACAGTCTTTCCAATGTCTCACCAGTGCTAGCCACGCTGTGAGCAGTATGTGAGTTATTACTACTCGAAGGTCCAGAGGCACTGTGTGAATTCCTAGTGATAATAAGGCTATTCCCAAAATAATAGGTATTGATAGTTTTACTATCTGTGTGATTTGATGAAAAATTGTGGACCAGAAGACTGATGGGGGAGGACATGACCACAATATGTGGTAAAGAGTTTCTGTGGCTCCGTAATTCCTCCAACAAGAGGGAGAGACAGGTGGTGAGAACTTGGAAATACAATGGGGAGTTAGATACCAGCGAATTGAAACTTTTGGAGATAATTCCCATAAGTTTACACTTTTGGTTACTGTGTACGTATTACTCAATGCTTTTTGCCATTTTTCTGGAGTATAGGTTTTACCAAGATCGCGTTCCCAGTCCTTGGAGGAGAAAGTTTTTTTTGTAAGTAAGGGCATTGTATATCAGTGAGGTACCCTTTGTATTGTTTGTGATTGCTCTATAATAGAGAGCAATGCGCCAAGGAAGAGCAATGTAAGTGGATGGGTTGCTCTTCAGAAAGTGAGAAATCTGAAGGTGTTTATAGTAAACTAGAGTGTGCACCAAATTACAAATGCAAGGATCTGAAGGTTTAGAGAGATGGACCTATCAAAAGATCTTCTGCAGTGAGGATACCTGTCAGAGAACGGTTCTTAGAAGGATTGGCACAACTGCAAATGCCCAGAAAAATCAAAGATTGGCTCACTGAAATTCACCAATGCATGCGAATGCCTTTTTTTCTTCTATTGACCTTGCTTCTGCCTGCTGATCTGTGCTTGACCCCTGGCTTGCTCCTCTGACTCCTACTGCCCGATTTCCAGTGAATGACCCCGGCTGACTCTTGACCCTGCTTCCTGCCTACTCCTAGCTGACCTTTCGTGCGTGACACCTGGCCTGGCTCCTGACTCTGCTCCTGGCTCTTCCTGCTGCCAAGTCTCACCTGGTACTACTGAGGGATTCCTGCCCAGTAGTGCATCCTGCTTATCAGCCGGCATCCAGTGGGCATCTCTTCATCACCTCAGCCTGTCTCATCTGGCAACTCCTGCTTCTCTGAGCAAAGCACTCCCTGTTACCACCTTCAGAGAAGCTCTGCACTTAGCCCCAAGGGAAGCCCTTCAGGCTCCGACCAGCGATGTGGCAATACCTCTAGATATCCATTGGCTAAGATTGAGGTCAGGGATAGCCAATGCCAGACTGGAGGTAGGGGAATAGATGTTTTCTGTGTGTCCATGAAAGACATATCTAGTATATTGTGCCATGCCACTATTGAAGCCAAAATGGTTGGAGATATAGATACAGTTTATGGCACCAAAAGACAAACTTTTTTCCCCCCAAAAAATGGGGGAAAATGTCCCCGCATCTTATGGCGCGAATACTGACCAAGCACCGCAGCCGCCATGTCAGAATACTGGCGGTTGGCTTATTTGTGGAGGAGAGAGGACAGGGTGTGAGGCGCATCCTGGCAGAGGCATACCAAGGGGGAGCAGGTGCCAAAACATGGGGGGTGTCAGTGGCATCGCTATAGGGGTGCGCTCGGCACCCATGTTGGGTGACACCCACCAGAGGTGACGCCATCCCAAAAGCGGTGAGAGCCCTGGCTGCTTTTTTTTCCAGCCGGAACACCCCCGTGCTATGGTCTTGTCCAGTCTCACTTCCTGCTCCCTCCACCGGCAGCTGCTGCTGCAAACTATATCCCCAGTCCTCCTTTCTAGCTGCTGCCCGGGTGCACTTGACTTTTGGCTGAGAGCCAGCCAGCCAGAGGGGGTTGTGCATTTTAATGGCAGTGTCCTCCACTGCCCGAGGTGAGCTGGTGATAAGGGCATGGGAGGTGTGGGCTGGCATGGTATCCACTGGGCATGGTATCCACTGCCAAGTCACCTGAGCTGTAATAGAAGAGGCTGAAGGGGTGTTTGTGTCTTCCCTGCCACCCTGAGGTGATCTGGGAAGGGGGGGTTACTGTGTCCACCACCACCACCCAGGTATAGTGTAGCTAAGCTGATTTGATAAGGGGGTGGTATTGCTGTGTATCCACCACCCACCTATAGTAGTAGTGTAAGAATTAAATATTTTAGTACACCATTTGGTTCAGAATATTTTTTTTCTTGTTTTCCTCCTCTAAAACCTAGGTGCTTCTTATGGTCAGGTGCGTCTTATGGAGCGAAAAATACGGTATGTCTTTATGTGTTATAAGATGGCTGTCTAATAAGTAGTTATACAAATCTTTCCTGGCACCTGGTATTTCTCCAATTCTACCCTTAAGTTACATTGAGTTGTAGGGAACCATGCTTTCAGCTGAGTTAAGATTGTGGCTGTATAGTAGTCCTTGACTGAGACATGGCCCACTTCTCCTGTTTTCCTAGATTTAGCCAGTTTGCTGAATGCACAGAGGGCTCTCTTGTCTTCCTTGCCACAGAAATGTATTTAGTAATGAATGGGTGGATAAAAAAGGAGTTAGGCACCGGGATAGGCAAAGTTCTAATGAAGTAAAGTAGCTGGGGTAACAATAACATTTTAAATGTGGCCAGGCGACATGACCATGAGAGTTCTACTTTCGCAAAGTTACGCATTTTGGATTGAAGTTTGGATATGAATAGCAGATATTTACCTGAAACCATGTTCCCGACCACAGGTGTTAGAGTCATGCCCAAGTAGTTAATTTCCATCTTTTTTCTAAACATATGGGAATTTGGACATAAGTTTCTCCTTCAAGGACAGGGGAACTGCGAGGTCTAAAATAAACAATTTGGTGTCATTCACTTTGTAATATGAAACTTGGTTTAACAATTGTAAGGCTGACTGTACTGAGCGTAATGCATTTTCCACATCTGTTCACATACAAATGATGTCTTTGGCAAATATACTGATGGTATGCATTGTGTGCTGCATTCGGAAGCCGGTGATTTTGGGGGTGGGTATGAATGTAAGTTGCTAACATATCCATTAATAAATTAAATATAAGTGGGGAAAGCGGGCTTCCTGTCAAGTGCCATTTGAGATGGAGAAGGGGATGGATAGTGCACCAGTGGTATACACCCATGCAGAAGGCTTGGTATAAAGAGCCATAATGGCCGAGTATATCGAACCTTGGAATCCAAAGGCATTCAAAACCTGAGACAGATAGCTCCAATGAATTCTGCCAAATTCCATCTCTGCATCCAAGGCTAGAAGTAGAGAAGGCGTTTTCTTTGTTTGGACTAGGTGAATTATATTTACCAAACGACAGATAGTATCTGCCACATGGCGACCCTTCGTGAATCCAGATTTGTCTGGAAGCGTAAGGAAAGGTAGGATATCTACTAAATGAAGAACAATTAATTTGGCATATAACTTTAAGTAATTATTTAGAAGTGAAATGGGTTGAAAATGGGGTACATCTGGCTCTTACAAGTCTATCCAGCCCAACTTGTGTGTGTGCTTATATGTTAATAGTACATTGTATACCCCTGTATGTTGCAGTCATTAAGGTACCCATCTAATAGTTTTTCAATCATTGATGCTCCCCACTGATACCACTGCTTGTGGAAGAGAATTCCACATCCTTACCACTCTCACAGTAAAGAACCCTCTATGCAGTTTAAAGTTAAACCGCTTCTCTTCTAATTTTAGTGAATGGCCGCTTCCTTTTTTTTAATTCCCTTTCAATGAAAAGTTTTTTTCCTTATGCTGGGGTCACCAGTATGGTATTTGTACATTGATATCATATCCCCTCTCAAGCATCTCCTCTGCAGAGAGAATAAGTTCAATGCTTGTAGTCTTTCCCCATAGCTGAGATCCTCCAGACCTTTTATTAGCTTTGTTGCCCTTCCTTGTACTCGCTCCATTTCCAGTACATCCTTCCTGAGGACTGGTGCCCAGAACTGGACAGCATACTTCAGGTGCGGCCGGACCAGAGCCTTGTAGAGCGGGAGAATTATCATTTTATCTCTGGAGTTGATCCCCTTTTTAATGCCAATATTCTGTTTGCTTTGATAGCAGCAGCTTGGCATTGCATGCCATTACTGAGCCTATCATCTACTAGGACCCCCAGGTCCTTTTCCATCCTAGATTCCCCCAGAGGTTCTCCCCCCAGTCTATAGATTGCATTCATATTTTTGCCACCCAAATGCATTATTTTACATTTTCTACATTAAACCTCATTTGCCATGTAGTTGCCCACCCCTTTGTATATATATTTTTAAATAAATAACTAAATATATAAAAGAATTAGTGGTATAAAATATTGTTTTTTTTAATGGTTCTTCTATAGTTATATGTACACATCTATTGGAACAAGGTTTTCAGGTAGTGGATCTGGGGGGCCCCCTTATTAAAGGGGGCTTCCAAATTCCGAAAAGCCTCCCGCCCGCAGACCCCCACAACCCCCAGGCAAGGGTTGTGGGGATGAGGCCCTTGTCCCCATCAACATGGGGACAAGGTGTTTTGGGGGGGACCCCAAAGCACCCTCCCCATGTTGAGGGCATGTGGCCTGGTACGGTTCAGGAGGGGAGCACTCTCTCCCCCCCCTCTTTTCCGGTGGTCTGCCAGGTTGCGTTCTCGGATAAGGGTCTGGTATAGATTTTGGAGGGGACCCCTACACAATTTTTTCTTTAAATTTGGCATGGAGTCCCCCTTAATACCCATACCAGACTCGAAGGACCTGGTATGGACTGGTGGGAGAAACCTACGCCCTTTTTATCTTTGATTTTAACTCTATATTGCCGGGAACCGGAAATTCATTACAGCTGCGAGCAATATTGGATGAAATGTTTTCCTTTAGAAATTTAATTTTGCTGCGGTACAGTAATAAACATGGGAAAGGTGCGCTATTTTACAGGCATACTATAGACACCCCCCAGGCACGATATTTAAAGGAATTTTTTAATTTTTATTGTTTCACTTTAAGCATCATTAAAATCACTGCTCCCGAAAAAAACGTCCATTTTTAAAACTTTTTTTTGCATTGATACATGTCCTCTGGGGCAGGACCCAGGTCCCCAGTCCCTATACACTTTTTATGGCAAAGAACTAGCATATAAGCCTTCAGTAAGAACTTTGGATTTTGCAGGTTCGGGCCCCATTGACTTCCACTATTCCCGCATATGTGATCTGACAGGCATTTTTGCCACAATAGCGCTGCTTTCCATTTGCATTAGCGCTCAGTTTATGAGAGTTGTAGTCTTAATTGGCCTCAACTGGACGCTATTTTCTGGGACTGCAGGATCATTTTTTGGCGCTATAGTAAATGACCCCCAGTGTCTTCCTAATAAAATTAAAGCTTCAGCTCTTTTTTTTATGTTTTTGCCAAGAAAGGGAAGGAGAAGGAGGTTAGGTGTCAGAAGGTTAATCAATTAAATTAAAGGTCCGCGTTTAGGAGGTTAAAGGGTATTAGTTCCCAATGGGACCTACTTAAGTCTAAGAAAGAAAAATGGGGATATGGCGCTACCCTATGATGACACAAATTAGATTTATAAATTGGGAAGAAACCAGTGGCTAGACAGGTAATGCACGACCTGATATGTATAGGCGCACTGTAAGGTGCAGTTAAATTAGTAGGTCGTGTGTAAGTGCATAAAAATAATAAAAAGTAACAAAAAAACAAAAACGCCTAAGTGCATCAAAGCTAAAACACAAAAACCACAACAAATAGTGCACCCTATTATATGTATATACACACTTGCGGTGCAGTTATACACTAAATTTTGTATAAGTGCATGACATAATATAAATAAGAACCGCTAAGTTGCATCAGAGCTAAAACACAAAAGACACTCTATCACAGCGGAACAATAAATCACATCAGACATGAAATCAACAGTATTAAGTGTATGATCAGTGTTCCTCTGGAATTATCGTCTTCGGCGACTTCTTGAAATTAGGCTGTTTGGAGCGACCTGTGTATGTCAGAGGAATGAAGTGACCACTGAAAAATAGGAGAATAATTAATATCTAACAACCACCATCCCCCGGTAGGGATTTCAGGATCCTCATTACTGTGACCTGGGAAAAAACATGGTGTTAGAACTTCCGTCTCCTGTACCTTTATTCAGTGCATTCCTCTGATTTATTTTAACATAGGCGCTTCAAAGGCTCTGTGGCCCTTGGTTGGCCACAGGATTTTGCCCCTTGAAGGAGGGTTATTCACGTTCCATACAGCAATGAAACCGTGTAACATATTCATAATTTGAACTACTTTGGTTTCTGTATTGCTTACAGGTTGATCAGAATTGGGTCGTGGGACCCGGTTTCTGTACTTTCTAGGGACTACTGGCTCAGTTTGATCAGACATATCCCCATCAGAACAACTGTCTTGATTCTGGGATAGTTGTCTGGGCCTTAGTTGCTCCCTATTTTTCAGGGGATTTTGGGTGTGTAGTTTGTACAGTATATAGTGTGGTAGATAGCGCAAGGATGAGTAAGGGACGGGACAGAACAGATAGGGAACAAGTAGAAACTGCGGAAAAATGTGTATCTGAAGCGTTTGGTTAATGTGAGGGCAAGTAAGGGGCGGAGGTTGTCCCACTCCAGCTCCTTCTGTTTCAGTAAATGGATCTGCAAATTTAGAGCATATGTCTTTCATAATTGTCCGATGTTTTAAAATGTTGCCAGCATGACCATGTTGTTCTATAGATTTATGGTATTTTATTTTATTTTATTTTTTTACTAGTAATGGCGGTGATCAGCGCTTTTTATCGGGACTGCGACATTGCGACAGACAAATCGGACACTTTTGACACTTTTTTGGGACTATTGACATTTATACAGCAATCAGTGCTATAAAACCACACTGATTACTGTGTAAATGTCACTGGCAGGGAAGGCGTTAACACTAGGGGGCGATCAAGGGGTTAAATGTTTTCCCTAGGTGTGTGTTCTTACTGTGAGGGGATAGGACTGACTAGAGGAGGAGCCAGATCGCTGTTCCTACTTAGTAGGAACGGACGATCTGTCTCTCCTCCCCTGTCATAGTACATAGTAGGTGAGGTTGAAAAAAGACACAAAAAAGACACAAGTCCATCAAGTCCAACCTATGTGTGTGATTATATGTCAGTATTACATTGTATATCCCTGTATGTTGCGGTCATTCAGGTGATTATCTAATAGTTTCTTGAAGCTATCGATGCTCCCCGCTGAGACCACCGCCTGTGGAAGGGAATTCCACATCCTTGCCGCTCTTACAGTAAAGAACCCTCTACGTAGTTTAAGGTTAAACCTCTTTTCTTCTAATTTTAATGAGTGGCCACGAGTCTTATTAAACTCTCTTCTGCGAAAAAGTTTTATTTCTATTGTGGGGTCACCAGTACGGTATTTGTACATTGAAATCATATCCCCTTTCAAGTGTCTCTTCTCCAGAGAGAATAAGTTCAGAGCTCACAACCTTTCCTCATAACTAAGATCCTCCAGACCCTTTATTAGCTTTGTTGTCCTTCTTTGTAGTCGCTCCATTTCCAGTACATCCTTCCTGAGGACTGGTGCCCAGAACTGGACAGCATACTCCAGATGCGGCCGGACCAGAGTCTTGTAGAGCGGGAGAATTATCGTTTTATCTCTGGAGTTGATCCCCTTTTTAATGCCAATATTCTGTTTGCTTTGTTAGCAGCAGCTTGGCATTGCTGAGCCTATCATCTACTAGGACCCCCAGGTCCTTTTCCATCCTAGATTCCCCCAGAGGTTCTCCCCCCAGTCTATAGATTGCATTCATATTTTTGCCACCCAAATGCATTATTTTACATTTTCTACATTAAACCTCATTTGCCATGTAGTTGCCCACCCCTTTGTATATATATTTTTAAATAAATAACTAAATATATAAAAGAATTAGTGGTATAAAATATTGTTTTTTTTAATGGTTCTTCTATAGTTATATGTACACATCTATTGGAACAAGGTTTTCTTTGTTAGCAGCAGCTTGGCATTGCATGCCATTGCTGAGTCTATCATCTACTAGGACCCTCAGGTCCTTTTCCATCCTAGATTCCCCCAGAGGTTTTCCCCCCAGTGTATAGATTGCATTCAGATTTTTGCCACCCAAATGCATTATTTTACATTTTTCTACATTGAACCTCATTTGCCATGTAGTTGCCCCTCCCCCATTCACTTGTTCAGATCTCTTTGCAAGATTTCCACATCCTGCGGAGAAGTTATTGCCCTGCTTAGCTTAGTATCGTCTGCAAATACAGAGATTGAACTGTTTATCCATCCTCCAGATCGTTTATGAACAAATTAAATAGGATTGGTCCCAGCACAGAACCCTGGGGAACCCCACTACTCACCCCTGACCATTCCCAGTACTCCCCATTTATCACCACCCTCTGAACTCGCCCTTGTAGCCAGTTTTCAATCCATGTTCTCACCCTATGGTCCACGGACCTTATTTTGTACAGTAAACGTTTATGGGGAACTGTGTCAAATGCTTTTGCAAAATCCAGATACACCACAGAACGGGGATTTGTGTGTTTGTGTGTTTGGCTCTCGTGCCCGCAATCGCAGGTGGCCGGCGGCGATCGCGCCCAAAGAAGCCACCGTGCGGGTACAGCGGTTCTCCCAGTGGTGCCATTCTGCTGCCGTATATCGGCGTGAGTCGGTCAGGAAGCAGTTTAGATAGCAACGTAATACATACATTGTTTTTTAAGGACAAATAAGGCTTTCTTTTTGAGAATACTGTCCTGCAACAATAATTTTTTTTTGCAATCCTTAAACAATTAAATGTAATAAAACTACACAAAAGGCATTTTTTTCTTTATTTGAGCAGTGTTAGTTTAAACATAAACAGTGTTACTGCACATAAAAGTGCACATTTTATTCAGTAATTTGTCCTGTTTAAAACAACACCAAAGTTATGATTTGGGTACAAAGCATTGCAAAGTTATTTAAAAATAAGTAAAATGTTTTTTTTTTTGTTAATTCTGCGCTTTTTTCAGTGTGATGCGTGTAAATATATGTAAAAGTTGTAAAAATATTTAATACACAAAGCAAACAAAGACAGAAAAAAAAAGTTCAACTATTTGTTAATAAAATAGAAAAAAATCAACAGGACAATGACAATTAAATGGAGAAGGAGAATACGGAGTTAATCAGTGCTGATTAGAGTAAACTAAGGGGTTAATAAGGGGTTCAACAGAGGGACATTTTTTTTTTTTTACTCCAGGTTGCTTTAACTCTCTTCAAACACAGAAAGTTACAAATGATACAATGTTTCAATGTAACTTTCTGAGCAACGTTGTTGATAAACATTGCCAAAATTCTTTTTTTTTTTTTACAGCTCCTGTTCTCGGGACCTTTTCTGTGTACTCAGCAATGCAGCAGGGCAGAGGGACTGGGCGTACTAGACATTTTTTTGGGCATGAGAAGATTTGGAAAATGACTGCGCTAAACCAATCATGTGAAAATCTGCTGACACTAAAACAAACAAAGTGCAAAAAGATATGTGAAAACACAGTGTAGCCCTAGAAAACATCAAACAAACAGCATACTGTAATGTTTAGAAAGCACGCAAAAAATACTCAAAATAATAATGGTATATACAATGAAAAGTGATGGAAAATGCAGTCCAGTGATTAAAAACTAATATAGACATAAATGCACCACTAAGGTGAAAAAATGGAAACCAATGTCCATAGATGTAAAGAACTCCAGATCCACTCTGATTACTGTGTAAATGTGACTGGCAGTGAAGGGGTTAACCCGCGGTTAGACTCACGGATGAATCTCAATGGTGAATCTTCAGTAAATGTGAATGTTGGGTGAATGTGAATGTTGGGTGAATGTTTGGTGAGAATGTTCTGTAAATGGTGAATGTTCGGTGAATGTTTGTGTTAATGTTCGGTGAATGTGAATGTTGGGTGAATGTTTGGTGAAAATGTTTGGTAAATGGTGAATGTTCCGTGAATGTTTGGGTGAATGTTCGGTGAATGTGAATGTTGAGTGGATGTTCGGTGAATGTGAATGTTGAGTGAATGTTCAGTGAGTGTGAATGTTGGGTGAATTTTCGGTGAATGTTGAGTGAATGTTCAGTGAATGTGAATGTTCGATTAAAAATGCACTGATTACTGTGTAAATGTGACTGGCAGTGAAGGGGTTAAACCGCGGTTATACTCACGGATGAATCTCAATGGTGAATCTTCAGTAAGTGTGAATGTCTGGTGAATGTGAATGTTGGGTGAATGTTTGGTGAGAATGTTCGGTAAATGGTGAATGGCGGTGATTGGAACAAAATTTTGTTACAACACGAACAGAGGTGGATATTCAAATGGAATGCCACCTCGTTCCCGGGACTAAACAAGGCCACCTCGTTCGCCCCATTTTTAAAAGGTTTTGTTTCTGGAAAAACGCATTAAAGCCTTTCTGGCTTTCCTCTAATAATAAAGAACTTCTTGGTCATTGTGCCCCCCCCTTCCCCCCCCCTTTTTTGGATGTTTTGGTTTTGCTTTATCTGATTCTATTTTGTGTATATTTATTGGATATTTTCCTTTTTCCCCCTTTCTTATATTCCCTTTATTATTTTTTTTTATTATTTTTTGATAGTAATTGTAGATTTACCAAGATATGCGATTGTTTTTCCTTGCATGCACTGATGTCTCATGTGTACGTACATTAAAACCAAATGAATATATTAGCCTGGGAGAACATACCCACGCATGTTATTGTTCACCAGTTTTTATATATTCATCCTTGTATGCTCCAAGTAAATGTACTCATGTATAATTTTTTACAAATCTTTACAATTATTTTCCCTTCTTTTATACATATATTTTCAGACTTGTCGACTTGGTTTGGATATCTATCCACTGAGCCTGACACAACTTGCGGCCAATCCCGGGCTAGGTCACAAATTAGTCTGATCACATAGGGCGATATGGTGCAGCCTCATATTTGCTTTTACACTTTTTGAGGTTATTTTGTCACTTTTATGTCTGGCTTTATTGTGGGCACTCTCTTCTCTGTTTCAGTCACATTTCTTGTTCTTTTGCACGTTTGGTTTTTGCTTTTCAGTATGTGCAGGTTAGTGTATACCGCACGCACCTTTTATTACCCTCACAGCTTTGAGTATTCACGATCACCCATACACTTTGTTTTTTTCCATCCAACTTTAAATCACCTCACTTAAATGAGCTGGTGTATACCATTTGGACTTTTCATTTCATTTTAATTTTTTAACTACTTGGTTATTTCTCTTATCCACTTGTTACTCCCTTTCACTTATGCATGCATTCAACACTTTGAGGCTACATTCTGCATATGTAGTATGCAAGTAGATGGGTGTCTCTTACCTGACTACCTAATTGAAGAAATATTTTTTGATACAGTCTTTCCGATATACATTATGGGTGTGTTTCTTAGTATATTTCCGGGTTCTCGCTGCAGGTGTGGCTTGCTCCCCAACCGATCATCTGGCCTGATGGGGGGGGCGACCTTTAGTGTGACTTCTCGTAAGCCACATCGTTGGATTCTTTGTAAACACTCTCTACTGGAGCTCATTTTTAACCTTTGTGTTATGCGATTCTTTTGTACAATAAAATACAATAATTTTTATATAACATTGATTTAATAATTGCATTTTGCTGCCTAAAAACCCCACCCTGTGGAAAACTTTTTTATTTTTCCACATTAAACCTCATTTGCCATGTAGTTGCCCACCCCATTCATTTGTTCAGATCTTCTTGCAAGGTTTCCACATCCTGCAGAGAAGTTATTGCCCTGCTTAGCTTAGTATCGTCTGCAAATACAGAGATTGGACTGTTTCTCCCATCCTCCAGGATGAACAAATTAAATAGGATTGGTCCCAGCACAGAACCCTGGGGGACCCCACTACCCACCCCTGACCATTCCAAGTACTCCCCATTTATGTAGAAAAAATGATCCAGTTGTTGCTCTTAAAATGTCTTCATTTTATTGAGTAGCCACAGTGAACAAACGCAGATTAAGTCAGTTGATGCGCTTCAGCCTATAAGGCCTTAGTCATAACCATTTATCACCACCCTCTGACCTCGCCCTTGTAGCCAGTTTTCAATCCATGTACTCACCCTGTGGTATTTTTTAAAGGTACAGTGTAAAAAAAAAAGTAAAATAAATAAGAAAAAAAATAAAAATAAAATTTAAATTGTCCCGTCTCTCCGTGCTCGCACGCAGAAGCGAACCTATACATAAGTCGCATCTACATATGTAAAAGGTGTTCAAACCACACATGTGAGGTATCACCACGATCTTTAGAGTGCAAGAAATAATTCTAGATAAAAAAACTCCTCTGTAACTCAAAGCAGGTAACCTATAGACATTTTTAAACTTCGCCTATGGAGATTTTCAAGTGTCTAATTTTGTCGCCATTCCACGAGCGGGTGCAATTTTGAAGCGTGACATATTAGGTATCAATTTACTCGGCATACCATTATCTTTCACAATAGAAAAAAAATGGGCTAACTTTACTGTGTTCTTATTTTTTAATTCAAAAAATGTATTTTATACCCCAAAATTTCAATTGGAAGACCGCTTCGCAAATACGGTGTGACATAGAGGGGTTGATTTACTAAAGGCAAAAAAATGTGCACTTTGCAGAGTGCAGTTGCCCTGTGCAAGTGCAATTGCTCCAGAGCTTAGTAAATAAGGTAAGGCTTCACTTTGCAAAGAGTATCCAATCCCATGCAAAGAAAATTTAAAAAAAAATGCATTTTTGCTTGCACATGATTGGATGATAGAAGTCAGCAGAGCTTCTGCTCATTTACCAAGCTCTGGAGCAACTGCTCTTGAAGAGGGCGACTGCACTTTGCAAAGTGCACAGTCTTTTTCCCTTTAGTAAATCAACCCCTGAGTATTGCATTGACCGCTACTTTATTCTCTAGGGTGTCTGCTAAAAATGTATATAATGTTTTGGGGTTCTAAGTCATTTTCTAGCAAAAAAAATATTTTAACTTGTAAACGTCAAGTGTAAAAATTAAGCTTGGTCCTTAAGTGGCCTATGATTTTTTTTCCATTTTGCTTGAATTGAACACATTGCTGGAGGTGTAAAAAATGTAAGAACTATAAAAGAGGAAGGATGTCATGATGTGAAATGTGCCGGTGAAGAGTTGTATGAAACTGTATGCCATTTAAAACCTATATATGTCCATAGAAAACAAGTAAAAAATGTTTAGAATGTAAAATAGTCACAGAGTTATTATGAAGTTAAGCGATGTATATTGAATTCTCTAAATGTGGCCTGGGCATCCAGGTTGCACTGATCCTTGGCCATAAAAGGGTTAGGTACAACTACAAGTGACTGACATTTTTACATTTTATGAAAAGCATTACTAAAAATTCTAACCAAATAGAAATACAAAAGTGTCAATGGTCACATATTTGTTTTTAGAATGAAGTCTGGATTAACCTTAAGTGATAAAAAAACTTTATAAGTGCCTCCATAAGGTCCTTGTTCCTCAGGCTGTAGATCAGAGGATTCAGCAAGGGGTTAATGAGGGCAGATGTGAATGAAAACAGTTTGTTTAAATTGACCATATTGCTGGAGGAGGGAACAAAGTAAATAAAAATGATGGAGCCAAAAAAGATGAAGACCACGGTGAGGTGTGATGTGCAGGTGGAGAATGCTTTCATCTTTCCAGTCTTGCTACGGATTCTAAGGATGGTCCTGAAAATAAAGACATAGGGAATAAAGGTCAAAAGAAAGGCTCCCAATCCAAGACCACCGCCTGCTACAAATACGACTATTATGTTTATGAAGGGGTCAGTACATGTAATTTGAAATAAGTGTGGAAGATCACAAAAGAAGCTGTGGATGGAAGCTGCTCTGCAGAAGGACAACCTGAGCAAAAATAAAATATAAACCAAAGAGAGAGACCATCCTCCAACCCAGGACAGAGAGGCCATACGAGTACAGACCCTCCAAGACATCATTAGTTTGTAATGTAGAGGGTGGCAGATGGCAATGTAGCGGTCGTAGGACATGACTGAGAGCAAGAAAATTTCTGAGCAAGCAAAGCAGAGGTAGAAAAAGGTTTGGGCTATACAGGCAGGAATGGATATTGATCGGCTTTTTGTGACCAAATCAAAGAGCATCCTTGGTGCCGTCACTGATGAATAGCACATGTCCAGAAATGCCAAGTTGGCAAGAAAAAAATACATTGGGTTGTGCAGAAGGTAGTCAGTGAGGACCAATAAAAAAATAAGAACGTTTGTGATAAGAGTCATCAGATAGATGAGAAGGAAGAGCACAAAAAGTACATTCATGGTCTGTGGATTGTCTGATAGACCTACAAGAGTAAAATACGTAATCTCTGTCACATTCTTCATATTATTATTTTTTTGTCTGTATAAATGTATTTTAATTAAACAGGAATACAATTATCTTTCTGGGGAATTATTCAAAAGAAAACAGATACGGTCTTCATACACATTATACATGAAGACATTTGTATCAGCTAGAGTTTCATTCTTATATAAGATGTTGGCAGTCCTGGGGGGCCGTCTGCTGTATTGCAGGAACACAAAGCTGAAAGTCTCATTAAAGGTCTCCTATGATATAATTTATAACACCTTTGTGACTTGAGAGTCCTTTCAATATAATTTGGTACAATTATAAACATTTGAATTGTAAATAAAATCCACTGAAATTGTTTTGATCTTTTTTTCACACTTTTTTAAGTTCAATATTTCTTTATTAAGTATTTTTAATCATATACAAAACTTTGTACCTAAAGAGGCCAATAAAGACAAATGAGGTATTGTCAAATACATGAGACTGAACTGAACAAAAGAGTAAAACAAAGAAAACAAAGAAACAGAAACAGAGAGTGCAGTCAAGATCCTTATGTCATACAAGGCAATATTGGTTTAGCCGTATGTAAGTTAATTATACTAACAGACAATAAAAGTCTTAGAATACCACTCTGACCATGGCTTCTAATGGATATGACACCTCTAATTAGCGAACTCTGTAGGTAGAATATAGTTTTTTCCTGTTTTTAGAGGTCATTTTTTGTTCCCTTTATTTATCTGCGTTATTCTTTTTTAATTTATTTGTATTTATTTATTTTCCATTTGTTCATTCTTTCATTTTCCATTTCTTTTTGATTTATTAATTTTTGTGTCCTATCAACACTATTTTTTTGGGTGGTTTATTTTTGTTATTTATTTCTCCTAGTTTACTCATAATTTTTTTTTCTATTTCTATTTCTATTTTAAATATATTTTTCACACTATGTGGATTTATAATTTTTGGTATTTACATGTATTTATACTGTATATCTATGCTACATGAGATGCCACTATTCAATCAAATTGTCTGTGTATGCCACTTTATATCATGAGTGCCACCCGGCATTCTTTTAGATTTTTTTGGATATATTCTAGATGGTTGCCAGTGACCCCGGTTTCAATTGATACAAATCACAGTGTGACATAAGGCTGCATGTCATTACAGTGGTGGTTTAAATCAATCATGGCCGCCAGTGTTTGTTTCTCTCTGTTGCCAGGCAACCGCACATTATAAAGACCGTGAGGTGTAGTAAGATGGCGCCGCTCCTGATTATGTCACTCTGACGAAACGAATTAAAAAGCAAAACATATGTTTTGCTTTTTAATTAGTGTCCTTTAAATTTTCTTTTTATTGAGTGTTTTATACTCTTTAACACACATTGTTTTCACCTGCACTGTGTTTATTACCTATATATTTTTATGTATACTTTACAAACACTTTTACACCAAAGGAGTCTTTACTCTCTCCTAAACACTTTCTCTACCTGTTTCAGCAACAGGAGTCCCACCACCCATTAGCGCCACACTTCTTCACTCCAACTTTCACTTGCAACGGTCATATTGCTGTGTTGGCTGCTTCACTTCTGTCCAAGAGTTGGCGCAACTTTTACACCTTTTCTTTACACTCTGACGAAACGCATAGAGTGGAGTTTGTACAGCCATCATGTCACTTCTGGTGTTGTAGAGTCTGGTCCGTAAAATTCAGGGAGTCCCAGACATATTGTTGATTACATTGATTACATTGCCTTGACTCTCCAGTATTATTGTAATTGTGGTTTTTAGTATTTTAATAAACATTTATGAAACTGAACAAAACAATAAAACAAATAAATAAAGAAACAGAAACAGAGAGTGCAGTCAAGTTTCTTATGTCATACAAGACAATATTGGTTAAGCCATATGTAAGTTAATTATACTAACTGGTTATCAGAGAAATGCCAGAAACCTCAATTATCAGGCTCAGGGGTAAAGCACGCTTATCCGCAAGGGGAGCCGTTCTCAGCATCTTGGCCTCAGAAAGGTACGTGACACGGGTAATTCAATCTTAGAATACCACTCTGACCATGGCTTCCAAAGGGCATTCGTTACATTGCATTTACCTATGGAGGAAGCAAAGGAGGAAGCGTGTGTTTGTATGATTTGGGTCACTTCACCTATTGTAGGGGGGTTACAGTCTTTCCAATGTCACACCAGTGCTAGGCACGCTGTGAGCAGTATGTGAGTTATTACTACTCGAAGGTCCAGAGGCACTGTGTGAATTCCTAGTGATAATAAGGCTATTCCCAATATAAAAGGTATTGGTAGTTTTACTATCTGTGTGATTTGATGAAAAAGTGCGGACCAGAAGACTGATAGGGGAGGACATGACCACAATATGTGGTAAAGAGTTTCTGTGGCTCCGTAATTCCTCCAGCAAGAGGGAGAGACAAATGGTGAGAACTTGGAAATACAATGGGGAGTTAGATACCAGCGAATTAAAACTTTTAGAGATAATTCCCATAAGTTTACACTTTTGGTTACTGTGTACGTAGTACTCAATGCTTTTTGCCATTTTTCCGGAGTATAGGTTTTACCAAGATCGCGTTCCCAGTCCTTGGAGGAGAAAGGTCTTTTTGTAAGTAAGGGCATTGTAAATCAGTGAAGTCCCTTTTATTGTTTGTGATTGCTCTATAATAGATGCGCCAAGGAAGAGCAATGGAAGTGGATGGGTTGCTCTTCAGAAAGTGAGAAATCTGAAGGTGTTTATGGTAAACTAGAGTGTGCACCAAATTACAAATGCAAGGATCTGAAGGTTTAGAGAGATGGACCTATCAAAAGATCTTCTGCAGTGAGGATACCTGTCAGAGAACGGTTCTTAGAAGGATTGGCACACCTGCAAATGCCCAGAAAAATCAAAGATTGGCTCATTGAAATTAGCCAATGGCACATAGAAATTCACCAATGCATGCGAATGCACATGTGCTCACCGGCACAAACAGCCACAAGAATCTGGTGTGCAGTGGACTATATAAAGCCAGCAGTATGAGTTATTAGTTGCTGGATGATCTTCCTGCTCCCCCGTGTGCTCCAGTGTTCCTGTTCTTGTTATTAATCAATTTCCTGTTTCTGACCTGGCTTGCCTTTGACTTTTCTTGTCTACATCCCCAGCTTTGACCATTTTTTTTCTTCTATTGACCTTGCTTCTGCCTGCTGATCTGTGCTTGACCCCTGGCTTGCTCCTCTGACTCCTACTGCCTGATTTCCAGTGAATGACCCCGGCTGACTCCTGACCCTGCTTCCTGCCTACTCCTGGCTGACCTTTCATGCGTGACTCTTGGCCTGGCTCCTGACTCTGCTCCTGGCTCTTCCTGCTGCCAAGTCTCACCTGGTACTACTGAGGGATTCCTGCCCAGTAGTGCATCCTGCTTATCAGCCGGCAGAGGCGTACCAAGGGGGAGCAGGTGCCAAAACATGGGGGGTGTCAGTGGCGTTGCTATAGGGGTGCGCTCTGCACCCAGGTTGGGTGACACCCACCAGAGGTGACACCATCCAAAAAGTGGTGAGAGCCCTGGCTGTTTTTTTTTTTCAGCCAGAACACCCCCAGTGCTATGGTCCTGCTCCCTCAACCGGCAGCTGCTGCTGCAAACTATATCCCCAGTCCTCCTTTCTAGCTGCTGCCCGGGTGCATCTGAAGCAGACAGCCAGAGGGGGTTGTGCATTTTAATGGCAGTGTCCTCCACTGCCCGAGGTGAGCTGGTGATAAGGGCGTGGGAGGTGTGGGCTGGCATGGTATCCACTGCCCAGTCACCTGAGCTGTAATAGAAGAGGCTGAAGGGGTGTTTGTGTCTTCCCTGCCACCATGAGCTGATCTGGGAAGGAGGGGTTGCTGTGTCCACCACCACCACCCAGGTTTAGTGTAGTTAAGCTGATTTGATAGGGGGGTGATATTGCTGTGTGTCCACCACCCACCTATAGTAGTAGTGTACTATTAAATATTTTAGTACACCATTTGGTTCAGAATATGTTTTTTTCTTGTTTTCCTCCTCTAAAACCTAGGTGCGTCTTATGGTCAGGTGTGTCTTATGGAGCAAAAAAATACGGTATATCTTTATGTGTTATAAGACGGCTGGCTAATAAGTAGTTATACAAATCTTTCCTGGCACCTGGTGTTTCTCCAATTATACCCATTGAGTTGTTGGGAACCATGCTTTCAGCTGAGTTAAGATTGTGGCTGTATAGTAGTCCTTGACTGAGACATGGCCCACTTCTCCTGTTTTCCTAGATTTAGCCAGTTTGCTGAATGCACAGAGGGCTCTCTTGTCTTCCTTGCCACAGAAATTATTTAGTAAGTATTTTAGGAATGGGTGGATAAAAAAGGAGTTAGGCACCGGGATAGGCAAAGCTCTAATGAAGTAAAGTAGCTGGGGTAACAATAACATTTTAAATGTGGTCAGGCGACATGACTATGAGAGTTCTACTTTCGCAAAGTTACGCATTTTGGATTGAAGTTTGGATATGAATAGCAGATAATTACCTGAAACCATGTTCCCGACCACAGGTGTTAGAGTAATGCCCAAGTAGTTATTTTCCATTTTTTTTCTAAACATATGGGAATTTGGACATAAATTTCTCCTTCAAGGACAGGGGAACTGAGAGGTCTAAAATGTACAATTTGGTGTCATTCACTTTATAATATGTAACTTGGTTAAACAATTGTAAGGCTGACTGTACTGAGCGTAATGCATTTTCCACATCTGTTCACATACAAATTATGTCGTTGGCAAATATACTGATGGTATGCATTGTGTGCCGCATTCGGAAGCCAGTGATTTGGGGGTGGGTATGAATGTAAGTTGCTAACATATCCATTAATAAATTAAATATAGGTGGGGAAAGCGGGCATTCCTGTCAAGTGCCATTTGAGATGGAGAAGGGGTGGATAGTGCACCAGCGGTATACACCCGTGCAGAAGGCTTGGTATAAAGAGCCATAATGGCCGAGTATATCAAACCTTGGAATCCAAAGGCATTCAAAACCTGAGACAGATAGCTCCAATGAATTCTGCCAAATTCCATCTCTGCATCCAAGGCTAGAAGTAGAGAAGGCATTTTCTTTGTTTGGGCTAGGTGAGTTATATTTACCAAACGACGGATAGCATCTGCCGCGTGGCGACCCTTCGTGAATCCAGATTTGTCTGGAAGCATAAGGAAAGGTAGGATATCTACTAAATGAAGAACAATTAATTTAGCATATAACTTTAAGTAATTATTTAGAAGTGAAATGGGTTGAAAATGGGGTACATCTGGCTCTTACTTATAGTTACATACATAGTTGGTGAGGTTGAAAAATGACACAAGTCCATCCAGCCCAACCTGTGTGTGTGCTTATATGTTAATAGTACATTGTATACCCCTGTATGTTGCGGGCGTTAAGGTACCCATCTAATAGTTTTTAATTATTGATGCTCCCCACTGATACCACTGCTTGTGGAAGAGAATTCCACATCCTTACCGCTCTCACAGTAAAGAACCCTCTCTTCTAATTTTAGTGAATGGCCGCTTCTTTTTTTTAAAATTCCCTTTCAATGAAAAGTTTTTTCCTTATGCTGTGGTCACCAGTACTGTATTTGTACATTGATATCATATCCCCTCTCAAGTATCTCCTCTCCAGAGAGAATAAGTTCAATTCTTGTAGTCTTTCCCCATAGGTGAGATCCTGCAGACCTTTTATTAGCTTTGTTGCCCTTCTTTGTACTCGCTCCATTTCCAGTACATCCTTCCTGAGGACTGGTGCCCAGAACTGGACAGCATATTCTAGGTGTGGCCGGACTAGAGTCTTGTAGAGCCGGAGAATTATCGTTTTATCTCTGGAGTGAATCCCCTTTTTAAGGCATGCCAATATTCTGTTTGCTTTGTTGGCAGCAGCTTGGCATTGCATGTTTGTTATTTACAATAGAAAAAAATGAGCCGGTAGTGCGCATGCGCGGAGTCTCCAAAATGGCTGCTTAAGCCGGAGCTCTGTCACACCCAGCCCCAACGGCGCTCACAGCACAAAGAGGACCGGACTCTACTGAGCCAAAGCAGGGCGATCCAGACCCCTGATCACCCGGGGAATACTAACGCACGTCTGGGACTCAGGTCCGCAGAGACCTCGGGCCACAATTCGATCGGGCGCCGCCGCCTGGGTGCCCAGCAGAATGCCTCAGGACTGGAGAGCCACGCTGAGCAGAGGCAAGTGATAGCCCCGGCATCGCTGACTTTCACCCCAATGAACCAAAGTACCCTCCTCGAGCAGATGACACCCTCCCCAGCTTCTACTGAATCACTCCTTAGGGGCCTACCCTGGCGCCACAACACGGGGGCCCCTTCCCTGATCACCTTCCCCCAGAAGCAGGCTTCCACCCTGATGACCTTCTATTAAAAATGTCAGCCTTACTGGAGAGAGGCCTGTCTTCCATGGCTGTGAAGATAACTGGGGACATAAAGGCAGACTTCCAGAGTCTGGGCACCAGGATGGAAGCGATAGAGCTGAAACTTGACATGACAGTAGTTGCCACTAATCAGAACTCGGATCACATTCAGACACTTCAAGATAGGCTTGACTCGGCCCTGTTCAGAATCGATGAACTAGAAAACAGATCCCGAAGATACAACTATGTAACTATGTAACTCAGGAAATAATTAAATCTCTGATCCCAAACATTCCGCAACATCGTCTGGAACTAGACAGAGTTCACAGGGCTCTGGGCCCCCCCCTAGAAAAGATGGCTCACCCAGGGACGTCATTGCTAAGCCACACTTCTACAAGGTTGTAATGGAAATTTGTACGTTCTGTATATAATTGTATTGTATTTTGTATGTATTGCACACTGCCCTCACTGTGCACACAGCACTAATAATGTTTTCAGTAAATGTTTACATTCTTTCGAGTCCTGATTAGAAGTAGCCTGCCTATGTAACGCCCCTTGTTACCATAAACGTACAATTGTAATATTAATGTGATACCTACGTAATCATGTGCATAAAAACCTTCAATTGCGTCATAATAAAGCAGAACAGTTTATTGGAAAGATGCTGAGCATATCTTTTGTGTCTGTTCCCTACTGCAGTAGTTATTATTAATTTGGAACCACTAATCAATATGAGGATAGGAGTTGCCTATCATCAATTTAACCAAGTCAGCATGGCGAGCTTTGCCTTAGGAGGGGATTCCAGGTGACCCTGAGTATCCAAAACGAGGAGCTTGAGACGATCCGGGAATTTCTGATAATCAGCCGGCTGAGGTAAGCCTTTTGCTTACATTTGAGTTATCAGACTTCCTTGATCGGTAAGGCATTTTTGGTACAAAGGGTACCTATTTTACTCCCCTTAATCGAACTGTATTGATTGGTGGTTATATGTTATGTTATCCCTGTCTATTGTCCATTGGAGTGTTATAGATAAGAAAGGGAAGAATAGTGCTGTTCACAGGTATATGTAGTAAATCTGCTAGATAAAGTAGTTTAGAGGCAAGAGGGTATAGGCACACGTAGAGAAGAGAGAGAAGACTGGCCAGTCATTATGGGCATTGAATTAAGTAAGGGAATGAAGGGTAAGAGACCCTCAAAAATGCCCAGCACAAGAGGAGCGCTATATATGAACCAAAGGTTCGGTTCCGCCTATACTGAGCCCCTAGATTAATTGTTAGAGTGGACATGGATCCACAATGGGTAACTGGGTTACCAAAGTCCACAGGGACTAAGAATCATGCAGAATAAACAGCTAGAGAAACAGCTATCTATATGAGCAGGATGGATCAAGGGTGACATTAACACTAGACAGAAAGGGACATTTTCATGTTAAGTTGTGGGATGAAGTTGGGGTCAGGCACTACAACTATTAGAGTCAGAAACAGAGAAATGAGAGTTAAAACAGAATACTTTATATGTTGTCAGAGAGGGAAGATGGGATGAGTACTCTGGCTGCCCGTCTGATCATAGAAGCTAGATATAAAAGATATCTGAACAAAATAAGGAATGCAGAATTTAGGCAGGGAAATAGTAAAGTGTTAAAAGAAAGTGAGAGAATGATATGCATGTGTTGTGTACAAATGGGAAAAATGTAAGCGATTTTAGAGAGATATTGGTGTATGTGTGTGCGAATGCTGGGACCTTTAGTTCTATTGCTTGTGTGTGTCATGTACGCAGATGTGACCCCCTCCTTTGTGCTCTCCTGAAAGAAATGTGACTGGGATGAGAGGTCAGTGATAAGCTGGAAGGACACCATGCCAATTCCAGTTTTTTAGACAAAACATTTATAACAAAATGTGCCGGGTTAACGAATCTAATGGTAAACAATGTGATCACAATTATTTTGAATCTGTTTTCCAAACATGGTAAAATGAAGGTTACATTTAACCGTGTATTACACAAATTGAATGTCCTTTGATAGTGGAAACAGTGCATTTAAAAAAGGGAAATTAAGTAATAATTAGTATTCATTTCTAATATGAGTTTAACAGTGATATAGATACATTGAAACTGGTTTAGACAACCTTTGGTTGGAAATGAAATCCAGGTTATTGGGGAAATTTGTAAAAATGGGATTAGTTTAGATTAAGATAACAATTTTTGTAATTTTACATTTATTCAATAAGCTCTTATTTAGAGAAAAAAAAAAAAGATTAAGATGAGGTTGTTATTTGGAATAAAGCTGCCATAATATTTAACAAAGCCAAGATGGATGGGATACATAAGAAGTTTTTCTACAAAAATGAAATTTCAAGGTTCTTGATAATAACTTGATGTGTGGTCCATGATGTGAGAGTAATAATAAATACAATTTAAATATAACAGACCCATCACATCAAGTCCACACACCCTGTTAGGATAGATGCCACCTGCAGCCAGTTGTTTTTTAGTTTTTGATGCTTTGTGGTCCATCACACAGATTGTTGATCCTTTTGATTTTATTTTTTTTTATTTTTGAAATCCAAAGCAGAATGTGTGGATTTGTGAAATGATGTGCCCCTTTTTCTTGTAAGTACAGTGGTATAAGCAGAAGAATATTTTGGATTTATGGACATCTCTCCATGACCGCAGGGTATTGTTATCGTTTATTATAATATTGCCAGGAAAAAGTTGTCTTTTGAAACATGAAACTGGAGTTCTTACACAAACAGCGTGATAGAAAATAAGCCATTGTAATATATTTATGCAAGCTGGACCCAGTAATGAAGGGTTCATCCAGATATATCAGAGCTGTAGCTTTATGCAAAGGTGCTATTAGACAAAGTTAGATATTGTTTTGTTCAAACATTTAATTTTGAATGGTCCGACATTCTGTGCAGCAAATATACAGCTAACTAAATGTTTGTCTAATGAAAGGTTTAAAATATGAGTTTGTTTATGTACAAATCTAACAATGAAAAATGCGTACATTTGAATCCAGCCACCTTATTGCCTCTATTGGAGGAGGCTGGAGACAAAGGAAGACACGTGTGTTAAATTGATGACGTAGGAATCAGCTGCTGTGAGCCCAGTGCAGGACACACTCCCTGAAGACCCAGATATTTAATTTTTTGTAGATTTGAGTATGCAGTTTATCACCCAGAAGGATACTCTGTATTCAAAGTCATTGGATCTTTTTTCCCCAGCTCAAGAAGCAGAGCTCCATGTTTTAGCAAAACCTGTGAACTATAAAAAGAGTGTATATTTATATAGATAGTCGAGATATCGAGAGCTTTTGGTTCCATTTGAAGGGCCAGAAGTTTGTTTTTACTTCTGCAGGTAAACCAATAAAACATGCCAAGTTAATTTGATTGGCTGTTTTCAGCCTTCCAGGTTCTTGCTGAGGTAGCCATATTTACTTTCACACATGGAAGCAGACCAGGCGACTAAGGATGCTGCATTTACAGCCCTGGACACTTGATGGGTCTGTGCAACTCACAGATTCCACCCTAGTTCTGGCCCAGTATAGCTGGGATTAATGATTCAACATTAAGGACCCCAGAACGAGAAGAACAAGTGGTCCACAGGGGGCAACTTCTTATGAAACAGGACTTTGGAAAAGGTAATCATTTATGTCTGCCAGCCACTCTTTTCCCTCCAGCTTTTGACACATGGACCGTGTCATCAGTCACAAGCAGTTATGGCTGCCTTAGTAAATGAGCATGGGATAGAGCCAGGGCTTCTCCACAGTTGTTTTTATAACATACCACTTCTTGTTTTACCTGTTACCAAAGGTGTTACCAAAAGCTGAACATCCCTTCCAGAGATTACAAAAAGATATATTCAGATGCTCAAGTCAGGATCTTACAAGTATGCATTTTGTCTGTATGGACATGTTTTTTGGATGTCCAGTGGCAAATGCTACTGCAAAGGCCACAGTAAAAAGTGTTATCAGAAGTAGTTTGTAAATATAGAGTGCAGAAAGTACAGAGAGTAACAGAGAAAATCATTTTATAGGAGAGTCCTTACTAGAAGTTTTGAGGTTTTATTTTTACACCCCCTACTGTCTACAATGTAGCGGAAAAAGTAGAGTAAGAAACTAGAAAACTTTTGCCTGAATGTTTTCTTATATTTGATGAAGCCCCTAAGGGAGATGTTGGACTCTCTCCCTATGGGATTTGGTTTGGGAGTGTGTTACTCGCTTGCTTATATTTTGTCTCAGCAGCTGAAGGCCTCCATTCGGATCTCACAGAGAATGTTGCTGATCTTTTAAGCTTTTTGACAAACTAATTTATGTGTTTTTTCCCCAATTCCAGATCCTAAAAGTTTGGAAGGATCTAAAACTAAAGCCAGGTGACTTTTGGATTGTTAAGAGACATTTATATATAAGGAAATGTTTGGAGACTCAATACAGCATCTATTTCATGTACAGTTTTTGCAAAACTTGAAGGAAAAGTCACTTGGATCCACACCAGACACTGCAAAAATGACTAAATTAAAGAAATCTCTGTGTTTGATTTGTTTCCCTCTTGTGATCACAGTCTAGGGTACTGTTTGATTCAATTACTTTAATTGTAAGGGATATATATATTTGAAAAGTAGTTTAGCCATGTTGAAGTCATATTTGTCTTTTGTATGTCTTCCATTTTATGTAGAATTGTCTGTGTTTACATATGCTGATAAGTCAGCATGCTCACAATTAACCACTTGAGCCCCGGACCATTATGCTGCCTAAGGACCAGAGGTCTTTTTCCAATTTGGCACTGTGTCGCTTTAACTGCTAATTGCGCGGTTATGCAATGCTGTACCCAAACTAAATTTGCGTCCTTTTCTTCCCACAAATAGAGCTTTCTTTTGATGGTATTTGATCACCTCTGCGGTTTTTATTTTTTGCGCTATAAACGGAAAAAGACCGAAAATTTTGAAAAAAAAATGATATTTTCTACTTTTTGTTATAAAAAAAATCCAATAAACTAAATTTTAGTCATACATTTAGGCCAAAATGTATTCAGCCACATGTCTTTGGTAAAAAAAATGTCAATAAGCATATATTTATTGGTTTGCGCAAAAGTTATAGCGTCTACAAACTAGGGTACATTTTCTGTAATTTACACAGCTTTTAGTTTATGACTGCCTATGTCATTTCTTGAGGTGCTAAAATGGCAGGGCAGTACAAAACCCCCCCAAATGACCCCATTTTGGAAAGTAGACACCCCAAGGAAATTGCTGAGAGGCATGTTGAACCCATTGAATATTTTTTTTTGTCCCAAGTGATTGAATAATGACAAAAAAAAATATTTACAAAAAGTTGTCACTTAATGATATATTGCTCACACAGGCCATGGGCCTATGTGGAATTGCACCCCAAAATACATTCAGCTGCTTCTCCTGAGTATGGGGATACCACATGTGTGGGACTTTTTGGGAGCCTAGCCGCGTACGGGGCCCCGAAAACCAATCACCGCCTTCAGGATTTCTAAGGGTGAAAATTTTTGATTTCACTCTTTACTGCCTATCACAGTTTCGGAGGCCATGGAATGCCCAGGTGGCACAAAACCCCCCAAAATGACCCCATTTTGGAAAGTAGACACCCCAAGCTATTTGCTGAGAGGCATGTTGAGTCCATGGAATATTTTATATTTTGACACAAGTTGCGGGAAAGTGACACTTTTTTTTTTTGCATAAAGTTGTCACTAAATGATATATTGCTCACACAGGCCATGGGCATATGTGGAATTGCACCCCAAAATACTTTTAGCTGCTTCTCCTGAGTATGGGGATACCACATGTGTGGGACTTTTTGGGAGCCTAGCCGCGTATGGGGCCCCGGAATCCAATCACCGCCTTCAGGATTTCTAAGGGTGAAAATTTTTGATTTCACTCTTTACTGCCTATCACAGTTTCGGAGGCCATGGAATGCCCAGGTGGCACAAAACCCCCCCAAATGACCCCATTTTGGAAAGTAGACACCCCAAGCTATTTGCTGAGAGGCATGGTGAGTATTTTGCAGCTCTCATTTGTTTTTGAAAATGAAGAAAGACAAGAAAAAACATTTTTTTTTCTTTTTTCAATTTTCAAAACTTTGTGACAAAAAGTGAGGTCTGCAAAATACTCACTATACCTCTCATCAAATAGCTTGGGGTGTCTACTTTCCAAAATGGGGTCATTTGGGGGGGTTTTGTGCCACCTGGGCATTCCATGGTCTCCGAAACTGTGATAGGCAGTCAAGAGAGAAATCAAAAATTCACGCCCTTAGAAAGCCTGAAGGCGGTGCTTGGTTTCGGGGTCCCGTACGCGGTTAGGCTCCCAAAAAGTCTCACACATGTGGTATCCCCGTACTCAGGAGAAGCAGCAGAATGTATTTTAGGGTGTAATTTCACATATTTCCATGGCATGTTTGAGCAATATATCATTTAGTGACAACTTTGTGCAAAAAAAAATAAAAAATAAATTTGTCTCTTTCCCGCAACTTGTGTCGCAATATAAAATATTCCATGGACTCGACATGCCTCTCAGCAAATAGCTTGGGGTGTCTACTTTCCAAAATGGGGTCATTTGGGGGGGTTTTGAACTGTCCTGGCATTTTATGCACAACATTTAGAAGCTTATGTCACACATCACTCACTCTTCTAACCACTTGAAGACAAAGCCCTTTCTGACACTTATTGTTTACATGAAAAAGTTTTTTTTTTTTTGCAAAAAAATTACTTTGAACCCCCAAACATTATATATTTTTTTAAAGCAAATGCCCTACAGATTAAAATGGTGGGTGTTTCATTTTTTTTTTCACACAGTATTTGCGCAGCGATTTTTCAAACGCATTTTTTGGGGAAAAAACACACTTTTTTAAATTTTAATGCACTAAAACACACTATATTGCCCAAATGTTTGATGAAATAAAAAAGATGATCTTAGGCCGAGTACATGGATACCAAACATGACATGATTTAAAATTGCGCACAAACGTGCAGTGGCAACAAAATAAATACATTTTTAAAAGCCTCTAAAAGCCTTTACAGGTTACCACTTTAGATTTACAGAGGAGGTCTATTGCAAAAATTACTGCCCTCGATCTGACCTTCGCGGTGATACCTCACATGCATGGTGCAATTGCTGTTTACGTTTGACGACAGACCGCCGCTTGCGTTCGCCTTAGCGCGAGAGCAGGGGGCGACAGGGGTGCTTTTTTTTTTTTTTTTTTTCCTTTATTATTTTTTTGCTTTTTTTATCTTATTTTTAAACTGTTCCTTTCATATTTTTTTTTTAATCATTTTTATTGTTATCTCGGGGAATCTAAATATCCCCTATGATAGCAATAGGTAGTGACAGGTACTCTTTTTTGAAAAAATTGGGGTCTATTAGACCCTAGATCTCTCCTCTGCCCTCAAAGCATCTGACCACACCAAGATCGGTGTGATAAAATGCTTTCCCAATTTCCCAATGGTGCTATTTACATCCGGCGAAATCTAAGTCATAAAATGCTCGTAGCTTCCAGTTTCTTAGGCCATAGAGATGTTTGGAGCCACTCTGGTCCTTGATCAGCTCTATGGTCAGCTGGCTGAATCACCGGCTGCATTTTCAGGTTCCCTGTTGAGACAGGAGAGCCAGAGAAAAACACGGAAGACGGTGGGGGGGGGCATTCCCTCCCACGGCTTGTAAAAGCAGTCTAGAGGCTAATTAGACGCTAGGATTGCTTTTACATGAAAGCCGACCGCTGGCTGAAAAGAATGATACCAAGATGATACCTAAACCTTCAGGCATCATTCTGGTATAACCACTCAAAGTCGTGAATGGCGTACCTGAAGACAAAAAAAGGGTTAACAATAAAGCACAGTAAACGGTAAAGTATAAAAAATTGCATACCTGAAAAGCAAACATGATAAAACATAACAACAATAAAACATTGCAGAATAGAATACAGTAAAAAAGAGCAGAACAATAGAGAAAGAATAGAGAGAGAGAGAACAATAAAACGACAACTATTTTTTTTTATTTTATATATTTATTTTTTTTTGACACTTTTTTTGTAACTAACTTTTGTAACTGTAACCGGTTCCAGGTTCGGGTCTCTCAAAATGTGATGGCATCTTGGGAGACCCTGTGAAAGTGCGCCTAGTCTGTGCAATGCTGTACCCTACGCTAATACTCAACTAGTGAATGGTAGCGTTCAAAACATTCACCAATGCAAAGACCAGGATTGTCAGGACAGGAGGGACAATAATAGCGGGTGTCATGCCTATATACGCGATTGCTGCAGACACAACATCTTTTTTGGGGGGGTTTGTTGGGTAGGGGTACTCGGGAGGACATAAAGAAAATGCCTCTCATGCAGCCGACTGCATTTGGTTGGGGATGTGAATGGGGGAAATACGGGCGCTGCAGAAGTGGTGGGTTCCCAATTAGGATTGGCAAATACAGCAGGAAGGGCACTATGGGCAC
Source organism: Lithobates septentrionalis (assembly GCA_037952835.1). Classification (NCBI taxonomy): domain Eukaryota; kingdom Metazoa; phylum Chordata; class Amphibia; order Anura; family Ranidae; genus Lithobates; species Lithobates septentrionalis. The sequence continues at coordinate 724,224 of JBBDGP010002710.1, forward strand.
GACGGGCCTGTGTTTGTCTTCTTCTTGGTGGCAGCGGGACACTACTTGTGCTTGCCACCTCACCAGCTTGAACTGCACTTATGGGACTCGCCACGTCACCAAGTGTTACTGCAGTGCTGGTTTGACTACGACCGGGGTGTACTAGGCCGCTGGTGCTTGCCAGTTCAATAAAAAGCTACCAAAAAAACTGTTAGTGATCGCAGGGATCAGGCCTGACTCTGCGAACGCTGCAGTTATGCATTTAGTGTTTTGTAAGTGACAGTGATCGATCGATACTGCACTTGGGTGGGCTGAGCTGGGCCGGGCGGAGGGGCAAAACGCAGGTGCTAGCAGGTATCTGGGCCGATCCCGCTAACACTGCGTTTTTGGGAACCCTAAACTGCTGGGGACGCTAGTATAGATCTGATCGGATCAGATATTGATCCGTTCAGATACTATACCACTAAGGGAGGTGTACACTGCGTGCGTGGGTGTTAGCAGTACTGGCGCTAACCTGACGCTGCCTGGGGCCGGTGCTTGCCAGTTCACCAAAATACTACCAAAAAAACTGTTAGCGATCGCAGGGATCAGGCCTGACTCTGTGAATGCTGCAGTTATGCGTTTAGAGTTTTGTAAGGGACAGTGATCGATCGATACTGCACTTGGGTGGGCTGGGCCGGGCCGGGCGGAGGGGCAAAACGCAAGTGCTAGCAGGTATCTGGGCTGATCCCGCTAACACTGCGTTTTTGGGAACCCTAAACTGCTGGGGACGCTAGTATAGATCTGATCGGATTAGATATTGATGCGATCAGATACTATACCACTAAGGGAGGTGTACGGTGCGTGCGTGGGTGTTAGCGCTACTGGCGCTAACCTGATGCTGCCTGGGGCTGGTGCTTGCCAGTTCACCAAAATGCTACCAAAAAAACTGTTAGCGATCGCAGGGATTAGGCCTGACTCTGCGAACGCTGCAGTTATGCGTTTAGTGTTTTGTAAGTGACAGTGATCGATCGATACTGCACTTGGGTGGGCTGGGCAGAGGGGCAAAACGCAGGTGCTAGCGGGTATCTGGGCTAATCCCGCTAACACTGCGTTTTTGGGAACCCTAAACTGCTGGGTTCGCTAGTATAGATCTGATCGGATCAGATATTGATCCGTTCAGATACTATACCACTAAGGGAGGTGTATGCTGCGTGCGTGGGTGTTAGCCGTACTGGCGCTAATCTGACGCTGCCTGGGACAACGCATATCACCGCCGGGCGATTAGGGGGCTAAACCTTTATTCGGTAATAAACGGCGGGTGCCCTGACACTATAAAATATAAACGAACTAACCAGCGTCAACCGTAACGGTTATACGGTGATCAGTGGTGAAAGGGTTAACTAGGAGGCAATCAAGGGGTGAAAACATTTATTAGATAGTATATGGGGGTCCCTGACGCTATAAAACGCTGACGGCGAACATAAATATTTACCTCCCTAACTAGCGTCACCAGCGACACTAATACAGCGATCAGAAAAATGATCGCTTAGTGACACTGGTGACAGGGGGTGATCAAGGGGTTAAAACTTTATTAGGGGGTGTTAGGGGGGTACCCTAGACCTACAGGGGGCTACCACTCACTGCCCTAACACTGTAACTGTCACAAACTGACACAAATACAGTAATCAGGAAAAAAAAAAAAATCTGCTTGGTGTCAGTTTGTGACAGGGGTGGGGGGGGTGATTGGGGGCGATCGGGGGGGCGATCGGGGGGGGATCGGGGTGTTTTGTATGCCTGGCATGTTCTACTGTGTGTGTGTAGTGTTGTGCACTCACATTGATGTCTTCTCCTCTCGGCGCTGGAACGGAAACTACCGAGCCGAGGGGAGATGACATCATTTCCTTTGCTGCTGTTTAGCATACAGCAGCAAAGGAATGTTCCCATTGGCCGGCGGCGATCGCGAGGGGGGGGCCACGAACGGATGGCCTCCCCCTCCACTCCGATCGCCGGGGAACAAAACGGGACCGCCTCGGGCACCGGGGGGGGGGGTCTGATCGGACCCCTCACCCGCGGGAGGCAAATCACATACAGGTACGTGATTTTGCCTGCCCGTGCCGCCTTGCCGACATACATCGGCGTGAGGCGGTCCTTAAGTGGTTAAGCTAGAAGGCCATTCTGGCCACAGGAGTGTACAGCCAGTACTCTGTAAATATGTCTTATCAATCATTTGTTTTTCACAATGAAAAGTCATTTGGTAATGAAAAAGTTGCTCAGCTATTATTTTCTCCACAATGGAGTTTTTTGCCTCTTTGGCCAGGACTACCTCCACCTAAGCATGTGAAGGTTCCAGTTTAAAGGTGATAGCAGGTGTAGTTAGTGATCAAAATATTGATCAAAAGAGGGGTGACTGTAATGGAAATTTGTACGTTCTGTATATAATTGTATTGTATTTTGTATGTATTGCACACTGCCCTCACTGTGCACACAGCACTAATAATGTTTTCAGTAAATGTTTACATTCTTTCGAGTCCTGATTAGAAGTAGCCTGCCTATGTAACGCCCCTTGTTACCATAAACGTACAATTGTAATATTAATGTGATACCTACGTAATCATGTGCATAAAAACCTTCAATTGCGTCATAATAAAGCAGAACAGTTATTTGGAAAGATGCTGAGCGTATCTTTTGTGTCTGTTCCCTACTGCAGTAGTTATTATTAATTTGGAACCACTAATCAATATGAGGATAGGAGTTGCCTATCATCAATTTAACCGAGTCAAGGTCAAGGAGGAGGTGATGAAGCAGTCCAGAGCAACAAAACAACTCTCATGTCAAGGACACTCTAAACAAATTTTCGCCGACCTATCTTCTTCCACGATCCAGAGAAGAAGGGCCCTGAAACCCCTACTTACAGTGCTGGCCCAAAAAGAAATTAAATACTGGAGGACTTTGCCTTTTGCTGTCAAGTTTTTCTACAAGAGCAATCACTACTCGTTCTCTAACTTCCAAGATGGAGAGAAGGCACTCCTCTCCTTGAAGCTCATCTCACTTGAAGCGGACATGGACACCTCCAACCCGGCCTACAACCCAGCTAAACGACCTTCACATACCAGCCCACTGATGACACTGTGGAACAAACCAAAGACAAAGAGAACAAAGGACAGTATTCCGACTTGAAGCTCGGATTTGTCGCCTGCGTTCTCCAACTGCCACTGTCAAGAAAGTGATTAACTTTCCACATGACCGGGGGGGAGACTTTGCTGTACAGCTTTACTCAGGGAGATTATCTCTGGGTGCTACTTGACATAGCAATCTCCAGTGTGATAGTTTCCTGTTAAGTTCTCGGTTTGTATGTTTCTTTGGTTCTTTAAAATTTTTATATATGCAAGTGCCTTGGCGCTGGGTGCTGAGCATGTGCCTCCACCTATCCCTCGGTTTCGCCAACTCTTTGGGATAGGTTGTCTGCCCCTTGAGCAGACGTTACTTTTAGGTTTAGACCCCGAGGGACAGCCTGGTTCCCGGGGAACTATCCCTAAACATCTGAAGAGGCTCGCTATGGCCTCCACTTCTCTTTTCTTCTTTTTCCTCCTTTGCTCCCCCCCATCCCTCACTACCCGCCCCATCATATGGGATTCTCAATGATTATTTGTCTCTCAATTTCCAATTAGGTTTACTCCGAGGCTCCTTAACACACAGAAGTCATATACAGGAGGTACGTCAGGCCAAAGTCCATCGACTGGTGTCCCTAATGGTAAGTGACGTGGGGTCTGTCAGCAGTTTCACTCCTCTCCTCCATGGCTGACCCGCCTAGTCTTCCATTTAGATTAGCCACCCACAATGCTCAAGGCCTGAACTCTCCCCTCAAAAGGAGAAAGCTATTTGATAGCTACAAATCCCTCAAGCTAGACGTGGTGATGGTACAAGAAACCCACTTCCCTGAATGGTACAGCCCTAAATACTTGCACCATCAATTCCCTCTATTTTATTTGGCAAAGGCAGAAAGCAAGTCGAAAGGGGTTGCAACCCCTGCAATTTTGTCTGGAAGGCAGATTACAAAGATCCAGAAGGGAGAGTCATTCTAGTCAAAGATGTATAACTGATATGGTACACAGGTAATCCGCCCCTTCCTATGTGCCGAACACTGCGCTCATGGAACTCACACCTCACTCTAAGCAGCCACTTAAAAATTCAAAACAGTGTAATAAATAATAAATGATGCACTATAAACTTGCCCTCACCACTAGTGCAATCAAATAGCAGCGCTGAAAATACTACAATAATCTCAAAAGAAAAAATGAAAAAATATATATAAATGTGATACCTAAATAAACAGCTGTTATGCACAGCACTATGTAAGCATGTGTTACTAATTCACAGACATAATGTGAACCATCTGTGTAATACTCTTAAATCAAAAAAGCAAAAATAAAACATAAACATATAAAGTCCAAAAATTGAGTGAAACGTAGTGAATAATGGTGATAATATCAAATATATAGTCTTCAGTGATAATATCTTCCACCACACCGCTGTGACTGTGACTTCCACTCCCCTTCAGCGAGTAAACTCACCAGCTCTTTTTGCCTTACACTCTCGTGTTCGGCTCACAGGCTTTTCCCACACAGTAGGGGGCAAACTGATAACTTCCAATCAATCTCCGTTTAATAATCCAGAGTGTAATTACAAACGCTCTCTCCACATGGGAGAAAGGAAAAGCGATCCAATAGTGCAGTAACGCAAAAACTTTAATAAAAATAACACTCTCCTCCACCATTGAACTCACATTTCACAAAAATCAATCAAGCGAAGAGACACAGCAATCATGGTCATCACCAAAACAACACTCCAAACGGTAAATTGGACGTATGGTGGTCACGGCGGACCCAGGTAATCTGATGGACGGTGACACTCTCACCCGTTCCCTGGAGTCTCCCGTGGCCACTTCCCCGCTCACTCGTATGGCGCTCCCTGTCACAGCGTCCTACGTCAAGCTTCTTCGATTGCCGTATAGCCACGCCCCGACATGTTTCGTCACGGAGGACTTAATCATGGGATTGGCTAGACGGACTGGCAATCTTTCTTATATACCCTCGCGCGTCATATGGTGGGAACTCCAGGGAACGGGTGAGAGTGTCACCATCCATCAGATTACCTGGGTCCGCCGTGACCACCATACGTCCAATTTACCGTTTGGAGTGTTAAACAACAAAAAAGTGTGGCGCTAAACAATATATAACATAAAACAACTATGGACCAGTCAATGTGCAGTGAAAGGGATCAACTGTATCTGAGAAATGAATCTTATAAATAGGTAGTCCTCATGTGGACATTGTGACTGAACCATACAGGTAGGTAGTCCTTATAAAGGTATGTTATAAAATAAATTTTTGAAGAATTTTTTTTGGCATCCCAAATGCAGACCAGCTCACTCACACCGAGAGATGAAAAGGCTTACCGGATAAGGTGCACCCGAAGGGGCATACGCCTAATTGGGTCATATAAGGCTTAGGTGGTGAGTGGCTGTGTTAGGCTCAAAGAAGGATGTTGTCTCGTGGATTACTGTGTTCCTCCAAGTGGCACCCGGGTCATGAAGGATGTAGGCAATCTCACGGATATGGATGGTCCTGTAGATCCTAGGAGGGTGGGGTGTTCCGTAGGTGAACCCCTCAAAGCAACATTCCACGGACCAGGAAGTGGTGTTGTTGGATAAGGAAAGAAAGGAAGGGCCACATAGTGTAAATCCGAAAACAAAATTTTTTATTTAAAATAAATAAATAGATGTACACTCACATGTAGATCCGAAATATAAAACAGCGCTGTGAGAAAAAGTGGCGACAATGGGGTCCTGCCCGACGTGTTTCGTCCTCATAGGCGTCGTCTGGGGGGTTCCCCCCACTGTAGCCACCCTAATATATATAGGAAATGTGTCTATAATCATGGGAAACAGCTCCACATATGAAAAAACTTCACTTCCGGTATCGGCCAAAATGGCCGTCCGGCGTGCGTTCCAGGCGTGCGTGCCACGCCTCACTTCCATGGTGTATGATGAACCGGAAGTGTAGGAATGAACTGACCCAAAAAATAAAAGGCAATGAAAATGAAAATAAATGAATCTTGTTGTGTCAGACTAAAACTAGCAAATGGCCAAGTGTTGTGTCAGACTAAAACTAGCAAATGACCAAGTGATGTGCACAAAGTGGGAAACTAGGTGCAGCGATGTGAGCGCAGATCCGAGGAATGCACCCGATACTGCGCGATACGTGCACAGGGGAAAGAGAACGAAGTGTCTCCTGAGTGTGGGCGTGACGATACAGAGATGTGACGCTGCCAGGAGGAGCCTGAGGTGTGAAGGGGATGGCACAAAGGCACTTAGATTGTACCTGCGCAGTGATGATAGTGAGAGAAACTCCGCTGACGCGATAGTGATATCAGCGGACATGGCGTGACCTGGGAGGCCGCCATGTATTAAGAAAGGTGACAATGAAAAAAGTTGTAAAGAGAGCTAGATGTCTTGCATGTGTGTTCAAAGGAATGTGAAGATTCAAAAAAGAAAACGTATTAAACATGCATGGAAACATTTTTTTTTAAACTGCTACCTCATGTAATGCACCAGCAATGAGTATTGATGACTCAAAAAATAAATAGTGACCCCCAATATAAGAAATAAGGGGAACTATGTGTGATTATAGAGGTGTAATTCTGACAAACACCTCCATAAGAGAATGGTAAAAAATTGAATACCAAAAATAACAAGAGCAAGTGGAGCGGGCTCCCATGGAAATGTACATAGGACAATACGCCCACATATATAAACACAAATAAAAATATAAAATATCTTAATGCACAGAATGATGAATGGAATTCACACGGAAATGTGCAAAAGACACTCCCTGTGTATAATAAATGCACCCTTGAGTGCAAACATTGTGTGCATATAGAATAACCAGTTAAAATGGAGTTGTATGCAGAGGCCGAACTAGGCCGAAAATAAAACAAAAACACAAAGTGGAACCAAAAAACAGAAAGGAGAGAGTTTGTCGCTTGGAGGTGGATGTCAAGCCCTGTTAATGAAGGCATTGACATCCAACTCCACGTTGATACCTGATGGAAAAAGTGTGCGGAGCTCATGGATCCAGAAAGTCTCCAGCCGTGATACACCCCTGGTCATGGCCCCACCCCTCCACGGGGGAACATATCGGTCTATCACTATGAATTGTGTCCCAGCAATCACCCGATTGTGGTGTAACTTGTAGTGTCGGGGAACTGTGTGCTTAGTGTCACCGCTCTTAATCAAAGCAATATGCTCCACTACTCTTATGGCGAAAGAGCGAATAGTGCGGCCAACATATTGCTTTCCACAATGACATGTGATTAAGTAAACGATGTAGCTAGTGGTACAAGTACAAAAGCGTTTGATGGAATATCGTTTCTGTGTGGCTGATGAAATAAACGATACGGTTTTCCTTCCTATGCCAGTGTTGTGTTGACATACTATACATCTTCTACATGAGTAGAATCCCTCCAGTTCATTGAAGAGTGGTTGGCGTATGGGGGGGTTGATGATGTTGGGGGCGATTTTACTTTGTAGAGTAGGGGCACCCTTGAAAATGACTTTTGCCCTATCGGGCAAGACAGTGCCCAAAACACGATCATTCCTGAGAATATCCCAGTGCTTGGACATGATGGCTTTAACATGTTTGTATTGATTGGAAAAAGCCGTCAAAAGGGACCACTTGAAGATCTTGCTCTGTTCTTTTTTGGCCTTTTCAACAAGGAGTGACTCCCTGTTGGTCTCAAGGGCACGTTGGAACTCACGATCTATGAGTTGGGAGTCATAATCCTTATCTAACAACTTCGCCTTCAAAAGAGCAGATTGTGTTCTAAAGGCCTCAGTGTTAGAGCAATTTCTTCGTAACCGGAGAAATTGACTTTTTGGAACTGAATCAAGCCAGGGCCGGTGATGGCAACTATCTGGAGGTATGAAACTATTTCGGTCCGTGGTCTTGAAATGAGTCTGAAAATGGAAGCGACCATTGCAGATCTCAATATCTAAATCTAAAAAATTTATTTTTTGTTTGCTGGCTGTGTAGGTCAGCGAAATGCCACGATCGTTGGTGTTAAGATGTTCAAAGAATGAATCTAGCGATTCGGCACTACCCCTCCATAGGAGGAGGATGTCGTCAATATACCGTGCCCACAAGGTAAGGGAAGGATCCCTGTTGGTATAGACGACATCCTCCTCCCATTTGGCCATAAATAAATTGGCGAGGCTAGGGGCAAATTTGGCACCCATGGCCACGCCACGCAGTTGATGATAATATTGCTGATCAAACCAGAAATAACTTCGCTTCATAGCAAACTCCAATAGTTCCATGATGAAAGAACACTGGAAGGAAGCAATGCTGGGCTCTTTCTCAAGGAAATATCGGACAGCCTCTAGGCCCTTATCCTGGGGTATGCACGTATACAGGGAAGCCACATCGGCAGTGGCAATGATATGGTCACCCTGAAATTCTAAATTTTCAAGCATACGTATGGTGGCCCCTGTATCTTTCAGATAAGAAGGCATGCGCCTTACAAGTGGCTGTAGATAAAAATCAATATACCGGCCTATACGTGAGGTGACAGAGTCAATGCCACTCACGATAGGCCAGCCTGGGGGTTGAACTGGGTTCTTGTGCACCTTGGGTAAATAATAAATAGTTGGAACCCTGGGTGCCAAGGGCACCAAAAAATCTTTCTCCTTTCTGTTTAGGATCCCGTGTTCATAACCCTTCTTTATAATAACAGACAACTCTCTTTTGAAAATGTTGGTGGGATTGTTGGACATTATTTTATATGTATCAGGTTCATTAAGAATCCTATACATCTCAGATACATAGTCCTTCTTATCTAAAACCACAATGCCGCCACCCTTGTCCGCTGGACGGATCACAAGATCTTTTTGTGAGCACAGGGACTTCAAACCAGTGCTGGACAAGGAGTGGCGGTATGTGCGTTTGTCAGGAAGTTCAGATAGATCTTTCAGGACTAAGTCCCTAAACACACTGATGGCTGGCGCCATAGGGACTGGTGGAGTAAACAGTGAGGGGTTGGACAGGCCAGAATGTACTGTACCAGATGTGGCGCTCCTCTCATTCCTGACAGGATTGGAGATGAGATAGCGTTGAATGTGTAACTTACGTATGTATTTATGGATATCTACGAAAGTACCAAACTTGTCAAGCTTCTTTGGGGGGGCAAATTTAAGTCCCTTGTCCAATACAGAAAGCTCTTCACTGGTCAATGGCTTGGTACTTAAATTAAAGACACCTTGGCCCATTAGGTTCTCCTTCGCTTTCCTCCTTTGGGTTCTCCAACCTCCCCTTGTACCTCTCTTAGGTCGGGACCCCTTTTTCTGGGTCTTTGGACCTCGTGAAAAACCTGTGAATGACGTTGATTGGTGTTAGATGGAGGATAATCCTGGAAAGACTGTTCATGTCTGAACCCAGGGTTATATCCATAATCGTCCCTATATTCATCATCCCTGGTGTTCCTAAGGGGTAAAAACCTATTTTGGGTGGTCAGGGGTGGTTGTTCGTAATAGTGGGGATTCTGGTAGTAGGTATCTGTGTAGGCAGCCTGTCGAGATTGGGAGGCTTTGCGTTGTCCTGAATATGGTTCAGGAGGGTACCTTCCACGGCCACGTTGGCCTCTACCACCCTGTTTCCCTCTAGTGGAACCCCTACTTCTCTGGTTGACATAAGGAGTATGGGGGTTATGGTAATATCTGTTAGTAAGCGATGGAGATTCATACCTTAAGTTGTTACTCCCTCTTGTGTCAACAGGGGTACCCGGGGGTTGTGCACCTGTGTCAGCAACTCTGGCTGCCGAGGTACTGGGGGGGGCAGGATACAGAGGCTGCAGGAGTAGTGCTGCTGGAATTTGCAGCATACAACTTCTGCCAACCAAACACACTCCCTGTTTTATAGTCCCCTACGTCTCTAGAGTACTTTTATGTTTTTTGTTCCTCTGTTCTTTATCCTCCTTCTCAAGATGTTTCTGGAGATTAGAGGAAAGAACGGAGTACTCTGAGGAATTTTTGTGTGTTAAAAGTTTATCTTTAATCTCCTTGATCTCACTATCCAACACAGATAGTTTATGACGTTTTTTAGAAATGAGGACACCAAGGAGATTAATCCCTGCCTCGTTGAAATATTTGTACCAAGATTCTATATCAGGTTCCCCTTGAGGGGGGTGTACATCCCATCTGAGACTTCTGGGAACCATATGTTCAGAGACATACTGTTCCAAGAACACCATGTCCCACTGTAGATGTAATTCAGAGGACATGATGTTCTTAAGCCTCAAGAATAAACCGCCTAATTCGGTATCATTATTGGTGACCACAAAGACTCCGTCCGTGTTAACGGTCCGAGAGGCCCTGTAGTCAAAGACATCCATTGTATTAAAAATGGAATGGGTTGCAACAGAATATGATATCAAAACACTCAAGGACTTTATATACAAAATAATTCTGCGCTACCCAAAAAAGAAAAACAAAAGCAGCCAACACGACCAACAAAGTATAAATGTGAAAAACAACAAAAAAGTGTGGCGCTAAACAATATCGAACATAAAACAACTATGGACCAGTCAATGTGCAGTGAAAGGGATCAACTGTATCTGAGAAATGAATCTTATAAATAGGTAGTCCTCATGTGGACATTGTGACTGAACCATACAGGTAGGTAGTCCTTATAAAGGTATGTTATAAAATAAATTTTTGAAGAATTTTTTTGGCATCCCAAATGCAGACCAGCTCACTCACACCGAGAGATGAAAAGGCTTACCGGATAAGGTGGACCCGAAGGGGCATACGCCTAATTGGGTCATATAAGGCTTAGGTGGTGAGTGGCTGTGTTAGGCTCAAAGAAGGATGTTGTCTCGTGGATTACTGTGTTCCTCCAAGTGGCACCCGGGTCATGAAGGATGTAGGCAATCTCACGGATATGGATGGTCCTGTAGATCCTAGGAGGGTGGGGTGTTCCGTAGGTGAACCCCTCAAAGCAACATTCCACGGACCAGGAAGTGGTGTTGTTGGATAAGGAAAGAAAGGAAGGGCCACATAGTGTAAATCCGAAAACAAAATTTTTTATTTAAAATAAATAAATAGATGTACACTCACATGTAGATCCGAAATATAAAACAGCGCTGTGAGAAAAAGTGGCGACAATGGGGTCCTGCCCGACGCGTTTCGTCCTCATAGACGTCTTTCCCCCACTGTAGCCACCCTAATATATATAGGAAATGTGTCTATAATCATGGGAAACAGCTCCACGTATGAAAAAACTTCACTTCCGGTATCGGCCAAAATGGCCGTCCGGCGTGCGTTCCAGGCGTGCGTGCCACGCCTCACTTCCATGGTGTATGATGAACCGGAAGTGTAGGAACGAACTGACCCAAAAAATAAAAGGCAATGAAAATGAAAATAAATGAATCTTGTTGTGTCAGACTAAAACTAGCAAATGGCCAAGTGTTGTGTCAGACTAAAACTAGCAAATGGCCAAGTGATGTGCACAAAGTGGGAAACTAGGTGCAGCGATGTGAGCGCAGATCCGAGGAATGCACCCGATACTGTGCGATACGTGCACAGGGGAAAGAGAACGAAGTGTCTCCTGAGTGTGGGCGTGATGATACAGAGATGTGACGCTGCCAGGAGGAGCCTGAGGTGTGAAGGGGATGGCACAAAGGCACTTAGATTGTACCTGCGCAGTGATGACAGTGAGAGAAACTCCGCTGACATGATAGTGATATCAGCGGACATGGCGTGACCTGGGAGGCCGCCATGTATTAAGAAAGGTGACAATGAAAAAAGTTGTAAAGAGAGCTAGATGTCTTGCATGTGTGTTAAAAGGAATGTGAAGATTCAAAAAAGAAAACGTATTAACCACTTGCCGACCGCCTAACGCAGATATACTGCGGCAGAATGGCACGGGCAGGCAGAATCACGTACCCGTACGTGATCTGCCTCCCGCGGGCGGGGGGTCCGATCGGACCCCCCCCGGTGCCAGCGGCGGTCGGCTTGTGACTGGAAGCGATGAGAGGCGAGGGGGAGACCATCCGATCGTGGCCCCCCCTCGCGATCGCTCCCAGCCAATGGGAATCCTCCCCTGCCTGTGTGAATGTTGGGTGAATGTTTGGTGAATGTTGGGTGAATGTTGGGTTAATGTTGGGTGAATGTTTGGTGAATGTTCAGTGGGTTAATGTTTGGTGCAGGTTGGGTGAATTTTGGGTGAAGGTTGGGTGAATGTTTGGTGTTGGGTGAATGTTCAGTGAATGTTTGGTGACTGTTCGGTGTTGGGTGAATGTTTGGTGAATGTTGGGTTAATGTTTGGTGAATGTTGGGTGAAAGTTTGGTGAATGTTGGGTGAATGTTGAATGTTGGGTGAATGTTGGGTGAATGTTTGGTGAATGGTGGGTTCACCAAACATTCAGCCCCCTCGCGATCGCTCCCAGCCAATGGGAATCCTCCCCTGCCTGTGTGTAGTTTCACACAGGCAGAGGATGTGATGTCATCTCTCCTCGGCTTTGGCAGTTTATGTTCCAGAGCCGAGGAGAGAAGACAAGTGAGTGCACAACTCTACACACACATGAATGTTGAATGTTTGGTGAATGTTCGGTGTTGGGTGAATGTTGGGTAAATGTTGGGTGAATGTTGAATGTTGGGTGAATGTTGGGTGAATGTTTGGTGAATGTTGGGTGAATGTTGGGTGAAAGTTTGGTGAATGTTGGGTGAAGGTTTGGTGAATGTTGAATGTTGGGTGAATGTTGGGTTAATGTTGGGTGAATGTTTGGTTAATGTTTGGTGAATGTTGGGTGAAGGTTGGGTGAATGTTGAATGTTGGGTGAATGTTTGGTGCAGGTTGGGTGAATTTTGGGTGAAGGTTTGGTGAATGTTGAATGTTTGGTGAATGTTCGGTGTTGGGTGAATGTTGGGTGAATGTTGGGTGAATGTTCGGTGTTGGGTGAATGTTTGGTGCAGGTTGGGTGAATTTTGGGTGAAGGTTTGGTGAATGTTGAATGTTGGGTGAATGTTTGGTTAATGTTTGGTGAATGTTGGGTGAAGGTTGGGTGAATGTTGAATGTTGGGTGAATGTTTGGTGCAGGTTGGGTGAATTTTGGGTGAAGGTTTGGTGAATGTTGAATGTTTGGTGAATGTTCGGTGTTGGGTGAATGTTGGGTGAATGTTGGGTGAATGTTGAATGTTGGGTGAATGTTTGGTGAATGTTGGGTGAATGTTGGGTTAATGTTGGGTGAATGTTTGGTGAATGTTCGGTGGGTTAATGTTTGGTGCAGGTTGGGTGAATTTTGGGTGAAGGTTGGGTGAATGTTTGGTGTTGGGTGAATGTTCAGTGAATGTTTGGTGACTGTTCGGTGTTGGGTGAATGTTTGGTGAATGTTGGGTTAATGTTTGGTGAATGTTGGGTGAAAGTTTGGTGAATGTTGGGTGAATGTTGAATGTTGGGTGAATGTTGGGTGAATGTTTGGTGAATGGTGGGTTAATGTTTTGGTGCAGGTTGGGTGAATTTTGGGTGGGTGGGTTAATGTTTGGTGAATGTTCGGTGTTGGGTGAATGTTCAGTGAATGTTTGGTGAATGTTCGGTGTTGGGTGAATGTTTGGTGAATGTTGGGTTAATGTTTGGTGAATGTTGGGTGAAGGTTGGGTGAAGGTTGGGTGAATGTTGAATGTTGGGTGCAGGTTGGGTGTTGGGTGAATGTTTGGTGAATGTTGGGTTAATGTTTGGTGAATGTTGGGTGAATGTTGGGTGAAGGTTGGGTGAATGTTGGATGTTGAATGTTGGGTGAAGGTTGGGTGAATGTTGGGTGAATGGTGAATGTTGGGTGAATGTTGGGTGAAGGTTGGGTGAATGTTGAATGTTGGGTGAATGTTTGGTGCAGGTTGGGTGAATTTTGGGTGAAGGTTTGGTGAATGTTCAATGTTGGGTGAATGTTTGGTGAATGTTGGGTGAATGTTGAATGTTGGGTGAATGTTTGGTGAATGGTGGGTTAATGTTTGGTGCAGGTTGGGTGAATTTTGGGTGAAGGTTTGGTGAATGTTGAATGTTGGGTGAATGTTGGGTTAATGTTTGGTGAATGTTCGGTGTTGGGTGAATGTTCAGTGAATGTTTGGTGAATGTTCGGTGTTGGGTGAATGTTTGGTGCAGGTTGGGTGAATTTTGGGTGAAGGTTTGGTGAATGTTCAATGTTGGGTGAATGTTTGGTGAATGTTGGGTGAATGTTGAATGTTGGGTGAATGTTGGGTGAATGTTTGGTGAATGGTGGGTTAATGTTTGGTGCAGGTTGGGTGAATTTTGGGTGAAGGTTTGGTGAATGTTGAATGTTGGGTGAATGTTGGGTTAATGTTTGGTGAATGTTCGGTGTTGGGTGAATGTTTGGTGAATGTTGGGTTAATGTTTGGTGAATGTTGGGTGAATGTTGGGTGAAGGTTGGGTGAATGTTGAATGTTGGGTGAATGTTTGGTGCAGGTTGGGTGTTGGGTGAATGTTTGGTGAATGTTGGGTTAATGTTTGGTGAATGTTGGGTGAATGTTGGGTGAAGGTTGGGTGAATGTTGAATGTTGGGTGAATGTTTGGTGCAGGTTGGGTGAATTTTGGGTGAAGGTTTGGTGAATGTTCAATGTTGGGTGAATGTTGGGTAAATGTTGGGTTAATGTTTGGTGAATGGTGGGATAATGTTTGGTGCAGGTTGGGTGAATTTTGGGTGAAGGTTTGGTGAATGTTCGGTGTTGGGTGAATGTTTGGTGAATGTTGGGTGAATGTTGGGTGAAAGTTTGGTGAATGTTGGGTGAATGTTTGGTGAATGTTGGGTGAATGTTGGGTGAAAGTTTGGTGAATGTTGGGTGAAGGTTTGGTGAATGTTGAATGTTGGGTAAATGTTGGGTTAATGTTGGGTGACTGTTTGGTTAATGTTTGGTGAATGGTGGGTTAATGTTTGGTGCAGGTTGGGTGAATTTTGAGTGAAGGTTTAGTGAATGTTGAATGTTGGGTGAATGTTGGGTTAATGTTTGGTGAATGTTCAGTGTTGGGTGAATGTTCAGTGAATGTTTGGTGAATGTTCGGTGTTGGGTGAATGTTTGGTGAATGTTGGGTTAATGTTTGGTGAATGTTGGGTGAATGTTGGGTGAAGGTTGGGTGAATGTTGAATGTTGGGTGAATGTTTGGTGCAGGTTGGGTGAATTTTGGGTGAAGGTTTGGTGAATGTTCAATGTTGGGTGAATGTTGGCTCTTCATTAAATCCACTTCAAGGGACACTCTCCTTAGGTATGCAGAGAAATGGCCATCTATTCAGGAATGGACAATTTGCCCAGGATATGACCTTGCATAACTAATGGCCCATTCAAGAGAAGGTTATGACCTGGAATAATTAATTTTCTCCCCAATAGAGGAGGTGCTAATGAGGGGCTGATTAGTGCTAAATCTAGGATTGGGGAAAGTGTCCAATCCTGGATGGGATACGCCTGGATGTAGGAGAGGGGTAAGATAGTTCCACCAATCGGGATTGGCTCATGCAGGTCTAGAGAGATAGATGTATATCAGGTTACATCTGGTTTCCTCTGGTTCCTTCAGCCTATCAATTAAGGGGGGTGGTTAAATTGCTCACAGGTGCCTATTTAACTGGGTGTGGAACTCAGTCTGAGCATGCTCAGTCTGAGGAACTTTGTGTAAGTGGAACTTGGTATAAGTGGGAGTTAAAACCAGAGTTATAGAGTGAATAAGTCTTGCTTGTTGATTGCTGGGTTTGCTGGGTTGCATTTTTGGGGCTTTTTCCTTTTAGTTTTTCATTTGCCTTTTTCTGTCACTTTTTAAATAGCTTTTTTTTCTTTTTTTTTTCCTCTGGTTCCTTCAGCCTATCAATTAAGGGGGGTGGTTAATTGCTCACAGGTGCCTATTTAACTGGGTGTGGAACTCAGTCTGAGCATGCTCAGTCTGAGGAACTTTGTGTAACTGGAACTTGGTATAAGTGGGAGTTATAAACAAGAGTTTAAAACAGGAGGTTATAACAGGGGTCATAGTACCTGTGTAGTGTGAGTATCTGAGTGTTGTCTGAGTAGTGTGTGTGGATCGTTAGTACTTGTGTATTGTGTACCTGTGTATTGTCTTGTTGTGTACCTGTGTATTGTCTTGAGTATTAGTGCCAGGAAGCTAGCTGTTAGGTAATTTGGACAGGGTAAAATCCCCAAATCCTCACTATATTTAATAGTTACGATGCCCGGCCGGTGTGGAGAGGCGACTCTTTGTACATCTTGCCGCATGTATGCGTTCCTTGATCATCCGATCGAGGGCGAATACTGCTGTGCAAAATGTAAGCACATTGTTTCCCTGGAAGCCCAGGTTCTGAATCTGGGGAAGCAACTGTCAGCACTGAGAAGTCCCTCCATACTAAAGGTGTGCCAGGAATGTAAATGGCAGGTGCCGGCAGGGGCCAGCACAGAGGCGGGTGGAGACAAAGAGGTGCGGGCACTAGCAAAGAGTAGATGGGTGACAGTCAGGAGGGGTAGAGAGGGAAGTGCCAGGGAGGCCGATCCAGGACTGGAGCATCCCAATAAGTACGCTCCATTGAGTGACATTGGTGAAACCAGTCAGGGACCAGCACTGCTGGAGATGAGGGACTCTCCTAGCTGCCAGGGGAAGAACTCCTCCAGTGAGAGTGGGGGGGCAGCAAAGGGAAAGGAAAGACAGATTCTGGTGGTAGGGGACTCAATTCTTAGAAGGACAGAGAGGGCAATCTGTAACCAAGACCTGAAGCGCCGAACAGTATGTTGTCCACCGGGTGCTCGGGTTCGGCACATCACGGATCTTGTGGACAGATTACTGGGAGGGGCTGGGTTAGACCCGGCTGTCATGGTGCACGTTGGCACCAATGACAAAGTCAGAGGCAGATGGAGTGTCCTAAAGAATGATTTTAGGGACTTAGGTGCTAAATTGAGGAAAAGGACCTCCAAGGTAGTATTCTCAGGAATACTACCGGTACATCGAGCCACACCAGAAAGGCAGAGGGAGATTCGGGAAGTAAGCAAGTGGCTGAAGAGCTGGTGTAGTAAGGAGGGGTTTGGGTTCCTGGAGGACTGGGCCGACTTCTCAGTCGGTAACCGGTACTATAGAAGGGACGGACTGCACCTAAATGAGGAGGGTGCAGATCTGCTGGGAATGAAGATGGCCAAAAAGTTAGAGGGGTTTTTAAACTAGGCGATGGGGGGGAGGGTCCAGAGACAGTGATAGCCAGTGCGGATGATATTCCAGAGGGTAGTGTTGGGGGCATTAGTGGTAGGTTAACCAAAGCACATAAACACAAGGTGAGTATAGTAGCAAGTCCTAGTTGCAATTTTGAAACACCCAATACGAGGACAATATGCGACCGGTCTAAACTATGTGGCATGTTCACCAATGCCAGGAGCATGGCAGACAAGATGGGTGAACTAGAGATACTGTTGTACAAGGAGGATTTGGATTTTGTGGGAATTTCAGAGACCTGGTTCAACAGCTCTCATGATTGGCTGGCAAACATTCAAGGGTATACCCTATACCGCAAGGATAGAGAGGGTAAAAAAGGGGGAGGGGTATGCCTATATATCAAGAATAATGTACAAGTGAATGTGAGAGATGACATCACTGAGGGGGCTAGAGAGGAGGTGGAATCCTTATGGGTAGAGCTCCAAAGGGATGAAGCGAAGGGGAAAATAATACTGGGAGTATGCTATAGGCCCCCTAACCTGAGGGAGGAAGTGGAGACGGATCTCCTATCACAAATTGGATTAGCAGCAAGGATGGGAAGTGTTATCATAATGGGGGATTTTAATTATCCAGACATAGACTGGGCGGAGGGAACCGCGCATTCATTTAAGGCTCGCCAGTTCCTTAATGTCTTGCAGGACAATTTTATGGGTCAGATGGTAGATGTACCAACTAGAAATAAAACATTACTGGATCTACTGATTACCAACAATACAGACCTGATCACAGATGTGGAAATACGGGGCAATTTAGGTAACAGTGATCACAGGTCAATTAGTTTCAGTATAAATCACACAAATAGGAAACATAAAGGGAATACAAAGACACTGAATTTCAAAAGAGCCAACTTCCCTAAACTACAAACCTTGCTAAAAGGCATAAATTGGGATAAAATATTAGGAACAAAGAATACGGAGGAGAGATGGGTTTGCTTTAAGAGCATATTAAATAAGGGCATTAGCCAATGTATCCCATTGGGTAATAAATTTAAAAGAGCGAACAAAAATCCTGGATGGCTTAACTCCAATGTAAAAATGCATATAAAAGCAAAGGAGAAGGCCTTCAAAAAATACAAGGTTGAGGGATCATCCTCAGCATTCAGACTTTATAAAGAATGCAATAAGAAATGTAAGGGTGCAATTAGGACGGCTAAGATAGAACATGAAAGACACATAGCGGAGGAGAGCAAAAAAAATCCCAAGAAATTCTTTAAGTATGTAAACAGTAAAAAAGGGAGGACAGACCATATTGGCCCCATAAAGAATGAGGAAGGACATCTGGTTACAAAGGATGGGGAGATGGCAGAGGTATTGAATTTATTCTTCTCCTCAGTCTTCACGAGTGAATCGGGGGGCTTCAGTAACCAAAACTGCAGTGTTTATCGTCATGACACAACACAGGAAGCACCTCCATGGTTAACAGAGGACGGAATTAAAATTAGACTTGAAAAACGTAACATTAATAAATCACCGGGACCAGATGGCTTGCATCCGAGGGTACTTAGGGAACTCAGTCAGGTGATTGCCAGACCGTTGTTCCTAATTTTTACAGACAGTCTATTGACTGGAATGGTACCAGCTGATTGGAGAAAAGCCAATGTAGCACCAATATTTAAAAAGGGCCCAAAAAACATCCCTGGGAATTACAGACCAGTTAGCCTAACATCAATAGTATGTAAAATCTTGGAGGGGATGATAAGGGACTATATACAAGATTTTAGTAATAAGAACGATATCATTAGCAGTAATCAGCATGGATTCATGAAGAATCGTTCTTGCCAAACCAATCTATTAACCTTCTATGAGGAGGTGAGTTGCCATCTAGATAAAGGAAGGCCCGTAGACGTGGTGTATCTGGATTTTGCAAAAGCATTTGACACAGTTCCCCATAAACGTTTACTGTACAAAATAAGGTGCGTTGGCATGGACCATAGGGTGAGTACCTGGATTGAAAACTGGCTACAAGGGCGTGTTCAGAGGGTGGTGATAAATGGGGAGTACTCAGAATGGTCAGGGGTGGGTAGTGGGGTTCCCAGGGTTCTGTGCTGGGACCAATCCTATTTAATTTGTTTATAAACGATCTGGAGGATGGGATAAACAGTTCAATCTCTGTATTTGCAGACGATACTAAGCTAAGCAGGGCAATAACATCCCCGCAGGATGTGGAAACCTTGCAAAAAGACCTGAACAAATGAATGGGGTGGGCGACTACATGGCAAATGAGGTTCAATGTAGAAAAATGTAAAATAATGCATTTGGGTGGCAAAAATATGAATGCAATCTATACACTGGGGGGAGAACCTCTGGGGGAATCTAGGATGGAAAAGGACCTGGGGGTCCTAGTAGATGATAGGGTCAGCAATGGCATGCAATGCTAATAAGGCAAACAGAATATTGGCATGTATTAAAAGGGGGGTCAACTCCAGAGATAAAACGATAATTCTCCCGCTCTACAAGACTCTGGTCCAGCCGCACCTGGAGTATGCTGGCCAGTTCTGGGCACCAGTCCTCAGGAAGGATGTACTGGAAATGGAGCGAGTACAAAGAAGGGCAACAAAGCTAATAAAGGGTCTGGAGGATCTTAGTTATGAGGAAAGGTTGCGAGCACTGAACTTATTCTCTCTGGAGAAGAGACGCTTGAGAGGGGATATGATTTCAATTTACAAATACTGTACTGGTGACCCCACAATAGGGATAAAACTTTTTCGCAGAAGAGAGTTTACCAAGACTCGGGGCCACTCATTACAATTAGAAGAAAAGAGGTTTAACCTTAAACTACGTAGAGGGTTCTTTACTGTAAGAGCGGTAAGGATGTGGAATTCCCTTCCACAGGCGGTGGTCTCAGCGGGGAGCATTGATAGCTTTAAGAAACTATTAGATAATCACCTGAACGACCGCAACATACAGGGATATGTAATGTAATACTGACACATAATCACACACATAGGTTGGACTTGATGGACTTGCGTCTTTTTTCAACCTCACCTACTATGTAACTATGTAACATCTGGTGACATAGAAAGGGGGAGAAGAACCAATCCCTACAGGAGTCCCTCATACTAAACCACTGGAAAATATCAGGACATCTCCTAGCACTTATATGTATACATGTTTGTCCAATGTGTTGTCTGTCTTGCTGTTTTTATATTAATGTTTTGAGTATTATACTCTGTATTCCTTCATTTAAACACTTACGGACCGCCCACCATGTATACATGTCTTTACTTTGACATTAGATAACCGTTGTTATGGCATCAGATAGCTGCCATAACCCTAGTATTTTTTTCAACAGCAGGGGGTCTGCTTTAAGATAAAAGTGGTCTTCATGGCAAATTCACCACAAGTTTACTTTTATCAGCTGCGGGAGAGGTGCCCACCCCTTCCTGCCCTGTCCCGGTTGTCCAGATCCATCTGTAGCAGTGGAGATGTTCCAATGTTTTCCCCTGATGGGCAGGAAGTCGGGTGAGGGAATGATGTCCCCCACTCAACTCTATGCCATTGGATGATGGGAGCAATGTCAAACATCACTTCCACCCAATGGCCTTAAAGGGACAATTTTTTTTATTGACCTTTTTGACCCTAGTTCTCACATTAAAGAGGTCCTGTTAGGCTTTCTTCTATTCCTTGTAATAGGAAAAATTAAAGAAACAGTGTAAAAATAAAAAATAAAAAGTAAAATTAATAAGAAAAAAATAAAAAGAAAGTTTAAAGCAAACCGGCATGCCGTACTCGCGCGCAGAAGTGAACGCACACGTAAGTTACGCCCTCATATGTAAACAGAGTTCAAACCACACATGTGAGGTATTGCCATGATCGTTTGAGCAAGAGCAATAATTCTAGCAAAATATCTTCTCTGTAACTCAAAACTGATAACCTGTATACATTTTTAAACGTCGCCTATGGAGATTTTTAAGCGTCAAAGTTTGTTGCCATTCCACGAGCGGTTTTGAATTTTAAAGCGTGACATGTTGGGTATCAATTTACTCGGCATAACATTATCTTTCACACTATAAAAAAAAAAAGAATTGGGCTGACTTTACTGTTTTCTTATTTTTTTAATTAAAAAAAGTGTATCTTTTCCAAACAAATTGTGTTTGTAAGACCGCTGCGCAAATACGGTGTGACATAAAGTATTGCAGCGACCGCCATTTTATTCTCTAGGGTTTCTGATAAAAATGTATATAATGTTTGGGGGTTCTAAGGAAATTTCTAGTAAAAAAAATGTGTTAAAGCTTTCACTCAAGGTCAAAGAGTCATATCTGAGAGATATTTAATCTCAAAATACAACTTTTGGGTAGCAGCATTGCACCTAAAGTAACTTTTAATAATAATAAGACCTTTTCCCCCGGACTGTAGTACAGAGGGTTAAACAATGGATTAGTGATGGTATATGTCATTGAAAATAGCTTTCTTGAATTGAACACATTGCTGGAGATGTAAAAAATGTAAGAACTATAAAAGAGGAATGACATTATAATGTAAAATGTGCCGGTTAATCAAACTAAAACTGCTATTTTTGTTGGCTTTTAGAAAAGAAAAAATACTGAGATAAGTGTGCATGAAACTGTATGCCATCTAAAACCATTATATGTCCATAGAAAACATGTAAAAAACGTTTGGAATGTAAAATAGTTACAGAGTTATTATGAAGTTAAGTGATGTATATTGAATTTTCTAAATGTGGCCTGGACATCCAGGTAACACTGGCCCTTGGCCATAAAATGGTTAGGTACAACTACAAGTGACTGACATTTTTTGAAAGACATTACTAACAATTCTAATTAAATAGAAATACAAAAGTGTCAATGGTCACATATGTGTTTTCAGAATGATGCCTGGATTAACCTTAAGTGATAATAAGACCTCATAAGTGCCTCCATAAGGTCCTTGTTCCTCAGACTGTAGATCAGAGGATTCAGCAATGGGTTAATGAGGGCAGATATGACTGAAAACAGTTTGTATAAATTGACCATATTGCTGGAGGAGGGAACCAAGTAAATAAAAGTTAAGACGCCAAAAAAGATGAAGACCACGGTGAGGTGTGATGTGCAGGTGGAGAATGCTTTCATCTTTCCAGTCTTGCTACGGATTCTAGCGATGGTCCTGAAAATATAGACATAGGGAATAAAGACCAAAAGAAAGGCTCCCAATCCAAGACAACCACCTCCTACAAATATGATCATAATGTTTATGAAGGGGTCAGTACATGTAAGTTGAAATAAATGTGGAAGATCGCAAAAGAAGCTGTGGATGGAAGATGTTCTGCAGAAGGACAACCTGAGCAAAAGTAAAATATAAAACAAGGAGAGAGACCATCCTGCAACCCAGACCAGAGAGGTCATACGAGTACAGAGCCTCCAAGACATCATGATTTTGTAATGTAAAGGATGGCAGATGGCAATGTAGCGATCGTAGGACATAGCTGACAGCAAGAAAATTTCTGAGCAAATAAAGTCAAGGTAGAAAAAGGTTTGGGCTATACAGGCAGGGATGGATATCAATCGTTTTTTTGTGACCAAATCAAAGAGCATCCTTGGTGCCGTCACTGATGAATAGCACATGTCCAGAAATGCCAAGTTGGCAAGAAGAAAATACATTGGGTTGTGCAGATGGTAGTCAGTGAGGACCAAGAAAAAAATAAGAAGGTTTACGATAAGAGTCATCAGATAGATGAGAAGGAAGAGCACAAAAAGTGCATTCATGGTCTGTGGATGGTCTGATAGACCCACAAGAGTAAAAGACGTAATCTCTGTGACATTCCTCATATTGTTATTTTTTGTCTGTATGAATGTATTTTAATTGAACAGGAATACAAATATCTTTCTGGGGAATTATTCAAAGGAAAACAGAAACGGTCTCCCTACACATTATACATGAAGACATTTGTACCAGCTAGAGTTTTATTCTTATATAAGATGTTGGCAGTCCTGCGGGGGCGTCTGCTGTATTGCAGGAACACAAAGCTGAAAGTCTCATTAAAGGTCTCTTAAGACATAATTTATAACACCTTTGTGACTTGAGAGTTCTTTCAATATAATTTGGTACAATTATAATCATTTGAATTGTAAATACAATTCACTGAAATTATTTTAATCTTTTTGTTCACACTTTTTTAAGTTCAATATTTCTTTATTAAGTATTTTTAATCATATACAAAACGTTGTGCCTAAAGAGGCCAATAAAGACAAATGAGGTATTTTCAAATACATGAGACTGAACTGAACAAAAGAGTAAAACCTAGAAATCAAAGAAAAAGAAACAGAGAGTGCAGTCAAGATGTCTTGTCATTCAAGGCAATATTGGTTTAGCCGTATGTAAGTTAAATATACTAACAGATAAGTAAAGTCTTAGAATAACACTCTGACCATGGCTTCTGATGGATATGACACCTCTAATTGGCAAACTCTGTAGGTAGAATAAAGGTTTTTATTTCTGGTTTTACTAGTCTATTTTTGTTCCCTTTACTTTTATGCATTATTCTTTTTTATTTTAATTTAATTTTTTACATATATTATATGTATATATTGCATTCTCATTAAATTTTTTCATTCTTTCATTTTTCCATTTCCTTTTGATTTATTATTTTTGTGTCCTATCAACACAATTTTTTTGGGTAGTTTATATTTTCATTTATTTCTCCTAGTTTATTCATAATTTTTATTTTCTATTTCTATTTCTGTTTAGTATATATTTTTATATACATTTTAAATATATATTTATCATACTATGTGGATTTATAATTTTTGGTATTTACATGTATTTATATTGTCTATGTATGCTACATGAGATGCCAATATTCAAATTGTCTGTGTATGCCACATTTATAGAAAAAACTCTCCTGCGCTCAGGTGTCCAGTGACTAATTATGTGGTGCGACCACCTTAATGGGGTAATGCCTGATGTCTTGCAGCCCTCCTTTGAACAATGGGTATTCATGGGCTAAAATGAAAAGAAAAGAAGGAGGGCGCACTGACCTAGTGCATTACCACTAGTAAACTTTATTACAGCATAAAAACAGCAAGAAATATACTCACAAACGAGATATCAAAAATGGCTTAAACAGGGGCGCAAATGTGTTGTTCTGAAGATCGACACACCGGGACCTATTGTCAAGAGGGTCAGACCGATGATGAATGGCCAATGGCTAACGCGTTTTGGGGGAGCACCCCTTTCTTCAGAGCCTGAGCGGGCATTGTGTACCAGAAGACTGATAGGGGAGGACATGACCACAATATGTGGTAAAGAATTTCTGTGGATCCGCGTTTCCTCCAACAAGAGGGAGAGACATGTGGTGAGAACTTGGAAATAGGATGGGGAGTTAGATACAAGAAAAGTCAATTTGTTGGGGATAATTCCCATAAGTTTACACTTTTGGTCACTGTGTACGAAGTACTCAATGCTTTTTGCCATTTTTCTGGAGTATAGGTTTTACCAAGATTGCGTTCCTTGAAGGAGGAAGATTTCGTTTTGTTATTAAGGGCATTGTAAATCAGTGAAGTCCCCTCTGTATTGTTTGTGATTGCTCTATAATAGAGAGCAATGCGCCAAGGAAGAGCAATGGGAGTGGATGGGTTGCACTTCAGAAAGTGAGCAATCTGAAGGTGTTTATAGTAATCCAGAGTGTGTGCACCAAATTCCAAATGCAAGGATCTGAAGGTTATGAGATATGAACCTATCAAAAGATCTTCTGCAGTGAGGATACCTGTCAGAGAACGGTTCTTAGAAGGATTGGCACACCTGCAAATACCCAGCAAAATCGAAGATTGGCACATAGAAATTCACCAATGGCACATAGATATTTGCCATATATCTGAATACGCACGCACGGGCATGAATGGCCATGAGGATCTGGCGCCCAGTGGACTATTTAAAGACAGCAGTATGAGATATTATTTGCTGGATGATCTTCAGATCACCTCAGCCTATCACAGCTGGCAACCCTGCTTCTCTGAGCAAAGCACTCCCTTTTACTACCTTCAGGGGCGCTCTGCCCTTAGCCACAAGGGAGGCCCTCTCAGTAGACATGTGCATTTGTTTTCGTCCGAAAGCATTTTTGTCCGAATTTCAGGTATTTTCGTTATCGTTTTAACAAACATAGTTACATAGTAGGTGAGGTTGAAAAAAGACACAAGTCCGTCAAGTCCAACCTATGTGTGTGATTATGTGTCAGTATTACATTATATATCCCTGTATGTTGCGTTGCCTGTATGTCATTCAGGTGCTTATCTAATAGTTTCTTGAAGCTATCAATGCTCCCCGCTGAGACCACCGCCTGTGGAAGGGAATTCCACATCCTTGCCGCTCTTACAGTAAAGAACCCTCTACGTAGTTTAAGGTTAAACCTCTTTTCTTCTAATTTTAATGAGTGGCCACGAGTCTTGTTAAACTCTCTTCTGCGAAAAAGTTTTATCCCTATTGTGGGGTCACCAGTACAGTATTTGTATATTGAAATCATATCCCCTCTCAAGCGTCTCTTCTCCAGAGAGAATAAGTTCAGCGCTCGCAACCTTTCCTCAAAACTAAAATCCTCCAGACCCTTTATTAGCTTTGTTGCCCTTCAAACGATAATGAAAGTGCAGAATCCGAAAAACGAAAGATCCGACATAAACAAATGCTTTATTTTCATTTTTGTTGCTACAACAGTTGGATATAGATAGGAGATTCGACATGATGATGACAATAACAATCTGTGTCCATCAAACCTGTGGTCGAATGTGCCTAACCTTAACTCTATTAGTCCAAGATTATTCTACATAGAGAGAAAAGATTTTACGTAGGGGAGAAAAGATAAATAAAAATAATGATGATGATGAATGTTATTGGCTGATTGTAACCAAAGAGGAGGAGCAGTAAAATAGCACATAGTACACACGTACTTTGGCTTATGGTGTCTGTTGAAAGTTCTAAGAAGATTTGACGGAGCAGGTAAATTATACGGCGTCGTACAGTTTAGCTGCTCTGTCGAATCTTCTTTGAACATTCGACAGACACCATAAACCTTCAATGACAGATTCGACCTTAATTTGGATTTTCGGACGAATGCAATTTTTAACGAAAAACTAAATAAATAAAAACGAATTTCGGGAGTAACTAAATAAATTTATTTTTCGAACAAAAATGAAATTCCGAAACAAAATATTTCAGTGTGCACATGTCTACCTCTCAGCACTTCGGCCTCCGACCAGGTACATAACAATACCCCTAGATATCCATTGGCTAAGATTTCCAAGATTGGTCAAGATTTCCCATGGCTGCATTTGCAAATGTTAGACCAAACTGTCCTTGAATGTACAGAGATTTTATTTGGTACTGTAGATTGGTGCCATTCTTGGCACAATTCATGCACAATTTTAAAGCATGACATGTTAGGTATCTTTTTACTCAAACATCCTCTTTCATATTTTACAATAAATTGGGATATATATTGTGTTTTTTTTTACAATTCTTTAAAATGTATATTTTCCAAAATATAAAACTAAATCGATCAGCGCAAACCATATAACCTAACACTGAGCAGCTAAAGTACTGGGGGTAAAATTTATCAAATCCCAAAGAGTAAAAATAGAAAGGCAGTACAGCGCATACAAAACTAAATAAAAAAAAAACTAAATAAAAACCATCAGTAATAGTCCATAAAAACCATCAGTAATAGTCCATATAAAACTAGATCCAAATAAAATCCAGCAATTCCTCCAGTGATAATCGTGACATGCAATATCTTGTAAGGTGACTGTAGTGAAATGGACCTCCACCTTCGGTAGCACAAACCGCTCACCTCTACAGATGGACCCCTGAGTATATCAGTCAGGTCAGTTAAGCAGTTCCCTCACAGGGATGAAGGCGGAGGATGGTAGATGTGAATCCTGGTCAATTATCAGCAACAGGTACTCTTGCAGTCATGCCATGTGGAGATATATAAAAGAGATCTAGTGCTCTCTGTATATCACTAAAAATCATTTATTTATAGATAAGTCAAAACACAAGCGTCGCACTGTACCTCAGTGCATAGGACAACAGCATGTAGAGATAGGTAATCCACGTTGGATAGACGAACGGAGCGCGGGTGACGTCACGATCCAGACACGTGGGCGGTGCCGTACGCGTTACGTCCCTCAAAGGGGCGGGACTTCCTCAGCGGCGACGGCCGGCCGTGACTACACCCGCTTATATACATATTAGCAGTGGGAGAAAGCCAATCGACGTCTGTGCGTACCTTTCTCCATGGCAACTCATGGAGAGGCACTAGACAGCGCAATCAAAGTAAACAGGAAGCACTGCATGAGATGACACTTGCAGCTTTCCGTTCTACATTGCTTTTTTATGAGTGGCCATTTAAAATATCTGCAGCACAAATAAGGTAGAAAATAATCATAAAGGATATATATATACACTACCGTTCAAAAGTTTGGGGTCACCCAAACAATTTTGTGTTTTCCATGAAAAGTCACACTTATTCACCACCATACGTTGTGAAATGAATAGAAAATAGAGTCGAGACATTGACAAGGTTAGAAATAATGATTTGTATTTGAAATAACATTGTTTTTACATCAAACTTTGCTTTCATCAAAGAATCCTCCTTTTGCAGCAATTACAGCATTGCACACCTTTGGCATTCTAGCTGTTAATTTATTGAGGTAAGCTGGAGAAATTGCACCCCACGCTTCTAGAAGCAGCTCCCACAAGTTGGATTGGTTGGATGGGCACTTCTGGCGTACCATACGGTCAAGCTGCTCCCACAACAGCTCAATGGGGTTCAGATCTGGTGACTGTGCTGGCCACTCCATTACCGATAGAATACCAGCTGCCTGCTTCTGCTGTAAATAGTTCTTGCACAATTTGGAGGTGTGTTTAGGGTCATTGTCCTGTTGTAGGATGAAATTGGCTCCAATCAAGCACTGTCCACTGGGTATGGCATGGCGTTGCAAAATGGAGCGATAGCCTTCCTTATTCAGAATCCCTTTTACCCTGTACAAAGCTCCCACCTTACCAGCACCAAAGCAACCCCAGACCATCACATTACCTCCACCATGCTTAACAGATGGCGTCAGGCATTCTTCCAGCATCTTTTCATTTGTTCTGCGTCTCACAAACGTTCTTTGTGATCCAAACACCTCAAACTTGGATTCATCCATCCACAACACTTTTTTCCAGTCTTCCTCTGTCCAATGTCTGTGTTCTTTTGCCCATCTTAATCTTTTTCTTTTATTGGCCAGTCTCAGATATGGCTTTTTCTTTGCCACTCTGCCCTGAAGCCCAAAATCCCGCAGCCGCCTCTTCACTGTAGATGTTGACACTGGTGTTTTGCGGGTACTATTTAATGAAGATGCCAGTTGGGGACCTGTGAGGCGTCTGTTTCTCAAACTAGAGACTCTAATGTGTTTATCTTCTTGCTTAGTTGTGCAACGCGGCCTCCCACTTCTTTTTCTACTCTGGTTAGAGCCTGTTTGTGCTGTCCTCTGAAGGGAGTAGTACACACCGTTGTAGGAAATCTTCAATTTCTTTGCAATTTCTCGCATGGAATAGCCTTCATTTCTAAGAACAAGAATAGACTGTCGAGTTTCAGATGAAAGTTCTCTTTTTCTGGCCATTTTGAGCGTTTAATTGACCCCACAAATGTGATGCTCCAGAAACTCAATCTGCTCACAGGAAGGTCAGTTTTGTAGCTTCTGGAAGGAGCTAGACTGTTTTTAGATGTGTGAACATGATTGCACAAGGGTTTGCTAATCATCAATTAGCCTTCTGAGCCAATGAGCAAACACATTGTACCATTAGAACACTGGAGTGATAGTTGCTGGAAATGGGCCTCTATACACCTATGTAGATATTGCACCAAAAACGAGACATTTGCAGTTAGAATAGTCATTTACCACATTAGCAATGTATAGAGTATATTTGTTTAAAGTTAGGACTAGTTTAAAGTTAGCTTCATTTAAAAGTACAGTGCTTTTCCTTCAAAAATAAGGACATTTCAATGTGACCCCAAACTTTTGAACGGTAGTGTATATATCTAAATCGTCAGGAAATGGAATTAACATATAAAAAACATCCCTATACATATTCCTATATAAAAATGTATGACATCCCGCGCTCCAAAAACGGCCATCCAGGATCACCCATATCTACATGTTAACATGAAATTGTAAATTACATAAAATTACATAAATTAAAAACACAAGATCAGTCCCCAAACATCAGACAATCATAGGGGATAAGAAATACCATAACAGGGAGGGAGGAGGGAAATAATAGATGATTCCGACAATCAACTGCTACCGATCCGAAATAAAGCAGTTAACGTCAAAATCAACGTTCAAGCCCCCAGGACTGAGAACCTTGGTCTCATGAATCCAATGGGATTCCCTTCGACTTAATTGACGTATGAAGTTACCCCCTCTCCAGTGTTTATTTACTCTTTCAATCCCCCAAAAACTTAATCCCCTGGGGTTTTGATCATGCACCAATTTAAAGTGTTTGGAGACATTATGTGTCTTCAATCCCTTCTTGATGTTGTTAACATGTTCTCCCAAACGCACATGCAGTGGGCGGGAGGTCCTTCCTATATATTGTAGACCACACTCACATTGGAGCATGTATACAACCCCTACCGTTGTGCAAGTGATAAGTTGGTCAATTTTATATTCCTTACCAGTGGATGTGGCCCTGAAATTCTTACGTTTTTTATTGTTGCATTTGGAATGCTTGCAGGCTGTGCATCGCCCACAGGCATAAAAACCTGAGAGAAAAGAAAAGAGTCGGTTTTCAGACTGTGTGGGGGGGTCGACCACTCCTGGAGCTAGTCGGTCACGCAAAGATGGAGCTTTCTTATATATGAACATCGGACGTGGTGGCAGCAGGGGACCCAGCACCCGATCCTGTTTCAGGATTGACCAGTTTTTTGAAACTAATCTTTCAAACTGTTTATGTTGAACGCTATAGTTAAGCACCATTTTAAAGTTAGAGACATCAGAGCTGGTGTCCCTAACCTCATCAACAATCAGTGAGGCCCTATCCATAGCTAGAACCTTCTCGACATCATTGTTCAAATTGTGTATATTGTAACCTTTTTCTACGAATCTAGACGTAAGCAGCGTAGATTGAGCAACAAAATCGCTGACATGCGTGCAATTACGTCTAAGTCTAACGTATTGCCCCCAGGGGATTAAGTTTTTGGGGGATTGAAAGAGTAAATAAACACTGGAGAGGGGGTAACTTCATACGTCAATTAAGTCGAAGGGAATCCCATTGGATTCATGAGACCAAGGTTCTCAGTCCTGGGGGCTTGAACGTTGATTTTGACGTTAACTGCTTTATTTCGGATCGGTAGCAGTTGATTGTCGGAATCATCTATTATTTCCCTCCTCCCTCCCTGTTATGGTATTTCTTATCCCCTATGATTGTCTGATGTTTGGGGACTGATCTTGTGTTTTTAATTTATGTAATTTTATGTAATTTACAATTTCATGTTAACATGTAGATATGGGTGATCCTGGATGGCCGTTTTTGGAGCGCGGGATGTCATACATTTTTATATAGGAATATGTATAGGGATGTTTTTTATATGTTAATTCCATTTCCTGACGATTTAGATATATATATATATATCCTTTATGATTATTTTCTACCTTATTTGTGCTGCAGTTATTTTAAATGGCCACTCATAAAAAAGCAATGTAGAACGGAAAGCTGCAAGTGTCATCTCATGCAGTGCTTCCTGTTTACTTTGATTGCGCTGTCTAGTGCCTCTCCATGAGTTGCCATGGAGAAAGGTACGCACAGACGTCGATTGGCTTTCTCCCACTGCTAATATGTATATAAGCGGGTGTAGTCACGGCCGGCCGTCGCCGCTGAGGAAGTCCCGCCCCTTTGAGGGACGTAACGCGTACGGCACCGCCCACGTGTCTGGATCGTGACGTCACCCGCGCTCCGTTCGTCTACCCAACGTGGATTACCTATCTCTACATGCTGTTGTCCTATGCACTGAGGTACAGTGCGACGCTTGTAAGTGTTTTGACTTATCTATAAATAAATGATTTTTAGTGATATACAGAGAGCACTAGATCTCTTTTATATATCTCCACATGTCATGACTGCAAGAGTACCTGTTGCTGATAATTGACCAGGATTCACATCTACCATCCTCCGCCTTCATCCCTGTGAGGGAACTGCTTAACTGACCTGACTGATATACTCAGGGGTCCATCTGTAGAGGTGAGCGGTTTGTGCTACCGAAGGTGGAGGTCCATTTCACTACAGTAACCTTACAAGATATTGCATGTCACGATTATCACTGGAGGAATTGCTGGATTTTATTTGGATCTATTACTGATGGTTTTTATGGACTATTACTGATGGTTTTTATTTAGTTTTTTTTTATTTAGTTTTGTATGCGCTGTACTGCCTTTCTATTTTTACTCTTTGGGATTTGATAAATTTTACCCCCAGTACTTTAGCTGCTCAGTGTTAGGTTATATGGTTTGCGCTGATCGATTTAGTTTTATATTTGCCTTTGTTTAATTTATCAACGATTACAGCTGCAATCATGGATGTTTTTTTCTATTTGGAAAAACGAGAGGTTAAATTGGATGAGGTTTTCTCCCACGCTCCTGCATCTGAGCCTAGCAGTGATTTGACTTCTTCTTTTAAGAAATTAAACCATATCTTTGAAAAGAAAGTAAAAACTTGGTGGGACATTGCTTCATTCAAACAATACCTCTCTTCTAATTTAATCCCTAGGCGATTGAGATGGGACATCCCGCCTAATGATGGTCTCTATGATGATGCTTCAATGACTGAATGGAGAGACTTTTTTATCAAGAAAGGCTCTGAGTTAATACAATTATTACTTGCACGTAAAGAAAGGAAAATGGAGTTCTTGGAGTCACAATTACGTGACATTAGGAACACCATTGAACCTTTCAAAAATAGTGAGGAGTTCTTGAAATTATCAACTGAACTTGGTAATAGGCTCACTAAATGGGACATTGAAGTCCAAAATAAGAAAAAGAAAAAATATATCAGAGACTCAGACGATTTTAGGAGTGGGAATATATTTAAATGGCAGGCCAATCCCCCTCCCGATCCATCAGGGATGAATACTCACCCTCCACAGAACAATCCTCAAGATGGGCCAGTCCCACCTCTGATTGTACATAATTATTCTTCACCTGCCCCACCCCCCTCAAGAGGGGGCCAGGGTACTAGAGGCAATTTTAAGAGGGGTAGAGGTAGGGGAAGGGGCCCTCCAAAGACCCCCATTAGAGAGAATTACTATTACCAACAAGAATATAGATCACCACGAGGGTGGGATAACCATAGGCAGGACCCTTATCCTTACCCTTATCCCTCTAATGAGAACAGAAGAGATACACCTCAATACACTCATAGGGAAGAGGTACCCCTATATAATAGGTTTGCCCCACTTCAACAACGTGGCACCAATGAAGGAGGGGATTTTTCAGGGGCCCAGAGCGGGCCAGGGAGGGGATCGCTGAATTATCAGCCGAACCCAGGAGAATGGTGGAAACAACATCCACAGCCATCCCCACATATGAGAGGTCCACCTTTAAAGAGAAAAGAAAGAGAGGAAACAGAGGGGGTAGGAGAGTACAAAAAGAAAAAACCCCATTAGGAGCAGGAATTTATAATTTGAGCAGTGTCACTTTGAGCGAGAGCGAGGTTAGGGTTCTTGACAGAGGGCTGAAGTTTGCCCCCGTTCAAAATATGAATAAATTTGACACGTACGTTAACATCCATAAATTTGTCAGGAACTTAAATATGAAAAAATATTTCCTATCTAATCGCAGTAGACCAGTTACTACCACAATGGGATCTCATTCTAATTTACGCAACAAATCGACCTTCAACCCCCTTAATGCAGACAACAAATTCCTTGAGGTGTTTAAGAACATGCTATTCAATGACCTGGATAAATTGAAGGTTAGAAAAGCCACAGACCCACTACATATCAGGCAGGGTATGAAATCTTTAGAAAAAAGAAATGACATCGTTATTCGCCCTGCGGATAAAGGGGGAGGTCTGGTGATTTTGGATAAATCCAAATACCTGGGAGAATTACATAGACTACTGGAGGATCGAGATACCTACCAGATTTTGACCAAAGATCCCATGTTGATCTATAAAGATGAACTCCATTGGCTAATAGAGGAGGGGAAAAGTGTTAATATCTTGACCAAGAAAGAGGCCTCATATTTGGATCCCTTCTTCTGCAGAACCCCTATCATTTACTGCCTCCCAAAAATCCATAAGGATATGAATAATCCCCCCGGGAGGCCTATAGTAAATGGTATTGATTCCATTTCCTCCAGGTTAGGCCAATACATTGATTTTTTTCTTCAGCCCCTGGTATGCAAAACAGATGCTTTTCTAAAAGACACCAAGCATATTATTCAAACGATTGAATCAATCAGATGCTCTCCCTCTAGTATTATGGTCACGGCTGATGTAGGGTCCTTATATACCATAATTGGACATGAGGATGCTTTATCCTCTGTCCAATGGGCCCTATCCTTATACTCTGATCTTCCTGAGGTACAAAAAAGTTTCTCCTAAAATGTTTGAAGTTTTGTCTGGCCAAGAATTATTTTTGGTTTAATCGCCAATTCTTTCTTCAAAAAAGGGGTGTTGCAATGGGCGCTCGTTTTGCTCCCAGTGTGGCTAACTTGTTCATGGCCCACTGGGAGGAAGACGTGGTGTTCAAGCATCGCCCTCCTGAATTGGTATGTTACAAAAGGTACATAGACGACCTTGTTATGATCTGGGAGGGTGATCAACCTGGTCTTGATACCTTTGTACAGAAATTAAATAGCAATACCAAAAATATCCAGCTATCCTGGTGTTTTAGTAAAGAAAAGATAGTATTCCTGGATCTTGAAATTTCAAAGGAGAATGAAGGATTCAGATTGTGCAATTACCTGAAACCTACGGATCGTAATTCTTATATCCCCCTGGGAAGTTGCCATCACAAATCGTGGCTTTGCAACATTCCCAGGGGGCAATACGTTAGACTTAGACGTAATTGCACGCATGTCAGCGATTTTGTTGCTCAATCTACGCTGCTTACGTCTAGATTCGTAGAAAAAGGTTACAATATACACAATTTGAACAATGATGTCGAGAAGGTTCTAGCTATGGATAGGGCCTCACTGATTGTTGATGAGGTTAGGGACACCAGCTCTGATGTCTCTAACTTTAAAATGGTGCTTAACTATAGCGTTCAACATAAACAGTTTGAAAGATTAGTTTCAAAAAACTGGTCAATCCTGAAACAGGATCGGGTGCTGGGTCCCCTGCTGCCACCACGTCCGATGTTCATATATAAGAAAGCTCCATCTTTGCGTGACCGACTAGCTCCAGGAGTGGTCGACCCCCCCACACAGTCTGAAAACCGACTCTTTTCTTTTCTCTCAGGTTTTTATGCCTGTGGGCGATGCACAGCCTGCAAGCATTCCAAATGCAACAATAAAAAACGTAAGAATTTCAGGGCCACATCCACTGGTAAGGAATATAAAATTGACCAACTTATCACTTGCACAACGGTAGGGGTTGTATACATGCTCCAATGTGAGTGTGGTCTACAATATATAGGAAGGACCTCCCGCCCACTGCATGTGCGTTTGGGAGAACATGTTAACAACATCAAGAAGGGATTGAAGACACATAATGTCTCCAAACACTTTAAATTGGTGCATGATCAAAACCCCAGGGGATTAAGTTTTTGGGGGATTGAAAGAGTAAATAAACACTGGAGAGGGGGTAACTTCATACGTCAATTAAGTCGAAGGGAATCCCATTGGATTCATGAGACCAAGGTTCTCAGTCCTGGGGGCTTGAACGTTGATTTTGACGTTAACTGCTTTATTTCGGATCGGTAGCAGTTGATTGTCGGAATCATCTATTATTTCCCTCCTCCCTCCCTGTTATGGTATTTCTTATCCTCTATGATTGTCTGATGTTTGGGGACTGATCTTGTGTTTTTAATTTATGTAATTTTATGTAATTTACAATTTCATGTTAACATGTAGATATGGGTGATCCTGGATGGCCGTTTTTGGAGCGCGGGATGTCATACATTTTTATATAGGAATATGTATAGGGATGTTTTTTATATGTTAATTCCATTTCCTGACGATTTAGATATATATATATATATATCCTTTATGATTATTTTCTACCTTATTTGTGCTGCAGATATTTTAAATGGCCACTCATAAAAAAGCAATGTAGAACGGAAAGCTGCAAGTGTCATCTCATGCAGTGCTTCCTGTTTACTTTGATTGCGCTGTCTAGTGCCTCTCCATGAGTTGCCATGGAGAAAGGTACGCACAGACGTCGATTGGCTTTCTCCCACTGCTAATATGTATATAAGCGGGTGTAGTCACGGCCGGCCGTCGCCGCTGAGGAAGTCCCGCCCCTTTGAGGGACGTAACGCGTACGGCACCGCCCACGTGTCTGGATCGTGACGTCAACCGCGCTCCGTTCGTCTATCCAACGTGGATTACCTATCTCTACATGCTGTTGTCCTATGCACTGAGGTACAGTGCGACGCTTGTAAGTGTTTTGACTTATCTATAAATAAATGATTTTTAGTGATATACAGAGAGCACTAGATCTCTTTTATATATCTCCACATGTCATGAATGCAAGAGTACCTGTTGTTGATAATTGACCAGGATTCACATCTACCATCCTCCGCCTTCATCCCTGTGAGGGAACTGCTTAACTGACCTGACTGATATACTCAGGGGTCCATCTGTAGAGGTGAGCGGTTTGTGCTACCGAAGGTGGAGGTCCATTTCACTACAGTCACCTTACAAGATATTGCATGTCACGATTATCACTGGAGGAATTGCTGGATTTTATTTGGATCTAGTTTTATTTGGACTATTACTGATGGTTTTTATGGACTATTACTGATGGTTTTTATTTAGTTTTTTTTAATTTAGTTTTGTATGCGCTGTACTGCCTTTCTATATTTTCCAAAATAATTGCATTTGAAAAACCACTGTGCAAATACTGTGTGACATAAAAAAATTGCAATGATCGCTAGTTTTTTTTTATCTAGGGCCTCTGCTAAAAAAAAATATATATATATATATATATATATATATATATATATATATATATATATATATATATATACAAAAATGTGAGGCAATAAAGGAACTTCAGTTGGCTCACTAGTTTAACCAATGGGTGGTGGGTAGCATCACAAACAACATTGGAACTCCAGCCAAATATTTTTAACTTTCATTTTGAATTTTGCTCTCTGTGTGCTCATTGCTGTTTAGTTTGCTTCTGAAGATATATCTTCTTTTATTCTGACACTCTTTGTTTACAAATAAAAATCTGTATTTTTTGCTAGAACTGCCAAAAATATTCATATATTCGTATATGAATATTTTTGGCAGTTCTAGCAAAAAAAATACAGATTTTTATTTGTAAACAAAGAGTGTCAGAATAAAAGAAGAAATATCTTCAGAAGCAAACTAAACAGCAATGAGCACACAGAGAGCAAAATTCAAAATGAAAGTTAAAAATATTTGACTGGAGTTTCAATGTTGTTTGTGATGCTACCCACCACCCATTGGTTAAACTAGTGAGCCAACTGAAGTTCCTTTATTGCCTCACATTTTTGTAAACCAATATGGCAACTAGAACTTTCTAGAGAAGATGAAAAATGGTCCTGTCCAGCTGCTATAAATACCTGAATCTGTCTTCATGTTTTCTCCAGAGAAACAGTCTGTGGTGTGGCCGCTGTGGCGCAGAATCTGCTTTGGGCAGAGATACAGGGAGCTCCCTGTATTTCCGCCTGCCACAAATTCTGCTCCACAACGGCCACAGCATGGACTGTCATCCATGGAGCGGACTCTTTACACTACACATGCCTGTTACCCTGGAAAGATTGTGAGCGCATCACTTATATTTTGCATATTTTTTGCTTAACCACTTTGGTTCTCACACTTGTTTACCCCTTATGGACCAGAGCAATTTTCAATTTTCTGCTATGAGCCTTTATTCGGCGATAATTTTGTCTTCACTTAAGATAACAACGTAATACATACAGTACATTGTTTTTTAAAAGGCCAAACAAGGCTTTCTTTTTGTGAATATTGTCCTGTAACAATCAGTAAATAGAGGTTTTTTTTTTCAATTATGCGCTTTTTTCAGTGTGATTCATGTAAATATATGTAAAAGGTGTAAAAAATATTTAATGATATATATATATATATATATATATATATATATATATATATATGTGTATATTTTGCATTCTCATTTCATTTTTTTCATTCTTTCATTTTCCATTTCCTTTTGATTTATTATTTTTTGTGTCCTATCAACACTTTTTTTGGGTAGTTTATTTTTTCATTTATTTCTCCTAGTTTATTCATCATTTTTATTTTCTATTTCTGTTTAGTATATATTTTTAAATACATTTTAAATATATATTTTTCATACCATGTGGATTTATAATTTTTGGTATTTACATGTACTGTATTTATATTGTCTATGTATGCTACATGAGATGCCAATATTTAAATTGTCTGTGTATGCCACATTTATACCATGAGCTGCCCGGCATTCATTTTGATTTTTTTTCGCATTTATTCTATATGATTGCCAGTGACCCCGGTCGCAATTCATACAAATCGCAGTGTGAGTAGACAAAGGTATTACGGTTCGCATAGCCCTGTGACATAAGGCTGCATGTCATTACTGTGGTGGTTTCAATCAATCATGGCCACCAGTGATTGTTTCTCTCTGTTGCCAGGGAACTGCACAGTATAAAGACCATGAGATGTAGTAAGATGGTGCCGCTCCTGATGACGTCACTCTGGTGAAACGCGTAGGGTGAAGCTTTTGACGTTATCATGTCACTTCCGGTTTTGGAGACTCCAGTACGTGTAACGCAGGGCATCTCAGACATATTGTTGATTACATTGCTCTGACTCTTCAGTATTATTGTAAGTGTGGTTTTTAGTATTTTAATAAACATTTTTCTGAGACTAAACTGAACAAAACAGTAAAACAAAGAAAACAAAGAAACAGAGAGCGCATTCATACATGACAATATTGTTTAGCCGGATGTAAGTTAATTATACTAACAGATAATTCAAGTCTTAGAATACCACTCTGACTATGGCTTTCAAAGGGCAGTAGTTACATTGTATTTACCGATGGAGGAAGCAAAGGGTATTTCATAGGTGGCGTGTGTTTGTATGATTTTGGGTTACTTCTATTGTAGGGGGGTTACAGTCTTTCCAATGTCTCCCCAGTGCTAGGCACGCTGTGAACAGTATGTAAGTTACTACTACTCAAAGGTCCGGAGGCACTATGTCAATCTCTAGTTATAATAAGGCTGTTCCCGAAATAACAGGTATTGGTAGTTGTACTATCTGTGTTATTAGATGAAAAATTGTGGACCAGAAGACTGATAGGGAAGGACATGACCACAATATGTGGTAAAGAGTTTCTGTGGCTCCGCAATTCCTCCATGAAGAGGGAGAGACATGTGGTGAGAACTTGGAAATAGGATGGGGAGTTAGATACCAGCAAAGTCAATCTTTTGGGGATAATTCCCATGAGTTTACACTTTTGGTTACTGTGTACGTAGTACTCAATGCTTTTTGCCCTTTTTCTGGAGTATAGGTTTTACCAAGATCACGTTCCCAGTCCTTGAAGGAGGAAGATTTAATAAATGTAGTTTTGTTATTAAGGGCATTGTAAATCAGTGAAGTCCCCTTTGTATTGTTTGTGATTGCTCTATAATAGAGAGCAATGTGCCAAGAAAGAGCAATGAAAATGGATGGGTTGCTCTTCAGAAAGTGAGCAAACTGAAGGTATTTATAGTAATCTAGAGTGTGTACACCAAATTCCAAATGCAAGGACCTGAAGGTTTAGAGAGATGGACCTATCAAAAGATCTTTTGCAGTGAGGAAACCTGTCAGAGAACGGTTCTTAGAAGGACTGGCACACCTGCAAATGCCCAGCAAAATCGAAGATTGCCACATAGAAATTCGCCAATGGCACATAGAAATTTGCCAATCTAAATGCGCACCCACGCACAGGCACGAATGGCCATGAGGATCTGGTGCCCAGTGGACTTTTTAAAGTCAGCTGTATGAGATATTAGTTGCTGGATGATCTTCAGATCACCTCAGCCTGTCACAGCTGACAAACCCTGCTTCTCTGAGCAAAGCACTCCCTTTTACGACCTTCAGGGGGCTCTGCACTTAGCCGCAAGGGAAGCCCTCTCAGCACTTCGGCCTCTGACCAGGTACACAACAATACCTCCAGATATCCATTGGCTAAGATTGAGGTAAGGGATAGCCAATGTGAGACTAGATAGAGGTAGAAGAATGGATGTTTTCTGTGTGTCCATTGGGGAAAGCGGGCATTCCTGTCAAGTGGCATTTGAGATGGAGAAGGGGATGGATAGTACACCAGCAGTATACACCTGTACAGAAGGCTTGGTATAAAGAGCCACAATGTCCGAGCATATAGAACCTTGGAATCCAAAGGCATTCAAAACCTGAGACAGGTAGCTCCAATGAATTCTGTCAAATACGTTCTCTGCATCCAAGGCTAGAAGCAGAGAAGGCATTTCCTTTGTTTTGGCTAGGTGAGTTATATTTACCAAGTGACCGATAGCATCTGCATTTTGGCGACCCTTCGTGAAACCAGATTTGTCTGGATGAATAAGGAGAGGTAGGATATCTACTAAACAAAGAGCAATTAATTTGGCATATAACTTTAAGTCATTAATTAGAAGTGAAATGGGTTGAAAATTTTGGGGTACATCTGGCTCTTACTTATAGTTACATACATAGTTGGTGAGGTTGAAAAAAGACACAAGTCCATCCAGCCCAACCTGTGTGTGTGCTTATATGTTAAAAGTACATTGTTTATCCCTGTATTTCGTGGTCGTTAGGGTACCCATCTAATAGTTTTTTTTTTTAAGTATCGATGCCCCCCGCTGATACCACTGCTTGTGGAAGAGAATTCCACATCCTTACTGCTCTCACAGTAAAGAACCCTCTATGCAGTTCAAGGTTAAACCAATTCTCTTCTAATTTTAGTGAATGGCCACGTGTCTTTTTAAACTCCCTTTCAATGAAAAGTTTTTCCCCAATGCTAGGGTCACAAGTACGGTATTTGTACATTGATATCATATCCCCTCTCAAACGTCTCCCCTCCAGAGAGAATAAGTTCAATGCTCGTAGTCTTTCCCCATAGCTGAGATCCTCCAGTCCCTTTATTAGCTTTGTTGCCCTTCTCTGGACTCTCTCCAGTTCCAGCACATCCCTCCTGAGGACTGATGCCCAGACCTGGAAGGCATACTCCAGGTGCGGCCAGACCAGAGTCTTGTAGCGTAGGAGAATTATTGTTTTATCTCTGGAGTGAATCCCCTTTTTAATGCATGCTAATATTCTGTTGGCTTTGCTTAAAGCAGGTTGGCATTGCATGCCATTGCTGAGCCTATCATCTACTAGGACCCCCAGGTCCTTTTCCATCCTAGATTCCCCAAGAGGTTCTCCCCCTAGCAAGTAAATTGCATTCATATTTTTGCCACCCAAATGCATTATTTTTACATATTTCATCATTAAACCTCATTTGCCATGTAGTTGCCACCCCATTAATTTGTTCAGATCTTCTTGCAAGGTTTCCACATCCTACGGAGAAGCCATTGCCCTGCTTAGCTTAGTATCATCCGCAAATACAGAGATTGAACTGTTTACCCCATCCTCCAGATCGTTTATGAAAAATTTAGAAAGGATTGGTCCCAGCACAGAAACCTGGGGGACCCCACTTTCCACACCAGACCATTCTGAGTACTCCCAATTTATCACCACCCTTTGAACTCGCCCTTGTAGCCAGTTTTCCTGGTTTTGGCAAAGTAATGATTAGCGCTTGAAGCCTCTTAGGTGGGAAAGAGGAAGATGCAGCAACTGCATGGTAAATTTGTTCTAGGCGTGGGGTTTGGTAGATGTTTAAATGTCTTAAAATATTCACCAGTGAAACCCCCCGGGCCAGGCGATTTATTATTAGGTAGAGAATCTATAGCCCTACTAATTTCAAGAGCAGTAAATGGGGAATTTAATAGCAATACATGGTTGTGGGTTAGCTGGGAAAGCTTTAGTTTGTGCAAAAAGTTACTGATTAAGTCTGATTTGGTTGGAAAGTATAAGGATCTGATTTCAGGTTATACAATGAGCTGTAGTAGTGACTAAATACATTCGCTATATCCTGCGAATGGAACAATTTATCTTTCGTGGTCGGATGGTACACGAAGATGCATAAAAAGTGTAGCGCTACTTATAATGAGAGTATCCAATTATGATGTTACATGCAGTAAAAACATTAGAAACATTAGAAACAGATCAATGTATATGTCACACACTCTGTATAGCACCCAGTGTGGAATACCCTGGCAGATATCTATTATATATGAATCAGATTGTTGAGAAAAAAGGGTTATATAGTCCCATGCTGTAGATATAATAATTCCATTCCCCACGTGAGTAGCTGGTAAGACAACGGACAGATATGGTGAATCTCCCACATAGAAGCAGTGCAGGCTTACCAGATAGGTTGGACTCATACAAACGTATGTTTAATGAGTCAACAAGACTTGTATTACCAACTGGCAATGGGGTAGAGTGGTTCAGCCAAACAATGATGTGGTTCGGATTGCATCTAGGACTTTGCTAGGGACTCTCCAACATATAGCTTGATCTCGATGAAGATAGCCCATAAAGAAGAAAAGGGGGCCAAATAGTGTAATAACGTTTGGTATAACCAATTTATTAAAAAGGTAAAACACTTACATTTTCCAAAGTAAAAAGCGCTTATAATAAAATTATGGCAGGCAGTGCAGTTACCCGATGCGTTTCGTCTCATCAGACTTCATCTGGGGCGGATGGTACACGAAGAGGATTTTAGTTTTGTGTCTCTGCCCCTTTATGCGCTGTACCAAAAGTTTACCTGCCCTATTACTGTTAACATAATAGGTCATTTTAAGCCTTTGTGATGCCTGTTTGAAAGGATCGTAGTCGTGTTAGTTTCTGGGAAAGCAAACTAGAAAGGCTGAGTTTATTTTGGGTATCTAGGGTGTGGGTTTCGTGCGTGATATCATTGATAGGCTTTTGCCTCTTCCTGTTCGCCCTGGCACCCAACTTAATAAATATGCCTGTTATAAATGCCTTATGTGCATTCCACAATGTAAATAGGCCTTCAACAGAAATAAAAAAGGTGTATCTCTGCGCTGTGGTGGGGAGCCAGCTGATATATATATAAGTAATTTACCAAACTTATATAGAATCTTAAGAAAAAGTGTTTGGCGCCAGGAGTAAATGAACAGCAATGGAATGAGAATACTGTGTTATAAATGAACAGCACATTGAAATAAAGTCCAAAAAAGTGCTAAAGTGAAAAATATATACAAGTCCAATCTTGAATGAAAATCAACAATAAAAAGCAATATAATAAAAAATAAAGATTTAAATGCACAGTCCCATTATAGGATCAGCAATATAAACTTATTGGCGAAAGCACAAAGTTTAGTGCAAAGATGTGCACAAAACATTGGTGGTGACTTGAAAAGTGAAGAGGTGGATCCAGTACAGTGCTCCAAAATCATCCACTGCACCCCTGTGAAATGGACCCTTACCGGCAAAATGGCAGATGGATCACTTCCTGTTTGCAATTTTTCTAAGGAGACACCGTGATTTGAGCAGTTTTAAGAGGCTATATAATCTAGTCCTATTGGATGAAACACGTTACTCCTGGCGCTACACATTTTTTCTTAATATTTCTCCTAAGGGTCCTCAACAGATGTTGCATTAGTTAAGAAGAAATTTGTCAGTTGGACTTCCAAGTCAGATTTAGTGTCCTGCTGTTGCATAAGTCTTGGGTTGGATCTCCATATGAAAGTTGGGTTGGTAGTAAAGGGTTCTTGTATAGATAGCAAGACAGATGTGTGGTCCAACCAGGTGATGTAATTGATAGCTGTAGACAGGGCCGTCTTTAATATTGATTGGACCCTGGGCAAAACTTTTCTTGGGGCCCCCAATGCAGTTTCGCTCTCCACCTGCTCTGAGACATACAATAAATAGCAGCTAGATTCAAAATCAGTTTACTGAATCAGATCAGGCAGCTATTGCGATTGGTTGCCAGAGGTTACAGTCTATCATTACCGCTCACTGACTGGTTGCTAGGGGTTACAGCTAACATTACGGCTCACTGATTAGTTGCTAGAGGTTACAGCACATGATTTCTGCTTGTTGATTGGCTGCTAGAGATTACTGTGGCTATGACCTCAGGGGGCATGATATACATATCAATGCCGACGGCTATACATATGAATGCCGCCATTTACATATAAATGCCAGTAATTTACATGTAAACACAGGGTCTGCAGGTGAGTCATCTGTACACAACAAAAGGGCAGAGCTGGGCAGCATTAGTAGCAGCACTTCACACTGAGATATTGGGACACAGCACAGGACTAAAACCTCAAGGCATGAGGGAATTTAAACCAGGATAGTTGGCAAGTATGAGGCAGCTGCTCTGGGCCCCACAACAATGACAGGGCCCAGGGCATCTGCCCCTTTTGCCCTGCCTTAAAAACGGCCCTGGCTGTAGAGCAGGGGTCTCAAAGTACCGGCCCACAGGCCATTTGCGGCCCGCGGACCGGTTAAAAATGGCCGGCAGGCAGGGCCGATCCAGGACTAGAGGTCGACCGATATTTGGCCATTAGGCCGATATATAGCACTGGCTGCCATTCCTCCTCCCCTCCCCACACAAGCGCTTGATGCTTGTGTGGGGAGGGGAGAGAGACAGAGGGATCTGTCAGATTTGAGGTTGATGTTGGGGGTGGGCGGGACCCGGCCGGGGTGGGCGGGACCCGGCCAATATCAAACACCAGCCAATGGGATCTGGGCGGGCCGCTACGTGTATGTGGCCCGACACTTTTCTTAAGCAGCCCAATCATTGGCTGGTGTTTGATAGCTGTTG
This sequence comes from Lithobates septentrionalis, assembly GCA_037952835.1. Lineage (NCBI taxonomy): Eukaryota > Metazoa > Chordata > Amphibia > Anura > Ranidae > Lithobates > Lithobates septentrionalis. The sequence goes on from JBBDGP010002710.1 coordinate 768,517, forward strand.
GGTCCCGCCCACCCCGACATCAACATCAATTCTGACAGATCCCTATGTCTCTCTCCTCTGTGCTACGTGTCAGCTTCACACAAGCATCAACCGCTGAGTGTGGACAGCTTCTTGTCAGTTTCACACACGTTTACACTCCGCTCAGTGTGAAACCTGCCAGTGCCACCTGCCAGTGACAATCAGTGCCATCTGTCAGTGCCAGCTGCCAGTGCCACCGCCAATCAGTGCCACCTGCCAGTGCCAACCAGTCTGCCAGTGCCACCTGCCACCTCCAACCAGTACCACCTGCCAGCAGTGCCATAATTAGGATTTGTTCGGTGAATGTTGGGTGAAGGTTTTGGTGAATGTTGAATGTTGGCTGAATGTTGGGTGAATGTTGAATGTTCGGTGAATGTTCGGTGAATGTTGAATGTTGGGTGAATGTTTGGTGAATGTTGGGTGAATGTTAAGTGTTGGGTGAATGTTGGGTGAATGTTGAATGTTTGGTGAATGTTAAATTTTGGGTGAATGTTGGGTGAATGTTGAATGTTTGGTGAATGTTGGGTGAATGTTGAATGTTTGGGAGAATTGTCGTTTTATCTCTGGAGTGAAACTCCTTTTTAATGCATGCTATTTAATGTTGGTATTCAATACCTTTGCCATCTCTCCATCCTTTGTAACCCGATTCTCTTCATCATTCTTTATGGGGCCAATATGATCTGTCCTCCCTCTTTTACTATTTATATACTTAAAGAATTTCTTGGGATTTTTTTTACTTTAACATTCACCAAACATTCAACATTCACCCAACATTCCCAATGTTGGGTGAATGTTGGGTGAATGTTGAATGTTTGGTGAATGTTAAATGTTGGGTGAATGTTGAATGTTTGGTGAATGTTGGGTGAATGTTGAATGTTTGGTGAATGTTGGGTGAATGTTGGGTTAAAATAGTGCCATAATTAGGATTTGTTGGGTGAAGGTTTGGTGAATGTTAAATGTTGGGTGAATGTTGAATGTTTGGGTGATTGTTGGGTGAATGTTGAATGTTTGGGTGAATGTTGGGTGAATTTTGAATGTTTGGGTGAATGTTGGTAAATACCACCAAAAGAAAGCTCTATCTGTGTAAAAAAAGGACAAAAATTTCATATAGATACAGTGTTGCAAAGCGGAAAATTGGTCTGGTTATTAAGGGGGTTTAAGTGCCCAGTGATCAAGTGGTTAAATGATAATAAGACCTTTTCCCCCAGATGGTAGAACAGAGGGTTAAACAATGGATTAGTGATGGCATATGTCACTAAATATAGTTTGCTTGAATTGAACACATTGCTGGAGGTGTAAAAAATGTAGTAACTGTAAAAGAGGAAGGACGTCATAATGTGAAATGTGTCGGTGGAGAGTTAATCAAACTAAAACTGCATTTTTTTCATATTACTTTCTTTTTGTTGGCTTTTAGAAAGAAAATAAAACTGAGATAAGTGTGCATGAAACTGTATGCCATCTAAAATCCTTATATGTCCAAAGAAAACATGTAAAAAATATTGGAATGTAAAAAAGTCACAGAGTTATTATGAAGTTAAGCGATGTATATTGAATTTTCTTGTTAAATATGTTTATTGAGTTTTTCATAGATAACAGAGTAAATAAATAAGTAAATAAAAAAGTAGTACATCAAATAAAATAAATAAATAAATAAATAAATAAATAAATAAATAAATAAATAAATAAAGAGATGAAGTAAACATATAAATATGAAGCATGAGCACTTCATATACAATTAGTATAATATAAATAGTATCATCATGAAAATATAAACTCATCTTAATACTTTAAGAATGACACAATTTTTAGGAATACATCAAAGTGATCATGACATAGGAATTTAATAAATAAATAAACAAATAGTCGATGTGACTTTTTCTGCTCATGAATATATGTCTTATAAGGAATAAGAATATAAAAAGAAAAATAATATAGAAAACAAAAAGAAAAGAGAGGGGAGTATAGGTGGTGGTGGTCTGGCTCCTGAATTACACAATTTATTATTATATTGTATATTCTATATTCAATCTAATGGGGTAATAACAAAGATTGGTCGAAGTCATTAGGGTAATAGTGTTTAACCCATGGTTGCCATATCTTACGAAATTTATTGATCTTGTTGTCAGCTATAGCTGTCATTTTATCTAAAACAAGTGCTCTATTGATTCTATGTTTTGTTTCAGCCAGAATTAGAGATGTAGACTTCCAAGCTTTGGCAAGTGTTTGTTTGGCTGAAGTAGTAATTTGAATGAGTAATTGGAATTGAGTATGAGAAAGTGTATTGGGTTTGAGGTTTAAAAGTGCAGTAGCAGGATCAGGAAGAATAGAGATTTCAAGAGCCTTAGAAGCCATAGAAAATATGTTTTTTCCAGAATTCCTGGACTATCGGGCATTGCCACCAGATGTGAAAGTGAGTTCCAAGCGAATCGCAACCTCTGAAGCAATTAGGTGGGTATGTAGGAATGAATTTTGCTATTCTAGCTGGTACTAGGTACCACCGTGCAAGGACTTTGTAGTTTGTTTCTATGGCATAACTATTTGGGGAAGAAGCTTTAGTGGCTAACCATATGTTTGACCAATCTTTGTTATCCAAGGTCAGATTCATGTCAAGTGCCCATTTGGCAGTATATGAGGTAATATGGTTATTCTGAAGTACCTGCAATTGGGGTTTGAGGGCCGTCTTTTTGCAACTGTAAGAGGAGACAAGTCTGTGAATAACTGATAAGAATGACCCTGGAAGCTGAGAGATTCTTTTCTTCTAGCAGCTGATGACAGTTGTTCTTTAGTTTTGTAGTAATGCAATTTAGTTATTATGTCTCTTGGGGGGCCGTTGGTTTTACGTGGTGCTAGAGCTCTGTGCACTCTGTCCATTTCTAATCTATCAATAGTAATTTCAGGGAGTAATTCTTGAAAAAGTGTGGTAATGGTTGCCTGCAGGTCTAGGATGGATTCAGGTATACCTCTTATCCTTAGATTAGATCGTCTATCTCTGTTTTCTTGTTCCTCCAAACGTGACTGTAATAGGGTATTTTCCTCTTTAAGGGCTGTCAGCTCAGAAGTGCAATATTGTGTTTGACAGTCAATATCATCTACCCTCAATTCCAGTTCAGCTGTTCTCTGACCAATTTCTTTATTTCCTTAGTTAGTTTATCTGTGATATGGTCAGAAGTCTGTTTCAATGCTTTCTGTAACATCGCTTCAAATGTAGCAAACATATCAGACTGTGTTACATTTTGAACTGGATTAATAACATTGTCAAGTTTAGTTTTGTCAGCCTGTGTTGTTTGTCTGGAAGGCTGTGGTTTCCCAGCCTGTGAAGCGCTGTGCTGTGAGGAGATAGATGACGCCGCCATCTTAGCCGCCAGTCTGAGAGCCACCTCAGATTTGTAATTGGCTTTAATTTTGCTTTTTGGTCCTTTCAGGACCATAATATATATTTAGTAAGGCGCTGGGGACGTTTACCTACAATTTTGTTGTATTTTGCAAGCCGCTGGGACCTGTAGTTCTCCGGTCCGAACTCCTGTGGAGCGGAGCTCTAAGGCGGCATTACCGTTCCCTCAGGCATCCGCGCATGCGCCCTGTATATTGAATTTTCTAAATGTGGCCTGGGCATCCAGGTATCACTGACCCTTGGCCATAAAAGGGTTAAGTACAACTTCAAGTGACTGACATTTTATCAAAGGCATTACTAACATTTTTAGTCAACTAGAAATACAAAAGTGTCAATGGTCACATATTTGTTTTCAGAATGATGCCTGGATTAACCTTAAGTGATAATAAGACTTCATAAGTGCCTCCATAAGGTATAATTAAAGAATTTCTTGGGATTTTTTTTACTCTCTGGATGTTGGGTGAATGTTTGGTGAAAATAGTGCCATAATTAGGATTTGTTCGGTGAATGTTGGGTGAATGTTTGGGTGAATGTTGGGTGAATGTTGAATGTTTGGTGAATGTTAAATGTTGGGTGAATGTTGGGTTAAAATAGTGCCATAATTAGGATTTGTTGGGTGAATGTTGGGTGAAGGTTTGGTGAATGTTAAATGTTGGGTGAATGTTGGGTGAATGTTGAATGTTTGGGTGAATGTTGGGTGAATGTTTGGTGAATGTTCGGTGAATGTTGGGTGAAGGTTTGGTGAATGTTGAATGTTTTAGTGAATGTTCAGTGTTGGTGAAGGTTGGCTGTATATTGGTGAATGTTGGGTGAAAATAGTGCCATAATGAATGTTTGGTGAATGTTGGGTGAATGTTGAATGTTTGGTGAATGTTTACGATTTTAAGCATTTTCAAATTTCCCAATTGACGAATTTACAAATTTACGTATTTTCGAATTTACAAACTGCATTCATAATGAATGACCCGAAAATGAAAAATAAAAACGAATGAAACGAAAATGAACAACTTTTTCGGCAGTGCACATGTCTACTGGTTAATAGACAGTGCGTTTGTGGCGCCTCTTCCTCCCCATCCCTTTTGTATATTATTACATACACATTCTTGTATTTTTTTATATTTTATTGTCAAATTAAAAAGGAAGCAGGGCAATAACTTCTCCGCAGGATGTGGAAATCTTGCAAAAAGATCTGAACAAATGAATGGGGGAGGGGCGACTACATGGCAAATGAGGTTCAATGTAGAAAAATGTAAAATAATGCATTTGGGTGGCAAAAATATGAATGCAATCTATAGACTGGGGGGAGAACCTCTGGGGGAATCTAGGATGGAAAAGGACCTGGGGGTCCTAGTAGATGATAGGCTCAGCAATGACATGCAATGCCAAGCTGCTGCTAACAAAGCAAACAGAATATTGGCATTAAAAAGGGGATCAACTCCAGAGATAAAACGATAATTCTCCCGCTCTACAAGACTCTGGTCCGGCCGCACCTGGAGTATGTTGTCCAGTTCTGGGCACCAGTCCTCAGGAAGGATGTACTGGAAATGGAGCGAGTACAAAGAAGGGCAACAAAGCTAATAAAGGGTCTGGAGGATCTTAGTTATGAGGAAAGGTTGTGAGCTCTGAACTTATTCTCTCTGGAGAAGAGACGCTTGAGAGGGGATATGATTTCAATGTATAAATACTGTACTGGTGACCCCACAATATACAAATACCGTACTGGTGACCCCACAATAGGGATAAAACATTTTCGCAGAAGAAACTTTAATAAGACTCGTGGCCACTCATTACAATTAGAAGAAAAGAGGTTTAACCTTAAACTACGTAGAGGGTTCTTTACTGTAAGAGCGGCAAGGATGTGGAATTCCCTTCCACAGGCGGTGGTCTCAGCAGGGAGCATTGATAGCTTCAAGAAACTATTAGATAATCACCTGAATGACTGCAACATACAGGGATATGTAATGTAATACTGACACATAATCACACACATAGGTTGGACTTGATGGACTTGTGTCTTTTTTCAACCTCACCTACTATGTAATTATGTAACTATGAAGAAAATTCATTCCAGGTTATTGTATTAATGCACTATGTTCAGTAAGTTTAAATAAATAACAACAAGTGCATCTTATAAAGAATTGTCAACATAAACTCCAGGAAAAAAATTGTTTTTGTTATAAATATTGTGTTGCCATGTGAGACAAGAAATGATGGACAAATCTTTCTAACAGAGAAAGGGAAAATTACTACCAAATCTGATGGTGGATGTAATCCAGTAGAGCAATTTCTCAGATTATACAACACATTTTGTGCATTTTAAATGATTATTTTAATACTTACTATTTACTTCTATTTTTAAAAATCTGTTTGCAAAAATTTAAATTTTTTGTTGTTCATGTGTAAAATTTATATTTGATTTGACTAAATCTTTAACAAAAATGTAATTTGTATTTCAAATGAAAATGGTGCCAAAATTAGGATAAAAAAATAATAATTTGGGAGAAAACACTTTTTAAAAGGTCAGAGTTATTGTGAGGTTAAGCAATGCATATTTAAAATGCTAAATGTGTCCCGGGCCTACAGGTGACACTGACTCTTGGCCATAAAAAGGTTTGGTACAACTGCAAGTTATTGTTTGTAGACATGTGCAATTAGTTTCATTCAGAATTCGTTCTTTTATGAATTTCGTCAAATTTGTTATACCCGAATTAATGAAAATCTGTTTAACAAATTTTTCCAAATATTCGTAAATTTGAATACAACTTGAAAATTTGTTAATTCTAAAATATGGAAATTCGTAAATTCAGAAATTCAAAATTTGAAAATCTGAAAACCCGAAATTCGAAAATCCTAAAGAATAATTAACTAATATAAACGTAACTATTACTAACTACTAAATTATAGGTATTGGAATTTCCTTTCAAATTTGGCTGTTAGTGAACGTAACAAATACGAATTTATCAAAAGTTATGGATTATCCGAAATACTGTATCCGAACGCTGTATCTAAATGAATGGAATGTAACAAATAAATAATAATAATCAACAATACTAATAATAAAAATGTTATCATTATTTTTATTATTATTATTTATTAATAATTAATTCCGTTATATTTGTTTAGATGTGGCATTCATTATTTCGGATAAATTCGTATTCGTTACGTTCACTAACAACCAAATTTGAAAGGAAATTCCAATACCTATAATTTAATAGTTAGTTATTATTAGTTAGTCAGTTATTATTTCGAATTTTCAGATTTTCGTTCTTTTCAAATTTTTGGATTTTCTTTCTAATGTTTGGATTTTCACATTTTCGGATTTTCGAATTTATGGATTTTTAAATTCACGAATTGCAATCATAACGAATGAATCAAAAAACGAAAAACAAAAACAAAAAACAATGAAACGCAAATGAAAACGAACACATTTTTCGGTAGTGCACATGCCTAATTATAAGCATTAAACCTGAATTAACTTTAACCACTTAACAACTGGTCCATAGCCGAATGACGGCTGCAGGGCGGTTGCTTAACTTAATTTCCCTCTCGCGCGCCCCCTGGGGTGCGCACCTGAACACATCCGTGACCGCCGGGTCCAGAGGACCCGGCGCATCACGGATCCTGGTAAATGGCCGCTGATCGTGGCCGTTTACCATGTGATCGCTCCATCAAATGATGGAGCGATCACATGTAAACAAACCGGCGTCATCTGATGACGCTGGTTCCTCTCCTCCCCTCCTGTGTACCGATCGGTACACTGTGAGCGGAGAGGGGGATGGATGGATGGCTGCAGCGCTGTGGGCTGGATGTGTAGTGCCCACAGCGCTGCACAGTGACATCCAGCCATCCATTTATGCTCAGCCATCCCTAATGCTCTGCAATGCCCCAGAGTACTGTGCAATACTCTGCATTACATCCACAATACTCTGCAATACCCCCACAATACTCTGCAATACCCCCACAATACTCTGCAATACCCCACAATACTCTGCAATACCCCGCAATACTGTGCAATACTCTGCAATACCCCGCAGTACACTGCAATACCCCGCAATACCCTGCAATACCCCGCAATACTCTGCAATACCCCACAATACTATGCAATACCACGCAGTACTCTGCAATACCCCGCAGTACTCTGCAATACCCCGCAATACTCTGCAATACTCTGCAATACCCCGCAATACCCTGCAATACCCCGCAGTACTCTACAATACCCCGCAGTACTCTGCAATACCCTGCAATACTCTGCAATACCCTGCAGTACTCTGCAATACCCCGCAATACTCAGCCATACTCTGCAATACTCAGTGATACTCAGCCATACCCAGTCATACTCGGCGATACCCTGCAATACCCTGCCATACTCAGCCATACCCAGTCATGCTCAGCCATACTCTGCAATACCCCGCCATACTCTGCAATACCCCACCATACCCTGCAATACCCCACCATACCCTGCAATACTCAGCCATACCCAGCCATACCCAGCCATGCTCAGCCATGCTTGGCCATGCTCGGCCATGCTCAGCCATACTCGGCTGTACTAGGCCTCTGTATGTGGCCAGGCTGTGGAAGTCTCACACATGTGGTATCGCCGTACTCAGGAGGAGTAGAAGAATCTATTTTGGGGTGTCATTTTTGGTATGTACATGCTATGTGTTAGAAATATTGTATAAATGGACAACTTTGTGCTTAAAAAAAAATGCGTTTTAACCACTTCCCGCCCACCGGCTGTCATACAACGTCCTTGACTTTGTGCGGGGATATCTGAATGATGCCTGCAGCTACAGGCATCATTCAGATATCAGCTTTTTCAGCCGGCGATTCCCTACATCATAAGAACAATCATAGTGGCCGTTCCACTGCTTGATCATTCTTACGGGAGGCGAGAGGGGATGTCCCCCTCCCGCCACCCTCCGGTGCTTCTACCGACTCACCGCTACGATCGAAGCCAGGATCTTTTTTTTTTTTTCATTTCAGGCTTCCCAGCCTAGAGGTGAGATGTGGGGTCTTATTGACCCCATATCTCACTGTAAAGAGGACCTGTCATGCCATATTCCTATTACAAGGGATGTTTACATTCCTTGTAATAGGAATAAAAGTGGTCAAAAAAATGTTTTTTTGGAAAAAAGCATCAAACTAAAATAAAGTAAAATAAACAATAAAAAAAAAAAAAAATTTTAAAAGCTCCCCTGTCCCTGTGTGCTCGCATGCAGAAGCGAACGCATATGTAAGTATGAAAACGGTGTTCAAACCACACATGTGAGGTATCGCTGCGAATGTTAGAGCGAGAGCAATAATTTTGGCCCTAGACCTCCTCTGTAACTCAAAACATGTAACCAGTAAAAAAATTTAAAGCGTCGCCTATGGGGATTTTTGAGTAGCGAAGTTTGGCGCCATTCCACAAGCGCGTGCAATTTTGAAAGGTGACATGTTGGGTATCTATTTACTCTGCGTAACTTCATCTTTTTACATTATGCAAAAACATTGGGCTAAATTTACTGTTTTGTTTTTTTTAAAGCACAAAACATTTTTTTCCCAAAAAAATGCGTTAAAAAAATTGCTGCGCAAATACCGTGCGAGATAAAAAGTTGCAATGACCACCATTGTATTCTCTAGGGTCTTTGCTAAAAAAACATATATAATGTTTTGGGATTCTATGTAATTTTCTAGCTAATAAATGATGATTTTTACATGTAGGAGAGAAATGTCAGAATTGGCCTGGGAACGCCTAAAGGTGCTAAGTGCATGTTGGGCCTCTGTATGTGGCCACGCTGTGTAAAAGTCTCACACATGTGGTATCGCCATACTTGGGAGTAATAGCAGAATGTGTTTTGGGGTGTAATTTGTGGTATGCATATGCGATGTGTGAGAAATAACCTGCTAATATGACAATTTTGTGAAAAAAAAAAGTTAAAAAAAAAGCTTGATTTTGCAAAGAAATGTGGGAAAAAATTACAACTTCAAAAAACTCACCATGCATCTTTCTAAATACCTTGGAATGTTTTTTTTCCAAAAAGGGGTCATTTGGGGGGTAATTGTACTTTTATGGCATGTTAGGGTCTCAAGAAATGAGATAGGCCGTCAGTACTTCAGGTGTGACCAATTTTCAGATATTGGCACCATAGCTTTTGGGCTCTACAACTTTCACAAAGACCAAATAATATCCACCTATTTGGGTTATTTTTACCAAAGATATGTAGCGGTATAAATTTTGGCCAAAATATATGAAGAAAAATTACTAATTTGCAAAATTTTATAACAGAAATGAAGAAAAATGCATTTTTTTACAGATTTTTCGGTCTTTTTTCTTTTATAGCGCAAAAAATAAAGAACCCAGCGATGATTAAATACCACCAAAAGAAAGCTCTATTTGTGTGAAAAAAGGACACAAATTTCATATAAATACAGTGTTGCATGACTGAGTAATTGTCATTCAAAATGTGAGAGCACCAAAAGCTGAAAATTGGTCTTGTTATTAAGGGGGTTTAAGTGCCCAGTGGTCAAGTGGTTAAATGATAATAAGACCTTTTCCCCCAGATGGTAGAACAGAGGGTTAAACAATGGATTAGTGATGGCATATGTCACTAAATATAGTTTGCTTGAATTGAACACATTGCTGGAGGTGTAAAAAATGTAAGAACTGTAAAAGAGGAAGGACGTCATAATGTGAAATGTGTCGGTGGAGAGTTAATCAAACTAAAACTGCATTTTTTTCATATTACTTTCTTTTTGTTGGCTTTTAGAAAGAAAATAAAACTGAGATAAGTGTGCATGTGTCACAAGTCAATACTCACCGAGGCCGAGATGCCGAGAGCGGCTTGCCCTTACGACCACGCGCACCCGAACCCCCGAAAGTGAGACAGGGGATCGAAAGCACGCGAAGGCACGGGTCTCCGGTAAAGCTGATGGGAAGACTCCGGATGGCTTGGAAGGCAGGAAGTCTTCTGGAGGAGTGCCTGGAAGTGCAAGAACAAAGGTTAAGAGGGATCAGACTGGTGGTTAGGAAGTCCTTATGACTGAGGGGATCAAGGGAGGTGGCAGCCCCGTGAGGAGATTGGTTGGAGAAACAGGCAGAGGCCAGGAGGTCCAGCAGGTCTGGAGTGATCCTTAAACAGGCAGAAGGTCAGGGTATCTGGCAGACAGAGAGTGGTCGTATTCAGGCAGAAGATCAGGGTATCCAGCAAACAGAGAGTGGTCGTTATTCAGGCAGAGGGTCAAGGTATCCAGCAAGCAAAGAGTGGTCGTTGTTCAGGCCGAAGGTCGGGGTATCCAGCAAGCAGAGAGTGGTCGTAGGTACAGGCAGGAGGTCGGTTTCACAAGAGACAGGAAGCAGAAGTTCAAACACAGGCAGGGTAGACTGACGACAAACCAGCAACCCGACTGGGTGCTAATGTCGTCTAAAGTAGCCTCCCAGTGGGCGCGTCAGCATGACGCGCTACCGGGCACCTGCACGGGCGACGGCGCGCACACGTGGGCCGCTGTGCACCCGCGCCGCACCATCAGGCCGCGAACGGGTGCACGTCTCAACAGCAACCCCCTGCGCATGCGCCCCGCAGCCCGGCGAACGGAGGCGACTTGTCCTCCGTGACAGTGCCCCCCTCCTAAGGGCGGACACTGGACGCCCAGGCTAGACATCAATTCCGGATGGTCTTGATGAAAGGTTTGAATCAAGCGAGGGGCATGTAGGTTCTTCGCAGGCTCCCATGAATTGTCTTCAGGTGGGTATCCCTTCCATTGGATCAGGTACTGTAATTGTCTGCCCTTCTTTCTACAGCCCAGGATAGCCTCCACCTCGAACTCGTTCTCACCGTCCACCCTGATTGGTGGGGGAGGAACCTCTCCTCTTTCTGGAAACGGACTGGGTACAACAGGTTTCAGTAAAGATACATGAAAGACAGGATGAATCTTGTATGTTTTAGGCAGGGCTAACTCCATGGCCACAGGGTTGATGATCCTTTTGATAGGAAAAGGGCCAATAAATTTAGGTCCTAGTTTTCGGGATGGCAACTGCAGCTTGAGATTAGAGGTGGACAACCAAACCTCCTCCCCTATGTTAAATGTTGGATTCTCCTTCCTGCCTCGGTCATACTGCTCCTTGTAGGCCTTTTGAGCTTTCTGTAGCATACTTTGGATTTCTTGGAAGTTAGTTTGTAAGGTTATTATTCTGTCCTGTACTGCAGGAACTGTTATTTCAGGGGTGTCCTTAGTCAGGAACGTGGGGTGAAACCCGCAATTGGCCCAAAAGGGCGTTTGGTTGGTAGCCGCGTGGACTGAGTTATTATACGCAAATTCCGCGTATGGAAGGAGTTTTGCCCAATCATCCTGAGATCCTGAACAGAAGCAACGGAGGTACTGCTCCAGAGTTTGATTTGTCCTCTCCGTTTGGCCATTGCTCTGAGGGTGATAGGCTGATGAGAGGCATACTTTAATATCCAAGGCCTTACAAAGTTCTTTCCAAAATTTGGACGTGAATTGCGCGCCTCTGTCAGACACTATATTCTTTGGTACCCCGTGAAGTCTTATGACTTCTTTCAGAAAAACGTTGGCTGTTTCTACTGCGGAAGGAGTACCTACCATAGGTAGGAAGTGGGCCATCTTAGACAGACGGTCGACCACAACGAAGATGGTAGTGTAGCCTTCTGAGGCTGGTAGATCCACAATAAAGTCCATAGACACGTCAGACCATGGTCGTTCTGGAATGGGTAGTGGTTTAAGTAAACCCCAGGATTTGGTGTTCTGGCCCTTGTTGCGTTGACAACGGAGGCAAGAGGCCACATATTCCCTGCAATCTCGTCTCCAACCCGGCCACCAGAAGGAGCGAGAGATCAAGTCAGCTGTCTTCCTAACTCCAAAGTGACCGGCCAATTTATGGTCGTGGCACATCTTGAGGGTGGTTAACCGAGTCTGTTGGGGTACAAAAATTTTGCCCCGGACCCAAAAGAGACCTTCGTCTTTCCTCAGGGATTGTACCTCCGGATCAGTACATGTATTGGACGATCTCTTGATTGAAGACATTAGGTCTGTCTGTGTCACCCCAAGAAAATTTTGAGGTGCAAGAATTGTACTAGGTTCTGAAGTCTGGAGGTCTGCTGAGAACATCCGGGAAAGGGCGTCTGCTTTTCCATTCTTAATGCCAGGCCTGTAGGAGATATGGAAATTGAAGCGCGAAAAGAACAGGGCCCAACGGGCTTGTCTGGGTTTGAGGCGTTTTGCTGTTCGGAGGTACTCAAGATTTTTGTGGTCTGTGAAAATCATCACTGGATGAAGTGCCCCCTCAAGTAAGTACCTCCATTCTTCCAGGGCAAATTTTATTGCCAGCAGCTCCCTTTCACCTACGTCGTAGTTTTGTTCTGCCGCACTGAGTTTCCGAGAAGCAAATGCGACTGGATGTAAGATGGCCTTGGGTCCTTGTCTCTGAGAAAGGATTGCTCCCGTGGCTATTTCTGACGCATCCACTTCCAAAATGAACGGATGAGAAGGATCAGGATGCCGGAGAATAGGGGCGGAACTGAATAGATCCTTTAGCTTTATGAAAGCTTCTTGTGCTTCTTGGGACCACTGGAATGAACCGTGCCGACGGGTTAACTGAGTGATGGGTGCCACTATGGCAGAGAATCCAACGATGAACTTCCGATAGAAGTTAGCGAACCCTATAAAGCGCTGGACCCCTTTCTTATCAGAAGGAGCTGGCCACTCCTGGATAGCCTGTATCTTTTGAGGATCCATCTCTACTCCATTTGCCGAAATGATGAACCCTAAAAATTGCACCACTGATCTCTCAAATTCGCACTTCTCCATTTTTAGATAAAGCTTGTGCTGTCTCAAAATGGTCAGAACTGTTCTGACGTGATCCCTATGAAGTTCCAGTGTAGATGAAAAAACTAAGATATCATCCAGGTAGACTACAAGGAAGTCATCTAGGTATTTGCAGAAAATGTCATTCACCAGGTGTTGGAATGTAGCCGGGGCGTTACAGAGCCCAAAGGGCATCACCAAGTATTCGAAGTGCCCGAACCTCGATCTGAAGGCCGTCTTCCATTCATCTCCAGCTCTAATTCTGATAAGATTATATGCCCCTCGGAGATCCAATTTGGAGAAAATTCTGGCTGACCGAAAGCGTTGGAACAACTCTGGGATGAGCGGCAGCGGGTACCGATTCTTGATGGTAATGTTGTTCAACTGCCGGTAATCCACACAGGGCCTAAGAGAACCGTCCTTCTTACCGACAAAGAAGATACCTGCTCCGGCAGGTGAAGATGAGGGACGGATGAACCCCTTTTCCAGGTTCTCGTCTATATATTGCTTGAGGGCCTCCAGCTCTGTTTCGGAAAGGGGAAAGATGCGACCAAAAGGAATGGCTGATCCTGGCAATAGGTCGATTGGACAGTCGTATGGACGATGAGGTGGAAGGCGATCGGCCATTTGTTTGCTGAAAACTTCCTGGAACTCATGATACTCCTGAGGGACATGCTGGAGGTTAACTGAAGGAGCTGAGATCGTAGCACAGATCTTGGGTTTCGGAGGGCGGCAGTGCTGAGAACAGTAAGAGGAGGGAAATGAGACCATCTTAGAACTCCATTGGATAAGAGGATCATGGGCTTGTAGCCAAGGTAAGCCTAGGATGACTGGGAACATGGGAGAGTGGATAAGGTCCAGGCGTAGAAGTTCTTGGTGTCCCGAATCGGTGGTGGCTAGAATAGGTCGAGTCTCTTGGGTGATTGGGCCTGAGCTGGGAAGGGACCCATCCGCCAAGTGGACCTGTAGGTGTTGCGTTTTAGGTTGTAAAGGCACATGCAAGGTTCGGGCCAGAGCAGCGTCCATAAAGCAGCTGCATGCACCTGAGTCAATGATCGCCGGTAGGCGGGATTCCCCTTCCGGTAGCTGTAATGAGATAAATAACATTACGTAAGACTTAGAGGTATTGTTATCTTGGTAGGTCATTGTTTTGGGTTGAAAAGACTTACTAGGCCTTATCGGGCAGTTGCGCAGAAAGTGACCGGCACCCCCGCAATAGAGACAAAGGTTGGACTGCCGTCTACGTTGTCTCTCTTCGGAGGTGAGTGGTGGTCGTACTAAACCAAGCTGCATCGGTTCGGAATCGGGAAGTGTAGTAGGCCCTGCTGTAATGGGTGAAGACCCTGGAATGGGTTGGAGTCTTGGAGTTGTCCATGCTGGGCGAGGATTTTGGAAACGTTCTGACCGACGTTCCCTCAAGCGCCTATCTAATTTGGTAGCTGCCTGAATTAACTCCTCCAAAGATGTGGGGGTTTCCATCCTGGCTAGCTCATCCTTGAGGAGCTCTGATAGACCTTGGCGGTACTGGTAGCGTAAGGCTGGCTCATTCCAGTTAGTGTCGGCCGCCCATTTGCGGAATTCCACCGTGTAATCCTCGATTGGTCTCCTTCCCTGGACAAGATGATGCAGGATAGCTTCGGCGGTGGCCATACGCTGTGTGTACATACTTTCAAAGAATGTGTCAATAGTATTAAGCACCGGACTCCCTGATTCCATCAGACCGTGCGCCCAGGCCTGAGGTTCCTCTGATAGCAAAGAAATCGCAAATCCCACCTTGACCACTTCTGATGCGAAGGTTCGGGGTTGCAACGCGAAGTAGAGGGTACATGCATTCTTAAAGGCCCTGAACTTCTTACGGTCCCCCGAGAACCGTTCCGGTGTGGGGACCCTGGGTTCCGGAAGTGCCATTACTACTGTAGGGCTGGCAGTGGCCTGAGGGAGCGGGCCTTCATTACTAGGTGCAGGAGCTGCGGCAGCAGGGGGGAGTGCCCCCGTCAGTTGTTGGAGGCGGCTATCAACTTGCGTGTATCCCTCTTGCAGCCTCTGTACTGAGTCGGCCAAGGCGGAGACTTGTTGGCATAAGATCTCCAAGGGAGAGCGCGCTCTGTCGGCCTCGGACATCTGGCTGGTTTGTACTGTCACAAGTCAATACTCACCGAGGCCGAGATGCCGAGAGCGGCTTGCCCTTACGACCACGCGCACCCGAACCCCCGAAAGTGAGACAGGGGATCGAAAGCACGCAGAGGCACGGGTCTCCGGTAAAGCTGATGGGAAGACTCCGGATGGCTTGGAAGGCAGGAAGTCTTCTGGAGGAGTGCCTGGAAGTGCAAGAACAAAGGTTAAGAGGGATCAGACTGGTGGTTAGGAAGTCCTTATGACTGAGGGGATCAAGGGAGGTGGCAGCCCCGTGAGGAGATTGGTTGGAGACACAGGCAGAGGCCAGGAGGTCCAGCAGGTCTGGAGTGATCCTTAAACAGGCAGAAGGTCAGGGTATCTGGCAGACAGAGAGTGGTCGTATTCAGGCAGAAGATCAGGGTATCCAGCAAACAGAGAGTGGTCGTTATTCAGGCAGAGGGTCAAGGTATCCAGCAAGCAAAGAGTGGTCGTTGTTCAGGCCGAAGGTCGGGGTATCCAGCAAGCAGAGAGTGGTCGTAGGTACAGGCAGGAGGTCGGTTTCACAAGAGACAGGAAGCAGAAGTTCAAACACAGACAGGGTAGACTGACGACAAACCAGCAACCCGACTGGGTGCTGGTGTCGTCTAAAGTAGCCTCCCAGTGGGCGCGTCAGCATGACGCGCTACCGGGCACCCGCACGGGCGACGGCGCGCACACGTGGGCCGCCGTGCACCCGCGCGCGCCGCACCATCAGGCCGCGAACGGGTGCACGTCTCAACAGCAACCCCCTGTGCATGCGCCCCGCAGCCCGGCGAACGGAGGCGACTTGTCCTCCGTGACAGCATGAAACTGTATGCCATCTAAAATCCTTATATGTCCAAAGAAAACATGTAAAAAATGTTTGGAATGTAAAAAAGTCACAGAGTTATTATGAAGTTAAGCGATGTGTATTGAATTTTCTAAATGTGGCCTGGACATCCAGGTATCACTGACCCTTGGCCATAAAAGGGTTAAGTACAACTGCAAGTGACTGACATTTTATCAAAAGCATTACTAACATTTTTAGTCAACTAGAAATACAAACGTGTCAATGGTCACATATTTGTTTTCAGAATGATGCCTGGATTAACCTTAAGTGATAATAAGACCTCTGAAGTGCCTCCATAAGGTCCTTGTTCCTCAGGCTGTAGATCAGAGGATTAAGCAAAGGGTTAATGAGGGCAGATGTGACTGAAAACAGTTTGTTTAAATTGAACATATTGCTGGAGGAGGGAACAAAGTAAATAAAAATATTGGAGCCAAAAAAGATGAAGACCACGATGAGGTGTGATGTGCAGGTGGAAAATGCTTTCTTCTTTCCAGTCTTGCTACGGATTCTAAGGATGGTCCTGAAAATAAAGACATAGGGAATAAAGGTCAAAAGAAAGGCTCCCAATCCAAGACCACCGCCTGCTACAAATACGACTATAATGTTTATAAAGGGGTCAGTACATGTAATTTGAAATAAATGTGGAAGATCACAAAAGAAGCTGTGGATGGAAGCTGCTCTGCAGAAGGACAACCTGAGCAAAAATAAAATATAAACCAAAGAGAGAGACCATGCTGCAACCCAGGACAGAGAGGCCATAAGAGCGCAGACTCTCCAAGACATAATTAGTTTGTAATGTAGGGGGTGGCAGATGGCAATGTAGCGGTCGTAGGACATAGCTGAGAGCAAGAAAATTTCTGAGCCAGCAAAGGAGACGTAGAAAAAGGTTTGGGCTATACAGGCAGGAATGGATATTGATCGGCTTTTTGTGACCAAATCGAAGAGCATCCTTGGTGCGGTCACTGATGAATAGCACATGTCCAGAAAAGCCAAGTTGCCGAGAAGAAAATACATTGGGTTGTGCAGATGGTAGTCAGTGATGACCAATAAAAAAATAAGAACATTTGTGATAAGAGTCATCAGATAGATGAGAAGGAAGAGCACAAAAAGTACGGTCCATTCATGGTCTGTGGATTGTCTGATAGACCCACAAGAGTAAAATATGTAATCTCTGTCACATTCCTCATATTATTTTTTTGTCTGTATAAATGTATTTTAATTGAACAGGAATACAATTATCTTTCTGGGGAATTATTCAAAGGAAAACAGATACGGTCTTCATACACATTATACATGAAGACATTTGTACCAGCTAGAGTTTCATTCTTATATAAGATGTTGGCAGTCCTGGGGGGCCGTCTGCTGTATTGCAGGAACACAAAGCTGAAAGTCTCATTAAAGGTCTCTTAAGACATAATTTATAACACCTTTGTGACTTGAGAGTCCTTTCAATATAATTTTGTACAATTATAAACATTTGAGTTGTAAATAAAATCCACTGTTTTGATCATTTTTTCACACTTTTTTAAGTTCAATATTTCTTTATTAAGTACCGTATTTTTAATACAATACAAAACTTTATGCCTAAAGAGGCCAATAAAGACAAATTAGGTATTGTCAAAGAAACATATATATATATATATATATATATATATATATATATATATATATATATATATATATATATATAAATATACATATACACACAGTGGGGATGGAAAGTATTCAGACCCCCTTACATTTTCCACTCTTCGTTATATTGTAGCCATTTGCTAAAATCATTTAAGTTCATTTTTTTCTCATTAATGTACACACAGCACCCCATATTGACAGAAAAGAACAGACTTGTTGACATTTTTGCAGATTTATTAAAAAAGAAAAACTGAAATATCACATGGTCCTAAGTATTCAGACCCTTTGCTGTGACACTCATATATATATAACTCAGGTGCTGTCCATTTCTTCTGATCATCCTTGAGATGGTTCTACACCTTCATTTGAGTCCAGCTGTGTTTGATTATACTGATTGGACTTGATTAGGAAAGCCACACACCTGTCTATATAAGACCTTACAGCTCACAGTGCATGTCAGAGCAAATGAGAATCATGAGGTCAAAGGAACTGCCTGAAGAGCTCAGAGACAGAATTGTGGCAAGGCAAAGATCTGGCCAAGGTTACAAAAACTTTTCTGCTGCACTAAAGGTTCCTAAGAGCACAGTGGCCTCCATAATCCTTAAATGGAAGACGTTTGGGATGACTAGAACCCTTCCTAGAGCTGTCCGTCCGGCCAAACTGAGCTATCGGGGGAGAAGAGCCTTGGTGAGAGAGATAAAGAAGAACCCAAAGATCACTGTGGCTGAGCTCCAGAGATGAAGTCTGGAGATGGGAGAAATTTGTAGAAAGTCAACCATCACTGCAGCCCTCCACCAGTCGGGGCTTTATGGCAGAGTGGCCCGACGGAAGCCTCTCCTCAGTGCAAGACACATGAAAGTCCGCATGGAGTTTGCTAAAAAACACCTGAAGGACTCCAAGATGGTGAGAAATAAGATTCTCTGGTCTGATGAGACCAAGATAGAACTTTTTTGCCTTAATTCTAAGCGGTATGTGTGGCGAAAACCAGGCACTGCTCATCACCTGTCCAATACAGTCCCAACAGTGAAGCATGGTGGTGGCAGCATCATGCTGTGGGGGTGTCTTTCAGCTGCAGGGACAGGGCGACTGGTTGCAATCGAGGGAAAGATGAATGCGGCCAAGTACAGGGATATCCTGGACGAAAACCTTCTCCAGAGTGCTCAGTACCTCAGACTGGGCCGAAGGTTTACCTTCCAACAAGACAATGACCCTAAGCACACAGCTAAAATAACGAAGGAGTGGCTTCACAACAACTCCATGACTGTTCTTGAATGGACCATCCAGAGCCCTGACTTAAACCCAATTGATCATCTCTGGAGAGACCTAAAAATGTCTGTCCACCAACGTTTACCATCCAACCTGACAGAACTGGAGAGGATCTGCAAGGAGGAATGGCAGAGGATCCCCAAATCCAGGTGTGAAAAACTTGTTGCATCTTTCCCAAAAAGGACTCATGGCTGTATTAGATCAAAAGGGACTTCTACTAAATACTGAGCAAAGGGTCTGAATACTTAGGACCATGTGATATTTCAGTTTTTCTTTTTTTAATAAATCTGCAAAAATGTCAACAATTCTGTATTTTTCTGTCAATATGGGGTGCTGTGTGTACATTAATGAGGAAAAAAATGAACTTAAATGATTTTAGCAAATGGCTGCAATATAACAAAGAGTGAAAAAATTAAGGGGGTCTGAATACTTTCCGTCCCCACTATATACAGTGGCTTGCGAAAGTATTCGGCCCCCTTGAACTTTTCAACCTTTTGCCACATTTCAGGCTTCAAACATAAAGATATAAAATTTTATTTTTTTGTGAAGAAACACCAACAAGTGGGACACAATTGTGAAGTGGAACGAAATCTATTGGATATTTTAAACTTTTTTAGCAATTAAAAAACTGAAAAGTGGTGCGTGCAAAATGATTCGGCCCCTTTACTTTCAGTGCAGAAAACTCACTCCAGAAGTTCAGCGAGGATCTCTGAATGATCCAATGTTGTCCTAAATGACTGATGGTGATAAATAGAATCCACCTGTGTGTAATCAAGTCTCTGTATAAATGCACCTGCTCTGTGATAGTCTCAGGGTTCTGTTGAAAGCGCAGAGAGCATCATGAAGACCAAGGAACACACCAGGCAGGTCCGTAGTACTGTTGTGGAGAAGTTTAAAGCCGGATTTGGATACAAAAAGATTTCCCAAGCTTTAAACATCCCAAGGAGCACTGTGCAAGCGATCATTTTGAAATGGAAGGAGTATCAGACCACTGCAAATCTACCAAGACCTGGCTGTCTCTTTAAACTTTCAGCTCAGACAAGGAGAAGACTGATCAGAGATGCAGCCAAGAGGCCCATGATCACTCTGGATGAACTGCAGAGAACTACAGCTGAGGTGGGAGAGTCTGTCCATAGGACAACAATCAGTCGTACACTGCACAAATCTGCCCTTTATGGAAGAGTGGCAAGAAGAAAGCCATTTCTCAAAGATATCCATAAAAAGTATCATCTAAAGTTTGCCACAAGCCACCTGGGAGACACACCAAACATGTGGAAGAAGGTGCTCTGGTCCGATGAAACCAAAATCGAACTTTTTGGCCACAATGCAAAATGATATGTTAGGCGTAAAAGCAACACAGCTCATCACACTCAACACACCATCCCCACCGTGAAACATGGTGGTGGCAGCATCATTATTTGGGCCTGCTTTTCTTCAGCAGGGACAGGGAAGATGGTTAAAATTGAGGGGAAGATGGATGCAGCCAAATACAGGACCATTCTGGATGAAAACCTGTTGGAGTCTGCAAAAGACCTGAAACTGGGACGGAGATTTATCTTCCAACAAGACAATGTTCCCAAACATACAGCAAAATCTACAAAGGAATGGTTCACAAATAAACGTATCCAGGTGTTAGAATGGCCAAGTCAATGTCCAGACCTGAATCCAATCGAGAGTCTGTGGAAAGAGCTGAAAACTGCTGTTCACAAACGCTCTCCATCCAACCTCACTGAGCTTGAGCTGTTTTGCAAGGAAGAATGGGCAAGAATTTCAGTCTCTCAATGTGCAAAACTGATAGCGACATACCCCAAGCGACTTGCAGCTGTAATCGCAGCAAAAGGTGGCTCTACAAAGTATTAACGCAAGGGGGCCGAATACTTTCGCAAGCCACTGTATATATATATATATCAATTTAGGCCAATATGAGTATATTGATTTGCGCAAAAGATGTAGCGTCTACAAACTATGGCTGTTTATTTAATTGTTTTCAAGTAATGGCGGCGATCAGCAACTTATAGTGGGACTGAAATATTGCGGCGGGCATTCTGACACTAACTGACACTTTTGGGTGACCAGTGACCCTAATACAGTGATTGGTGCTAAAAATATGCACTGTCACTGTACTAATGACACTGGCTGGGAAGGGGATAACATCAGTGGCAATCAAAGGGTTAACTGAGTGCCTAGCCTGTGTTTATATGACCTGTGTTAGGTGCTTTTACTAGAAGAGATGGAATGTATTCCCTGCTTAGCAGGGATACAAACTTCATCCCTACTCCCCTGTCAGAACGGTGATATACCTTGTTTACATAGACAGATTGCAGTTCTGTCTCTCTGCCCGATGATCGACGGGTGCCGGCAGACATCGAGTAGCCGGTACCTGCCGATTGGCGTGATCACAGAGGGAGTGAGCGACTGGCGGCACACATTCGCACACCCCACCCGGAAGTGTGGGATCACTTAAATATATGTGGTCCTGGGCACAACTGCCCCCTGTAGCAACCAGTTAATATGACATACCCCCAATCATGATACAGAGGTTGTTTTCACCTGGTCACCTAAAATACTTAAACTTGGGATCAGAATATATGACTTTGTTCACACTCCTCTCAAAAAACATTCTCCTTGAGGCTTTACTCAACAACCCCATTCCTGTCCTCTTCCGTACAGAACAGTTACCCATCATACATATATTCACAGCCCCCAAGCTCATGATAGGAAGAGTCAGGAATTTTCCCACTCTAATGTTTCCATGCCATTAACCACTTGAGGACCAGCCGCTGCAGTTATACTGGGGCAGGTTGGCTCCCCTGGTCAAATTGCTGCAGCTGTACATCTGCCGCTTTAAGACCACTAGGGGTGCCGTTCACCCGCAATCGCTCCTGAGAGAGACAGAACGGAGATCTGTCAATGTCAGGGGCAGACTGACAACTTATAGGGCCCCCGGGCAATAGGAGATTATGCCCCCCCGGGCAATAGGAGAAGATTATGGGGCCCCCGAGCAATAGGAGATTATGGGGCCCCCAGGCAATAGGAGATTATGGGGCCCACAGGCAAAAGGAGATTATGGGGCCCCCAGGCAATAGATTATGGGGCCACACAGTATACACACACACATACAGTATACACACAGAGACACACAATATACACACACAGTATACACACACAGAATACACATACACACACTGAAAAGGTACTGGAGAGGTGGATTTTTACATACTGTCCCTGGTTTTATTGAGGCTGGCAACCCTGATGGGGCCCCTTAGTGGCATGGGGCCCTCTGGCAGTGCACGAGTGCCCGAATGGTCAGTCCGCCCCTGGTCAATGTAAATAGACAGATCTCCATTCTGTCAGGAGAGAGAAGACAGATCTGCTGTTCATACTGGTTATGAACAGCGATATGTCCCCTCCTCCAGGCAGTCCCATCCCCCCCACAGTTAGAGACACTCCCTAGGACACACACTTAACCCCTTGATCACCCCCTAGTGTTAACCCCTTCCCTGCCAGTGTCATTTATACAGTAATCAGTGGCTATTTTTAGCTCTGATCAGTGTATAAATGTCAATGGTCCCAAAAAAGTGTCAAAAGTGTCTGATCTGTCCGCCGCAATGTCGCAGTACCGCTAAAAATGTATGATTACCAGTAAAAAAAAATTAATAATAAAAATGCCATAAATTTAACCCCTATTTTGTAGACGCAATAGATTTTGTTGCTTATTGCAATGTTTTTTACCAAAAATATGTAGAAGAATACATATCGGCCTAAACTGAGGAAGACTTTTTTTTTGGATATTTATTATAGCAAAAAGTAAAAAATATTGTTTTTTCTTCAAAATTGTCGCTCTTCTTTCGTTTATAGCGCAAAAAATAAAAACCTCAGGAGGTGATCAAATATCACCAATAGAAAGCTCTATTTGTGGGGGGAAAAAGACGTCAAATTTGTTTGGGTACAACGTCGCACGACCGCGCAATTGTTAGTTAAAGCGACGCAGTGCCATATTGCAAAAAATTGCCAGGTCATTAAGGGGGCAAATCCTTCCAGTCCTTAAGTGGCTGGAAACAGACTCAATATCATTATGTGTAATGGAAAGCTCTCGGAAATTTTAAACAATTTGCATGGAACATTTCTTAAAATATGGCAACTGTGGATATCTTATTCATAACCACCTAATTTTGACCTAAGATTTCTGTGCCCTTGAGGTCTTCTACCTTTTCTTATACTCCCCCCTCAGGACTCTTATTCCAATTTTTCAAATTATTGCACAATTGACAGCTTTTAACAACACCTAAGCTGGGAATTTATTGAGTTTAAACATTTCTCTGTCCATAACAAAACTCTAAAAAATAGTTTGTGAGACAAAACAGTCACCACATTTTTGGGAGGTTAAGAAATGCATATTGAGACTGCTAAATGCGGTCTGGGCACCCAGATTACAATGCCCCCTGGCCATGAACAGGTTAAGTACAACTGTGAGCATCTGACATGTACACATTGAATGAAACAAGTTACTAAAACCTCCAAACAAGTGAAAAATGCCTAAAAATACAAAAGTGTCAAATTTCACAACTTTTCTTTTAACCATTGCACCCAAATTAACCGCTTGCTGACCAGCCGCTGTGGCAGGTTGGCTCCCCTGCGCCAATCACCGGAGGTGTATGTTGGCTGCTTTAAGAGTGACAGGGGGCACTGTATAAATGTCACTGGTCTCAAAAAAAGTGTCAAAAGCGTCTGATCTGTCTGCCGCAATGTCGCAGTCCCGTAAAAAAACGCTGATCGCCACCATTACTAGTAAAAAATAAATAAATAATAAAAATTCCATAAATCTATCCCCTATTTTGTAGACGCAATAACTTTTGCACAAACCAATCAATATACGCTTATTGCTAATTTTTTACCAAAAATATGTAAAAGAATACATATCGGCCTAAACTGATGAAGAAATTTGTTTTTATTAGATATTTTTTAGATATTTTTTACAGCAAAAAGTCAAAATATTGTTTTTTTTTCAAAATTGTAGCTTTTTTTGTTTGGGTACAGCCTAGCACGACCGCGCAATGGTCAGTTAAAGTGACGCAGTGCCATATCGCAAAAAATGGCCTGTTCATTAAGGGGGCAAATCTTTCCGGTCCTTAAGTGGGTAACTTTAAATGATAGTAATGTTGAATATTGTTTGGAATTTCCTAAATTTGGCCTGGGCAGCCATCCCTTGGTTATTAAAGGATTAAGTATAACTACAAGAGACAAAGAAATTACTGAAATACACAGTTCACATTTTTATTTTCAACAACAACATTTAATTCAACATTTAATTTTAAGTAATAATAAGACCTCATGAGTGCCTCCATGAGATCTTGGTTCCTTAGGCTGTAGATTGGAGGATTTAGTAATTTTCCAGATTTTTGTCCATCTGTAAGGTTTTAAAAAAATCTGAGCTGGGTATTGTTTTGCTTGCGTTTATCTAGCAAGGTTACTTTGCAGTATAAGCAAGGAAGTTCAGAACTCTGCCATGTATAAATTTACTAACAAAAAATGCTGTACATACAAAACGAATACACTATTAGGAATACAAATCAAGACTTACAGATATCTATAGCAAGATGCCTATCAAATAAGCAGAAACAATGGTCTGTAAGAGTGGAAATGCACTTAAAAAAGTTGCTTAACTCTGATTACTCTGTGTTCGTGATCTCCGTTGACAACAAGGACTCAGTTGGCAGTTGCTGGAGAATCAGGCGAAAGCATCTTTTTCTTCAATGGCTGGTTACAGACTTTTCCTTTTTGGTCTTAAGGCATGATGAGAGTCTTCCTGGCTGGTTACAGACTTTTCCTGGCTCTAGTGCATGATAAAGTCCTGTCCAGCTTATGCCTGGCAACCTTTATATATCTCAGGCTGTTTACAATAACAACCAACTAACAGAAAGACATCTCTGTAGCTTTCAATTAGAGAGGCAGTCTCAAATATTACCTCAAGATGGAACTTTTGCCATCACTGACCTATGGCATGTATGATGGCAAACCTTGGCACCCCAGATGTTTTGGAACTACATTTCCCATGATGCTCAAGCACTTTGCAGTATAGTTGAGCATCATGGGAAATGTAGTCCCAAAACATCTGTGTCATGGACGTACTGCGCATGGCTCTGCAACTTGCCACAAGCGCATGGGTCCATTGGGATGTGTTACAGTCCATAGGCATTCAGCAGTGAATAGACGTGCACCAATACGCATGCGCAGACCATGGACGCGTGCACAGTAACGCAGCTTTGGGGCCCAGTGATCCTTGAAAGGGGCCTCTTCAGAATGCATCCTTGCTGTCTGAACTGCAGCTCATCCTGTACCTGATCCTGAACCTGCATCTGCTCCAGTGTTACCCGGCTTCTCCTGACCTCGCTGCTGTCTCCGGTCCTGACCCCTTGGCTTGCCTTTCACCTGCTCTGTGTTCTTGTTTGTTTGATCTCCTGTTGCCGATTCTGCCTGGACTTTGACCATTCTCTGCCTGCTGCTTCTGTCTGATTAATCCGCTGCTGTGACCTGGCTTGTCTGACCCTGCTCCTGCCTGCTATCCTGCGCCGGTTCGCACTTGCCTACAAGTCCTGCATCTGTGTGCATCTGCCTACAAGTCCTGCATCCATGCACACCTGCTTACAGTCCTGCATCTGTGCGCACCTGCCTGCAACTTCTCAGCATTCCTACATATGCAGTAATCAAGCCTGTTCCTGTCTCTGCCAAGCGGACATGATCTCCAGACAAGCGGACCCTGCAGGCTCTCCTACCCCGCTGTGCTCCGAGTGTCACTGTTCCCACTCCAGTGATCCCGGAACAAGAGCCGTATGAGAGGTCTCCCTCTGCACATCAGGCTCACCTCCAAGGTACGTGTCAGTATCAGACAGCCATGCCTGAGCCTGCAAGAGGGACCTCTCCCACAGATGAAGTGTGCCAGCACCTCTCCGCTCTTGCTCAAATGGTGGAATCACTCGGGGACAGTTACAAGCATCTAGAAGAGCGAGTGCAACTCCTGGGCACCCCGGCTAACCCTGCTATTGACCGGTCACCTTCAGAGACCTTAATCATGCCTGCAGCAATGATGTGTTCTCCAGAACCAAGGGTCTCTACCCCGGAGAAGTTCTCTGGGGACCGGAATAAATTTCGGGCATTCTGCAATGCCTGCAAACTGTATTTCCCACTACAGCCCCGGACATTCACCCAAGAGACTACCAAGGTGGGGTTCGTTATTTCTCTTCTACAAGGAGCGCCTCAGTCCTGGGCCCATCATCTGCTTGAGGTTCACCATGTTGTACTGGACTCTTTGCAAACTTTCTTCAACAACATGTCCTTACTTTATGACGATCCACAGTGGTCTTCCTCTGCAGAGGCCTTCCACTGCAGAGGCTTCCCTTCATTCGCTCCAGCAAGGCCGCTGAGCGGTCGAGGACTATATCACAGACATCAGACGCTGGAGCGCAGACACCCAGTGGAATAGTGCAGCCCTGCGGCATCAGTTTCGTCTCGGCCTGTCCGAAGAATTAAAAGACGAACTTGCCCGGGTCAGTATAACAAGCTCCCTGGAAGCCTTGTTTTCCCTGACTATACAGATGGATCGACACTTTCGTGAGTGTAAGGCAGAGAGAGCAGCCCAGCAGACCCATTCCACCTGGACACTACCCCGAGTGCCTGCTTCCACCTGTCCTGCTTCCTCTCACTCTGCCCCAGTCCATGCTACACCAAACAAATGGACTTCAGAACCCTTCGGACTTAAGCAGCTGGGGTTAATAAGGCCCGCTCTGTTCCCAGAGGAACGGTTATGCCGGCAGCAGGATAACCTTTGTCTGTACTGTGGGGAAGCCGGCCACTATGTAAACGCCTGTCCAGCAAAGCTTTGGAGATGTCTATCCATATCCTTGTCCAGTTACCCCGCACCTGTTGCCAGCACTACTCAATTGGCTCTCTCCATCATTTTCCAACTTCCAGGAAGGACTGTTCCGGTCAAGGCAATTATTGACTCTGGGGCTTGCAGTCGTTTCATCGACCTAAACTTTGCTCGCCAACAGCTCATTCTCCTCCAACCCAGGGCTCAAGGACTTTCCATTTTCCTAGTGGATGGGTCTGGTCACCCAGCAGACCCCTCCATTACCTGTGATCTCTGCCACTAACCACAAGGAACTGTTAAGTTTGGATGCAATTGCGTCCCCACTATTCCCAGTCATTTTAGGACTACCTTGGCTACAGGCCCATAAACCCGCAAATTAACTGGGGTTCTGGAAGTATCGAGTTCCAATCTCTCTAGTTCCAGGAACATTGCCTGCCCACTCCTTCCAGAGCTTCTGGCCCCCTATTATGTATGGAACCCGATCCGGAGGTATGTTCATTAGTGCCTGAACCATGCCATGAGTTTCTGGACATTTTCAGTAAACGGGGGGCTGAGACTCTCCCTCCACACCACTCCTATGACTGTTCGATTGGGTTACTGCCCGGGCCAGAGATTCCCTTCGGAAGAATCTTTCCTCTGTCTGAGCGGGAGTTGGAGGTACTGAAGAAATATGTGGACGAGAACCTGAAAAGAGGATTCATCAGACCATCTACTTCTCCGGCAGGAGCAGGAATATTTTTTGTTGAAAAAAAAGATCATACCTTACAGCCCTGTGTGGACTACCGGGAGTTGAATAAGTTACGGTAAAGAACCAGTATCCATTGCCTCTGGTACCCGAGCTCCTCCAAAGACTACGTACCACAGCTGTCTTCACCAAACTAGATCTGCGAGGGGCCTACAACTTGGTGCAAATTCGTGCAGGGGATGAGTGGAAGACTGCTTTCCGTACTAGATTCGGCCACTATGAGTACTTAGTGATGCCCTTCGGTCTGTGTAATGCCCCTGCAAACGTTTAAGCACTTTGTGAATAATATTTTTGGAAACTGCCTAGACATTTTTGTGATCATCTATCTGGATGATATCTTTATTTTCTCCTCATACATGGATCAGCACCGAAAGCATGTTAAGACTGTACTCTGCTGACTCCGCCAACATGGACTATATGCTAAACCTGAAAAGTGTGAATTCGAGCGGCAGAGTATTCAGTTCCTGGGTCTGGTGATCTCAACTGAGGGGTTCAAAATGGATCTGCAGAAAGTCACAGCTGTCCTGGACTGGCCTGCACCATCAGACAGGAAAGGGGTATAGTGGTTTGTCGGATTCGCAAACTTTTACCGCAGGTTCATCAAGGGGTTCTCCAACATCATTTCCCCAATCACACAGCTGATTAAGCAAAATGTCCGGTTCCATTGGAATTCTGAGGCCAAGAGGGCCTTTACCACCTTGAAAGGTCTTTTTACCTCTGCCTCCATCTTGAGTCATCCGAATCCCTCCTTACCTTACCTACTCGAGGTGGACGCCTCAGAAGTGGCTGTAGGAGCAGTCATTTCCCAGCTCCAGGGTCTGAAGGATTTGATGCATCCCATAGCCTTTTTCTCCCGTAAACTTTGTCCTGCCGAGAGAAATTATGATATGGGTGATCGGGAACTCCTGGCTATCAAGGCTGCGCTCGAAGAGTGGAGGTACCTGCTGGAACAGGCAGCACATCCCATACTCATATACACCGATCACAAGAATCTGAAGTATCTAAGAATTGCCAAGCACCTGAAGCCGCGTCAAGCGTGATGGGCGCTACTTTTCTCCAGATTCTTGTTCCATATCACCTACCGGCCAGGGTCAAAGAATGTCAAACCAGATACCCTCTTCCGTATGTTCGATGATCCTCAAGGGACTTCAGTTCCTGATACTATCTTATCCCACAACAACTTCCTTCTCCTTCAGTCTGATTTGATGCCCAGCCTAAGACAAGCCTCAGCGGGAATATCCAGTCCTCCAGGAGTTACCCTGTTGCCCAGGAACAGGTTACTTTGGAAAAGCAATACAATTTTCGTAACAGAGACTTTCCAGACAAAGGTACTCAGTCTTTGCCATGATAATCCTCTGGCTGGCCATTTTGGGGTTCACAGGACTCTGGAGCTGATTCAACGCATGTTCTGGTGGTAGAACCTTGAGAAACACTGCAAAGAGTATGTCAAGTCTTGTACTGTCTGTATTCAGAACAAGTCCACTAGAACTAAGTCTTGGGGACTTCTCAGACCGCTACCAATCCCTGACCGACCATGGAGCATGATTGCTATGGACTTCATAGTAGAACTACCCCTGTCTGAAGGATGCACGGCTATCTTTGTAGTCCTTATTGGTTTATCGAAGATGGCCCATTTTATACCATTGAAAAAAACACCCTCCACCATGGAAACTGCCCGGGTTTTCATCAGGGAAATTGTCCGGTTACACGGAATTCCAACGAACATAGTATCGGACAGGGGAGTCCAGTTCACTTCTCGTTTCTGGACAGCATTATGTAAAGTCTTGAAGATTGATCTATCTATGTCTTCTGCTTACCACCCGCAGCCTAACGGCCAGACCGAGAGGACAAACCAGACCCTCGAACAATATATCCAGTGCTTCACTACAAGACGATTGGGTAGGACTCTTACCCCTAGCGGAGTTCGCTTTTAACAACGCCAGCCATTCTGTTACAGGCCAGTCCCCGTTTTTTGCTAATAATGGGTTTCACCCAGTCTTCTTACCTGACATTGTTCCGGAGTCTCCAGTCCCAGTGGTACAGACTACTGTTGACTTTTTGAAACAAAACAACAAACTTCTGCAAGAAACTATAGTCAAGGCACAAGCAACCAACAGGAAAACTTACGACCAGAAAAGAAGAGGTGAATTATCTCTTCAGCCAGGTGACCATGGTTGTCAACTACTAACCACAGAATGGCCTGCCCCTCAAAGAAACTGGCAACTATATTTATTGGGCCTTTTCCGATTAAGAGAAAACTAAACAAAGTTTCCTATGAACTTACCTTACCAGACTCACTTAAGGTCCACCCAGTTTTCCATGTGTCCTTACTTAAGCCCACGATACCAGACCCCTTCCTGGACAGGGGTTCCGGCCCTCCAGAACCCGTAATAATCAACACCGGACCAGGAATTTGAGGTGGTGGCTAACCTTGATTGCAGAAGAAGGGGTAATCAACTACAGTACCTCATCAAGTGGAAAGGGTATGGTCCGGAAGAGAACTTGTGGGGACCTCAGCAGGATGTTCACGCTCCAAGATTGATCCGGGCGTTTTTTCACAGTCACCCCCAGAAAAGAGTTCTGTTGGGCACCCGGAGGTTGCCTTTAAGGGGGGGCAATGTCATGGACGTACTGCACATGGCTCTGCAACTGGCCATGGGCGCACGGGTCCATTGGGATGTGTTCTAGTCCATATGCATTCAGCAGTCAATAGACTGCACCAATGCGCGTGTTTTTTCCTTTCCCGATGAGCGACAAGCATTGCTGACAGGTGTCTGGTATGAATCATGAGGGGGAACGCCGCGCCAAATTTCAAATAAAAAACTGACATGGGTTCCCCTCCAGGGGCATACCAGGCCCTTAGGTCTGGTATGGATTTTAAGGGGAACCCCCTACGCCAAAAAAACAGCGTGTGGTCCCCCCAAAATCCACACCAGCCCCTTATCCGAGCACACAGCCCGGCCGTTCAGGAAAGGGGGTGGGGATGAGCGAGCGCCCCCCCTCCTGAACGGTACCAGGCTGCATGCCCTCAACATGGAGGGTGGGCGCTATGGGGCAGGGGGGTGACCTGCGGCCCCTCCACCCTGAAGCACCTTGTCCCCATGTTGATGAGGACAAGGGCCTCTTCCCGACAACCCTGGCCATTGGTTGTCGGGGTCTGCGGGCGGAGGGCTTAACGGAATCTGGGAGCCCCCTTTAATAAGGGGGCCCCCAGATCCCGGCCCCCCACCCTATGTGAATGAGTATGGGGTACATCGTACCCCTACCCATTCACCTGGGGGAAAAAGTGTCAATAAAAAAACACACTAGACAGGCTTTTAAAGTAATTTATTAGGCAGCTCGGGGGGTCTTCTTCCGACTTTGGGGGTCTTCTTCTGACTTCTCTGCTCTCTCCGGCCTCTTCTTTCGGTGTCTGGTTCTTCTCCCACTCTCCAGCCTCTTGTCCCAGTGTCCGGTTCTTCTCCCGCTCTCCGGCCTCTTCTCCCAGTGTCCGGTTCTTCTCCCGCTCTCCTCTGCTATCTTCTGCTCTTTTGCCGCTCTTTTGCTAGTGGTGGCCCGGTCTTCTCTGTCATCTTGTTCTCTATTCTCTTCTTCCAATGTTGACAAGACGCTCTCTCCTGCTGTAATGCCGTGTGCGAAGTGCGCAATGACTTATATAGGCATAGTGCGTGGTGACCCCGCCCCCTTATTACGTCACAGTCCCATCATGCCCTGGGACTGTGACTTCATAAGAGGGCAAGGGCATGACATCACCCGGTGACCACGCCCCATGCCTATATAAGTCATGTCAACATCGGAAGAAGAGAAGAGGGAACTAGATGACGGAGAAGACCTGGCCACTGCTAGCAAAAGAGCGGCAAAAGAGCAGAAGATAGCGGAGGAGTCCGGCAGAAGAACTGGAGAATGGGAGAAGAACCAGACACCGGGAGAAGAGGCTGGAGAGCGGGAGAAGAACTGGACACCGGGAGAAGAGGCCAGGGAGAGCGGAGAAATTGGAAGAAGACCCCCGAAGTCAGAAGAAGACCCCCAGAGCTGCCTAATAAATTACTGTAGCCTCCCTGGCGGTTTTCCTGAGTGTGGCTCGGGGTTAACCCCGAGCCACACTCGGGATTACAGTGCAGGATCCTGGTGCGGCGTTACTTACCTTGTCGCCAGGATCCTGCGATGTCCCCTGCAGTGTCCGTGGGCTCTGTCCTCCTCCTGAAGCCTCTCCGTGCCAGGCTCCATTACCTGTGAGCGCCGCGACGCACGGGGGCGGAGCCTGGCGGCAAATTCAAAAAATTGTAAAAATCATAACACATAGAGTACTGTAATCTTACAGATTACAGTACTGTATGAAATTATTTCACATTCCTTTTGTCCCTAGTGCTTTGGCCCATGCCCTGCATGCAGTTTTATATTTTATATACTGTTCTTTCTGCCTGGAAACTGGAGATTGTCCATAGCAACCAAAAAGTGTCCCTTTACGTCAAAAGTGGCTTTAGACCAGCTAGAAAACAGCAATAGTAAATTAGAACACTTGCAGAATTGAGCGATAGTGAATCGTGGGGAAATTCATTTTATTATTATATATATATATTTTTTAAATTAATTATTTATTTTTATTTATTATATTATAATTTATGTTTTTGTGTTTCAAACTTTATCATACCCGGGATATCTACTAGACTCTTGTTTGGACAGATTTAAGTGTGTTATTGTTAAGAATTGGAAAATAAAAAAGTGTATAGGGCGCACAGGACTAACGTAGTCCAAATAGTGTCTCTATTAAAAATAGGCAGTCCAAAATGAAGAGGAAAATGTTGGTAAGGATGGTGGGATGATCTTCAGCAAAAAGGGCTGCAGCTTTAAAAGACTGAAGCAGGCTCTATAATGACAGAAAGAAAAAAACAAAGGCGCCTCTAAGTGCAGAAGATTAACAATTTTAATGCCCCAAACTGGGTTAAAAACACTTACAGAATGGAAGTGGTAATCAGGCACATCATAAGTGAAGCTGCATTGGAAGGAGTCACGGTCAGAGGAAGCCTTCAGAGGGGATGGATGTGGTCACTGAAAGCAGCGGTGTGAGACTCAAGGAGCTGCTGTGAAGTAGGCGTCGTCCGCATGGAAAGACGGCGAACCCGGAAGTGATGTCATCCGCTGAGCGAATCTGTAACCAGCCTGAACAGCAAACAAACAGCCTTATGCCCCGTACACACGGTCGGACTTTGTTCGGACATTCCGACAACAAAATCCTCGGATTTTTTCCGACGGATGTTGGCTCAAACTTGTTTTGCCTACACACGGTCGCACAAAGTTGTCGGAATTTCCGATCGACAACAACGCGGTGACGTCAAGCACGTACGACGAGACTAGAAAAGGCCAGTTCAGAACCAAGCGCAGCACCCTTTGGGCTCCTTTTGCTAATCTCGTGTTAGTAAAAGTTTGGTGAGAGACGATTCGCGCTTTTTCAGACTCGTGGCTTTCAGATCGTTTTCTGCCATTCAGTTTGTGCTTGTGGGTTTGTATCTGCTCTTCAGTGCGTGCAGTCAGTTCGTATCAGAGTTTTCTGTGTGATCTTGCCTGCTCGTTGCTGTTTTTCAGGTTGCTCTTCACAGGCCTTGCTGTTCTTCAGTGCGTTCTGTTACTTCGTTCTGAGCAGCCGACCGTTTTCTAGCCATGTTTCGTATGCGTACTCCTCGTAGAGTTCGTGCTGTGCGGGGGCTTGGTGTTGGGGTCCTGACCTTGACACAAGTCCAGTCCATGAACAGGGTGGGGAGGAGTTCATGGACCAAGAATTGGTTGCTTCAGCGTGACCAGTTCTCTCATATGCCTTTGCTCCGTGAGATCCGTGAGAATAATCCTGATGATTTCAGGAACTTTCTCAGGATGACGGACCCCGTATTTCACCGTTTGTTGGCTTCGCTGACCCCCTATATTAGCAGGCAGGATACCTGCATGAGGCAAGCCATCACTCCGGAGCAGAGGTTGGTCGCTACCTTGCGGTATTTGGCCACAGGGAGAAGCCTGCAGGACCTCAAGTTCTCGACAGGTATCTCCCCCCAGGCTCTGGGGATCATTATTCCAGAGACCTGTTCTGCCATCATACAGGTCCTGCAGAAGGAGTATATGAAGGTAAGATTTTTATCCTTTAATATCACATTTTATTGTATTGAATGTTTGATAATATATTGTATTTCTTTCCTCATTCCCTAATTACCATGATTGTAATATGGTGTGAATGTCCCCTTTGTCCTCATGCATGCTGGATTTTTATGTAATTATTATTTTAGGTCCTTCATACATATTTGACCTTCAATAACCTCTCCAGCATGGTGTCTCCTGCCCTATATTTACCTCATGTAGTTACTTAACAATGTATTTTATCAGCTCCATAGTAGTGCTTTACCCCAAACACCCCCTAAAATGTTTTGAAATGTTATTTTTGATTTAAATTCAGGCAGAGGGCCAGAGGCTTTTTTTTGTGGTGTCCCCAAATTTTTGGTAACCCTCCCTCCCCCCAACTGCTAAGTCAGCTGATCCCAATTCTCTATCCTCAATCATCTATCTGCTGACTTTGCCAAACCCATACACACTATACCCATCTCTTTACTGGTCAGATTTATGGATGAATTCCCCAAAGCATGTAGTGCAAGGGCCTGCCTGTATACTTTACAATGGTACTGTTTAAAGTTCTTGTATCCTATTATGATCTTGATAGGTAATAGCAGAATGTACAAATGTGCTCAAATGTGTACAGTGTGTATTTATATCTTTGTATTATG
Organism: Lithobates septentrionalis; assembly: GCA_037952835.1. Lineage (NCBI taxonomy): Eukaryota > Metazoa > Chordata > Amphibia > Anura > Ranidae > Lithobates > Lithobates septentrionalis. The sequence continues at coordinate 802,984 of JBBDGP010002710.1, forward strand.
ACACTTCTTACCTGTCCAGTGGGCTGCCAATAGTGTAACTAAGGAGGGGCTGTTCCAAGTAATACCCTGTATTTAGGCATTCATCTCTCAATGAAGTGAAGAGGGTTACCTGTCCAAGAGTTCCCCCCCCCCCTATAATGTTAGAAATGGCCCATGAGAGGGGGGAGGGGGAATATGATAGGTGTACCTTATACTTTGTTGTTGTTAAATTCCCCTTAATAAATGCTATCTGGAGGTTGACCCATAATGTTTGTGTCTAATCTGCTTGCCAGGTTTCTGTGAAAAAATAGTAATGTTTATTGTTTTTTCCTCAACAGTTTCCTTCCACGCCACAGGAATGGCAGACTGTGGCCTCCCACTTTGCCCAGCGGTGGGACTTTCCTAACTGCGGAGGGGCAATTGATGGGAAACACGTCCACATCGTCCCACCACCCAACTCGGGGTCGTACTATTATAATTACAAGGGGTTTAATAGTATAGTGATGTTGGTGGTGGTGTCGGCTAATTACGACTTCTTGTATGTGGACGTGGGGAAGAATGGCCGGATGTCCAATGGTGGAGTGATCGCCCAGACGGAGTTCTACAGGCGTCTCCAGAATGGCAGCTTGGACTTGCCACCTCCAGAGGACAATGTTGAAGGTCTCCCATTTGTGTTCGTTGCTGATGAAGCGTTTGCGCTGGGGGCCCACCTGATGCGGCCATTCCCGATGAGGACCCTCACCCCGGAACAGAGGTTTTTTAATTACCGGCTGGCCAGAGCCCAAAGAGTGGTGGAGAACACATTTGGAATCCTGGCCAGCCGGTTCCGATTATTTCTGACACCCATCCATATGGCGGAGTATAAACTGAACCATATAATACTTGCCTGCTGTGTTCTCCATAATTTTCTACGAAAACATTCAGCCAACTATGCTGGCTCAGTTGGGCCTGAGGCCGGAATCCCAAATACTTCAACAATGACGGCACTTGAAAGCGGCCGTCCTGGCTTGCCCTCCCTGAATGCCCGTGATGTCCGGTTACGATACCTGGAGTTCTTTGCGGGTAGGGGGGCTATCAATATGCCAGACAATATGTGACACCTTTTTCAAATAAAAAACAACCAAAAGAAATTCTTGGTGGACATTTACTGCTTGTGTTTGTTTTAGCTGACCCTGACAGAAATGTGTTGAGTGCAGAAAATGTCGTGATTGGGTAACCTTATAAAAAACAGTGTTGGCTGGTACTTCCTAAATGCAAAAACACATTTCACTACAAGTGCACTTGCAACTGCACTGAACCTGCACTTGTAGTGCAAAGAGGATTTGCCCTTAGGAAATAACCCCCATTTGTGCATAAAACAACAATTACATCACCCCAAAAGTGTTGTAGTGTTGAGACAATAATCCACACATTCTTGAGTAAGGCACTTTTTTATACCTGCACAATCACATGTGCATTTACCAAAGGTTTTTAAAACAAACCAACATGTTTGTTGTATAAAATGTTTGCAGTAGCATTATGAAAAATCTAAATATCCATTTCAGATAAAACAGGCCTGTGTAAAACCAACAAGAAAGCCAAAAAACTAGAACTTACAAAGTTCACATTAGGTAAAACCTGAAGGCTATATCAGACATCAGTATTTAGGAACTGGGTTTGATATAGCGTTCAGATGGGGGGAAATCACCCCTGGAAAAGCCAAATTTGGAAGATGCACACAAATTTACAAATGTCCACATGTGCTATCTGCCATCAGGGGGGATCAAGGGACGTGTTTGGGGGGAGCAAGCCCTTCCTCAACGCTACTTTATAATTGAGGAAGGGGTTGCCCCCCCAAAACGCATCCATTGATCTCCCGTGATGGCAGATAGCACATGTTGGCACACTGTGTGCATCCTCCAAATTTGGCTTTTCTAACTAAACATTGAAAAAAGTTTGGTACGATAAAACAGGTGATTTTGTGGGGTTTAAATTCGCCCCAAAACATCAATGATGTTATTATTTTTTTTAATAACATCACTGATTTGTTGCTGGATGTTTTGCAATTGGAGATTGCACCCCATGATCTCCCCTATCAGTATCTGGGCACTTTCAGAAGTAAAGCGTTCTGGATCACGATCACCTAAAAAGAGATAAAGAACAAAAAAAAGGTCTCAAAAATCTGCCACCACCCATCTCTTTTACCTGAGCCTGTGGTTGCAGACACTCACCTGTTGTGGTGCCAATCTCCACCACATCTTCTTCTTCCTCCTGCTCAGCTTCTTGGGTTGGTGGTATTTCAACTTCTTCCAGAGGGGGGGGGTCTCTGGTCTCCTCGGATGAGGGGTGTCCTCCGAGTCTTTTCTCCCCTATGTAAAACAAAAATGGTATACTTAGCACACAGATATTTGATGGCAGAACTATAGAAATAGGAAACATTGCTTGGAAGTGGGGTACAATTGTCTATTTTAGCCGAGTTCAAAGATGTATATTTTTTATTGCCCTTTGTCAAGCTGCAATACTTTACCTGTTTGGTACAAGCTTCACAGATGGAGACCCCCCCTATATATCTAGTTTGCATTTCATTCTAGTAACAAACCCATCTACACAAACAAATATTTGGCATCCAAGTAGGCCCCCAAAAATGTGTGAAAATGCATATGGCCTAAACAATGGTGTTCTAGAGGCCAAAAGAAAAATGTTTGATACGAACGAATAATGTGCCCATGAACATTAAAGTTGACCTTTGGAAACGTTACAACTAATCCAAGCATATGGAGCAGAACGAACGTAATAAAGACAGAAAGAATAGGAACACAGCACAACTACTTACTTTTTTGCAGCACTCTCTGGATCTTTCGGTACTGCTCTGGCTCTCTCCACTTCAGGTCCGACCACCGCTTCCTGAGCTGATCTTTAGACCTTCGTACCCCGAAATTCCGCTCTAGACTCCTGACCACTTTCGCCATGATCTTGGCCTTTCGGATGTTCGGGTTGGGGTAAGGCCCATATTTTCACTCATAGTCGGACTTCTTCATGATGTCGACCATCTCCAACATCTCCCCAAACGACATATTTGTGGCCTTAAAACGTCTCCTTCTGGATTGGGACGTGCCTGGATCCGCCCTTTCCTCCTCCTCCTCCTCCTCGTTGCTACAATTAGCCCGCACCTGCTGTATGTCCGCCATCATGCTCTTCCCCCACTGCGCCGAATGAAAAGGGGCGGGGAATACACTAGAAAGAACGTCAGGGGCGGGCGGAGTTACACGCATGCGTAGTGTATATAAAGCGTAACACGCGTGCGTATTACGTTTGATCTGTGAGCGGAGGAAGGAGCATTGAACGCGGCGATCGTAAGAACGAAGGTAAGAGACAAACTTGGGCCTATACTGCTTCTATAGATTGAGGCCTATATTGTAACAAGATTAGGAGAGTTTGGTGTGACATTAGGCTTTGTCTTGTGTTGTGTCTTGCAGTGAACATGGATATGGTACTGGAAGATCAGGACTTCATTTCAGTCTTCATTGATATGCTAAGGGAGCTGCCCTGTCTGTGGGAGATTAAACACCCCCATTACAAGAACCAAGCAAAGAGGAAGGCAGCACTGGAGCAATTGTGTGAAATTATGAAGCAGGTGATCCCCACGGCAGACATCCTCTATTTAAAGATTTTCATTGGTGGCCTGAGGAGCACATATCTGAGGGAGCGCAGGAAAGTCCTGGATTCACAGAGATTCGGAGCAGCAGGTGACATCTATGTCCCCAGGATGTTGTACTACGACAGGCTGCACTTTCTGGCAGGCCAGACTGAACCCAGGCCATCCCTCTCAAGTCTTCCTTCCACACTTCCTTCCCGTCCGGCTGAGGCTTCTGATGCCCAACCTGGGCCTTCCAGGCCACATGTGGAGGAGCCCAGATTGAGCCAGGTATAGCATTCCTCTAAATATTTCTGCTTGTCCAATCAATGATGTTAACTAGATGTTAGTTGGGAGTACTAATTTATGATTGTGATTGATGATGCAAAAACTAAAACCATGTCCCTTTTTCATACACAGGGAAGTCTCAGCCAGGAGGTGGCTGATCTGCAGGTCCCTCCACCCCCCCTGGAAAGAGAAAGTGGCAGCAGGAGGAGTAGCCTAGAGGAGGCGGCTATCAGATTTTTTTGTAGGGCTACAGAGGTCCTGGGAGCACCCCACACCAGGCAGGAGAACCTTGCGGCATTCATTGCCTATAAAATGCAGAGGATGGAGGAGGGCCAAAAAGCCATGTGTGAGGCCCTCATATCTGAGGCTCTGGCGAAAGGTGTGAGGGGCCAACTTACACCTCACACACAGCTTTGGGATGGTCCTCCTCCTCCTCCTGCAGGTCCTACTCCTCCTCCAGGTCCTACTCCTCCTCCTGCCACATCTCCAACTGCACAGCCACAACCCGGAAGGAAGTGTGAAAGGAAGACCAGAGAGTGAGGACCCTGGATCCAGTCTGGTCGGCCAAAAGATGCAGCCTCTTGTGGTACCACAGCCTGGGGACACTGATGTCATCTGCTGCTATCCAAGTCTCTGTGAATCCCGGACCAGACTGCCCTCCCTTATATATGGACTCCTCAGGCCACCAATTTTGAAGTTTAAGAATTGATGTCTGCCGTGGGGGTCCCAGGCTTCACTAATTTCTCCTGTTGATCCAGTGTTGCCTTCCTCTTTGTTTGGTTCTGATACCTTAATAAAGGATTTTTGTTTTGAATTATACTCTCCTATGTGTTTTACTTCAAAAATTATGGTTTGTTTGTGAGGATTCAGGTACATTGCAAATATACAATGTGAAATGAACAAGGGACACCAACAACAAACAATCTCATGGAGATTAAATAATAAAAGATATCAATGGTGTTGGGGTAACTTGCCACACAAAACACACACAAAAATATTCTGGAGTAAAAATAAAAATAACATTAAACAAAGATCAGCCTTGGAAAAAATCCAAACATTAAAGAAAAAAAAAGGGTCAAAAACAAAAAAATAAAAACCTAAAAAATATACAACTGTCAGATGTGACAACTAATAACAATATATTGAGGGAATCCCACTAAAAAAACACAAATAAAAGTTTGTGAGAAGTGTGTGTGAATATGAGCAGCAAAACTACTTAATTCTTGTCACATTATAAAGAAGAAGAGAGTGCGCTGTATTAAACCATTTTTTACATAGCAGCGTGACGAAAGTGCTGTATCCATTGCGAACGCTAAGTTTACCAGAACGAGCTGTCCCGTCTCGGAATTTCTTCTGAGTATGCGTGGCACTTTGTGCGTCGGAACAGGCCACACACGGTCGGAATTGACGCGATCGGATTTTGTTGTCGGAAAATTTTATCTCCTGCTCTCCAACTTTGTGTGTCGGAAAATCCGATGGAAAATGTCCGATGGCGCCCACACACGGTCGGAATTTCCGACAACACGCTCCGATCAGACATTGTCCATCGGAAAATCCGACCGTGTGTACGGGGCATAAGAATTTTAAAAACATGCTCCTTCTTAGACCCAGAGTCACAAAGAGAATGGTCCTCCATATCTGAATTTTGCACTAATAAATGGATCAAAATTATCTCCGCACAGAGACATATTAAATATGAACAATGTTTCCACCAAATAAAAACAGTATTTTCCCAAATTGCAGACCTTACCACTCATTTACCATCTCTATGGCTGTCTATCCTGACCAAATTAACCCATAAGAAGGAAGACATTCTGATTAAACACAAATTGGGGAAATTTAGCAGAGATTTGAAAGACTACAGTAGCAATAACATCTTCTCTTGGAAACGTAAACCCGCTCACGATCTTCCATCCCTCATGGATATCAACCCTTTTGCCACCATTGTCCCTCGTAAAATCATTCCTTCTAAAAAACATCCATTTCCAATATAACATTTACTTCCGAATCAAGTATACAGAATAAGGAAGTTAGCATTACTGTTCTGGCACCCACGTTGTCATCCACCACTGATAGTTCGGGTCTTGCCCAGCTTACACAGGCAGCACCCCTCACTCCTACCCATACTGCACCCAACACCTCTGATCCCCTTTCATGTCCAACCACCATTGCAGATAGTCAACAGAACACCACTGTAAATAATACATGTATCCCATCTAGAGCATCTCCTGGTCCTCCTGTGTCCTTTGGCCCCAACTCCTCACTTATGACACCTTTGGCCACCATTCCATCCTCAGAGCCAGCTGCGGTCCCTTTTTTAGTGTTCGACCCTCCTCGGACAAAACCACAAAAAAGAAAATACGCAGAAGAGGATGTCGAGGCAGAGGCAACAAGCTTCACCCCAGACCCCAGCAAAAAGAGAGTACTGTTAAAATCTTCAACCTCTCCACCCACGTCTTAACTGAAGACGAAATTTCCCTACTTAATCGAGGTCTGAACTTTGCTCCATCAGCTGCACCTAATCCCTTCCTTCTCTTTAAGGACTTAAACAAATTTGTCCGCCTCCTTACCTTAAAGAGATTCTTCAACATTCAATCCAACAAACACCGTTCACACAATGATCCCAACACACCCGATGTGTCCCAGAACACCACTGAGGCCCATACAGATAGTGATCTCCTTTCCATCTTAGAAAATCTATACAGTCATCCCCCCACTTTATCGTCCCCTTCAGTAGATCACGAGAATGACTTTGAGTTGTACACACAACACCTGATTACCTCTCCACCCATTCAAAACACCACCTTCAAACCCTCCTCGGTTTTCTATCCTACCCAGTCCAAAGGTTCATGCATTGGTGCCTTTTATCGCATTGTCCACGCAGAAATACAGGCACTCTGTAAAAACAACAATAATAAAAATAATAAAAATAAAAAATCCATTTCCAATCTTACTTATCATGAACAAAGAGCCCTTGACACACTTACCAACAATTTAGATCTGGTCATAAAAAGCGCTGACAAAGGGGGAGGTATAGTGATACAAAACAGAGCTGACTATGTCTCTAAAGCCATCCGATTACTATCTGATACTAACACATACATCAGACTTCATAAAGACCCCTTACCTTTATTCACCATTGAAGCTTCCTCTCTAGTAAAAAGGGCATTAAATGATAATATCATTTCACAGCAAGAGGCCTCTTTCCTAGTCAAAGAAATACATTTCATCCCCTACTTCTACCACCTACCGAAGGTGCATAAAGACCTTAAAACACCACCAGGGCGACCGATTGTGGCATCTATGGATAGCATCAGCAGCGGACTCTCACAATACATAGATCAATTCCTTCAGCCATTGGCCCAATCCCTCCAGTCTCACATAAGAGATGGTGTTCACTTACTGGAAACTTTAACCACGTACTCTTGGGATAACAACTATCACTGGGCTTCTTTAGATGTCCAATCTTTATACACATCCATACCTCATGAAGTGGGCCTCAACGCCCTACAGTTTTTTCTCTGTCAAGACCCCATGCCAAATCCAAGACAGGCTTCCTTCATTGTTGAAGCCACTTCCTTCTGTCTTACTCATAACTATTTTAAATTTGAGGACAATTTCTTTCTGCAACTACAAGGGACAGCTATGGGGGCGCATTTTGCACCCTCGTATGCGAACCTCACCATGGGGCATTGGGAGCACCTATATATATGGAACAACAATCCTTTTTTCTCCCACATTGTTTTTTATGGCCGCTATATAGATGACGTGATCATCATTTGGGATGGCAATGCATCAACATTCTCGGATTTTGTGACATATTGTAATACCAACAACATGGGCCTTACTTTCACCTCCGTCATTGATCAAAAAAGTTAGCCTTCCTGGACCTTGAACTTTTTTGGATAGGTAAAGAGATCCATGCCAAAAATTTCACCAAGCCTACAGCTGGAAATTCATTCCTCCACTATAAAAGCTGTCATCACCCCCTATGGCTAAACAATGTACCCAAGAGTCAGTTCTGTAGGCTAAAAAAGAACTGTACTCTGAAGAGTGACTATGACACTGAAGGTGAAATTTTGAAAGCTAAGTTTCTCGAAAAAGGCTTCCCTGTTGATCTTGTTGACTCAGCTTATCAACAATATAAGAGCACATCGCCCATTGAGAACCCTCACCCACGTCCCAATACCCAGAAAGATAATCTACGATTCATCACCCAATTCCATACCCAACACAAACAAATGGAAAATATTATCAAAAAACATTGGTCTTTGCTACTACAAGACGAACATCTACTCCCCACTCTGCCCAACAGACCTCAATTTGCCTACAGAAAGGCACCCAACATTAAAAGTAAGGTAGCGACCAGCAAACTTAGGGCCAAACCTCTGCCTTCGGGCCATCACATGCCCATGTTTTTAGCTATTTCTGGGATGTATCAGTGCCGTAAGCCCCTCTGCAAGACTTGCAGCTTTGTGACACATGGCCAGAAAGACTTTCACGTCAAAGGCAAAACATACCCAATAAAGGGTTTTCACACATGTTCATCTGACCATGTCATATATTGCCTCACATGTCCCTGTGGTCTATTCTATGTAGGGCGCACGATCCGGCCACTACGGAAACGGTTTGGCGAACATCGCCGTTTAATTGAAGGTGGACTAGATAACCATAGTGTCCCCAGACATTATCTTCACACCCATGACAAGTCCACGAGTGGCCTTAAAGTATGGATTATTGAGGCAATGCCAAAAGATCTCCCCCCTGCTGAACGTTACCGACGCCCATACCACAGAGAAATGTATTGGATATTTTTATTAAATGTTTTAGCCCCTGGAGGGTTAAACAAGGATTTTGAAGTTAGTGCCATACTTTAACATGACATCTCCTTCTGTAGATAGTAATTTAGGCTCCTCTCCTCTAGAATCCCCCATTATTATTCTCATGTGAACCCCTCCATTTTAAACACTCTTCTTTATACGATAAATTATTGATAGTATTATTGTCACGTATGTCCCCTTTTGGTCTGCAGCTTAATATTGACATCATCCTGCCTGCTCTCATTGTCCACATTCTGTTATGTGCATTGCAGGTTCTAGGACCGGTCACTGTCAGACATTTTATAGATCTGTTTTTTAATTCTCATTGTTCTAAACTCCTTTTCTTATTTTATTATATTCCATTATTATACTTCTCCTTTTTCTTTTGTCCCGTTTTTTAGAATGTTTTTTAGAATGTTTTTAAGAATGCTGTTGCAGGTATTTATTTATTCACACTCATTCATATGCACTAAATGGACTCATCGTTATTAAATTTTTGCTGCCCCCGCCCCCCGGCCAATCCACTGCAAGTGGGTGTGTGTATATATATCCTTCTCAGTCATCAGTATGGCCATAGGTTGAAAAAGGAACGATTGATGGTTCCGAAACGCGTCCCTTATTGATGACATCACATCCTCGCCCAGGCTGTTTGTTTGCGGTTCAGGCTGGTTACAGAGCCGCTCAGCGGATGACATCACTTCCGGGTTCGCCGTCTTTCCATGCGGACGATGCCGGCTTCACAGCGGCTCCTTGAGTCTCACACCGCTGTTTTCAGTGACCACATCCATCCCCTCTGAAGGCTTCCTCTGACCGTGACTCCTTCCAATGCAGCTTCACTTATGATGTGCCTGATTACCACTTCCATTCTGTAAGTGTTTTTAACCCAGTTTGGGGCATTAAAATTGTTAATCTTCTGCACTTAGAGGCGCCTTTGTTTTTTTCTTTGTATTGTTAAGAATTACAGGCCTACAATATAAAACGCCAAATTTCCATGCAAAATAATTGTACCGCTTTCAGCACCTAAAATCCGAAATAATCATACCGCCAGGGAGGTTAAAAACCTGTCTAGCGTGTTTTTTTATTGGCACTTTTTCCCCCAGGGTAGGGGTACGATGTACCCCATACTCATTCACATAGGGTGGGGGGCTGGGATCTGGGGCTCCCTTACTAAAGGGGGCTCCCGGATTCCGATAAGCCCTCTGCCCGCAGACCCCGACAACCAATGGCCAGGGTTGTCGGGAAGAGGCCCTTGTCCTCATCAACATGGGGACAAGGTGCTTTGGGGTGGGGGGGCCACAGGGCTACCCCCCATGTTGAGGGCATGTGGCCTGGTACGGTTCAGGAGGGGGGGGCGCTCGCTCATCCCCACCCCCTTTCCTGACCGGCTGGGCTGCGTGCTCGGATAAGGGTCTGGTATGGATTTTAGGAGGAGCCCACGCCGTTTTTTCCCTGGAGGGGAACCCATGTCAGTTTTTTATTTGAAATTTGGTGCGATGTTCCCCCTCATGATTCATACCAGACACCTGTCAGCAATGCTTGTCGCTCATCGGGGAAGGAAAAAAACACAGTTTTCCTTTCCTGATGAGTGAGCCAGCTTGGCGCTGGCTCCCGTGACGGGGCTCGCAGGTGTCAAATCTCGCTGATAACAGCAGCGAGATTGACACAATATCGCGGTCACCTACTGTATGTTACCTGTTTACTGTAGCTATAGAGACAATAGACTGCCAAAACTGTCAACTGATTACAAAAATTTGAAATAATAACTATTAAATTATAGGTATTGGAATTTCCTTTCAAGTTTGGCTTTTAGTGAACGTAAAGAATACAAATTTATCCGAAGTTGCAAATTATCTGAAATAAAGAAAGCTGTATCTGAACAAGTTGAACATAACGAATTAATAATAATAAAAGCGTTTTATTATTATTAATTTGTTCCATTTGTTTAGATATTTCATTTGCATTCATTATTTCAGATAATTTGTAACTTCGGATCAATTCGTATTCGTTAAGTTCCCTAACACCCAAATTTGAAAGGAAATTCCAATACCTAAAATGTAATAGTTATTATTAGATAGTTAGTTATTATATAGAATTTTTGTATTTTCTTTCTTATTTTCATATTTTTGAATTTTCAAATTTTCGAATTTATGAATTTACGAATTTTAGAATTTACGAATTTTAGAATTTAGAAATTTATGACTTGCGATCATAACGAATGATGCGAAAAACAAAACAAAAAACAAATTGAACGAAAACAAACACATTTTTTCGGCAGTTCACATGTCTAATAATTAATGTAATATAAATAATATACATTTAATATATCAAACACAACACAAATATTTATAAAAACTTTTTGCTGAATGAAAACCTTATAGATATATAAAACTCTATGTAAAAATTATGGTAAGCACAATAGTCAATTTTAGGTAAACTGAATTGTTACATTTGGTCTGTGTTGTACAATGACCCCTGGTCATGCAAGGGTAAGTGCAAGTATGAACACCTGACATGTTTAGATTTTATGAAAGACAATACTGAAATTTGTAATAAACTAATATATAAATAAAATAAAAAATGGCCCAGAAATACAAAACGTTTCAGATTGCCACAATGATATTTTTAGAATGATGCCTGGATTAATCTTAACTGATAATAAGACCTCACAAATGCCTCCATAAGGTCTTTGTTCCTCAGGCTGTAGATCAGAGGATTCAGCAAGGGGTTAATGAGGGCAGATATGACAGTAAACAGTATGTTTAAAATGTTCATGTTGCTGGACATTGGAACCAAGTAAATAAAAATTAAACAGCCATAAAAGATGAAGACCACCGTGAGGTGTGATGTGCAGGTGGAGAATGTTTTCCTCTTTCCAGTATTGCTACGGATTTTGAGGATGGTATTAAAAATATAGACATAGGGAAGAAAGGTCAAAAGAAAGTCTCCTAATCCAAGACTAGGACCTGTTAGGAAGATGATCATCAAGTTTATGAAGGGGTCAGTACATGAAATTTGAATCACGTGTGGAAGGTCACAAAAGAAGTTGTGGATGGAAGCTGTTCTGCAGAAGGACAACCTGAGCAAAAATAAAGTATGAACTAAACCGAGAGTACATCCTACACCCCAAACCAGAGAGGCCATATGAGCACTGATTCTCCAAGGCATAATTAGTTTGTAATGTAGAGGGTGGCAGATGGCAATGTAGCGGTCGTAGGACATAGCAGAGAGCAAGAAAAGTTCTGACCAAGCAAAGGAGAGGTAGAAAAAGACTTGGGCTATACAGGCAGGAATGGATATTGATTGTTTTTTTGTGGCCAAATCAAAGAGCATCCTTGGTGCCGTCACTGATGAATAGCACATATCCAGAAATTAAAAATAAAAAAGTGTGGCGCTAGTGAAAAGTGAGGCTCCTGTTGCTAAACAGGTAAGTATAGTTATTTGAGGAGGAATGAAAAACACTTTCAGTGTAAATAGGTGAAGTGAGGAAAAGTTGTTTTGTGAAACATCCAAAACAATTGTAAAGGGAAAGTGAAAACTTATATGTGTAGAGAAATAGGGTACTCAGTGATAACCTATAGGTTGAATAGGAAGCAATTCTGCATCTGAAACCTTATTCCAAAGGAAAAACAAAGCAAGTACATATCAATGCAAGGTATCTCGATGGACTGAGTATGTTGTTTAACAAAACTGAAATACAATAGAAATGGGAGCCAAGGGGAAGGACATCGGGAATCCCTGAGGGAGGGCAAACATAAACCTTGTTTCGGGGGGAGGACCTCTCATGATCGTTGATCTTGTTTTCAATTGTGAAACAATCAGACAGAAAACAAGATCAACGATCATGAGAGGTCCTCCCCCCGAAACAAGGTGGTAGAGAAGTGACTTTCCAGGAAACGGTCATTCGGCGATCGAAACCGTACCCTGGGGACCCCAGACTCCAAGTTGGTTCTTCAATTGAGGACTGCTGACAAGATGTTCCACAAGCCTTCCCACAAATCTTCACTCCACACCGTCTGACGGTACATGCCCGTTTGACTCACCGCCACGGCCTGTGAGTCCACCTGATCTGGTAAGGGCATCCTTTTGCTTTTTCCCTTCTCCTGGTTGGAATCATCCACATGAGTCGAGATTCAGCGTAGTTATCAGGACCCCTCCTAACAACCTGTACCTACCTCTTGAGAAGACGGTTTGCACCCTGTGGTCTGTGGGACTGAGTGGGACTGCCCCATCTTGTCATTTGAGAGACTTTTGAGTTCCCATTTATGTTTGCCCTCCCTCAGGGATTCCCGATGTCCTTCCCCTTGGCTCCCATTTCTATTGTATTTCAGTTTTGTTAAACAACATACTCAGTCCATCGAGATACCTTGCATTGATATGTATTTGCTTTGTTTTTCCTTTGGAATAAGGTTTCAGATGCAGAATTGTTTCCTATTCAACCTATAGGTTATCACTGAGTACCCTATTTCTCTACACATATAAGTTTTCACTTTCCCTTTACAATTGTTTTGGATGTTTCACAAAACAACTTTTCCTCACTTCACCTATTTACACTGAAAGTGTTTTTCATTCCTCCTCAAATAACTATACTTACCTGTTTAGCAACAGGAGCCTCACTTTTCACTAGCGCCACACTTTTTTATTTTTAATTCTTATTTGCAACGGTCATATTGCTGTGTTGGCTGCTTTTTTCACATTTGGGAGTTGGCGCAATTTCTACACCTTTCTTTCATACATATCCAGAAATGCCAAGTTTGCAAGAAAAAAATACATTGGGTTGTGCAGATGGTAGTCAGTGAGGACCAAAAAAAAAATAAGAAGGTTTGTGATAAGAGTCATCAGATAAATCAGAAGGAAGAGCACAAAAAGTGCATTCATGGTCAGTGGATTGTCTGATAGACCCACAAGAGTAAGAGACGTAATCTCTGTAAGATTCCTCATAATTTAGCTTTTATATCTGTTTAAATCTATTTTAATTGAACAGGAATATAATGATCTTTCCAAGGAATTATTTAAGGGAAAACATGTATGGTCTGCCTTCACATTATACCTGAAGGCATTTGTGCGAGTTAGTGGTTTATTCTTATATAAGATGTTGGCAGTCCTGCAGGACCATTTGTTGTGTTTGAAGAACACAAAGCTGAATGTCTCATTAAAGGTCTCTTAAGATATAATTTATAACACCTTTGTGACTTGAGAGACATTTTATTATAATTTGGTATAATTACAAACAAAGAAGAAAAAGAAAGAAGAAAGAAAATCCACTGAAATTGCTTTTAACCTTTTTATTGGTTATTATTGGTTATTAGTTATTATTGGTTATTAAACCTTTTTATTGGTTATTATGAAAGGAACATTGGTTTTCTTTTAGCTTCCATCATTTTGTAGTTACATCTTATACGGGCTGAATAAAACTTCATTGGATCGCACAATTTATAGTCAGAAAGAAAAGCTACAACCTTTAGGTTTGGTTAGGTAACAACAGTCTGAAAGCGTTGACCCCAGTCCAGACAGCAGAACAAAAAGGCACAGGTTTTGGGGAGTAGGGGGCGCTGTTTAGCATCTTTGCCGTGGGTGTTAGATGACCTTTTCCCAGCACTGTCCAGAGGTCCATGTTATGTGATCCCTATTTGACTCAGTCTTGGAGAGGCTGCAATGTGGAACCCCTGAGGACATATTTAGGAGAAAAGGATCAATCTTTGGTCCAAGTGATTAATGCTTGGTCTTACAGAAATTAATTACTAACAGTTCTTACAAAACATTTTATATATATAAAAAACAAAGTCTGTGTAAATAAAAAAAAAATATTTTTACTTTCAGGGAACCCAATTTAAATTAAAATTTTCCTAAATAAAATAAATTCATCTTCTCAAGGCCTCTTTAAATCTTAATATTAATCAGGCAACAGAAAACAGCAAGGGATTAATGAGGATGTGGGCAAAAACTGTTCCAATTTAACATATTGCTGGAGGTGGAAACAAAAAACATTCCGTAAATTCAAATTTTTTATAAAAAGAAGTTAGTATTGGCATTTTTCGTGTTTCACTCATCACAAGTTACCTTTGAATCAAAATAGTAGGCAATGAAATGGCGTGTGGAGGGGCCAAGAAACCAAGACTTTCCATGACTGCATCTTCAAATGTTAGACCAAATGGTCATTGAATGGATTTGAAGACAAGAGGCCTGGAACATCCAACAAGAAATTTGAGTTATGTGCCTGGATGCCATGGTCCAACAACATCAAATAGTCTGATCGTCCTACTAATATAAAAGCAATAATCTTTATAAGGTTTTTTTTTATATTATTCATGATTTATTTTCAATATAAATGTATTACCATAGAGCAGGAACCCAACCTTCAAGCAAAGAAACTGTTTCCAAGTGGAAATATCGCTAAGCTACCAAACATTTCAGATACAAAATTTCCCCAGTCTAAGAGGAATGTCTGTTCTGTCTAAGAACACAAAACTGCACACCTTAGTAAATATCTCATAAAATATATGATATAAAAAATTTCTATCACTTGCAAGATGATTTTTTACATTATTATTAAATAGCAAAAAAATTACCAGAATCATGTTTTTAAATTTCTGTTGGTAATATATGTCATTCCTCTTCCTTTCTTTGTTGGGGTCCCACAAGGTTCTGTTCTTGAACCTCTCCTATTTTCAATCTTCACCTCCTCCCTGGGTCAGCCTCCCATGGCTTCCAATACCACCCCTATGCTGACGATACCCAAATCTATTTCTCTACCCCTCAGCTCACTCCTTCAGTTTCCTTACGTATCACTAATTTACTATCTGATATATCAGTCTGGATGTCACACCACTTCCTCAAACTCAATCTATCCATAACTGAACTTATCATTTTTCCTCCCCTTCATGCCTCTTCCCCTGATCTCTCTGTCAAAATTGATGGCACAACTATCAGCCCATCCCCACATGCCAAGGTCCTAGGTGTAGTCCTGGACTCTGAACTATCCTTTAAGCCCCACGTCCAATCACTTTCCAAATCTTGCTGCCTCAACCTCCGCAACATCTCCAAAATATGCCCCTTTCTCTTGCCTCGACTACTGCAATTCCCTCCTCATTGGCTTACCTTTACATAGGCTCCTCCCCCCTTCAGTCCGTTATGAATGCAGCTGCCAGACTCATCCACCATGACAATCGCTCTGTGTCTGCTACTCCTCTCTGTCAATCCCTCCACTGGCTTCCGCTCTACCCAACAAATTAAATTCCAAATACTAACAACTACCTACAAAGCCACCCACAACTCTGCCCCCAGCTACATCACTGACCTAGTCTCAAAATACCAATCTAATCATTCTCTTTGTTCTTCTCAAGACCTCCTGTTCTCTAACTCCTTCATCACCTTCTCCCATGCTAGCCTCCAGGGCTTTTCCAGAGCCAATCTTATGGAATGCCTTACCCCAATCTGTCCTATTATCTCCAACTCTATTGACTTTTAGAAGATCCCTGAAAACCTTCCTCTTCAGAGAAGCCTATCCTACCCACACCTAACAACTGTATTTTCATTTTCTCCATCTGATCATCCCCCGACAGTTATTACCTTTTGTTCCACTTGACCCCCCCTTCTAGACTGTAAGCTCTAACGAGCAGGGCCCTCTGATCCCTCCTGTATTAAATTGTATTGTAACTGTACTGTCGGCTCTGATGTTGTAAAGCGCTACACAAACTGTTGGCGCTATATAAATCCTGTATAATAATAATAATAATAATAATTTAGATCAAATACTCCCATCACCATTCAGACACTATTACTTTTTTTCTTATTTTCTGTCACTGCGTAAAAAAATGTGTTTGTTTTACAAATGTGAAAGTTAATAACATTTTTAACTAATAAAACCTCCATATGTAAAATATAAAATTGTGTATTTTTAAGCTTAAATTAAAAAAATGAACAGGTTATTTATTAAAACAGTGTAAAAATGAAAGCAGTTTTTGTTCTTAAAAACACTGTAAAATAGATTTACTTAGGTAAGTTGTTTTTCTCCACCTAAAACAAAGTTTTTTTTAAAAAAAATGCATGATTATGATGATTCTTTTTATAATACAGAACACATTTACAGTTAATAAAATGCTAAAATGTGAACTGAAAATATACTTTCTGCTAGTAATTTATTGTTTTGCACAAACATTTCCATTGTCAAATCATCATCATTTAAAAACTATTGCTTTTTTTCCCTTGTTAAAAAGGCTACAATTTTGAGCAAAAACTTTTTGTTTAAAATATACATTTTTGAAGGTTTATAATTAAATAAAAATTGTACAAAATAAGAAACTTGAATGCCATTCAAAACATTGTCAAAATGATTTAAATAGGTGGTTTATAGAGTTTCAATCTACTAGGTTTCAGTATTATGAAGTCAAAAAAGTGTTAAAGTATAACTAAAGGCAAAACTTTTATTTTAGTTTTGGATGGAGTGGAGATCAAATAAAACCCCTTTCAGTTTTTATTGCTGTCTATGATCTCTGTTACACAGATTTACCTTCTCTATGTGTCCTGTTTTCTGTTATCATTCAAAGTGAAAGTAAAAGAAAATCCTAATTTTGGGGTTATTCCCAGAAAAGTAATAAATAAACATCTTCCAATTGGGACACAAGTTCTGGATACCTGGGGGGGCCCAAAGGAGTTCCCTTAATTTCCTGGAATTTCCTCTCACTTCCTGTTTGGCTATGGGACAGGAAGTGAAGGGAAATAACCACAATGGGACACAGAAGACAAAGAAAAAAAAAGTTTTGCCTATAGTTCTACTTTAAGCCACGTTTCCGGCTCAAGGGCAGGGCAGCCTCTGCAGTTATACTGGGGCAGGTTGGCTCCCCTGGGCAAATCGCCGTAGCTGTACGTCAGCTGCTTTAAGACCACTAGGGGCGCCGGGCACCTGCGATCGCTCCTGAGAGAGACAGAACAGAGATATGTTAATGTAAATAGACAGATATCCGTTCTGTCAGGATAGAGGAGACATATCAGCTGTTTATAATGGTTATGAACAGCGATATGTCCCCTCCTCCAGGCAGTCCCATCCCCCCACAGTTAGAAACACTCCCTAGATCGCCCCCTAGTGTTAACCCCTTCCCCGCCAGTGTAATTTATACAGTAATCAGTGGCTGATCGCTGTATAAATGTCAATGGTCCCAAAAAAGTGTCCTATCTGTTCGCCGCAATGTCGCAGTCCCACTAAAAATCGCTGATTACTAGTAAAAAAATTAATAATAAAAATTCCATAAATCTATCCCCTATTTTGTAGATGTGATAACTTTTGCACAAACCAATCAATAAACGCTTATTGTGATGTTTTTTTTACCAAAAATATGTAGAAGAATATATATCGGCCTAAACTGAGGAAGAAATTTGTTCTTTTATATTTTTTTGGGGACATTTATTATAGCAAAAAGTAAAAAATATTGTTTTTTCTTCAAAATTGTCGATATTTTTGGTTCATAGCGCAAAAAATAAAAACCTCAGAGGTGATCAAATACCACCAAAAGAAAGCTCTATTTGTGCGGAAAAAAAAGGACATCAATTTTGTTTGGGTACAACATCGCACGACCGCGCAATTGTCAGTTAAATTGGCGCAGTGCCTGGCCTGGTCATTAAGGGGGCAAATCCTTCCGATCCTTAAGTGGTTAGAAATAGACTCAATAACATTATGTGTAATGGAAAGCTCTCGGATATTTTAAACAATTTGCATGGAACATTTCTTAAAATATGGCAACTGTGGATATCTTATTCATAACCACCTCATTTTGACCTAAGATTTCTGTGCCCTTGAAGTCATTCTTATACCTTTTCTTACACTGCCCCTAGGACTCTTATCCCAATTTTTCAAATTATTGTACAATTGACAGCTTTTAACAACACCTAAGCTGGGAATTTATTAAGGTTAAGCATTTCTCTCTCCATAACAAAACTCTAAAAAGTAGTTTGGTAGACAAAACAGTCACCACATTTTTGGAGGTTAAGCAATGCATATTGAGACTGCTAAATGCAGTCTGGGCACCCAGATTACAATGACCCTTGGTCATGAACAGGTTAAGTACAACTGTGAGCACCTGACGTGTACACATTGTATGAAACTAAAACCTCCAAACAAGTGAAAATTGCCTATAAATACAAAATTGACAAATTTCAGAACTTTTCTTTTAAACATTGCACCTAAATTAACCACTTGCCGACCATCCGCCATCATTTTACTGTGGCAGGTTGGCTCCCCTGTGCCAATTGCTGTAGGTGTACTTCGGCCGCTTTAAGAATGACAGGGGGCGCTGTATAAAAGTCTGATCTCAAAAAAGTGTCAAAAGTGTCCGATCTGTCTGCCGCAATGTCGCAGTCCCGCTAAAAATCGCTTATCGCCACCATTACTAGTAAAAAATTTTTAGAAGATAATAAAAATTCCATAAATCTATCCCCTATTTTGTAGATGTGATAACTTTTGCACAAACCAATCAATATACGCTTATTGCTAATTTTTTTTACCAAAAATATGTAGAAGAATACATATCGGCCTAAATTGATGAAGAAATTTGTATTTTTATATATATTTTTTGGATATTTATTACAGCAAAGAGTAAAAAATATTTTTTTTTCAAAATTTACGCTTTATTTTGTTTGGGTACAGCGTCGCACGACCGCGCAATTGTCAGTTAAAGCAACATAGTGCCGTATCGCAAAAAATGGCCTGATCATTAAGGGGCAGATCCTTCCGGCCCTTAAGTGGTTAACTTTAAATGATAATAATATTGAATATCAGATGAAATCTCCTAAATGTGGCCTGTGCAGCCTATCCCTTGGTTATTAAAGGATTAAGTATAACTACAAGATACAAAGCCATTTCTGAAATACACAGTTCACATTTTTATTTTCAACATCAACATTTAATTCAACATTTAATTTTAAGTAATAATAAGACCTCATAAGTGCCTCCATGAGATCTTGGTTCCTTAGGCTGTAGATTGGAGGATTGAGGCCGGGTTCACACTGGTCCGACAAACGCTCCGACATTGGGAGCTCATGTCGCATGACGTGTGAAATTCAATGTTTCCCTATGGGAGCCGTCCTAACTGGTCCGACACAAGTCGTTCCGACTTTATAAATGCTCCCTGTACTACTTTGGTCCGACTTTGATCCTACTTCAGCCTATTGACTATCATTGAAGTCGGATCAAAGTCGGATCGCCGTCTCGCATGATCCGACTTCGGCACGTGACTTGTGCTCTGATGATCTTGAGGGGGAACTCCGCACCAAATTTTAAATAAAAAACCGGCATGGGTTCCCCCTCCAAGAGCATACCAGGCCCTTGGGTCTGGTATGGACCTTGAGGGGAACCCCCTACGCCGAAAAAACGGCGTGAGGGTCCCCCCAATCCATACCAGACCCTTATCCGAGCACACAGCCCGGCCGGACAGGAATGGGGGGGGACGAGCGAGCGCCCCCCCTCCTGAGCCGTACCAGGTCGCATGCCCTCAACATGGGGGGGTTGGTGCCTTGGGGGAGGGGGCGCACTGCGGCCCCCCCACCCCAAAGCACCCTGTCCCCATGTTGATGAGGACAAGGGCCTCTTCCCGACAACCCTGGCCGTTGGTTGTCGGGGTCTGCGGGCGGGGGGCTTATCAGAATCCGGGAGCCCCCTTTAATAAGGGGGCCCCCAGATCCCGGCCCCCCACCCTATGTGAATGAGTATGGGGTACATCGTACCCCTACCCATTCACCTAGGGAAAGTGTCAATTAAAAAAAAAAACACTACACAGATTTTTAAAGTAATTTATTAGACAGCTCCGGGGGTCTTCTTCCGACTTCGGGGGTCTCTCCGGTTCTTCTCCACGCTCTCCGGATCTTCTGCCTGGCTCCTCCGCTCTCTTCTGCTCTTTTGCCGCTCTTTTGCTATAGCGGAGGAGCCAGGTCTTCAGTCTTCTGCCTTCTGCCCTCTTCTCTTCTTCTGATGTTGACACGACGCTCTCTCCGGCTGGAATGCTCTCTGTGCGCTCTGCTATGGCTTATATAGGCGGTGACCCCGCCCCCTTATGCCGTCACAATCCCTGGGCATGCTGGGATTGTGACGGCATAAGGGGGCGTGGTCATCGGGTGATGACCACGCCCCCTAAAATGTCACAGTCCCAGCATGCCCAGGGACTGTGACGGCATAAGGGGGCGGGGTCACCGCCTATATAAGCCATAGCAGAGCGCACAGAGAGCATTCCAGCCGGAGAGAGCGTCGTGTCAACATCAGAAGAAGAGAAGAGGGCAGAAGGCAGAAGGCAGAAGACTGAAGACTGAAGACCTGGCTCCTCCGCTATAGCGCTATAGGCAAAAGAGCAGAAGAGAGCGGAGAAGCCCGGCAGAAGATCCGGAGAGCATGGAGAAGAACCGGAGAGACCCCCGAAGTCGGAAGAAGACCCCCGGAGCTGTCTAATAAATTACTTTAAAAATCTGTGTAGTGTTTTTTTTTTTTAATTGACACTTTCCCTAGGTGAATGGGTAGGGGTACGATGTACCCCATACTCATTCACATAGGGTGGGGGGCCGGGATCTGGGGGCCCCCTTATTAAAGGGGGCTCCCGGATTCCGATAAGCCCCCCGCCCGCAGACCCCGACAACCAACGGCCAGGGTTGTCGGGAAGAGGCCCTTGTCCTCATCAACATGGGGACAAGGTGCTTTGGGGTGGGGGGGCCGCAGTGCGCCCCCTCCCCCAAGGCACCAACCCCCCCATGTTGAGGGCATGCGACCTGGTACGGCTCAGGAGGTGGGGGGGCGCTCGCTCGTCCCCACCCTCATTCCTGTCCGGCCGGGCTGTGTGCTCAGATAAGGGTCTGGTATAGATTGGGGGGGACCCTCACGCCGTTTTTTCGGCGTAGGGGGTTCCCCTCAAGGTCCATACCAGACCCAAGGGCCTGGTATGCTCTTGGAGGGGGAACCCATGCCGGTTTTTTATTTAAAATTTGGCGCAGAGTTCCCCCTAAAGATTCATACCAAACACAGTGCCGGGCATTGGCGGGGATCCAAGTCGGATCCCCGTTCATTGAAAGTCGGACACATGCCGGCTTCATGTCGCAGGGCAAAGTCGGATCCAAAGTAGGACGGCTGTCGTGTCGCACCAGTGTGAACCCAGCCTAAGTCATTTTCCAGATTTTCGTCCATCTGCAAGCTTTTAAAAAAATCTGAGCTGGGTATTGTTTTGCTTGCATTTATCTAGCAAGGTTACGTTGTGGTATAAGCAAGGAAGTTCAGACCTCTGCAGTGTATAAATGTGCTTTTACTGAACAAAAAATGCTGTACATACAAAATTAATACAATATTAGGAATACAAATCAAGTTTGACAGATATCTATAGCAAGATGTCTAGCAAATAAGCAGAAACGATGGTCTTTAAGAGTGGAAATGCGCTTAAAAGTTACTTAACTCTGGTTACTGTGTGTTTGTGATCTCTGTTGACAACGAGGACTCAGTTGGCAGTTGCTGGAGAATCAGGCAAAAGCATCTCTTTCTTCAATGGCTGGTTACAGACTTTTCCTTTTTTGGTCTTAAGGCGTGATGAGAGTCTTCCTGGCTGGTTACAGACTTTTCCTGGTTCTAATGCATGATGAAGTCCTGTCCAACTTATGCCTGGCAACATTTATATATCTCAGGTTGTTTACCATAACAACCGACTAACAGAAATACATTTCTGTAGCTTTCCATTAGAGAGGCAAGCTCAAATTCTACCTCAAGATGGCACTTTGTCATCATACATGCCATAGGTGATATATTACCCGTTTACTGTAGCTATAGAGACAATAGACTGCCGAAACTGTCAACTGATAACAACAATGGTATCTACGTTCCCATTGAATCCAACAGCATTTGTTTGAGGAGTATCCACTCTAAACCTTATTTTCGGTGTCTGTGAAAACTAGTCTGATGGAGAAAATAATTAATAGACATGTGCAATTTGTTTCGTTCCAAATTAATTTTTTAACAAATATCAATAAATTTGTTAATTCGGAAATATCTGAATTAACAAAAAACAGTTTAACATTTTTGTCTGAATGTTATATTATATAATATAATATAAATTTGAATATTTGAAAATTCAAAAAATTGCAAATTCGAAAGTTTGTAAATTTTTAATTCTAAATTTGAAAATCTGAAAACCAAAAAATTTGAAAATCTGAAATGATCTGAAATGAAAAAAACCTAAATTATAGGTATTGGAATTTCCTTCCATATTTGGCTTTTAGTGAACGTAACAAATACAAATTTATCCGAAGTTGCGAATTATCTGAAATAACGAAAGCCGTATCTAAACGAATGGAACATAACAAATTAATAATAATAAATAACAATAATAATAATAATTTAAAAGTTTTATTATTGTTATTTATTATTAATTTGTTCCATTTGTTTAGATACGGCATTCTTCGGATCAATTTGTATTTGTTACGTTCACTAACAGCCAAATTTGAAAGGAAATTCCAATACCTATAGTTAGTTATTATTAGATAGTTATTATTTAGAATTTTCAGATCTTTGTTTTTTTAAATTTTTCGTATTTTCTTTCTTATTTTTGGATATCTCAATTCATGGATTTACGAATTTATGAATTTTGGAATTTATGAATTTACGAATTTTCGAATTTAGAAATCTGCAAATTGCGATCAGAACGAATGACCTGAGAAACAAAACAAAACAAAAAATGAATTAAACGAAAACAAATTTTTTTTTTGGCAGTTCACGTGTCTAATAATTAATTTAATATAAAGAATATCCATTCATCCATTATCAAACGCAACACAGGTATTTATCAAAACTTTTTGCTGAATGAAAACCTTATAGCTATATAAAACTCTATGTAAAAATGATGGTAAGCAGAATAGTCAATTTGAGGTAAACCAAAGCACACTGAAATTGCTATATTTGGTCTGAGTTATACAATGACCCCTGGTCATGCAAGGGTAAGTGCAAGTATGAATACCTGACATGTTTAGATTTTATGAAAGACATTACTGAAATTTGTAATAAACTAATATATAAATAAAATAAAAAATGGACCAGAAATACAAAGAGTGTCAGATTCCCAAAATGATATTTTCAGAATGATGCCTGGATTAATCTTAACTGAAAATAAGACCTCCCAAGTGCCTCCATAAGGTCCTTGTTCCTCAGGCTGTAGATCAGAGGATTCAACAATGGGTTAAAGAGGGCAGATATGACAGTAAACAGTATGTTTAAAATGTTCATGTTGCTGGACATTGGAACCAAGTAAATAAAAATTAAACAGCCATAAAAGATGAGGACCACGGTGAGGTGTGATGTGCAGGTGGAGAATGTTTTCCTCTTTCCAGTATTGCTACGGATTTTTAGGATGGTATTAAAAATATAGACATAGGGAAGAAAGGTCAAAAGAAAGACTCCTAATCCAAGACTAGGACCTGTTAATAAGTTGACCATCAAGTTTATGAAGGGGTCAGTACATGAAATTTGAATCAAGTGTGGAAGGTCACAAAAGAAGTTGTGGATGGAAGCTGTTCTGCAGAAGGACAACCTGAGCAAAAATAAAGTATGAACTAAACCGAGAGTACATCCTGCGCCCCAAACCAGAGAGGCCATACGAGCACAGATTCTCCAAGATATAATTTGTTTGTAATGTAGAGGGTGGCAGATGGCAATGTAGTGGTCGTAGGACATAGCCGAGAGCAAGAAAAGTTCTGACCAAGCAAAGGAGAGGTAGAAAAAGACTTGGGCTATACAGGCAGGAATGGATATTGATTGTTTTTTGTGGCCAAATCAAAAAGCATTCTTGGTGCGGTCACTGATGAATAGGACATGTCCAGAAATGCCAAGTTTGCAAGAAAAAAATACATTGGGTTGTGCAGATGGTAGTCAGTGAGGACCAAGAAAAAAATAAGAAGGTTTGTGATAAGAGTCATCAGATAGATCAGAAGGAAGAGCACAAAAAGTACATTCATGGTCTGTGGATGGTCTGATAGACCCACAAGAGTGAAAGAGGAAATCTCTGTCATATTCCTCATATTATTATTTTTTGGTCTGTTTAAGTGTATAATATGTAATACGGATATCATTCTAATACAATAATCTTTTTGAGGAATTATCAAAAGGAGAACAGATACGGTCTGCCTGACCATTAGGCATCCATTAATTTGTATCAGCTTGTGGTTTAATCTTATATAAAATGTTGTCAGTCCCGTGGGACCGTCTGCTGTGTTGTAACAACACAAAGCTGAAAGTCTCATTAAAGGTCTTTTGAGATTTAATGTATAACACCTTTGTGACTTGAGAGTCCTTTAATATAATTCATTACAGCTATAACAATTTGAATTGTGAATGATAAAAAAAAAACTTTTTTGTTACTGCTTTTACTTATTGGTTAGTGGACAGAGTGATCCAAAAACAATATTATTAGAAAAGGGATTTTCTTTTAGCATTTGTAATTTTGTAGGTAAATTTTAAGGGCTGCCAATCGAAAACTTCTTTGGATCACATATTTATAACTTGGGTTTGGGTGGGCATAAATTGGCCAGGTCACCACAGTTTGGAAGAGGCAGCTGCAAAATGAATGACCAATAGCACCACAATTTGAACGATATAAAAACAGGCCAAAATACCTAAAACAAAAGTCGTGGTGTCTTCCTAAATAACTATAGCATCAGTCTTTTTTAATTTCAAGAGGAGTTTTTGGCAAAAAGGGAATAAAGAGAAGCAGGAGATGGCTTTGATGGGAGTTGGCATGATCATTGCTTATCATATAAGCTTAAAGTGATACTAAAGTTAAATTATTTTTAAATTTAAAAATAACAAACATGTTATACTTACCTGCTCTGTGTATTGGTTTGGCACAGAGCAGCCCTGATCCTCCTCTTCTCAGTTCCCTCACTGGCTCTCTTGGCCCCTCCCTCCTGTCGAGTGCCATCACAGTAAGCAGCTTGCTATGGGTGCACCCAAGCCAAGCCACAGCTCTGTGTGTCCATTCAGACATGGAGCTGTGGTTCAGCCCCACCCCCTGTCTCTCCTGTTTGGCTAAATGACTTTGATTGACAGCAGCTGGAGCCAATGATGTCTCAGCCAATCAGGAGGGAGAGTCCCAGGGAGCCGAGGCACTTGTGCACATCGCTGGATTGAGATGGGGCTCAGGTAAGTATTAGGGGGGCTGAGTGGGGACTGCTGCACACTGAAGGTTTTTATCTTAATGCATATAATGTATTGCATTAAGATAAAAAAACTTCTGCCTTTAAAATCCCTTCAAGCAAAGCCATCACATGGAAATGTGTGTGGTAATTTCCTTGTAAAATGGAGCAGAAACATAACAAAAATTTGAGGTTTTAGACATGTGCACTGACAAAAAATGTGCTCGTTTTCGATTTTGTTTCATTCATTTTTTGCTTTTTTCAGAAATTCAGAAATTTGAAAATTCGGAAATTCGAAAATTCTGATTTTTGAATTTCCAAATTTCCGAATTTTCAAATTATCAAATTTTAGAATTTCCGAATTTTCAAATTTCCGAATTCTGAATTTTCAGATTTACGAATTCCGAATTTCCGGATTTTCAAATTTTTGATTTTCGAATTTCCAAATTTTCAAATGTCAAATTTCTGAACTTCTGAATTTCCGAACTTCCGAATTTTCAAATTTTCCAATTACTGAAATTTTCCAATTTCCAAAGTTTCAAATTTTGGAAAATTTCTAATTTCCTAAATTTTGAATTTCCGAATTTGCGAAATTTCCAATTTTTCAATTTCGAATTTCCCAAATTTCGAATTTTCCAATTAACAAAATTTCAAATTTCCAAAATTTCAAATTTCCGAATTCCGAATTTCCGAAATCCCGAAATTTAGAATTTTTCGCAATTCCGAAATTTCAGAATTAACGAATTTGTCTAAATTAGTTAAAAAATGAATTCGGAACTAAACGAATTGCACATGTTTAGTAAGTTTCTGGAGAACTGCACTCTCAGGATGAGGCTTACAGGAGGTAGAAGCGACACAGCAGCAGCATCTTCCACCAAAGTTCTTTTGGCTTCCGCCTTGTTGCCCTCTAGCCACCAAAAGGTTCACACAGTGTGCAGTGAATAATATATGCTGTCCCTTCCTGTGTTTGCTTTAAGATGTGTTGGTGGTTTAGATAGAAGGACATATTTTGCTCCACTCGATTTGTAGGGCAGTGACCGCCTTCTGTGAAAAAAATAAAAATAATACATTGATATTAAAAAACATAAAAATATGAAAACAAAAAAAAATATCTTGAACATATTTAGATGTATCATTGTGGTACCTTTAAGATCTGCAATAATTTTTTATTTAGTAGTCATTTAGAATGTGGTAGTCCCTTCCACCTGTTATAGCCCACACCATCTCATTCCTGAATTGTAAATACTAAAAGTCTGTAAAAATAACAAAAATTATCATTTTACTTTTGACTAATTCTGTTTCAGTATCAGGTTGCTTAAAATTATACAAAAGATCTTCTGAAGGCTTCTATGAAATGTGGTATTCATTGGGCAATAGAACAAAGAATTAAGCAAGGGGTAAATGAGGACATACATGACTGAAAACACTTTAGTATATTCAGTAAATTAAAATTTTCAGAAAATGTTAATATTTGCAGCTTGCATGTTCTACTCATAACAAGTAAATAGCAGGTGAAGGAATGGTGGGTGAAGGGGCCAAGGAAGAAAGACTTCCAATGGCCAAACCCAACTGCCATTGAATGGACTCAAAGACCAGAGACCTGAAACATTCAACAACAGATCTGGGACACGTGCCTGGATCACAGTTAGTTTGACTTGACCCACAAAAATAAGAACAGCAATCTTTCTGATATTTTTTAAATGGTCCACTATTTATTATCCATGTAAGTGTATTGTCATAGAGCAGTAATACAATGACCAACCCGAAGAACAGTTAAAAAGAAGCCATCAATGCCCAAAAATTGGTTCAGTTTCCAAATGGAAATTCACCCAGCTACTAAAAAATTCAGATAGAAAATGTTCCCAGTCCAGGAGGCTGCTGCTTCGGTCCAAACCCATTTTGCCTGTTTGGAGGTTCAGAGAAGGTTCATGCTAAATGGGTGTTTGACAGGTTGAACCTTTGACTACAGCGGGGAGGAAAACATTAAGTATTATCAAGACCTTTAAATGTGACAGCGCTGCTCAGGCTGGTTGTTCGGGAGCCTGCGGGAACCAGTGACAGGCCACATGCCCTCAACATGGGGAGGTACTTTTCTAGAGG
The DNA here is from genome assembly GCA_037952835.1 of Lithobates septentrionalis. NCBI lineage: Eukaryota > Metazoa > Chordata > Amphibia > Anura > Ranidae > Lithobates > Lithobates septentrionalis. The sequence goes on from JBBDGP010002710.1 coordinate 830,920, forward strand.
AGCTCCCCCTGGAAAAGCAACTTTTCCCGATGTTTATGAGGACAAGGATCTCTTACAATCATAGCCAGTATATTTAGTTGACCAGCTGACCTCATTAGCACACCCTGCATCATCTACCCTCAGCTGGTCAACTCCTTCCTGTGTCATGACCTCTAGTCTGTACAGGAAGTAAAGCAGAAATAATAGAGCAGTGTGTTTAAACAGCCATGAGGACAGTGAGGTAAGCCTGTGTAGAATAAATGGAAAGCTGTTTTATTTTTGCAAAAGAAGTACATTAATGCCATATTGGTACATGAGGGAGCTGGAATTTAAAAAAAAAAAGAAAAGTGAACTTAACCTTTAAGTACAATTACGAGCAACTGGCATTTTTATTATTCATGAAAGATATTACTAAAGCCTTTAATCAACTGAAAATTCCATATAAATGTTAGATTTCACAATTTTTATTTTCAGCAGCATGCCTGAATTAATTTTAAGTAATATGAAGATCTCAATATAATGTAATAAACTAATATATAAATAAAATAAAAAATGGCCCAGAAATACAAAACTTTTCAGATTCCCACAATGGTATTTTTAGCATGATGCCTGGATTAATCTTAACTGATAATAAGACCTCACAAGTGCCTCCATCAGATCTTTGTTCCTCAGGCTGTAGATCAGAGGATTCAGCAATGGGTTAATAAGGGCAGATATGACTGTAAACAGTTTGTTTAAATTGAACATATTGCTGGAAGTTGGAACCAAGTAAATAAAAATTAAGGAGCCATAAAAGATGAAGACCACGGTGAGGTGTGATGTGCAGGTGGAGAATGCTTTCCTCTTTCCAGTCTTGCTACGGATTCTGAGAATGGTCCTAAAAATATAGACATAGGGTAGAAAGGTCAAAAGAAAAGCTCCTAATCCAACACTAGCACCTGCTACGAATACGGCCACCATGTTCATGAAGGGGTCACTACATGTAATTTCATATACGTGTGGGAGATTGCAAAAGAAGTTGTGTATGGACGTTTGTCCACAAAAGGACAACCTAAGCAAAAATAAAGTATGAACCAAAGAGAGAGAACATCCTGCAGCCCAGACCATAGAGGCCATATGAGCACAGACCCTCCAAGACATAATTAGTTTGTAATGTAGGGGGTGGCAGATGGCAATGTAGCGGTCATAAGACATAGTCGAGAGCAAGAAAAGTTCTGAGCAAACAAAAGAGAGATAGAAAAAGACTTGGGCTATACAGGCAGGAATGGATATTAATTGTTTGTTTGTGACCAAGTCGAAAAGCATCCTTGGTGCAGTCACTGATGAATAGGACATGTCCAGAAATGCCAAGTTGGCAAGAAAAAAATACATTGGGTTGTGCAGATGGTAGTCAGTGAGGACCAATAAAAAGATAAGAAGGTTTGTGATAAGAGTCATCAGATAGATGAGAAGGAAGAACACAAAAAGTACATTCATGGTCAGTGGATGGTCTGATAGACCCACAAGAGTAAAAGATGAAATTGCGGTCAGATTTCTCATATCGATCTAATTCAATCAACCTTCTGAGGAATTATTAAAAGGAGAACATGTACAGTGTGCCTATACATTATTTACAGGTTTGTATGTAGGCATTTGTACCAGCTAAAGATTTATTCTTATATAAGATGTTGGCAGTCCCGTAGGACCATCTGCTGCCTTGTAGGAACACCAAGTCTCATTAAAGGTCTCTATAGATTAAATGTGTAACACCTTTGTGACTTGAATGCCTTTTTCTTATAATTTGGTACAGTTAATAAGTCTGAACTGTTAAAAAAAGCCAAAGAAATTGTTTTAGTCTTTTTATAGAAAGAAAAGGGCGCCAGGTCAATGTAGATAAAAGCAACAAGAATTTATTATATACTAGACTTGTGCATGATGAAAAAATTTGTTTTGTTTCATTTTGATTCATTAATCTAGTTATTTTGTTTAGTTAAATTCAGTTGATTCGTTCTATCCGTTTTCAGAAATCGTTTTCAGGATTCGTATTCGGAATTTCTTTACATTTTCTTTGAACTTACCGATTTTTTCGATTTGAAACAATCGAATCGATACATCTTCGAATCGGTTGAAAAGAAAATGTTAAATTGTTTTCGAAATTCAGATGCAGCAAAGTGAACAAACAAAAGAAAAATCTTTCCACAAATGATTACAATGACTCTTTAAATCACCTTTGGCTTAACAAAAACAGCAAATATTTTGAAATAGTACTCTAATAACACACACAGTCTTTGATTTCATCAATATGTGTAGTGAGAATTCGACTAGAGTTCAGTGTAAAATTCGATTCGAATTTCAGTCCGAATTTCGGACGAATTTTGTTACGTTTTTCGGAGCATTCGGTAAAATTAGTTTATATTGTAATTCGGATATTCAGATATATCTGAATCTCTGATTAACGAAAAATGTCAGCAAACCGCTAGGGATGTGCCGAACACCCCCCCCCCCCCGGTTTGGTTCACACCAGAACCTGTGAACGGACCGAAAATTTGCGCAAACTTTAGAACCACATTGAAGTCTATGGGACTCGAACGTTCAAAATCAAAAGTGCTAAATTTAAAGGCTAATTTGCATGGTATTGTCCTAAAAAGGGTTTGGGGACCCGGGTCATGCCCCAGGGGACATGTATCAATGCAAAAAAAGCTTTAAAAATGCCTGTTTTTTCAGGAGCAGTGATTTCAAAGATTATTAAAGTGAAAAAAAAGTGAAATATTCCTTTAAATATCGTACCTGGGGTGTATAAAAGTCATTTAAAACTGCTTGCGGCTTTAATGTAATGTCGGGTCCTGGCAATATGGATGAAAATCAGTGAGACAAACAGCATGGGTACCCCCCAGTCCATATTAAGGGGAACCCCGCACCCAAATTTAAAAAAGGAAAGGCGTGGGGCCACCAGGCCCTATATACTCTGAACAATAGTATACAGGCGGTGCAAACAAGACAGGGGCTGTAGGTTTGTTGTTAAGTAGAATCTGTTTGCAATTTTGAACTGGTACATTTTTAAAGTGTAGCTCCAGCCAAAAAATCAATTTTTAAGCTTTTTGGAAAACATAGGGAAGGGTTATCACCCCTTTGACATTTGTTTTGCTGTCTGTGCTCCTCTTCAGAAGATTTCACCTCACTTTCTGTCCCAATGACAAATGTTTTTTGAAAATGTGGTGTTTTTAGTGAAACAAGGATTGGTGATAAAGCATCAGTGGAGAGGAGACACGTTTTTTCCCATATTAACTCTTACAGGAGAGAATGTCCCTTCCTAGGGGTAGATTTCATCTCACTTCCTGTTATCTCCTTCCGTTTGCAAGTAGGAGTCGTTTGTAAGTTGGATGTTTGAAAGTAGGGGCCTGCCCTATATACTATGCAGAAATTTGGGCCTTAGGTATTGGTGTTGCCACAGCACTGTAAGTCCTCACAGTTACTCTTGGTGGGCACAGAAAGGGGCCCTGCTGTGAAATATTAGATCAAGAATTGTAATTACATGCACCTGTTGAACAGGGGCAGAAAAATTGGACCTTTGGTGGTGGTGTTGCCACAACACTGTAAGCCCTCACAGTTACTCTTGGTGGGAGCTGGAACGGGCCCTGCTGTGAAATATTAGATCAAGATTGTAATTACATGTCCCTGTTGAACAAAGGCAGAAAAATTGGGCCTTAGGCACTGGTGCTGGTGCCACAACACTGCAATCCCTCTCAGATACTCTAGTTGAGCGCAGCAATGAACCCTCCTTGCAAAATATTGCATCAAAAATTGTAATTACACGCCCCTGTTAAACAGGGGCTGAAAAATTGGGCCTTAGCCACTGCTGGCAGTGCCCAGAACCAAAAATATTCTTACAAGCTATCAGCATGATCATTGAGGAAGAAGAGGATAGTCACTCAGAATAACAGGATAGTCACTCAGCATCAGCATAGGCAGTCTTGAAGGGATCTGACATTTCAAAAAAAATTGTTCGGTTACATCCCCATCAGGTGCTTGGTAGCTGGTGGTGATCCAAGACTGATTCATTTTTATGAAGGTCAGTCGATCGACTGAGTCAGTGGACAGTGTACCCTGTGATTGGTTACAAAGCCTCCAGCAGCACTTGCTGGAACCGATCATACCTTGGGGCTGCGGACTAACAAATTGTCTGAACGCATCGGTCAGACAGCCATCTTCTCCACCGCTCCTTCTTTGACTGACCGAAGACTCAGCAACACGTTGTCCAGGAACAGAAGTTTGTAACCTCCCAGTCTCTGGGAACACATTGCACAGACCTTTCTGCAAGGCCTCCCGAAGATGTTTCATCCTCGGCTTCCTCTGCGACGGCAAGATAAGGTCCGCAACCTTACCCTTGTAACGTGGATCAAGGAGGGTTGCCAGCCAGTATTGATCCCTCTCCTTGATACCACAAATACGAGGATCCTTCCGCAGGCTTTGCAGGATAAGGGAGGCCATGCAGCGTAGGTTTGCTGAGCCATTCGGTCCGGAGTCCTCTGGGCCACTAAGGACGACATGATCCACAGCCACCTCCTCCCAGCCACGTACAAGTCCATGGGTTTCTTGGGACTGTAAATGATCCCTTAAAGACTCCTGCTGATGCTGAGTGCCAGGCTCCATGCTGACACAATCCTCCTCTTCCTCCTCCTCCTCCTCTTCCTGTGTGATCGGCGGGCATGCAGGAACACTGTCTGGATAAAGCCCTTGAGAGCTAAGGAAGTCCTCCTCTTCCTGCCTCTGTTCTGCCTCAAGTGCCCTGTCCATTATTCCACACGTGTGTGCTCCAACAAGTGGACAAGGGGGACAGTGTCACTGATGTATGCACTGTCACTGCTCCTTGTGGCCTCCTCAAATGGTGACAGGACAGTGCATACATCCCTGATCATGGCCCACTGGCTTGGGAAAAAAATCAAGCTCCCCTGACCCTGTCGTGGTGCCATAGTCGCACAGGTACTTATTGATGGCCCTCTGCTGTGTGTGCAGTCACTGCAGCATGGCCAACATTGAGTTCCACTTGGTGGGCATGTCACAGATTAGGCGGTTCTTGGGCAGGTTAAATTCCTTTTGGAGGTCAGCCAGCCAAGCACTGGCATTATATGACGTGCGGAAATGCACACAGACTTTCCTGGCATGCCTCAGGACATCCTGTAAGCCCGGGTACCTGCCTAAGAACCGCTGCACCACCAAGTTAAGGACATGAGCCAAACAGGGCACATGGGTCAGTTGTCCCTGTCGGAGGGCGGAGAGGAAGTTGGTGCCATTTTTGCAAACCACCATACCTGCCTTAAGCTGGCATGGAGTCAACCACCCCTGAACCTGCCCCTGCAGAGCTGACAGAATCTCTGCCCCAGTGTGGCTCCTGTCCCTCAAGCACACCAGCTCAAGCACCGCATGACATCTTTTTGCCTGCGTGCTTGCATAGCCCCTTGAACACCTACGGAGCACCACTGGTTCTGAAGACAAATCAGCACAGGAAGAGGCCATGGAGGAAGAAGAAGAGGAGGGGGTGGAGGAGAGAGGTGTGGCAGAATCACCACTAGTAGTATTTTGGAGGTGTGGTAGCGGAACAACCTCCAACACTACTGCAAGCTGTCCTGCATCCTTCCCAGCTGCCAGAAGAGTCACCCAGTGCGCATTGAAAGATAGGTAATGTCCCTGTCCATGCCTGCTGGACCATGCATCAGCGGTAATATGCACCTTACCACTGACTGCCCTGTCCAGCAAGGCCAAGACATTGCCTTCCACATGCTGGTAGAGAGCCAGAATCGCATTCCATGGGAAAAAGTGGAGTTTGGGAACCTGCCACTGAGGAACTGCACATTCCACAAACTCACGGAAGGGGGCAGAGTCTACCAACTGAAAAGGCAGCAGTTGAAGTGCTAGCAATTTACCCAAGCTAGCATTCAACCGCTGGGCATATGGATGGCTGGAAGTGAACTTCTTTCTGGGGTGCAGCAGCTGGGGCAGGGAAATTTGCCTGGTACAATCTGAGGTCGGTGTACCGATAGCAGATTGCCCCCAAGTACTTGGCTGTGACACACCCAATTCTACACCTTCATTCCTCTCAGTGCAGGTCTCAGAGAGGACTGAAGGTATAGTGGGGTTGGAGATCCCAGCTGATGAGGAGCAAGGAGAGGTCCTCTTTGTTCTTTGGTGTGGGTCTAATAGGACTAATAGGATCAGAAGAACACCAGCAGTTTTCTTCAGGTAGCTGTAAATACTGTAATAACACCTGCCTGCCTGTCAGTAGGAAGAGAATAACAGGAACGGATGTAGCTAAACTGAATACAGTGTGTGTATATATATATATATATATATATATATATATATATATATACACATACATACAATACCTAGGATGTATATATATATATATATATATATATATACACACACAATACACTGTAAGTGCAGCTAACTGACTCACCTGCCTACTCTATCTAACTTAAATCAAATGACACTGTCTCTCTATCTATCTCTCCGCCGCCGCAACACACTACACAAGGCCGCCACGCAGGCGGCCTTATATAGTGTGGGGCGTGTACTAAACCCACTGAGCCATAAATGGCCAAAGCCACCCTGGCTTTGGCCAATTACGGCTCTCTGTACAGATGGCACTGTAATTGGCCAAGCATGTGGGTCATAGTGCATGCTTGGCCAATCATCAGCGTCGTGCCAAATTCGTGTGGCGCGTCATGGCCCATAATTCACTGCGGCATCGCAGTGCATTGCTGGCTGATGATTGGCCAAGCATGCACTATGACCCGCATGCTTGGCCAATCACAGCGCCACCTGAACAGAGAGCCATAATTGGCCAAAGCCAAAGAGGCTTTGGCCAATTATGGCTCAGGGGATTTAGTACACGCCCCACACTATATAAGGCCGCCTGCACGGCGGCCCTGTGTAGTGTGTGTTCCGGCGTTCATTGAGAGAGAGAGAGAGAGAGAGACAGACAGTGACATTTGATTTGAGTTAGATAGATTAAGCAGAACAGTCAGTCAGTTAGCTGCACTTACAGTGTATTGTGTATATATATGCATCCCAGGTGTTGCATATATATATATACACTGTATTCAGTTTAGCTAGATCCGTTCCTGTTATCTTCCTACTGACAGGCAGGCTTGTCTTGTTACAGTATTTACAGCTACCTGAAGAAAATTACTGGTGTTCTTTTGATCCTAATAGTACCACAGTCAGGCAGCTAGACTATTTACAGTTAGTGCAGTGCGTCCTGCTCACAGTGTTCAGCTAGATCCGTTCCTGTTATCTTCCTACTGACAGGCAGGCTTGTCTTGTTACAGTATATACAGCTACCTGAAGAAAATTGCTGGTGTTCTTTTGATCCTATTAGTACCACAGTCAGGCAGCTAGACTATTTACAGTTAGTGCAGTGCGTCCTGCTCACAGTGTTCAGCTAGATCCGTTCCTGTTATCTTCTTACTGACAGGCAGGCTTGTCTTGTTACAGTATATACAGCTACCTGAAGAAAATTACTGGTGTTCTTTTGATCCTATTAGTACCACAGTCAGGCAGCTAGACTATTTACAGTTAGTGCAGTGCGTCCTGCTCACAGTGTTCAGCTAAAACTACAAGTTAGTGGGGTGCGTCCTGCTCACAGTGTTCAGCTAAACCTACAAGTTAGTGGGGTGCGTCCTGCTCACAGTGTTCAGCTAAACTTACAAGTTAGTGTGGTGCGTCCACCTCACAGTGTTCAGCTAAACCTACAAGTTAGTGGGGTGCGTCCTGCTCACAGTGTTCAGCTAAACCTACAAGTTAGTGGGGTGCGTCCACCTCACAGTGTTCAGCTAAACCTACAAGTTAGTGGGGTGCGTCCTGCTCACAGTGTTCAGCTAGATCCGTTCCTGTTATCTTCTTACTGACAGGCAGGCTTGTCTTGTTACAGTATATACAGCTACCTAAAGAAAATTACTGGTGTTCTTTTGATCCTATTAGTACCACAGTCAGGCAGCTAGACTATTTACAGTTAGTGCAGTGCGTCCTGCTCACAGTGTTCAGCTAAACCTACAAGTTAGTGGGGTGCGTCCTGCTCACAGTGTTCAGCTAGATCCGTTCCTGTTATCTTCTTATTGACAGGCAGGCTTGTCTTGTTACAGTATATACAGCTACCTAAAGAAAATTACTGGTGTTCTTTTGATCCTATTAGTACCACAGTCAGGCAGCTAGACTATTTACAGTTAGTGCAGTGCGTCCTGCTCACAGTGTTCAGCTAAACCTACAAGTTAGTGGGGTGCGTCCTGCTCACAGTGTTCAGCTAAACCTACAAGTTAGTGGGGTGTGTCCTGCTCACAGTGTTCAGCTAAACCTACAAGTTAGTGGGGTGCGTCCTGCTCACAGTGTTCAGCTAAAACTACAAGTTAGTGTGGTGCGTCCACCTCACAGTGTTCAGCTAAACCTACAAGTTAGTGGGGTGCGTCCTGCTCACAGTGTTCAGCTAAACCTACAAGTTAGTGGGTGCGTCCACCTCACAGTGTTCAGCTTAAGCTACCTGTAGAAGGTTGGTGGTGTTATCATACTACAGGCAGGCAGTTGATTTTGCTAGCTGCAGTATCAGTACATATATATATATATATATATATATATATATATATATATATATATATATATATATCCCAGCTTAGTGCAGCTACAGGCCATTAGTATGTCTGGAAGGCCAAGAAGGAGAGGCAGACAGTCACAAGCCAATAAGAGAGGACAAGCAGGCTCTGTGTCTAGTGCTGGTCGTGGAGACAGTGCATCCTCATCAGCACGTGGCCGTGGGACACGCTTGGCCTTTTTTTCGGCAGCTGGCCGTGTTGAGCCGCAACATGCGGAAGACTTGGTCGAGTGGATGACCAAGCCGTCCTCATCCTCTCTCACCCATGCCCAGGGTGCTTTGTCTGGCAAAGCAGCGGCCTCTTTCCTCGGCTCAATGTCATCAGTCACTCCTTCCCTAGCCCCACCATGTCCTCCTGAGGAGTCCCTCGAACTGTTTGACCACAGTGTTGGGTACATGCTCCAGGAGGATGCCCAGCGTTTGGAAGGCTCTGATGATGATACTGAGCTCGATGAAGGCAGAAACATGAGCACGGACAGAGGGGGTGCCCAAGAAGGACAGCAATCTGGCAGTCATGCTCCCCCTGCTGCAGCATACTACCAGGTTTGCTCCAGTGATGAGGAGGGAGGAAATGATGAGGTCACTGGCTCAACGTGGGTGCCTGATAGGAGAGAGGAGGAGGAGGAGGAGGAGGCGGCACATCACCAACGAGGCAGGATGCGCTGCAGTCTCTGCGAGTTATTCAAAAAGTTCTTTGGTGTGGGCCTTTTTTGAGACAAGTGCATCAGATCGCACCACTGCTATTTGCAACATATGTCTCAAGCGTATCTCGCGTGGCCAAAACATCTCCCGCTTGGGTACCACATGCTTGACCAGACATATGTTGACCTGCCATGCAGTTCGTTGGCAAGTGTATCTAAAAGACCCACACCAAAGAACAAAGAGGACCTCTCCTTGCTCCTCATCAGCTGAGATTTCCAACCCCACTATACCTTCAGTCCTCTCTGAGACCTGCACTGAGAGGAATGAAGGTGTAGAATTAGGTGTGTCACAGCCAAGTACTTGTGGGCAATCTGCTTTTGGTACACCGACGTCAGATTGTACCAGGCAAATTTCCCTGCCCCAGCTACTGCACCGCCGAAAGAAGTTTGCTCCCAGCCATCCACATGCCCAGCGGTTGAATGCTAGCTTGGCAAAATTGCTAGCACTTCAACTGCTGCCTTTTCAGTTGGTAAACTCTGCCCCCTTCCGTGAGTTTGTGGAATGTGCGGTTCCTCAGTGGCAGGTACCCAAACGCCACTTTTTCTCACGGAAGGCGATTCCGGCTCTCTACCGGCATGTGGAAGGTAATGTCCATGCCTCGCTGGACAGGGCGGTCAGCGGTAAGGTGCATATTACCGCTGACTCATGGTCCAGCAAGCATGGACAGGGACGTTACCTAAGTTTCACAGCGCATTGGGTGACTCTGCTGGCAGCTGGAAAGGATGCAGGACAAGGTGCAGTAGTGTTGGAGGTTGTTCCGCCACCACGCCTCCAAAATGCTAATGATTGTGACACACTTCTCTCCTCCACCCCCTCCTCTTCTTCTTCCTCCATGGCCTCTTCCTGTGCTTTGTCCTCGGAACCAGCGGTGCTCCGTAGCCTTTCAAGGGGCTACGCAAGTACGCAGGCCAAAAGATGCCATGCGGTGCTTGAGCTGGTTTGCTTGGGGGACAGGAGCCACACTGGGGCAGAGGTTCTGTCAGCTCTGCAGGGGCAGGTTCAGAGGTGGTTGACGCCACGCCAACTTAAGGCAGGAATGGTGGTTTGCGACAATGGCACCAACCTCCTCTCTTCCCTCCGACAGGGACAAATGACCCATGTGCCCTGTTTGGCTCACGTCCTTAACTTGGTGGTGCAGCGATTCTTGGGCAGGTACCCGGGCTTACAGGATGTCCTGAGGCAGGCCAGGAAAGTCTGTGTGCATTTCCGCCGGTCATATAATGCCAGTGCTCGGCTGACAGACCTCCAAAAGGAGTTTAACCTGCCCAAGAACCGCCTAATCTGTGACATGCCCACCAGGTGGAACTCAATGTTGGCCATGCTGCAGCGGCTGCACATGCAGCAGAGGGCCATCAATGAGTACCTGTGCGACTATGGCACCAGGACAGGGTCAGGGGAGCTTGGTTTTTTTTCCCCACGCCAGTGGGCCATGATCAGGGATGCATGCACTGTCCTGTCACCATTTGAGGAGGCCACGAGGATAATGAGCAGTGACAGTGCATGCATCAGTGACACTGTCCCCCTTGTCCACCTGTTGGAGCACACGCTGCGTGAAATAATGGACAGGGCACTTGAGGCAGAACAGAGGCAGGAAGCGGAGGACTTCCTTAGCTCTCAAGGCCCCCTTTATCCAGACAGTGTTCCTGCGTGCCCGCCGATCACACAGGAAGAGGACGAGGAGGAGGAGAAGGAGGAAGATTGTGTCAGTATGGAGGTGGAGCCTGGCACTCAGCATCAGCAGCAGTCTTTAAGGGATCAGTCCCAAGAAACACATGGACTTGTACGTGGCTGGGAGGAGGTGGCTGCGGACCATGTCGTCCTTAGTGACCCAGAGGACTCTGGACCGAATGCCTCAGCAAACCTACGCTGCATGGCCTCCCTGATCCTGCAAAGCCTGCGTAAGGATCCTCGTATTCGTGGTATCAAGGAGAAGGACCAATACTGGCTGGCAACTCTCCTTGATCCACATTACAAGGGTAAGGTTGCGGACCTTATCTTGCCATCGCAGAGGGAGCAGAGGATGAAACATCTTTGGAAGGCCTTGCAGAAAGATCTGTGCAACGCGTTCCCAGAGACTGGCAGGTTACAAACTCCTGTTTCTGGACAACGTGTTGCTGAGGCTTCGGTCAGTCAAAGAAGGAGCGGTGGAGAAGGTGGCCATCTGACCGATGCGTTCAGACAATTTTTTGGTCCGCAGCCCCAAGGTATGATCGGTTCCAGCAACCATCGCCAGCGTCTGTTTTACATGGTGCAGGAATACCTAGGGGCAAGATCAGACTTGGACACCTTTCCCACCGAAAATCCTCTGGGTTACTGGGTCTTGAGGATGGATCACTGGCCAGAGCTTGCACAGTATGCAATTGAGCTACTGGCCTGTCCTGCATCCAGCGTTCTTTCCGAACGCACATTCAGTGCTGCTGGAGGCGTGGTAACCGATCACAGGATGGATCTGTCCACCGACTCGGTCGATCGGCTGACCTTCATAAAAATTAATCAGTCTTGGATCACCACCAGCTACCAAGCACCTGATGCTGATGTAACTGAATAATTTTTTTTTAAATCTCAGATCCCTTTAAAGACTGCCTATGCTGATGCTGAGTGACTATCCCTGAGTAATTATCCTCTTCCTCCTCAATCATCACGCTGATAGCTTGTAAGAACATTTTTGGTTCTGGGCGCCACCACCAGTGCCTAAGGCCCAATTTTTCTGCCCCTCTTTAACAGGGGCGTGTAATTACAATTTTTGATGCAATACTTTGCAGCAGGGCTCGTTCCTGCGTTCCAACTAGAGTGTCTGTGAGGGGTTGCAGTGTTGTGGCACCAGCACCAGTGCCTAAGGCCCAATTTTTCAGCCCTTGTTTAACAGGGGCGTGTAATTACAATTTTTGATGCAATACTTTGCAGCAGGGCTCGTTCCTGTGTTCCAACTAGAGTGTCTGTGAGGGGTTGCAGTGTTGTGGCACCAGCACCAGTGCCTAAGGCCCAATTTTTCTGCCCCTGTTCAACAGGGGCATGTAATTACAATTCTTGATCTAATATTTCACAGCAGGGCCCATTTCTGCACCCACCAAGAGCGAGTGAGGACTTACAGTGTTGTGGCACCAGCACCACCGCCACCAAAGGCCCAGTTTTTCTGCCCCTGTTCAACAGGGGCATGTAATTACAATTCTTGATCTAATATTTCACAGCAGGGCCCTGTGAGGGCTTACAGTGTTGTGGCCACAACAACACCTAAGGCCCACATTTCTGCTGAGTATATAGGGCAGGACCCTACTTTCAAACATCTAACTTACAAACGACTCCTACTTGCAAACAGAAGTAGACAACAGGAAGTAAGATGAAATCTACCCCTAGGAAGGGAAATTCTCTCCTGTAAGAGTTAATATGGGAAAAACATTTCTCCTTTCCACTGATGCTTTCCAATTCTTGTTCCACAAAAAACCCCACATTTTCACAAAACATTTGTCATTGGGACAAAAAGTGAGGTGAAATTTTCTGAAGAGGAGGAAAGACAGCAAAACAAATGTCACAGGGGTGATAACCCTTCCCTATGTTTTCCAAAAAGCTTAAAAAAGATTTTTTGGCTGGAGCTAAACACGTTAAAAATGTACCCGTTCAAAATTACAAACAGGGGGGGCGTGGCCAGGATCGGCATGTGAGAGGAAGTGTTTCTCACAGCTCCACTTCAGCACACCGAATCGATCCTTTCCCAGCAGCGATCCGGTGCCAAAAAACGGCGATCCAGCTGGCTACCGACCCGCTCACCCTCCCGGACCACCCGCCGGCCCTGTGTACAAGAGGGAAAGCTAAGAAAAAGGAGGAAAACATGACCTCCGAAATTCAAGATGGCGCCGCCGCGGCCCTGGCACAGCGCACACCGAGGGGTAATGAAAGACTTAAAGAAGCGGCTAGCAAGAAGGCGCAGAAGCTACAGGGTAAGGAATACCAGAGAGATATAATGTATTATACCCAAAAGATGGGGGGACACCGAGCGCAAGAAGCAGGGGGGTCTGCATCATTGTCCCAGGCAGAAGCACATGAGAGGGGAGAGCAGGACACAGTCTATGCTGACATGCAGGGAGAGGTGGATGAAGCAGCAGAGCGGCCCCCTCCTATAAGCACAGATACAGACAGTGAAGAGACTGAGCAGCCAACTCTAGCTGACATACTTAAAGCTGTGCATGTCTGCACGGCTTCCGTGAATATTCTTAAAGAGCAATTTGGAGGGCTGAGAGAGGATGTATCCTTGCTAAGACAAGACCTACAGAAAATCAGAGAACGCACGACTGCTGTGGAAAGCAGAGTAAGTGATATCGAAGACAAACTCCCGCCAGTGGCTCGTGAGGCACATGCGGCCTATCAACTCGCCAAAGATACCAACAACAGAGCTGACGACATGGAAAATCGCATGAGACGCAACAATATACGCATCGTAGGCCTGCCGGAGAAAACTGAGGGCAAGGATGCCACCACATTCATAGAGGCCTGGCTGATCGAGGTATTCGGCAGAGATGCCTTTTCCCCGTTCTTCACGGTAGAGAGGGCGCACCGAACTCCAGGTCGCCCGTTACAACCGGGAGCCCCCCCCAGACCCCTTCTTGCCCGGCTTATGCACTACAGAGACAGAGAAGCGGTGCTGAGAAATGCCAGAGAAAAAGCTAATGTCCAGGTGAATGGGGTCAGAGTGTCGTTCTACCCTGACTTCTCTGCGGAGGTACAAAAACGTAGAGCCAAGTTCTCAGATGTGAAGAGACGCCTACGGGCTCTGCAGCTTCCATACGCCATGCTGTACCCGGCCAAGCTGAGAGTCACCGCCGACAGACAGGCCCACTTCTTTGAATCAGCTCAAGATGCAGCTATGTGGCTTGATCGCAATGAACAGGCTTTAAGACAACGAGACAGAGAAGATGTGGACAGACCTGCATGACACACATAACAGAGGAAGTTTTCTGGTATCCTAACATATAGCTTTACAGTGAATTTATCAATAGCTCACTTATTTCCCCTTCAGGGCTAATATTCTCCGTGGAATCCTGCAGTTTGGTATTATAATTATACCCATTTCTACCTTGGAGAATGTTTTTGCTTTACGCTGCTGGGAACTAGGGATGAGCTTCGAGTTCGAGTCGAACTCATGTTCTACTCGAACATTGGCTGTTCGCAAGTTCGCCGAACAGCGAACAATTTGGGGTGTTCGCAGCAAATTCGAATGCCGCGGTACACCCTTTAAAAGTCTATGGGAGAAATCAAAAGTGCTAATTTTAAAGGCTTATATGCAAGTTATTGTCATAAAAAGTGTTTGGGGACCCGGGTCCTGCCCCAGGGGACATGGATCAATGCAAAAAAAGTTTTAAAAACGGACGTTTTTTCAGGAGCAGTGATTTTATTAATGCTTAAAGTCAAACAATAAAAGTGTAATATCCCTTTAAATTTCGTACCTGGGGGGTGTCTATAGTATGCCTGTAAAGGGGCGCATGTTTCCTGTGTTTAGAACAGTCTGACAGCAAAATGACATTTGGAAGGAAAAAACTCATTTAAAACTACTCGCGGCTATTGCATTGCCGACAATACACATAGAAGTTCATTGATAAAAACGGCATGGGAATTCCCCACAGGGCAACCCCGAACCAAAATAATAAAAAAAAAATGATGTGGGGGTCCCCCTAAATTCCATACAAGGCCCTTCAGGTCTGGTATGGATATTAAGGGGAACCCCAGCCAAAATTTAAAAAAAAATTGACGTGGGGTTCCCCCTAAATTCCATACCAGACCCTTCAGGTCTGGTATGGATTTTAAGGGGAACCCCGCGCCAAATAAAAAAAAAAAATACGGCGTGGGGTCCCCCTAAAAATCCATACCAGACCCTTATCCGAGCACGCAACCTGGCAGGCCGCAGGAAAAGAGGGGGGGACGAGAGTGCGGCCCCCCCCCCCTCCTGAACCGTACCAGGCCACATGCCCTCAACATTGGGAGGGTGCTTTGGGGTAGCCCCCCAAAACACCTTGTCCCCATGTTGATGAAGACAAGGGCCTCATCCCCACAACCGTGGCCGGTGGTTGTGGGGGTCTGCGGGCAGGGGGCTTATCGGAATCTGGAAGCCCCCTTTAACAAGGGGACCCCCAGATCCCGGCCCCCCCCCCTGTGTGAAATGGTAAGGGGGTACTTACCCCTACCATTTCACTAAAAAACTGTCAAAAATGTTAAAAATGACAAGAGACAGTTTTTGACAATTCCTTTATTTAAATGCTTCTTCTTTCTTCCTTCATCTTCTTCTTCTTCTGGTTCTTCTGGCTCTTCTGGTTCTTCCTCCGGCGTTCTCGTCCAGCATCTCCTCCGCGGCGTCTTCTATCTTCTTCTCCTCGGGCCGCTCCGCACCCATGGCATGAGGGGGGAGGCTCCCGCTCTTCTCTTCATCTTCTTCTTCTTCTTCATCTTCTTCTTCTTCTTCTTCTTCTTCTCTTCTTCATCTCTTCTTCCTTCTTCATTTCTTCTGCGGGCCGCTCCGCATCCATGCATGCATGGAGGGAGGCTCCCGCTGTGTGACGGCGTCTCTTCGTCTGACGGTTCTTAAATAACGGGGGGCGGGGCCATCCGGTGACCCCGCCCCCCTCTGACGCACGGTGAATTGACGGGACTTCCCTGTGACGTCACGGGGAATGCCACAGGGAAGTCCCGTCATGTCCCGTGCGTCAGAGGGGGGCGGGGTCACCGGGTGGCCCCGCCCCCCGTTATTTAAGAACCGTCAGACGAAGAGACGCCGTCACACAGCGGGAGCCTCCCTCCATGCATGCATGGATGCGGAGCGGCCCGCAGAAGAAATGAAGAAGGAAGAAGAGATGAAGAAGAGAAGAAGAAGAAGAAGAAGAAGAAGATGAAGAAGAAGATGAAGATGAAGAAGAAGATGAAGAGAAGAGCGGGAGCCTCCCCCCTCATGCCATGGGTGCGGAGCGGCCCGAGGAGAAGAAGATAGAAGACGCCGCGGAGGAGATGCTGGACGAGAACGCCGGAGGAAGAACCAGAAGAGCCAGAAGAACCAGAAGAAGAAGAAGATGAAGGAAGAAAGAAGAAGCATTTAAATAAAGGAATTGTCAAAAACTGTCTCTTGTCATTTTTAACATTTTTGACAGTTTTTTAGTGAAATGGTAGGGGTAAGTACCCCCTTACCATTTCACACAGGGGGGGGGTCGGGATCTGGGGGTCCCCTTGTTAAAGGGGGCTTCCAGATTCCGATAAGCCCCCCGCCCGCAGACCCCCACAACCACCGGCCACGGTTGTGGGGATGAGGCCCTTGTCTTCATCAACATGGGGACAAGGTGCTTTGGGGGGCTACCCCAAAGCACCCTCCCAATGTTGAGGGCATGTGGCCTGGTATGGTTCAGGAGGGGGGGGGGGCCGCACTCTCGTCCCCCCCTCTTTTCCTGCGGCCTGCCAGGTTGCGTGCTCGGATAAGGGTCTGGTATGGATTTTTAGGGGGACCCCACGCCGTTTTTTTTTTTTTTTTGGGCGCGGGGTTCCCCTTAAAATCCATACCAGACCTGAAGGGTCTGGTATGGAATTTAGGGGGAACCCCACGTCAATTTTTTTTTTAAATTTTGGCTGGGGTTCCCCTTAATATCCATACCAGACCTGAAGGGCCTTGTATGGAATTTAGGGGGACTCCCACATCATTTTTTTTTTTTAATTTTGGTTCGGGGTTGCCCTGTGGGGAATTCCCATGCCGTTTTTATCAATGAACTTCTATGTGTATTGTCGGCAATGCAATAGCCGCGGTAGTTTTAAATGAGTTTTTTCCTTCAAAATGTCATTTTGCTGTCAGACTGTTCTAAACACGGGAAACATGCGCCCCTTTACAGGCATACTATAGACACCCCCCAGGTACGAAATTTAAAGGGATATTACACTTTTATTGTTTGACTTTAAGCATTATTAAAATCACTGCTCCTGAAAAAACGGCCGTTTTTAAAACTTTTTTTTGCATTGATCCATGTCCCCTGGGGCAGGACCCAGGTCCCCAAACACTTTTATTGACAATAACTTGCATATTAGCCTTTAAAATTAGCACTTTTGATTATTCATGTTCGTGTCCCATAGACTTTAACGGTGTTCGCGTGTTCGAACGAATTTTTTTCCTGTTCGCATGTTCTGGTGCGAACCGAACAGGGGGGTGTTCGGCTCATCCCTACTGGGAACTTTGATATAGTTACACGAACAGTGAGCTATCTTGTGAAGTAGGCAAGAGAAAATGTGTTCTTTCTACGTGAGAGATAAAGCGAGCAAGCCACGTTGGCTATGGTTTCAATTTCAACTGTATGGGCGTGTCCTGTTGACAGCCTGGTTTTGTTTTTTCTTTTTTTTCTCTTTTTTATACGCTCTTTGCTTATGCCAAAGTATACACTACCGAAGATTTCTATACTGGAAATGCTGCATATTACCAATACTGGTCACTGATCCCGCGGACATGCGATTAAGGTCTGTTCTTTCGGACCGGAAACGGAAAGTGTGGCCCTGGATCACAACCCATACATGGGGAAAGGATCCTCTACTATTGTTTTGCCCGTCAGAAGTGGCTGAGATCAGGAATTGGGTGACCATGGCTCCTGAACTGCCTTACTCCTCAAGATCATGCAAAGATTTGCCAAATGGCTGAACTGCCAATAATTACATGGAACGTCAGGGGCTTAGGTTCCCCTCTTAAGCGAATGATGATTTCCTCATGTCTGAAAAAATATCACCCTATGATTTTGTGTATGCAGGAGACACATCTAACACCTGAAACTAAATGTTGTCTTAAATATGCTTGGGTAGGGAAAGCATATCACTCCACCCACACCTCATATTCAAGGGGTGTGAGTGTAATGATACATGGCTCTATAGATTACCAAGAATATGACACATGCATAGATACAGAGGGTAGATATGTTTTTTTGCATTGTAGGATTGGGATGCTAAACTGTATACTGGCATGTGTGTACGTGCCCCCGCCGTTTACGGTGGCGGTACTAAGATTACTGCTGGCTTACCTTGAAGGCAGACCAGATCTACCGTTGCTGATTGTGGGGGACTTTAATTGCTGGCTGAGTCCTTCCGCGGACAGGCACCCTAGTTCTGGGGTTCCTGCCACGCCGAAGGAATCCCCATTGCTTAGACTGCTTAATGAGGTTGGTTGGATAGACATATGGAGACACAGACACCCGGATGAGAAGCAATTTTCGTGTTTCTCCAAAACTCATGGGACATTGTCTAGAATTGATTTAGCTGTGGGTAACCTGACCATGCTCCCATCCGTCTCGGAAGTGATATACAAGCCACGTAGTGTCTCAGACCACTCACACTTAGTGATTACCATGATTATATCCCCGAAAACAGGGTTACCTAGAACTCCATGGAAATTTAATGCCTTCTGGCTAAAATTATTTTTATCCCAGAATGAGATGGAGCGGAGCATGGGAGAGTTCCTTAATAGTCGGGAGTTCCTGCAGTCACCGATGGAACAATGGGATGCCTTTAAAGCTTATTTGAGAGGTTTACTTATTTCAGAGATAGGGAGAGTGAAAAAGAATTCCTCAGAACATAAGGTGGAACTTGAGAGACAGGTTGGGTCCCTGGAGGAGGCTTATATACGCACACCGACAGACTCGGCTAGGGAGGCATGGCAGTCAGCTCAATCTGCGTATGAGCGGTTGCTGTCCTCCACAGCAGAGAAAAAGCTGTTCTTCTCCAGACTGGCATTCTATGAGGAAGGAGAAAGTACAGGGCGCCTTTTGGCTAGGATAGCTAACTCCCAACAACGCTCCCCTGTAATAGGAGCCATTAAAACACCAGAGGGAAGGTTGGTGAGTTCCCCTGACCTTATACTAATGGAACTGGCCAAATTTTACGAAAATCTGTATCTTCCGACGGGGCAATATACCTCGGAGGAACTGACAGACTATTTGGGCGACATTGACTTTCCACAACTCACGAGGAGTCAAAAGGAGGATCTGGATGCTCCTCTCACTTTGGATGAGTTACAGGACGCATTGGCAGCTTTCCCTAACTGCAAGGCCCCTGGGGCGGACGGGATTCCCATAGAGGTTTATAAGCAATACGCTGACATCATATTGCCAAAACTACTAATGGTTTTCAATGCTTCCAGGGAGAATAGATGTTTACCCCCCTCTATGACCACGGCCAATATAGTTCTTATACTGAAGCCAGGAAAGGATCCAACAGATCCGGGTTCGTATAGACCTATATCCCTTTTGCAAAGCGATATTAAGCTTCTAGCTAAGGTACTAGCGATGAGGCTGAATGGAGCCATTACGGCCATTATACACCCTGATCAGGCGGGGTTCATGCCTAATAAGTCTACGGCTGTAAACTTAAGACGGCTTTATTTGAATATGCAATCTGCGGCGGATAACCTGGGACAAAGGGCTTTACTCTCATTAGACGCTATGAAGGCCTTCGATAGCGTGGAGTGGGATTACTTGTGGGGGGTGCTTGGACGCTTCGGTTTTGGAGAGGTTTTCATCTCATGGGTACGCCTGATGTATCACAGTCCACAGGCTGCCATTAGGGCATCGGGGGCTATGTCACACACATTCAATTTGGGGAGAGGCACGAGGCAGGGGTGCCCCCTGTCACCCCTGCTGTTCGCATTAGCTATAGAACCCCTAGCCATTAAAATTAGAGCCAATCCTGAAGTTGTCGGATTTCGATATGGTGACAGGCAAGAAAAAGTGATGCTATATGCCGACGACACCATGATTTTGCTGGGCGATGTGGACAGATCTCTCAATGCAGCTATGTCAACCATTTTGGAATTTGGACGATACTCGGGACTCCAGATTAACTGGACCAAATCCTCTTTGATGCTTATCGATGAGGGGAGCACTCCCCCTGACAATAGTGTAATACCCCTGGCCACCTCGTTCAGATATCTAGGTATTCAGGTGACGCCTAGGATAAGAGAATATGGTAGACTAAACATATCCCCTCTGCTGCAGAAGTTTAGAGAAAGGATTAGAACATGGAATTCACTCTGTCTGTCGGTTACAGGCAGAGTGAATTTGATTAAAATGATTCTTATGCCTCAACTGCTTTATGTACTTCATAATGCACCCATGGTAATAACCCTTAAAACTTTCCGGATTATTAACTCCTTGTTCAGACTACTAATCTGGAGAGGGCGCTCTCCAAGGATTAAACTCGAGCACCTCCAACGCCCTAAGGACGAGGGAGGGCTAGCCCTCCCTAATCCCTGGCTCTATTATATAGCTGCGCAGCTGCAGCATCTGATAGGTACAATGTACACTGACGCAGAAAAAGAGAGACCCATAAGTAGCTCCTCAGAAATGGTAATGCTCCATACAGTTAAAAAAGACTCGGTCCCGACGGCCTTGGAAGCCATGAACTTCGGGAAATCCAACAAGAAGTACCCGACCTATGACTTAATACAAAAAATATGGTCTAAAACGAAATATATGCAGGGGGTAACAGGATACACAGACTACAGCCCAATATGGTTTAATGACACATACCCAGAATTAGCTAAGATGCAGAATGGGGCGATATGGAGAAGATATGGGGTGCTGTATATCAGGCAGATTTTCCAAAATGGGAAACTACACCCATTTGAGACCTTACAGAGGTTATTTGTTCTACCACAATCTATGAGGTTCTATTACCTGCAATTAAAACATGCTGTAGAGGCACAGAGTAAATCTGCGGATTGGGTTTCTTCACATACACCGGTGTTTAATGTGATTGCGGGAGCCAATAATACCAAAGGGTTTATTTCACAATGTTATAGTATGTTACTGCAAAGCCTTTTAAATAAACATCCTTTGGGAATGCTTGCTAAGTGGGAGAGAGATGTCGGCCCGTTGGATGGGGATCAGTGGGAAGAGGTGCTACAGGCCGTTCCCACATGCTCTCTGAATGTTGCACACAGGCTGACACAATTGTACATCATATTAAGAGTTTATTATACCCCTCATAGGTTATATGCTATGGGCCTTAGACCCACCCCTATATGTACTAGATGCAAAAGAGAACATGGGGACCTGATCCACCTACTATGGAGGTGCCCAAAGCTTCACCCCTATTGGAAAGGGGTGGTGGACACCGTCAATAGGGTATTTCAGGTCACTTTGCCTACGAATCCCAAGCACTGCTTGCTTAATGTGTTAGATGAATTGGGATGGGAGGAATGTACTAAAGTGGCAATTACCAAAGCTGTATTCCTGGCAAGGAAACTGATTATGAAACACTGGATTTCTGAAGAGCCCCCTGCTCTTAAAGAATGGGTTAACGCTGTAGGGGAAATGTTAAGAAAAGACAAGGTGATATACCAACACAGAGGTTGCCCACAGAAGTTCGAGAAACTCTGGGGACCATGGCTGAATGTTCCGGGGCTTGCCCCGGTGGATTTGGTCGTGGGTAGATTGTTGGGATTTGGGACATGAGACCCTAAGTATTGGATAACTATGGCTACCTAACAAAGGCACAATACAGTATGTGGTTCAATTACCCCTCTTGTTTAGGATAGGGATGGACAAATGGTATTTTTATGCAGATGTATGCGATGAATAAAATGACACTCAGTGGAGCGGGTGGGGTTTTGGTACAGGTTCAGTTTAATAATGCAGCCAATAAGACACACAAATGTAAAATGTCTGACAGATATAAGCATTTCAAAATGTAATTGTGAAATCGGTATGTGTATGTTTTTACATGTTTTCTCAATAAAATATTTTTCTGATTAAAAAAAAAATTACAAACAGGTTCTACTTAACAACAAACCTACAGTCCCTGTCTTGTTTGCACCGCCTGTATACTGCTGTTCAGAGTATATAGGGCCTGGTGGCCCCACACCTTTCCTTATTTTAATTTGGGTGCGGGGTTCCCCTTAATATCCATACAAGACCGAAAGGGCCTGGTAATGGACTAGGGGGTACCCATGCCATTTGTCTCACTGATTTTCATCCATATTGCCAGGACCCGACATTACATTAAACCCGCAAGCAGTTTTAAATGAGATTTTTTCCTTTAAAAATGACATTTGGTGCAGGGACTGTTCTAAACACGGGAAACACGCGCCACTTTACAGGCATACTATAGACACCCCCCAGGTACGATATTTAAAGGAATATTTCACTTTTTTTTTTACTTTAAGCATCATTAAAATCACTGCTCCCGAAAAAACGGCCATTTTTAAAAGTTTTTTTTGCATTGATACATGTCCCCTGGGGTAGGACCCGGGTCCCCAAACCCTTTTTAGGACAATACCATGCAAATTAGCCTTTAAAATGAGCACTTTTGATTTTGAACGTTCCAGTCCCATAGACGTCAATGGGGTTCTAACGTTCGTGCGAATTTTCGGTCCGTTCGCAGGTTCTGGTGCGAACCGAACTGGGGGGTGTTCGGCTCATCCCTACTGCCTAGTCAGGAGCATCTCCAGGCTAGAGATGTCATGGGTGCACAGGATTAAAAGCTATACCCCTTTTGGTTTAAATATAGATGTTGACGTCAACTCTTTTATTGACAACTCCTAGTGACAATTGTCAGCATTTTTACTTCCAATTTTTAATTATTTCTTAGTATGTATTTTTGTTTTTTATTATTTCTTCAGTATATGTATGTATTACCCTTGACAGTCAATAGACCAGTAACTTGGTATATGCATACTTTTTTTGTGTACTCGATCTGAGTCCCGGGTAATGGAGGAGTGAGATTTTGAATATGGGGAGTTGGAATTTTTGTTTACTATTCTGTTTACTTGTTAAATAGAGAATCTTATGTAAAAGGAGCCTTTTGCTTATGTTCATTTTGATCTGACAACAGAGTAACATTATGTATGGGCATTCAGGTGCCCATGGATTTTATGTCCACCTTAGTACAGAGTGCAGTTAATGGTACAAATTTGGGCACTTTCACAGCCCATATTTTTGCCTGTTAGATGTCTACATTGCGGTGACCTATGATTGGTATTGCTCGCAGCACTGATTTGGTTCTGTGGTGCGGTGCGTTACTATATCTGATGTTGATTGCATTAATATTCTCATTACTATTTGCTTAGCCTTTTGGTGGGCAGCTCTATACAGTTTCAGCCCTATAGTAATACATGGATACTCAGTTATGGGCTTTCTATGTTTACTTGGCGATATGTGGTTATATTTCTTGTTTGCCCTCAACATTTCAATATGTACGCGGGTCGGGTTTCCCTGAACCAAGGTGGCACCCGTTGGTGCCTTCCTGGGACTCAGACTCCAACTCCTCTTACTGTTAGTGTCCCCCAAAGTTCTGTCCTTGGACCTCTACTATTCTCGATCTACACGTCCTCCCTGGGTCAGCTGATAGTCTCCCATGGCTTCCACTACCATTTATATGCCGATGACACCCAAATCTATCTCTCTGTCTCTGAGCTCACCCCATCAGTCTCCTCACACATCACTCATTTACTCTTAATATTTCCTCCCCCACGTACCCCTTCCCTTGACTTCTCTGTCAAGATCAATGGCACATCTATCCGCCTGTCCCCACATGCCAGGGTGCTAGGGGTAACCTTAGACTCTGAACTATCCTTTTAGGCCCACATCCAATCCCTGTCCAAATCACGCCACCTTTGCCTCCGCAACATTTTCAGAATTTTTAACCAATGACACCACCAAGCTTCTAATTCAGTACCTGGTTATCTCTCGCCTCGACTACTGCAACTCCCTCCTCATTGGATTACCTTTACATACACTATCCCCCCTTCAGTCCATAATGAATGCTGCTGCAAGACTTATCCACCTTACCAACCGTTCAGTGTCCTCCACCCCTCTCTGCCAATCCCTGCACTGGCTTCCACTCACCCAACGAATAAAATTCAAAGTACTAATAATAATTTACAAAGCCATCCATAACTCTGCCCCCAGCTACATCACTAACCTAGTCCGAAAATACCAACCAAGCCGCTCTCTTTGGTCCTCCCAAGACCTCCTGCTCTCTACCTCCCCTGTCACCTCCTCCTATGCTTGCCTCCAAGATTTCTCCAGAGCTTCTCCCATCCTTTGGAACTCCCTACCCCAATCTGTCCGACTGTATCCTAATCTATCCATCTTTAGACGATCCCTGAAAACCCTTCTCTAGCCTAGCCTACTTCTAAATAATGCACGGTTTTACTCCTCCATCAGCTCATCCCCCACAGCTTTTACCTTTTGTATCAATTGACCCTCCCTTTTTAGATTGTAAGCTCTAATGAGCAGGGCCCTCTGATTCCTCTTGTACCAAATTGTAATGCAATTGTAATGTCTGCCTTTATTTTGTTAAGCGCTGTGCAAACTGTTGGCGCTATATAAATTCTGTATAATAATAACAATAATAATAATATCATACCAGAGCCACTCATGAAATATAGAGAATGTGTCCCAGTATAAATACACCACAAGCCACTTCACACAGAAACTGTAGAAGATCTCTAAAGTCAGATCCTTCACTTTTCGGTCAAGCCACACCATATATTTATCACCACCAGTGGTCTGCTATTGTCAGCCCCAAGACAGGGATAGGTAGGGGGCATGTGGAATCCTATGCCATCTTGACCGGTTTTACAGGTGCAACCAAGCTGCATCAGAGGTTAGGCATGCCACACAAACCTACAGTTTCTGCTTGAATTGCTTGTGGTGCATTTATACTGAGACACTTTTTCCATACTCCATGACCAACCATCTACATTTTTCAATAGAACGTAGGGTGGGACTTTGAGTGAGGCACACGGAAGTTGTAGATATGGGGCAAAAAACAAATTTAATTGTAAAAAGGTAGTGTATTTCCACATGGCATTACACAAGGTCAATATAAATACTTAATCCTTTGCTTGCTGGTACATGACGTTGGGGGCTCTTGAACGGTGATACTCCCTGCCTTGGCCTCCCCTTGATTTTGGGCTTCACAATTTGCCTTTTCTCATCTTCTCTTTTCTGGTTGACATTCACCTTTGAGTCCTTGCCTCATTCACCCTTTTAGCAGGTAAATTTCCTTGTTCACCCTTCTACACAGCCTTTTCTTTTCCTTTCCTGGTTCACTAACAAACACTTTTGTCATCTATCACCTTTGTTTCACTTTGTTTTTCACAGGCCCTCCCTTACAATTGGGGCAGCCTGTCCCATCTGCATCCTTCTCTTCTGTTCACCACAATCACCCCCACTTGTGACCCACCTGGGGCTTCTACCCACACTTATTTGTCCATTAGGACCATCCACCTTCTTGTCGCTACTATTTATTTTATCCATGAACAGAATGAAAGAGACGTGTGGGATTCAAAAAAACAAACACATCTATATGGATGCAGTTTCGATCCAACGCTGCATCTATCCCCTGCTGCCTCTAAGACCAGGAACTGATTGATAAAAGACCTCTTATTGCTTAGTTCTCGGTCTTCAGTGAGCAGAGAGCCAGTGATTGTCAGTCATCAGCATTCTGCTCCGCCCCTACAGACCTCACTGGAGCGCCCAACTGTAAAGGGGGCAGGAGCAGCTAGCCCAACCTCTCAGCAGAATGCTGACAGGCTGAGCCAGCTGCTGGTCAGGCATCTGGGTGGATCCCAACATTAATGTTGGGATCCCACCAGAGTCTGGACTTTAGCCTGCTG
Organism: Lithobates septentrionalis; assembly: GCA_037952835.1. Taxonomy (NCBI): domain Eukaryota; kingdom Metazoa; phylum Chordata; class Amphibia; order Anura; family Ranidae; genus Lithobates; species Lithobates septentrionalis. Next base: position 856,842 of record JBBDGP010002710.1, read on the forward strand.
TTGGCTGAATACAGGTCACAGGAATCAGGACTAAGTGGACTCTCATGACCCACAGGAGAAATAGGGCCAAAAAAGCTTTGGCCCTACTTCTCCTGGCTTGCAGCAACAAGAGTAACACATATTAGCATTACAAAGATTATTATTTATCATGGAAAAAATTGTAGCAAACAACTTATAATAGTGAAATCAAAAATTCAAAATAAGTGCGCTTACAGCTTGTATGCAAAAATTAGTGACATTCATTGAAAATGAAAAATAAAAAATGAATTAAACATGCATAATAGTGTAATCAAATAAGTAACATAAGAAAAGTGTGTACTGATGTGCAAGACACATGTATATACAATGTAAATATAAAGACCATGTGCTGGATGGATAATCACATCAAACTATTACTGGACAGAGTGAACTTCATCAGTGGTGAAAACACAATGGAAATAGTGATGTGAGTCCACAAATTAAAAGGCAAAAAAAGGCAAAAAGAGTTCCATAAATTTGTATCAGCTTCATGCAGATAGGATAACACATCCACGTTCCGTCCCGCCGTAACCCATATAGGTAAAGGGAAAGGAGAGGAGTATAAAGTTGTGACTCCCTGTTGAAGTGACTCTAAAAAAGTGATAAAGATGGACCCTTACCACGAATGGTGGACCTCCCTTATAGCAAGGTCTTACGAGTGAGCAGATTTAGCCCTCTGCAGGGACCGTGAAGTGATGTTGTCCAGCCCCGTTGTTGCGTCCAACGTCTCCAACCTGGCGTGATCCAACTCGTCCACCTGGTGTAGGGGGGAGCGCTCGCTAGCCCTTTGACTGGCTTAAGATGTCTGTAACGGTCCTGGCACGATTAAAGACCATGGATTCATTGCTGCACCAGATGATGGAGCGGGCCAGATCCGAAGACAGCGAATGGTGGCTTTGGTCCTGTTTATCTATGCCTCCCCATTCATCCTCGGTTTACAGTGTTCCCCATCTAGCTCCTTTATCTTCTCCACGTTCTCCTTACTACCAAGACCCTCTTGTGGATGTCACCTCTCCTGGGGACCGCCTATTGTCCCTGTGACGCAGAATCCCTCGTTCGGAGCTGTTCGAGATAGTCTCGGCTACTCTCCGGTCTCAGAAGACGGTGCATGCGCAATACGACCGACGGCTGTAAAGAAAAGAATCTGGAAGAGGCCGTGAAGATTTGAATCCCCTTCTATGCCACAAGATTCTCCATGGAAATGGTAAACAGCAATGAAGATGGGTGTGGCTGGAGATCTTTTCAAAAGATCTCCAGCCACACCCATCTTCATTGCTGTTTACCATTTTCATGGAGAATCTTGTGGCATAGAAGGGGATTCGAATCTTCACGGCCTCTTCCAGATTCTCAATCTGCTCGCTCGTAAGACCTTGCTATAAGGGAGGTCCACCATTCATGGTAAGGGTCCATCTTTAGCACTTTTTTGGAGTCACTTCAACAGGGAGTCATAACTTTATACTCCTCTCCTTTCCCTTTACCTATATGAGTTACGGCAGGACGGAACGTGGATGTGTTTCCCTATCTGCATGAAGCTGATACAAATTTATGGAACTCTTTTTGCCTTTTTTTGCTTTTTAATTTATGGACTCACATCACTATTTTCTTTGTGTATTCAACACTGATGAAGTTCACTCTGTCCGGTAATAGTTTGATGTGATTATCCATCCAGCACATGGTCTTTATATTTACATTGTATATACATGTGTCTTGCACATCAGTACACACTTTTCTTATGTTACTTATTTGATTACACTATTATGCACGTTTAATTCATTTTTTATTTTTCATTTTCAATGAATGTCACAAATTTTTGCATACAAGCTGTAAGCGCACTTATTTTGAATTTCTGATTTTACTTTTACACAGATATTGGTGTTTGTTTGTGCAGCTACAGTTTTGTTTTTCTGTGGTTATGTCTTCTAGCGCGGTTTTTCCTATTTTTATATTAACTTATAATAGTGAACTATTTGATAACTAATTAGAAATGGAACGAGAGATAATTCCATTCCAACTCCGGCAAAATTTTATTTTTCAAATTATGAACATTGTGGTGACATGTGGGACAGGCAGGGTGCTCCTAGAAAAAGACATGAGACAAAAACAGCTCTTTTTAAGTATATTTGAGAAGATGATGATGGGGTTACATACATAGTTACATAGTTGGTAAGGTTGAATAAAGACAATAGTTCACCCAGTTCAACCTGTGTTGGTGTGTGTGTGTTCGTCTAGATAATTATTTCCCATATCACTATATATTGTGTTCGATAACGTGCATGTCCAAGAGTCTTTTCAAACTATCCATACTTCCTGCTGACACCATTGATTGTGGAAGAGAGCTCCACATCCTTACTGCCCTGACAGTGAAATACCTCCTATGCAGTTTAAGGTTAAACCGCTTCTCTTCCAGTCTCATCGTCCCCATGTCCTCTTATACTCCCTGAGACTGAAAAGTTTCATACTTACGCTGGGATCAATATTGAGGTATTTGTATATCACTATCATATCTCCTCTCAAGCGTTTACACACACAAATCCCCATGCTAAAGCTTGTGCACACGATCGCAAGTGGCTGGCAGCGTTCGTGCCCACCCGTGCAGCGGGTGAGTGCCCTCTGGTGGCTTCCAAAGGGAACGTTGTACCCATATGGGATTTCGCCCAGGAGAGCCACTGTGCCACAGTATATCTGCGTGAGCCGGTCAGGAAACGGGTAATGTTGTTCCAGGTCAATGGGAGAATTACAGACTGGAAAATGCTTAAAGTAGAACAATAAGCAAAACATATTTTTTCATTTTGGATAGCGTAAGGGAGGGTTATATCCCCTGAGAGGTTTTTTTTTGCGCCATTTTTGTCGCATTGCAGAGTTGGGGCTGTGGTTGTAGGGGGAATGGGGACAGGGGGATTATCGAAATCTGGAAGCCCCTTTTAACAAGATCCTAGGCTCCCAGCCTCCCCTATGTGAATAAGTATGGGGTATATAGTACCCCTACCCATTCACCAAATAAGTGTCAAATTGCAATAAAAACACAGAGACAGTTTTTGACAATTCCTTTATTAAAAAATAAAAAATAAAAAAACAGTGTCCTCTGATGTAAATCCATCATCAATCAGGCCGCCCACTGCATCGGTGACTCATCGGTTGTTAAGAACGCTGCAGCCGGCTTCCCGGCCCTGCTCCTTAACAACCAGCTTTTACATATAATCTTGTATAATAATAATAATAATTTACAGGCCCAACAATCAAAAAACCTTAAAAGAGAACCCCCTACTCACACACACACACATACTGTACATACATGCACTTACATGAACATAAGCATATGCGGTCAGAACACACATGCCGTATTTTTCACTTCCCTCCCCCCAAAAAAATGGGGGGAAATGTCTCTGCGTCTTATGGAGCCAATACTGACCAGGCCCCCCTGCCGCCACTGCCATGTTACAATATCAGGGCAGTGGGGGCGTGGCCATCTCCTGTGAGTGCCGGGTTATCTCCTATTGGGCCTGTCACTCACAGAGGACAGAACACAGAGCAGCATTTTATTGGCACAGATCAGGCTGCATTTTATTGGCACAGATCAGGCTGCATTTTATTGGCACAGGTCAGGCTGCATTTTATTGGCACAGATCAGGCTCCATTTTATTGGCACAGGCCAGGCTGCATTTTATTGGCAAAGGTCAGGCTGCATTTTATTGGCACAGATCAGGCTGCATTTTATTGGCACAGATCAGGCTGCATTTTATTGGCACAGATCAGGCTGCATTTTATTGGCACAGGTCAGGCTGCATTTTATTGGCACAGGTCAGGCTGCATTTTATTGGCACAGGTCAGGCTGCATTTTATTGGCACAGGTCAGGCTGCATTTTATTGGCACAGGTCAGACTGCATTTTATTGGCACAGGTCAGGCTGCATTTTATTGGCACAGGTCAGGCTGCATTTCATGGCACAGGTCAGGCTGCATTTCATGGCACAGGTCAGGCTACATTTCATGGCACTGGTCAGGCTGCATTTCATGGCACAGGTTAGGCTGCATTTCATGGCACAGGTCAGGCTGCATTTTATTGGCACAGGTCAGGCTGAATTTCATGGCACAGATGAGGATACATTTTATTGGCACAGGTCAGGCTGCATTTTATTGGCACAGGTCAGGCTGCATTTTATTGGCACAGATCAGACTGCATTTTATTGGCAAAGGTCAGGCTGCATTTTATTGGCACAGATCAGGCTGCATTTTATTGGCACAGATCAGGCTGCATTTTATTGGCACAGATCAGGCTGCATTTTATTGGCACAGGTCAGGCTGCATTTTATTGGCACAGGTCAGGCTGCATTTTATTGGCACAGGTCAGGCTGCATTTTATTGGCACAGATCAGACTGCATTTTATTGGCAGTGGTCAGGCTGCATTTCATGGGCACTGGTAAATATTTTAGTACACCATTTGGTTCAGAATTCTCTTGTTTTCCTTCTCTAAAACCTAGGTGCATCTTATGGAGTGAAAAATACAGCACATACAGTACATAAACCCAAATTACACATTCTTGCACATGCCAGAGATAAAAGTGTATTTTCCGGGACGTTATTTTACTTTAATAGGCTATAATATTCTTCAAGGTTTTGCTTATTTGTAATTTTGTAATGTTGCCTAGAAATATTTGTTCTTATTAATCCAGCACAGTCTAATTTTTTGTGATGGCCCTGATATTCACTAACCACTTCAGCCTGGGAAGATTTTACCCCCTTCCTGACCAGAGCACTTTACAATTTGGCACTGCATTGCTTTAACTGACAATTGCGCGGTCGTGCAATGCTGTAGCCAAACAAAATTTGTGTCCTTTTTTTCCCACAAATAGAGCTTTCTGTTGGTGGTATTTGATCACCTCTGTGGTTTTTATTTTTTGCGCTATAAACAAAGAAAGAGCAACAATTTTGAAAAAAAAACAATATTTTTTACTTTTTGCTATAATAAATATCCCCAAATTTAAAAAAAACAAATTTCTTCATCAGTTTAGGCCGATATATACTCTTCTACATATTTTTGGTAAAAAAAATAGCAATAAGCGTATATTGATTGGTTTGCGCAAAAGTTATAGTGTCTACAAACTATGGTAAACATTTCTGGTATTTTTATTGCATTGTTTTTATTATTTTTTTTTACTAGTAACGGCGGTGATCTGTGATTTTTAGCGGTATTGCGGCGGACTGATCAGACACTTTTGACACATTTTTGGGACCATTGACTTTTATACAGCGATCAGTGCTATACAAATGCACTGATCAGTGTATAAATGTCACTGGTAGGAAAGGGGTTAACACTAGGGGGTAATCAAGGGGTAAAATGTGTGTTCCCTCAGTGTGTTATAACTGTATGGGTATGTGACTTACTAGGTGAGGAGACATATCGCTGTTCCTACTTAATAGGAAGAAACAACATGTCTCCTTTGCCTTGACAGCACAGGGATTTGTGTGTTTACACACAAAAATCCCCGTTCTGGCACTCGTGCACGCAATCGCGAGCAGACAGAGGCGATCATGCCTGCCCGTGCAGCGGGCGCATGCCCTCTGACGGCTTCTAAAGGGAAAGCCATACCCATACAGGATTTCGCCCGGGAGAGCCATTTTGCCACAGTATATCTGCGTGAGCCGGTCAGGAATCAGCTAATGTAGTTCCAGGTCAATGGGAGAATTACAGACTAGACATGTGCATTCGTTTTCGTCCGAATGCATTTTCGTCCGAATTTCAGGTATTTTCGTTATCGTTTTAACAAACGATAACGAAAGTGCAGAATCCGAAAAACGAAAGATCCGACATAAACAAATGCTTTATTTTCGTTTTCGTTGCTACAACAGTTCAATATAGATAGGAGATTCGACATGATGATGACAATAACAATCTGTGTCTATCGAACCTGTGGTCGAATGTGCCTAACCTTAACTCTATTAGTCCAAGATTATTCTACATAGAGAGAAAATATTCGACGTAGAGAGAAAAGATTCGACGTAGAGAGAAAAGATTCGACGTAGGGGAGAAAAGATTCAACGTAGGAGAGAAAAGATTCGACGTAGGAGAGAAAAGATTCGACATAGAGAGAAAAGATTCGACGTAGGGGAGAAAAGATTCGACGTAGGGGAGAAAAGATAAATAAAAATAATGATGATGATGAATGTTATTGGCTGATTGTAACCAAAGAGGAGGAGCAGTAAAATAGCACATAGTGCACACGTACTTAGGCTTATGGTGTCTGTTTAAAGGTCGAAGAAGATTAGACGGAGCAGGTAAACTATACGGTGTCATACAGTTTAGCTGCTCCGTCGAATCTTCTTAGAACTTTCAACAGACACCATAAGCCTTCAATGACAGATTCGACCTTAATTTGGATTTTCGAAAGAATGCAATTTTTAACGAAAAACTAAATAAATAAAAACGAATTTCGGGATTAACTAAATAAATGTATTTTTCGGACGAAAATGAAATTCCGAAACAAAATATTTCAGTGTGCACATGTCTATTACAGACTGGAAAATGCTTAAAGTAGAACAATAGGCAAAACATATTTTTTCATTTTGGATAGAGTAAGGGAGGATTATATCCCCTGAGAGTTTTTTTTTTGCGCCATTTTTTGTCGCATTGCAGAGTTTCCTATTACTTTCTGTACCAAAGTTGCGGAAGTGAGAGGAAATCCCTGCAAATTAAGAGAATTCCTTGGGGGTCCCCCCAGGTCAGCAGAGCTAGTCTCCCATTGGAGGATTTCCCCTCTATTACTTTTCTGGGGACAACCAAAAAGTTGGTATTTTCTTTTAGAGAGGGTGAATCTGCATAATGGGAAGACAGGCAGCAATAAAAACTGACAAACTTTCTGATTCCTCTCCACTGTGTCCAAAAAAAAAAAAAAAGTTTTGACTTTAGATATAATTTAATATCTACAGTAAAATAAATGCACTGGTTTATTGACCATATGGTTCTGTTATACACTGTGTATATGTGAAAATATTTGGCACAATGTTAAATATGTAAAAAAATATAGTTATGTGAAATATTTTACGTATTAATCAAACTAAAACTGCATTTTTTTCAACTTATTGTACATTTGCTATTTTTTTAACAAACTGAATTTCAGTTAAAAGTCTGATGTGTTTTCAAAAGCATGTAAAAAATATTTTGTAAATAAATTAGTCAGAGAGTTATTGTGAGGTTAACCAACTCATACTGTTGAATGTGGCATGGGCAACAAGATTACGATAACCTTTGGTCAAGTGCAACTACAAGCAAATTACATTTTTACAATTTACTAAATCCATTACTAAAACCTTTAGTCAACTGAAAATTTCCTAGAAATATAAAAGTGTCAAATTTCCCAATTTTAGTTTCAGTAGCAAATCAGAATTAATTTTAATTGAGAAAAACACCTCATAAGTGCCTCAATGAGATCTTTGTTCCTCAGGCTGTAGATCAGAGGATTCAACAAGGGGTTAATGAGGGCAGATGTGACTATAAACAGTTTGTTTAAACTGAACATATCACTAGTGGGAACCAAGTGAATAAAAATTAAAGATCCATAAAAGATGAAGACCACGGTGATATGTGATGTGCAGGTGGAGAATGCTTTCCCTTTTCCTGTATTGTAACGGATTCTGATGATGGTCCTGAAAATATAGACATAAGGAAGAAAGGTCATAAGAACGACTCCTAATCCAAGAGTACCACCTTGTAAGAATATGACCACCATGTTTATGAAGGAGTCAGTACATGAAATTTGAAATAAGTGTGGAAGGTCACAGAAGAAGTTGTGGATGGACGTTGGTCCACAGAAGGACAACCTGAGCAAAAATAAAGTATGAACCAAAGCAGAAGTACATCCTGCACCCCAGACCAGAGAGGCCATACGAGCGCAGACCCTCCAAGACATAATTAGTTTGTAATGTAAAGGATGGCAGATGGCAATGTAGCGGTCGTAGGACATAGCCGAGAGCAAGAAAAGTTCAGAGCAAACAAAGGAGAGGTAGAAAAAGACTTGGGCTGTACAGGCAGGAATGGATATTGATCGGCCCTTTGTGACCAAATCAAAAAGCATCCTTGGTGCCGTCACTGATGAATAGGACATGTCCAGAAATGCCAAGTTGGCAAGAAAAAAATACATTGGGTTGTGCAGATGGTAGTCAGTGAGGACCAAGAAAAAAATAAGAAGGTTTGTGATAAGAGTCATCAGATAGATCAGAAGGAAGAGCACAAAGTCCATTCATGGTCAGTGGATGGTCTGATAGACCCACAAGAATAAAAGAGGAAATCTCTGTCAGATTCCTCATATTATTCCTTTGTTTGTCTGTTTAAATTTATCACCATAGAACTGTAACATAATTATTAGTCTAACACAGTCACCATTCTAATTATTAAATATAGAACATGTACGGTGTACCTTCACATTACACTCAGGTCTGTATGTAGGCATTTACACCAGCTAATAATGTATTCTTATATAAAGTGATGGCAGTCCTGTAGGACAATCTCCTGTGTTGTAAGAAGAAAATGAAAATCGAATTAAAGATCTCTAAAGATTAAACGTATAATGCCTTTGTGAATTGGGAGGCTTATGTTAAATATAATTTTGCACAATTATTAAAGTTTGAACTGTGAATAAAATCCACCAAAATTGGTTCAATCTTTTTGTCAACTATTTAATATATTGGCTAGTGGACGGAATGATCTAAGACACTTTAAAAAGTACAATTTTTTTATTTTAGCTTCCATCATTTTGTATATTGTAGTCGTATCTTCTAAGGGTTGCCAATCAAACATTTAATTGGATTTCCCAGTGTATAGCCAATAGGGAAAGTTACAATGCTCAGGTTTGGTTGGGTGAAAATTGTCCAGCGTCACCACGGTTTGGAAGGGGTGACTACAAGCCAAAAAGCAGAAACAAAAAGCACAGGTAGCTGTCATCCTGTGGCTGCACCAAGAGGCCTAAAAATGGAGACATGTACCAAAGTCAGCAATCTCCCTAAAAAAATGAGTACTGCAGCCCTCAGATTTGTGGTGGGTATAAATGTATAAGTAGCACCATAGTTTGCTGGAAGCAAAAACAAGCCACAATGCAGAAACAGAAGTCACAGTCTCTTTCTAATAAAACTAAAGTTTCGGCCCTTTGTCAATTTCCACCAAATCTTACTCCATATCTGGTGAGATTAGCAGTCAGAGGCAAAAGTGCCTTTGATCAGTGGTCTCCAAACTGCAGCCCTGGAACCAGAAGTCACCCTTTTCTTGCCTCTATCCAGCCCTTGGAGCACTATTCCATCCACAACTGACACTAATGATGGGACACCATTCCTCCCATTGACACCAGTGGTGGAGCACTATTCCTCCCACAGATACCGATGATGGGGCACTATTCCTTCCACTGATACCAACAATAGGGCACTTTTCCTTCTACTGATACCAACAATGGGGCACTATTCCTTTTACTGATATCAACAATAGGGCACTATTCCTTCCACTGATATGAACAATAGGGCACTATTCCTTCCACTGATATATACAATAGGGCACTATTCCTTCTACTGATACCAACAATGGGGCACTATTACATTCACTGATGCTGGGGCACTTCCTACTCCCACTTGCCACAGTCCGGCCCCCTAAACTCTGAAGGATAGTAAACTGGCCCTTTGTTTAGAATGTTTGGAGACCCCTGCCTTAGATGATCTCACACCACAGATACAGTATACAGTTATAAGGCTCAAATTTGAAAGGGATTTTGGAATGGAGAGTAGATAAACAGGAGGCCTTAATAGTTCGGCTATGGAGCACCTTCATACATAGTTACACCCCTGAACTCAAAGTTTGCAAAATGCAAAAGAGGCTATTATATTTTATCATATGTTCACTCAGAATTGACCTTTAAATAAAAAGATGAATTTCTGTGGGATGAATTTCTAACATTTCTTGTAAAACAAATTACTAGAACTCTGTGTAAATAAATAATAAAAAAAAACCTTTAACCCACAAAGTAAACCCTATTTAACCTTCAGGTTACTTTAACCTGGATTTTATGAAGGTGTCTTTAATATCTGTTAGTCATCAGGCGATAGAAAGCAAATTAAAAAATAGAAAATTAAGCAATGGGTAAATGAGGACATACAAGACCAAAAACTGTTTTTTTTTTTTTTTTACTTAACGTACTGCTGGAGGTGGACACAAAGTAATTCAGTGAATTTTACTATTCAGAAAAATAAATTACCGTATATACTTGAGTATAAGTCGTTCCGAGTATAAGTCGAGGCCCCTAATTTACCATAAAAAAACTGGGAAAAACTTATTGACCCGAGTATAAGACGAGGGTGAGAAATGCAGAGGGTCAACAATGCCCATCTGCAGCTGCATGCCTCCCTGTGTCCTGTGCAGCCTACCTGTACCCTGTGCATGTGTCCTGTGTCCTGTACATGTGTGTCCTGTACATGTGTGTCCTGTAAATGTGTCCTGTGTCCTGTGTCCTGTACATGTCCTGTGTGCATGTGTCCTGTGTGCATGTGCAGCCTACCTGTGTCCTGTGCAGCCTCCCTGTGGCGATTTTCATCCTCAGACGGCGGCCGGCGTGTGATGATACTGTTCGGCGGCCATTCCACAGTTCAAAAGCCGCGCCTCCTCCTCGTCTGTGATAGGCTGACCTCTGACTGCCTATCACGGACATTCTCTCATTCTCATACCACAGACGAGGATAAGAGAATGTCCGTGATAGGCTGTACACTGACAGCTGTTCAGCCTATCACAGACGAGCAGGAGGCGCGGCTTTTGAAAGCTGGAATAGCCTCCGAAAAACTATCATCACACGCCGGCCACCGTCTGCCTGCATGACACGCTGATCATGCAGACAGACGGCGGGCGGTGACTCGAGTATAAGTCGAAGGGGACACTTTCAGCCCAAGAGAAGGGCTGAAAAATTCGACTTATACTCGAGTATATACGGTAACATTAGTAGCTTCCTTGCTTCACTCATGACACGTGAATCAAGAGTAGGCAAAGAACTGGTGGGTATATACAGGCTGAGGACGAAAGACCTTCCATGGCTGTGTCTGCAAATATTAAACCAGCCAATGATTGTGTATCCCAAACTGTGTTTGAAGACCAGGAACTTGGAACATTCAACAAGAGACCTGGGACACATTCCCGGATGCCAGGGTTTAGCAACAGAGTCTGATCGACCCACAAAAATAAGAAGAATAATCTTTGTGAGATTTTTTCCAAGTTAATGACTATTTATTCTCTATGTACAGTAAATGTATTACCAGTTAAAAGGAAAATAATCTATGCTCACAAATTTGTGGAAATTCGCACAGCTACTAAAAATTTCAGACAGAACATCTTCACAGTCCAAGAGGACAGCCTGTTCTGTGATAAGTAGGGATGAGTTGCCGATTCAGTCCAAACTGAATTTTGATTGTCTGAAGATTTGGCGAACTGCCAAGCTAAATGGATGTTCAGTTGGGTCAAACCCCCAACTGCATTGGGAAGTAAAACATTTAGCAGTAGGAAGCTGTCTTTTTAGCGGTGCCAGTAATATCGCTGCTAAAGAAGACAGCTTCCTGATCAGGCTGGTTGCCTGCTCCGACTAGAGCCAGCACTTGCCAGTGCTCTAGCAACCAGTGTCTCATTCCTGCTTGGACAAAGGGTGAATATTTGTGGAAAAAGTAATGGGTTCTCCCCAAAAAAAATCATACCAGACCAAAAGTTCTGGTATGAATGTTAATGTGGAACCCCATGCTAAAAAAACCCAAAAACAAAACATGGAATCCCCTTAAAATCCATACCGGACCTTTATCAAAATCTTGAGGCACACCTCTAAACCATACCAGCCCTTCCTGGCAATTCACCTTGTTTTTTAAAACAAGGGCCCCTTTCCCACAACCATGTTCGGGTGGTCGTGGGATCTGAGAGGAGGGAGCTTATTAAAACATGAAAACCCCTTTAAAAATAAAAAGGGGCTCCCTTAAAATCCATACCAGACTCAAAGGGTCTGAGAGATGCTGCTCAAATAAAGGCATTTGATTTTGAGTGCGGCTGTCCAGAATCTTCCCTTCATCCAAAGACTCAAAGGGTCTGATATAGAACTTGGGTGGGATACAGTGGAATACAGTGAACCCATTTATTGGAGGGAAAAGCACACAGATGACCTCAGCATACTGCTGCTCTTTCAATTTTAAATCACTGGTTTGGTAGTGGGGATATGACTAATGCCGCGTACACACGAGCGGACTTTACGGCGGACTTTGCCCGGTGGATTTTTCGACGTACTTTACGACGGACTTTCTGAATGAACGGACTTGCCTACACACAATCCACCAAAGTCCGTCGAATTCATACGTGATGACGTACGACCGGACTAAAACAAGGAAGTTCATAGCCAGTAGCCAATAGCTGCCCTAACGTGGCTTTTTGTCCGTCGAACTAGCATACAGACGGCGGACTTTTCGACCGGGCTCGATTTCAATGGATACATTTTAAACAAGTTTCAAATCTAAGTCCGTCCAACTTTTGAGCAAACAAAGTCCGCTGGAGCCCACACACATCGAATTGTCCGACGAAATCCAGTCCGCCGGGCAAAGTCCGCCGTAAAGTCCGCTCGTGTGTACGCGGCATAAGGAAGCAAAATAACTATTTTTACCCCTACTTTCCCTTCCCAAGGATGAGTACCAGAGCCGTGATTTTGTGTGATGGGTGGGAGTTGGTCCTGGCTTGCAGCAACAAGAGTAACAAATAGTAGCATTACAAAGATTTTTATTTATCATGGAAAAAAATAGTAGCAAACACAACTTATAATAGTGAACTGTTTAAACAATTACAATGAAACATTTATCAAAATATGGCAACCGTGGATATCTTATTCACAACCAGTTAGTTTTGATATTGTGTTATTTTCCATTTGGCGACATTCCTTTTCCCTTCTCGGAATTCCCAAAAAATCATATCCTTCCCCCAAATCCACCCTTTTTCTTTCCATTATTTCCTTTTTCTTTCCCTCTCTTTGTTCTTCTCTCCCCCTCCCTCCCACCTTTCACTCATCCCTATCCTTGTACCCTCTTCTTTTACACTTATTTGTCCACTAAACCATCCACCTTCTTGTCTTAATTATTTACTCTCTTCATGAACAGGTCCAATATTAGGCTCACCTTCAGGCCTGTGGTGAAAAGGACACAAAATTAGCTCCTATCCCTTTATACTTTTGTATGGTTATTTTTATTCTGTGACATTTGAAAGCATTTCTTATTTTACCTTACTCTTACCTCACCTTGGCTGTGGGTTATCTGTGACACCATGCATTCTGTATATTATAGACAAAAAGAAAGGAGTGCCACACCAAAATTTAGATTAAAGAGTCCAAGATAATTTTCCTGGACTCTGAACTCTCCTATTAGCCCCATATCCAATCACTTTTCAAGGCTTGCCGCTCCAACCTCCGCAACATCTCCAAAATACGTCCCTTCCTAACCAATGAAACCACAAAGCTCCTGATTCCCTCCCTGGTCATCTCTCGCCTCGACTACTGCGACTCCTTTCTCATTGGCTTACCTTTACATAGGATATCCCCCTTCAGTCCATTATGAGTGCAGCTTCCAGACTCATCCACCTTACCAACCACTCTGTGTCTACTACTCGTCTCTGTCAAACCCACCACTGGCTTCCGCTCACCCAACAAATTAAATTCAAAATACTAACACTAACTTACAAAGCCTTCCACAACTCTGCCCCCAGCTACATTACTAACCTGGTCTCAAAATACCAACTAAATCCTCCTCTCTGTTCCTCCCAAGACCTCCTGCTCTTTAGCTCCCTCGTCACCTCCTCCCATACTCGCCTACAGGACTTCTTCTGACCCTCTCTTATCCTTTGGGATTCCCTACCCCAATCTGTCCGACTATCTCCAACTCTATCTACTTTTAGGAAACCCCTGAAAACTTTTCTCTTCAGAGAAGCCTATCCTGCCCCCACCTAACAACTGTTTTTTTATTTTCTCCATCAGTTCATCCCCCACAGCCATTACCTTTTGTATCACTTGACCATCCCTCTTAGATTGTAAGCTCTAATGAGTAGGGCCCTCTCATTTCTCTACATACTTAAAGGAGAACCCACACACCATCTACTATCACATAGGTAGGTGTATTTTTTCTACATGACAAGATACTAACTTGTCTCTCTTTTTCCTTTGTCAATATATATATTTTCCAACTAATACAACAACCTCTTAAATTAACCCTTCTGAGTCATACATATATGCGTATGGATGCATTTTTATTTTTATTTTTATTTTTATTTTTATTTATTCATTATTTATTTTTTATTTTATTTTTATTTTTATTTTTATTTTTATTTTTATATCTATTTTTTTATATATATATATTTTTTATATAATTTTTTTTTTTTTTTTTTTTTTTTAATTTTTTAAATTTTTTTTTTTTTTTTTTTTTTCTTTGACCATCCATATATACTATCTTTACACACTATGCCATATCCAATTGGGATAGATACTGTTCCTTTGCCAATTCTCTGTACACATATGAGTTCCCATTCCATCACATTTATACATCAATTCATTTTTATTCACTTATTGTGTGGTTGTGTTTTGTTTTATGCATATTCACCCATCATGCGCTTCCTGTTTTGTTTTGTTTCGTTTATCTGATCTCCTGTTGCATTTTCTTGTCATGTGCTCCATACTGCAATTATAGCTGATATTCTGTCTCTGTATATAGTTGCACACATATACAAATGTTCTTTTTTAGACTGTTTGTGTATACGTGTGTGCCTGTGCATGTGCACACAGGTGCACACGCGTCCATAATTTGTACACATGTGTATATATGTATATGTGTGTATAGAGATATGTATGTGTATGTGTGTATATGTATATATATATATGTGTGTATGTATGTGTGTGTATATATATATATATATTTCTTTTTCTGTTCGCTGTTCCACCTAGAACGCTTGAAGGTGGACTGGTATGGAACACAAAAAATCACAAAAAATCGCATCTTCCATTTCAGGCCGCTTTGTCCAACTAGCCATCATGTTGATGTACATACTTTGGCCTACTGGCGATTAAAGACTGCACCCTGGTTCTCAAACAGGCTCTGATGAAGAGGTCATCCTCGAAACGCGTTAGCCAACTCTAAATACCTGCCTTAACATGGGCTCTCGATATTTTTAACCCAGTTTTAATTTTTGATGTCTTTTACATTTTGTCACCTGTTTGCATGATACGTAGTATTGGTATTATTCAACTGTTTTTATCTGCTCTTTATTTCCTTTGAAATAAATTTTACATGTTTTGATGTGAGCTTGATCACGCGCCCTTCATCCATCATTCTCCACTTACCCTCTCATTTCTCTCCTGTATTGAATTGTAACTGTACTGTCTGCCCTCATGTTGTAAAGCGCTGCACAAACTGTTGGTGCCATATAAATACTGTATAATAATAATAATAATAATAATAAAATAATAATAGACTTGTACTCTGTCATTTGGTTTTTGTCTCTTTTCTGTATTTCTATGGTTTAAGCTCCTTTTGGGTGCCCATTGTTTGAAGCCTTGCTGTGTGGGAGCCACCTCATCAGAGCTATTGAGCTTGTTTGAAGTATCCCTTCATCCGACTACACATGCAAGTCTAGATACTTCCAGCTTTATAATTAATAAAATAATTATTGATAAATACACACACACACATACATGCCTATACATTGTATACACATACAGTAAATGCACATGTCATTATTTTAGTTTAACTCTCAATTGTTGAGCTACAACAGTTTTTTTGTTTAGGCCATTGCAATTTTGGGTATATTCATTTTTCATTGCTTTGCAAACCTGTGTTATTTTTATTCTGGAAATATGTAATTTTATTAAACCAACATGGTCTAATTTTTTTAACATGATGACCCTGATGTATATTAACCTGATGCAGACCTCCCCATGCACATTTACTGTGGCAGGACATCTGCTCTGTACAGGTACGTGATTCTGCACTGTTGGGTCTGGGGCACGCATGCACGCGCGCCGCCGGCAACCCGCTGTGATAGGACACAGCGGAAGCCATTTAGCAGGTCCGGCGGATGCGATGTCCGCTGAGACCCGCTGATCATTCTAAGCACAGGCAGAATGGCAATCTGCCTATGTAAACAAGGCAGATCGCCGTTCTGTGACAAGGAAAGGCCACCAAAAGAAACCTCTATTTGTGAGAAAAAAAGGACATCAATTTTATTTGAATACAGCGTCGCATGACTGTGCAATTGTCAGTTAAAATAATGCAGTGCCGTATCAGAAAAAACAGCCTGGTCATGAAGGGGGGTAGACCTCCTAGAGCTGAAATGGTAACGTGGTCCCATGATAAAATCTTGGATGTGTATGGAGGAGCTCCTGATACAACAGATCATCTCATTTAAAGAACTTTTTGAAACATGTAATGGTCAAGAGCATCAGATACAGGGCTTAAGCAGTTCTTTAGGTGAGATGAACTTTTGTACCAGGCGCTCCTCTGTACACATCAAAGAATTTACTATTCTATGTTAGACTTTTTGATGAAGAAATGTTTTCTTAATTTCTATATGGTAAAAAAAGCCCATGATATAAGGCTAAAATAAGGTGACAGTTATATCAGTTCTTTCCAATTTCTATTGACTCGTCAGTCCTTGAACCTTACAAACAAACTATTTTGTAGAGCTGAGTCCTTAAAACCAGGGATATTACAATCTCTGTTCGTTAAATAAATGGATTAAAAGGGACATTGCACCCATAATAAAAAATAAATAAATAAATAAATAAATAAAAAGTTTTCAAAAACAACCATTTGAATGACTCTCCAAGGTGAATTACACATCTCTGAACAAAATCTATTGAAAAAGCCTTAAGAGTTGTTTATTCATACTTCATCATCACGCCTCATACTTTAAAACTTTAAGGACGCGAGACGCAGCTCCTCCTTAAGCAGACACCATTTTGGAAACAGCAGCCGTCTTAGGAAAATCTGGTAACTACCATTTTAAACCAGCAGCCATTTTGGGAAGGGTAATTAATTTTATTGATTCTTCCTTATATGCATTTGTTTTTATTGAAGCAGCGCTAAGTGTCCGATGTCATAAACACTTTATATAGAACAGATGTTGGAGAAACAGGAAAGTTCAAAATAGAGCTGTGGTCTGTGGATATGGAGAAATACGTAGAAATCCTTCCACCAATAGTGATCACCGCGTGAGGGGGTCAGCCCCCGTGAGATTGCACTCACCACAATTTCAGTAACCACAAGCCTTTGGATAGTAATCTTTAAAAACTCTCCGTCTCCTTAATTCAACCACCAGGTGGCGTAAAACCCTCTCGGTAAGTATAACATAGGGAGAAAATGAAATGCCATATAGCGTAATATTGCTTAAGGATGTTTATTAAATATTTCAAAAAAACACACTCCCCCTTTAAAATATGCGTACCAAATACAATAGTATAATAGAGCATTGGAAAAGTGCACTGTGCCTGTATTTTTCGTCCCCCGGGAGGTGTTCCGGAATGCGCGCTGTATGCAGCTGATCTTTCGCTTCCTGGTTACCTTCCGGTAGATTACGACCCTGACGCGTTTCGTCTCTTCCGGACGTCGTCTGAGGGCGCCCTGAGCGCGCATTCCGGAACACCTCCCGGGGGACGAAAAATACAGGCACAGTGCACTTTTCCAATGCTCTATTATACTATTGTATTTGGTACGCATATTTTAAAGGGGGGAGTGTGTTTTTTTTTAAATATTTAATAAACATCCTTAAGCAATATTACGCTATATGGCATTTCATTTTCTCCCTATGTTATACTTACCAAGAGGGTTTTACGCCACCTGGTGGTTGAATTAAGGAGATGGAGAGTTTTTAAAGATTACTATCCAAAGGCTTGTGGTTACTGAAATTGTGGTGAGTGCAATCTCACGGGGGGTGACCCCCTCACGCGGTGATCACTATTGGTGGAAGGATTTCTACGTATTTCTCCATATCCACAGACCACAGCTCTATTTTGAACTTTCCTGTTTCTCCAACATCTGTTCTATATAAAGTGTTTATGACATCGGTCACTTAGCGCTGCTTCAATAAGCACAATAAATCAGAGACTTGGCACGCTTATTCATGATTTAAGACTTATTGTTTGATTTTATGTTCATTATTTAAAGTAGCTGCTTTAGTCTACTACAGCAGATTACGGAGTAATTTCAAGGCGCGGATTAATGTGAGGCAGAGGCGGTTTAGATTATCCACACATTTTTACAGTTTTTTAAGCATTTGTTTTATTTGGAAATATTGATTATTGATTTTTATTATTCAGGTAGATAACTAATTCCCTCGAGGCGATAACCAATTCGTAGATTTTTCTGTAACTTAATTTTTACATTACAAATTTTGTAATTTTTCTTTCCGATGATGTTATGTAGCGGACATCTATTTTATTTCACGCTGTTTATCACTTACTTACCTGCAGTATAGTAACGGAATTTGTGAAATACAGACATTCTGTCCAATAATTTTATATATATATATATATATATATATATATATATATATATATATACACACACACACACACGTTTGACTCTACGGGGAAGTTTTATCATTTTGTGTTATTTAAAAAGTACAGCACTACCATTAGCAGGTGTTTCAATTGATTTTCATTATTTTATGTAATGTGATTTTTCTATGTCAACCTATACATATTACTATTTTCTATGAATACATGTCTGGTGAATAAATATCCTATTTTTAGTCTGTGTTCATATTGATTGCTCCTGTATCCTAAAAATATTACCGTTTAAAAATTACTCATTCATAACTATCGTGCGAGAAATTATTCTCAAAAGCACAACATCTGGGACTAGAGCAAGGTCCACCAATGCTATACTGTAAACACAGATCTGCTTTACAATAGATCCATCACAACTAATGTTCACTTCTATCGGTCCGGCACTATCACACACATCAGGCATTAATGTTGTCGCAGGGGGGGTTGAAGAATTACAGAATTTATGGACTTGTTTATTGACCATAGGGCACTGACATATGTATCAAAAGCTACCAATATTTGGTGTTCCTGTTCTCAGGATAAATGAAAGAAAAAAATTTAGTGAATACTGTATATGTGGAATAGTATTAATTACATGTTACACATTAATCAAACTAAAGCTGCATTATTTTTTCACATTATTGTACATTTGTCAGTGTTTCAGTAAAAAACAAAACAAAAAACAATCTATGTTAGGTATTTTATAAAACAGTATGTCATTTAAAAAATATTATATACTGTACTTATAAAAGATAAAAAAAGTACAATTATTCTGGTAGGCATTATAGTCAGAGATTTATTGTGAGCTTAACCAATGCTTCCAGAAACTGGTAAATGTGACCTGGAGATCTGGATTACAATGACCCCTGGTCATGCAAGGGTAAGTACAACTACGAGCACCTCACATGTTTACATTTTTTAGAAAAAATGGCATTACTAAAATCTTTAGTCAACCGGAAAATTCCTAGAAATGTAAAAGTGTCAAATTTCACAACACATATTTCTAGCAGTAAGTCTGAATTCATTTTAAGTGATAATAGGATCTCATAAGTGCCTTCATAAGGTCCTTGTTCCTCAGGCTGTAGGTCAGAGGATTCAGCAATGGGTTAATAAGGGCAGATATGACTGTAAAAAGTTTGTTTAAATTGATCATATCATTGGAAGTTGGGACCAAGTAAATAAAAATTAAAGATCCATAACAGATGAAGACCACAGTAATATGTTATGTGCAGGTGAAGAATTCCTCTTTCCAGTCTTGCTATGGATTCTATAAATGGTTCTAAAAATATAGACATAGGGAAGAAAGGTCAACAGAATGGCTCCTAATCCAAGACTAGCGCCTGTTAAGAATATGGCCAACATGTTTAAGAAGGGGTCATTAATTTGATATAAGTGTTGAAAGTCGCAAAGTAAATTGTGGCTGGAAGCTCTTCTGCAGAAAGACAACCTGAGCAAAAATAATGTATGAGCCAAAGACACATAACATCCTACAACCCAGACCGACGAGGCTGTATGAGCACAGACCCTCCAAGACATAATTAGTTTGTAATGTAGGGGGTGGCAGATGGCAATGTACCGGTCACAGGACATAGCTGAGAGCAAGAAAAGTTCTGAGTCAGTAAAAGGGACAGAGAAAAAAAATTGGGCTATACAGGCAGGAATGGATATTGATTGGCTTTTTGTGACCAAATTAAAGAGCATCCTTGGTGCGGTCACTGATGAATAGCAGATATCCAGCAATGCCAAGTTGGAAACAAATACATTGGGTTGTGCAGATGTTAGTCAGTGAGGCCCAAGAAAAAAATAAGAAGGTTTGTGATAACAGTCATCAGATAAATCAGAAGGAAGAGCACAAAAAGCACATTTATTGTTAATGGATTGTCTTATAGACCCACAAGAGTAAGAGACGTAATCCCTGTCAGATTCCTCATAATATTGTTTTTTTTTTGTCTGTTTAAATTAATTATAAATGAACAGCAATACAATTATCAATCTATTAAAATGATCTTTCTGAGCAATTATTAAAAAGGAAAACATATATTGTGCCTGCATATTATACTCAGTTTGCATATAGGCATTTGTAACAGGTAATGATTTATTGTTATATAAAATGTTGGCAGTCCCGTGGGGCCGTCTCCCGTGTTGTAAGAACACAAAGCTGAAAGTCTCATTAAAGTCTCATTAAAGTTCTCTTAAGATTTAATTTATAACACCTTAGTGGACAGAATGATCTAAAACACTATAAAAGAAATACTGATTTTCTTTTTGTTTCCATAATTTTTTGGTTACATTTTGTAAGGGTTGCCAATTGGAAACTTGGTTGGATCATTTGATAGGATTATAGTCAGAAAGGAAAGTTACAACCTTTAGGTTTGGTTGGGTAAAAACTGTCCAGGGTCAACACAGTTTGAAAGCAGCAACAGCAGAATGAACTCTGCCACAGTTAGGCCTTACGGGATAAAAACTGACCAATAGCACCACAATTTAATGGCAACAGAAACAGGCTAAACTTGTGGAGACAGATGTAATGCTATCTTCCTAAAGAACTACAGCTTCAAGCCTTTGAGCCCCAAGAGGATAGGTGCCAGGAGGCATCTTTAGTGGTACTTGGGAGTACCATCACCTTTTTCCAAAAAAAGGAAATTTGCTGGTTATTTTCCTTGTAAAATAGAGCAGATATATAACAAAATGTACTTAAAGTTGGTTCCTGTGCGCTGGTACCTGGTTCCAATCAGGGTAGCTAAAATGCACCCTTCCACATCTCCAAACTGTTCTTGACATTATGGCCAGTTGGGGACGATGCATCGCATCGCATCTGGTGGCAATGCCCCCTTGTGATTAGGTTCTGGATTAGGATATCTAATTTTACTAATTTGGTGACAGGGATGAACATTCGCAGATCCCCAGAAGCAGCCCTTTTTCACAAACTGCCTGATGAAGTGCCCAGGAAGTTGGTGAAATGAATCACTTATATATAGCTGGCAGCAAGGATCACAATTGCTAGGCATTGGAAGCAGCCGGTTATTCCCCTTGATTACGTCAAGAGTAAACTCAATTGGACAAGCTCACTCATATACTTCATAACAATTCTAAAATGTTTGATAAGATATGGGATTTGTGGCTTTGTTATTTAATAAGTATTTGACCCCCCTGCTGATTTTGTACGTTTTTCCCACGGACAAAGAAATGATCAGTCTATAATTTTAATGGTCGGTTTATTTTAACAGTGAGAGACAGAATAACAACAAAAATATCCAGAATAACGCATTTCAAAAAAGTTATAAATTGATTTGCATTTTAATGAGTAAAATAAGTATTTGGCCCCTTCACAAAATCTGGTAGAAAAACCCTTGTTGGCAATCACAGAGTTCAGGAGGGATTTTGCCCCACTCCTCTTTTGCAGATCCTCTCCAAGTCCAACCAAACTGGGGGGTGTTCAGGCCCAACTTTAGTCTTTGGCAAAAAAAATGCTGATAGGTGTATATTAATTGGTTTGTGTTAAAGTTATGGTGTCTACAAACTATGGTATATACAGTATACAAGAATTTACTCAGCTTATACTTTCTGACGGCCTATCACATTCTTTGAGGTGCTAAAATGCCAGGATGATACAAACACCTCCCTAAATGATCCTTTTTGTAAAGTAGACACCCCAAGGTATTTGCTGAGAGGTATGTTGAGTCCATTGGAGATTTTATTTTATGCCACAAGTTTTTGGAAAATGACAAAAAATAATGTATAAATATATATTTTTTTTAAACAAAGTTGTCACTGTAATGAGATATTTATCACACATGCCACGGGTATATGTGGAATTATACCCCAAAACACATTTTGCTACTTATCCCTGAGGATACCACATGTGTAAGAATTGTTGGGAGCCTACTATATGTATTTATACATGGTGATCATATCCCCCCTTATGTATTTAAACATGGAGATCATATCCCCCCTTATGTATTTATACATGGAGATCATATCCCCCCTTATGTATTTATACATGGAGATCATATCCCCCCTTATGTATTTATACATGGTGATCATATCCCCCCCCCCTTATGTATTTATACATGGTGATCATATCCCCCCTTATGTATTTATACATGGAGATCATGTCCCCCCTTATGTATTTATACATGGAGATCATACCCCCCCCCCCTTATGTATTTATACATGGTGATCATATCCCCCTTATGTATTTATACATGGAGATCATATCCCCCCTTATGTATTTATACATGGTGATCATATCCCCCTTATGTATTTATACATGGAGATCATATCCCCCTTATGTTTTTTATACATGGAGATCATATCCCCCCTTATGTATTTATACATGGTGATCATATCCCCCTTATGTATTTATACATGGAGATCATATCCCCCTTATGTTTTTTATACATGGAGATCATATCCCACTTATGTATTTATACATGGAGATCATATCCCCCCTTATGTATTTATACATGGTGATCATATCCCCCCTTATGTATTTAAACATGGAGATCATATCCCCCCTTATGTATTTATACATGGAGATCATATCCCCCTTATGTATTTATACATGGTGATCATATCCCCCCTTATGTATTTATACATGGAGATCATATCCCCCTTATGTATTTATACATGGAGATCATATCCCCCCCTTATGTATTTATACATGGTGATCATATCCCCCCTTATGTATTTAAACATGGAGATCATATCCCCCCTTATGTATTTATACATGGAGATCATATCCCCCTTATGTATTTATACATGGTGATCATATCCCCCCTTATGTATTTATACATGGAGATCATATCCCCCCTTAATCTCCTCTTCTCAAGAGAGAATACATTCAGTTCCTCTAATCTTTCCTCATAGCTGAGCTCCTCCATGCCTCTTATCAGTTTGGTTTCTCTTCTCTGCACTTTCTCCAGTTCCCCGATATCCTTTTTGAGAACTAGAGCCCGAAACTGAACTGCATTTTCCAAATGAGGTCTTACTAATGATTTGTACAGATGATGTCTCACTCTCTGGAGCCTGGTAACGGCCAGTGAACTGACTAAGTTCATGGTCAGTTTACTGGTCGTTACCGGGATGTTAGCAGCACACTTAGACGTCCAGCTTGAGTGGCATTCATTTGGTCGCTGCGGGGAGGATTGGGCGTTACTTGTGAACGCGCTTTTGTGGACTAGCACATGGACACATGGACCTCCCTTTTTACCATATGTGGACCTCTGCAGCCAGCATGTGACTCCCTGTTTGTTTTTCATCCCTTTTTAATGAGTCTGACTATAAACAAGATATATCTTTACCCAACTGTGTAAATTCTCCTGAAGAAGGAATATATACGTCCGATAGCGTTTTTTCCTAAACATGTCGGGATGTACACTTTAGCTGCCAACCCGAACCCGTGCCAAATTTTAATTGGAATGGCTTACTGGGTTTGCTAGCTCTTTGTGATATTCATTATAAGCTCTGCATGTTATATATCAACTCATTTTATTATTGCCTTCTAAGTGAATTGTATTTAAAAAAAAAAAAACATTTTTCTATTTTCTGTACATCAATAAAGTTGCCATTTTTTTTGCCTTTTATATATATCTACTCTCCATACTCCTTTCCTGCCCTATAAAGTCCAAAGGGGCATCCTCTCCATGCACTTTGTTGCATACACTCTTTGAATATTTCCTAGGATGATGGCAGGTCTGCAGACCAATTAATTCTCATACACTTTTTTCTTACAGCTTGGCATTGCATGCTAATATTGAGCTTATGATCTACCAAAACCCCCAGATCTTTCTCCACCATTAATTCCCCCAGTTGTACTCCCTCTAGTATGTATGATGCATATTCTTAGCCCCCAAGTGCAGAACTTTACATTTATCAACATTAAACCTCATTTGCCACATAGTCGCCCAATTAAATAGTGCATTGAGGTTGGCTTGTAAGTTGGAGACATCGAGCTGCATTGCATGAAATTTATTTCTATCTAATTCTAGTTCTGGATTGGCTTATTATTCAGGGATTTAAAGTCCTCCTGAATGCTGCCTTAAGGTCGTTATTCCTCAGGCTGTAGATCAGAGGATTAAGCAAAGGGTTAATGAGGGCAATTATGACTGAAAACAGCTTGTTTATGCCAAACATATTAGTGGAAGTGGGAACCAAGTAAATAAAAATTGTGGAGCTATAGAAGATGAAGACCACCAAGAGGTGCGATGTACAGGTAGAGAATGCCTTCAGCTTTCCAGTTTTGCCACGAATGTGGAGAATTGTACTGATAATTCTAAGATATGGAAGAAATGTGAAAAGAAAAGCAGTTAATGCCACACTGCCACCCAATGCAAAAACGAGCACTACGTTTATTGTTGGGTCTGTACATGTGATCTGGAACAAGTGTGGGAGGTCACAGAAGAAGCTGTGGATGGAATTTGGACCACAGAAGGACAACCTGAGCAAACAAAGTGTATGAACCAAGGAATAAATAAACCCAAAGACCCAAATTATAACAGCTAAATGACTGCAAATCTTCCAGGACATAAATAGTTTGTAATGTAGAGGGTGGCAGATGGCGATGTACCGGTCATAGGACATAGCCGAGAGCAAGAGGAGCTCAGAGCAAGCAAAATAAACATAGAAAAAGACTTGGGCTGTACAGGCAGGGAGGGATATTGATCGTTTTTTGGTGACCAAGTCGAAGAGCATCCTTGGTCCACTAACTGATGAATAAGACATGTCCAGAAAAGCCAAATTGCTGAGAAAAAAATACATTGGGTTGTGCAGATGATAGTCAGTGATGACCAAGAAAAATATAATGAGGTTTATGATAAGAGTCATCAGATAGATCAGAAGGAAGAGCACAAAAAGTCCATTCATGGTTGGTGGATGGTCTGATAGACCCACAAGAATAAGAGTGATAATCTTTGTGAGATTTGTCATATTATTAATTCCTTCTCTGTGTAAATGTATCACCAATAAACAGTAAGAAAAATATCAATCTTAGAAATTATTAATAAGAAAACATGTAAGGTGTGCCCACACATTATATTCCAGATTCTATGCAGACATTTGATTCAGTGAATTACTTATATAGATATAAAATGTTGGCATTCCCCCAGGACAGTCTGCTGTGTTGTAAGAATACAAAGCTTTAAGTCTTGTTAAATGTCTCTAAAGATCTCATTTAAAACACCTTTGTCACTTGAGAGTCCTTTTTTTTTTAAACTATAAAAATAAGTTTACAGTTCATAAAATAATTTCTGAATAAAACTCTACTGAAGTTCTATTCCTTTTTTAATTCTGTTTTATTCATTGGTTATAAGACAAAGTAAAGTACAAAACACTTCAAAAAAAAGAAAACAATAACTGCTTTTGTTTTTGCTCTTATAACTCTGTCAAAATAATAAAATAACATAAAAATAAAAGTGCAGCTCTGGAAATATAACTCAAAATGAACTGAGACAATGTTGTGAATCTCACAATAAATAATAAGAATTGTGTATAACCTTGATTAAGTTCATTCACAGTGATACTACATCAATATTGAAAAACAAATAAACAAATAAAACGTGAAATCCATGAGTGGTAGAAACCCAATGTGTAGCGAGTCCAAAAATGAAATGAATAGAAACCAAATGTTCATAACATCCTCTTGACATCAAAAGTGAAAATAACTTGTGAGGAGAGTTTACAAGTAGATAATCCACCACCAGTTAGATGAAGGCTTACCAGAATGTTTGAACCCAGAGGGCGTACGCCCAGTGAGCCAAACAGACTTGTGGTGGTGTACACCAAAGATGAAGGCTTCAAATCTGGCGACCTTTGATAATGGAATCAGGCAATCCCACAAGTCTTTAAATGGCTCTCAAGGGTAATAAGCTCCAACGTAGATATTCATTTAGCAAGATGGAAAGTTAAAAAAACTCATATTTGAGAAGATAAAAAGCGCTTTTTTGTATAATGGCAGCAGCGGAACCGGGGCCAATCGATTCTCAGGTCCCGATTCCTGTTTGTCCAGGAGGAGAAGCAACAGCCCCAGCAAAAACATCCACTTCCAGGAGCCCTACCCTGGATTTAGCAGTGCCCAACACCACCACCTCGTCATCGTCCTCCTCCCCGCACCTCTATCACAGCATAAGGTAAGGCCATGAATCGCCGCCTTCCCGATCTTTCAATTGAGCATGGGGGGGGGTAGTGAGTGTGGATCGCTGCCTTCCCAGTTGATTGATCGAGTGCTGGGGAGTAGTGCGAGTGGATCACCGCCTTCCCGATCAATCAATCGAGCGAGCGCTGGGGGGTAGAGTTAGTGCAAGTGAGGGGGCCAGGTTTGTTTGCTGCTCCTCCCAAAATATTGAGCACCAGCCACCACTGATATTTACAGATATTCACTTTTATTTGGTATTCGGATCATTTCGGATGTGTGTAGGATCATTAATTTTTATCGATACACTGAGTGCAAAACGTTCTTTATTTAGAGTCAGCATAGGTATTGGGAGGGGGAGGGACCAGTTGCGGCCAGTAGAACTTTTTTTGGGGTGCGGCAAATAGTATGCCAACCCCCCAGTCAATCGGTAGCACTTACCCCATCACCAGCGGCTTCCCCTGCTAGGTGGGAGCGGCCTCCCATTCTACTGCTCTCCACGGGTCATCATGGCGGTGGCTTCCCTTTCCTCCCTCCTCCTTGGCAGGCAATTGGCAGTGTTCTCTTTTCAGCAAACGGGTCTCACACCCGCCTCTGATTGGCTGGATTGGGGATCAGTGTTATAACACACCTGGGTGGGACCGGAGCGCATTCTCTGTGACCCAAGCCCACCCTATTTTGAAGCCTATTAGAGCTTTTGGCTCTAATCAGGAGCTTCAAAAAACACCCCCTGCTGTAATTCATGTGCCCGGTGCCCTGAAAGGGGCCGGACGCATGAATAGGGGGGGTGCAGCAGCCATGCATGAATCTATCCATTGCATATAGGGGCGTGGCGTGGAGAGAGGGGGCGGCGCCCGGGCGCCCCTCTATTTAACAGACCGCCCCTGATACCCATGCAGCTGAACCATAAATATCCCATGCTACAAACACAGATGTGAATCCAAAATATAAAAGAGTACGAGCGCAAAGTATCAATTATTCTCCAGTGCTAAAAGTATTCAATCAACACAACCTTAACCCCTTCACGCCCACCGTACGCAAATATGGGGCCCCGCTGGACTGGGCTTTTTTCCGTGGGGCCACATATTTGTGTATCGTAAAAAATGGGGAGTTGGGACTTTAAATGAGGCACATAGGTGCCTCCATCCCGGCTTGGATAAAAAAGAAAAAAGGGGGGACTTGGGACTTTAAATGAAATGGTTGACTCATGTGGATGAATGAGATACAATTTAATAGAATAGGAGGTAAAAATTGCATGAAGATAATATAATTCATATAAAGTGAATCAATGGATAAATGCCATATTCTATATAATTTATATAAAAAAAGATCAATGGATAAATGCCATAATCTATATACATATTCACGAGAAAATACCATCCAATTCATAGTGTATGACATAATCAGCACATGATAATAATATATAACAAATAATTCCATAAATCATTGGCAGTGATTGAATAGACAAAATGTTGTTTAAAATTAATATTATATCCAGATATATATCATGATAGAACACACAGATACATCCTCAAAGCCCGATGCGTTTCTGTGTATAAAACACTTCCTCAGGGGCGGATGTTGTGGGGTATCTAAAAATCACATGTACCGTGAAGTATGTTAAAAAATAGATTGTTATGTTGGGATATTAACACAAATTAGATGATCACGTCAACCAAAATGCTTACATGCCACAAGTAACGACAGTGTACAGTCAATGCAGAGCTGAGGCCATGGAGGTGGTCCATCCCTAGAGCTGAGGTGGCCACCCCACGACCAAAGGGGCGCACATATGAAGCCCCAGAGGACGCAACCCTCCCATCTCAAGGGCCTGTCCAAAAGGGCGCAAAGCAAAGGAGATGTGCATCTGGATGAATGAAAAAACAACAGTGGTAAGAGTGGGGAGTGGCCTCAGCTCTGCATGGACTGTACACCGTCATTACTTGTGCCATGTAAGCATTTTGGTTGACGTGATCATCTAATTTGTGTTAATATCCCAACATTACAATCTATTTTTTAACATACTTCACGGTACATGTGTTTTTTAGATACCCCACAACATCCGCCCCTGAGGAAGTGTTTTATACACAGAAACGCGTTGGGCTTTGAGGATGTAGCTGTGTGTTCTATCCTGATATATATCTGGATATAATATTAATTTTAAACAACAATTTGTCTATTCAATCACTGCCAATGATTAATGGAATTATTTGTTATATATTATTATCATGTGCTGATTATGTCATACACTATGAATTGGATGGTATTTTCTCGTGAATATGTATATAGATTATGGCATTTATCCATTGATCTTTTTTTATATAAATTATATAGAATATGGCATTTATCCATTGATTCACTTTATATGAATTATACTATCTTCATGCAATTTTTTTTTTTTTTTTTTTACTTTCAATATGTTTTTATTGTCAATTACGTCATACATTTTATGCATTGACATATTGGAATGCACAGGAGGGAATGCCTCCTCGAACATAAGACATAAAGGTTACAATTCGAGAAAGAAAACAACATAAAACATACGGTTTCTCATCTTTAAAGGCTATTGGTGGGGTAAACCTGATATATATCCGTATCTATGTTCTAAATATACATTCTCCATGTATTGTCACTAAAACCTCACGGGAACTTTCCCCTACCCCGGCACCCCTGACGGGATCTAGCTGTGCCAGGTGGGGAAAAACCCCGTACTCCTCCTTTGCCCATTAGGTTGGAGCCCTCCGGAATGTTGAGGGACTATGAATCCCCGTGGGCTAGGTAGTTTACCGTATGTTAGCTGCATATTGAATTGCCACCAGTTAGCTAACTGATGTGAGATAGAGGACAGGAGAAAGAGTTAAAAGAGAGAGAGAGAAGAGTGAGGAGGGAGGGGGGGTGGAGGGGTCCTTCCAGGTGGGTGAGGGGGGAGCAGGAGTACATCTGTGTGTCTCTCAGATTAATGCAGGATGAATTCGTCTGTGCGTGGGTTAGGGGTTGTTGCGTGCCTGAACCCCTGGTATGAGGGAGGTTCCCATGTATTGGGCCCAGGGTTCCCATATTGTTTGGAATTTCTTAGAGGTGTTTGTCAGGATGCTAGAAAGTTTTTCTTGAGCCATAATCCATGATACCTTCCTTTTTACTGCGTTGAACGAGGGCCTTGGTTGTTTCCATGCTTTGGCAATTGAGATTTTGGTGCCCAATAATATAAAGTTGATCAGTGTTTGATTAGCCTTAGAAATTCCAGATAGGTTAGCGTTGAGAATAGCCACCTCTGGGGACCTAGGGATCTGGCAAGTCGTCACCTTGTAAATCATAGAGAAGACTTTTCTCCAAAAAGTGCGTATTTTGGGGCATTCCCACCAAATGTGGGCCATAGTGCCCAGGTGTTGACATCCTCTGAAACATAATGGGTTCGCTGAGGGATAGATTGCTGCCAACCTGGTAGGGGTTAGGTACCATCTGGTAATCAATTTGATACTTGCCTCCCTCAAGGAGATGTTCTGGATCCCCTTAGAGGATTTAGTAAGAGCTGCTTGCCAGATCTCTATGTCCCTGCAGCATTGGAAGTCAGCCTCCCAAGCCTTCATATATGTGGTTTTGTCTGTAGGGCAAGTGAGGGCCGAATATATCACTGATATGCCTCCCCTCTGCTCCATGGCTTGTCCGCACCATTGTTCGTATACTGTGAATTTAGGGGGGAGCGGTTTCTCCTTCCAAATAGAGTGGAGAAAGTGGGTGATTTGGTAAAAGCGGAATTGTTCTGATTCCGGGAGGTCCAGGTGTTTGATACAGAATTTGAGGGTGATTGGTCCATTGGGAGTGAAGAAGTGCCCTATCCGGTATAGCCCTTTGTCCAGCCACCATTTGAATGCTGAGATGTCAAGTCCAGGTGGAAAGTCAGGGTTGTGGAATAGGTGAGCTAGGGGTCGACCCGTGGAGACCAGAGCTGTGGAGTGCCGGAGGGAGTCCCAAAGGGCGCAGGAGTGGGATAGAGAGGGTGATAGGATGGGCGGTCTAGATTTAGGTGGGCACCAAAGTATGTAGTCTAGCGTGTGTTTGGAGATGGCTTGTCTTTCAATATTCACCCAGTCTGGTTTTTCGTAGCGAGAGTAAATTGAGGACAGTTGGGCCAATCTGGCAGCCAAGTAGTATTTACGTAGGTTTGGGAGACCCAGCCCTCCCTTGCATCCGTGAAGGAAGAGGGTACTCTGAGGGATACGATATCCTTTCTTACCCCAAATATATTGGAGAATTTTACTCTGCAAAACTCTCAGGTGATCTTTCCTGATTGGGATAGGGAGGGAGCGAAAGAAGTAGAGGAGCCTGGGGAGTAGGGTCATCTTAACAGAGTTGATCCGACCCAGCCAGGATAGCTCGTGTTTTGACCATGAAATAAGGTCTGCCTCTAGTTTCTTGAAGAGTGAAGGATAATTTTGCGCATAAAGCGTTTCCGTCTTGGCCGTCAGTGTGATTCCCAGGTAGCTAATGGATGTGTCGCCCCATTTGAAGTGAAAGGATTGTTTTAGAGAGTCAACTGTTTGTGGCGGTAATGAGACATTAAGAGCTTGAGATTTGGTGAAATTGACTTCGAGTCCAGAGATTTTAGAAAAGTTCTTTAACACTAGGCAGAGATTAGGTAGTGTAGTGAGGGGGGATGTCAGGAAAAGGAGGATGTCGTCGGCGAAGAGCCCACATTTGTGCATCTGGTCTCCACAGGTCACCCCTTTTATGTCCAGGTTATGTCGAATGGCGATTGCTAAGGTTTCTATGGCTATTGCGAAGATTAGGGTGGATAGAGGGCACCCTTGTCTAGTGCCCCGTAAAATGTCTATTGATTTGGAGTAATGACCTTGGATGCATATTTGGGCCTTTGGTTGTGAGTAGAGAGCATGCAGAAGTCCCAGAAAACAGCTACCGAATCCCCATCTCTCCAATATATTGAAGATGTAGTGCCAGGAGACCGTGTCAAAGGCCTTCTGCAGGTCTAAGGATAGAAGGAATCCCGGTTGGTTAGGCCCCCCTGTCCAGTTAGTTTGAAGAATCGAGGTGATATCTATCGCCCTCCTTATTTGGTCAGGACCCTGTCTCCCGGGTATGAATCCTACCTGGTCCTTATGTATATATTGTGTAATAAAAGATGACAACCTGTTAGCCATTATTTTGGTAAGTATTTTTAGGTCATTGTTTATGAGTGAGATCGGTCTGTAGTTGCTAACGTCTTCGTGATTTTTGCCAGGTTTGGGTATGACCGTGATTAACGCTGTGTTGAGATGGATGTCTAGGGGGTTTCCATTGGTTTTGGAATTGAAGAAGGAGGTCAGGTGAGGTGCCAGAATGACTGCAAAAGACTTGTAGTATGCTACAGAAAGGCCATCCGGACCCGGAGCTGATCCCCCTCTAAGGTCTTTTATGACCCCCAAAACCTCCTCCTCAGAGATGGGTATTTCCATCTTTTGTTTGTGGACCTCTTTTAGGGAGGGTAGGGGGATACCTTCCAGAAACTGAGGGATTAAGTTCGCATTTGGTGTATTTGTTTGGCTATATAAAGTAGAGTAAAAACCCCGAAAGGCTTCTAGAATCTTGGAAGGATTGGTCGTGGGGGGTTGGCCATTTACTCTGACTTTGGGGAAGGCTTGGGTTCTGATGGGGGGAGACAGTTTTTTAGCCAGGAGGGGACCTATTTTGTCTGCCTGGGTGTAAAATTTTTGTCCATTCCAGCGAATGGCCTTTTCAGCCTTAGATGTGAGTGCTAGATTGAGATCAATTCTCGCTCTATTGAGAAGGGAAACAGGGGTCTTGGAGGGGTCCATTTTGTGGGAAGCTTTCAGCATGGTGTATTCCTTTTCCAACTTAATTAGATCTGCTTTTTGTGCTCGTTTGGTTTGAGTGGCAATCTGGATGAGTGTACCTCTTATAAACGCTTTATGTGCAGCCCATAACGTTTCTGGAGAAATGTCCTCTGATTTATTGAGTTTAAAATATTCTTTAAGGGCTTTTTCGAGTTCAATGACCCTGATGGGGTCAGATAATAGTGACTCATTCAGTCTCCAGTGTCCCCTGGATCCGCCCAGGGGGCCCGTTTTGAGTGAAATGGTTACTATGGAGTGGTCCGAGAGGGCCGACTCCCTGATTTGTGCTTTGTGGATCAAAGGGAGTAGGGAGGATGGGGTTAAAATGTGGTCAATCCTCGCATAGGTGTTATGAGGGGGAGAGTAATGGGTATAGTCCCTTTTGTTGGGGTTAAGTTCCCTCCAAGTGTCAGTTAAGCTGTGGGCATGGATTGTTTTGGTGATCCTGAGGCTCTCTTTGGTGGGTCGTGTTAGTTGAGTCGGAAGGGGTTTAGACTTGTCCAATCCCTGATCGAACGCTGCGTTCGAGTCTCCGCCAAAGATGACCGTTCCCTCCAATTTCTGAGCGAGGCTGCGCAGTAGGGAGTCAAAAAATTTTGCTTGTCCTCTATTTGGGGCATAGTAGGAGACCAGGGAATACAGGTGGTCCCCCACTGTTCCCTTGATCAGGAGGAACCTGCCCTCCGGATCAGCGAATTCAGAGATTTTTACAAAGTTAAGATGTTTGGAAATGATGATTGCAACTCCCTTAGTTTTGTTGTCTGCGCTCGCTAAGAAAAACTGTGGGAAATGAGGGTGGAGATACTTAGGGCTATACCGGGAGGGGAAGTGTGTTTCTTGCAGCATAATAATGTCTAGCTTGAGATGCTTGTAATAATCGAGGACCTTTCTCCTCTTAATCTGGGAATTGATTCCCTGGACATTGTGAGAGGCTATGTGGAGTTCAGCTGTAGGGTCGTTAGCCATGGAGCAGTTGGAGTGAAGTGCAATGGCCCTCACTTACCCTTTGGTGCGTGGGAACCTGGACTTTAGGATGATGATCGTAGATTCTTCTTGGCGGGAAGATATCAGGAATTCCCGTGGGTGAGTGTGTGGTATCTGAAACACAAGATGTGGTTAGGCACAATGTATTGAATGGGGATGAGGGGTGGGGGTGCAGGATAGAAAAGAGAAGGTCTCCTATAGAAGAAAGAAAAGACACAGGGAAGGAGAAACCCCCTATGTCTTCTAGAAAAAAATTTGAGTATGTCTGGCCCATCTGGGCTCAGACAGCCTAGCCCCCAGAGACCTTCGGGTGTCTAGGGGTTAGGTGGGTGCGCAAGTGTTTCCTCACGAAACCG
Organism: Lithobates septentrionalis; assembly: GCA_037952835.1. Lineage (NCBI taxonomy): Eukaryota > Metazoa > Chordata > Amphibia > Anura > Ranidae > Lithobates > Lithobates septentrionalis. Next base: position 890,743 of record JBBDGP010002710.1, read on the forward strand.
AACGCCCAACATAAAACTTGTTCCCTTACGGGAGAAAATGCTGGAAGAAAAAACAAAGAAAATTTTGAAACCATTACTGTGGTATACCTGGTTGTCATAACAGAGTTACTAGTTAGTGGCCCTTAAACCGCCGCCCAATATAGTATCCTCCTAGTTTGCTATTCATTTGCTATCACAGCAGAGCGTCTATAAACTAGACCTGAAAAAAATCTTTAATCAAGGGGGATAAGATCTCTCCCCCCTCATAGATAGGCGGGAGGAAGCAGCCCCTCTCATTCTAGAGAGGCACTGCTCCCTTGAGCATAGTGGATATGTCGATGGGCTAGTTAAAATTATCAAAAAATAAAGAGGGAAAATTTGGATAAAATCCCAATTCCCCCCCCCCCGGAACCAGAAAAACAAAAAACAAGTAACAAAAAGTTCTGGAAAGTCAGAAAACTTTGCCCGGTTGCTTAGCCTGCCTAGTGACTAGGCCCAAAGGATCCCCCCTGTTCCAGGGGATGGTCAAAACGATCCCCACTTCACAATCGGGATAGAAGAGATGCAGTTCACATCATCATTGGTTTCAGGTTTGGTTGTTGTCTTTGGCCTTCTTTGCTTTTCCTGTTGACCACAGTGAAGATTGAGGGCTGGTGGGGGTCTGTCGTTTGTTGGAGTTGGTCCCGGCATTGGTCGTGTCCATCTCGGCTTCCTGGGAGATGATTTTCAGGTGCAGGAGCAATTTTTCTCCTTCTGGTAGGGAGGAGAAGGCGTAATGTTTCCCCTGGACGGAGAATTTAACCGCGAACGGGAAGGCCCACTTGTATTTTATATCTCTTTGGGTGAGAGCGAGCAGGAGGGGTTTTAGTGATCTCCTCCTTTGGATCGTAGAGGGCGACAGGTCTGCGAAGATCTGTACTGGGTGTCCCATGCATTGCACTGAGTGAGAGGACCTGGCCTGTCTCATCACTTCCTCTTTAACTGTGTAGTGGTGGGGCTTAGCGATAATATCTCTTGGGGTGCCGTCTTTTCTGGGGGGCCCTAAGGCTCTGTGTGCCCTGTCCAATTCAAGGTGTTGAGAGGAGATATTAAGGATTAGCTGTTTAATCAGGTCCTGGACTGCTTCTGGAACATTGTTAATCGTTTCCGGTAGGCCTCGGATTCTGATGTAATATCGTCTGGACCTATTCTCAAGTTCGTCAATACGAGCCATTGCTAGGTCTAATTGATCTTGCACAGTGCTGATGTGCTGCGAGTGTTGATTAGTGACAGCTATAGTGTCCTCCATTTTGTGTTCGATCGCATCGATACGGGCCCCTAAATTAATAAAGTCTGCCTTCAGGTCCCCTGTAATTTTAGCTGCCGTTTGAGCCAGGCCTCTGTCCAAAAGTTCAGAGAATCTGTGGAAGAGGGAGTCCATGTGAGAAGCAGAGTCACTGGCAGGGAAGGCATATGGTGTGAGGCCTGTGTGATCTGAGGTAGATCCCTGGGGGGATAGAGGGCCTTCACAGAGGGGGCGATCCTGCAGGGATCCTGTAGAGGCTGGAGAGGGGGTCAGCAGAGGTGGGTATCCCTGCTGTCTCCCTGGAGTGAAGTGAGGGGGAGTGAGGGGTTGCTCTGACCTGTAGTCCGCCGGGCCTGTGGAGCAGAGAATCTGAGGCAGAGGCTGTGCCTGTGGCGCGGCGGCCATCTTGGGCGTCTCAGCCGTTTTTGTTCGCTCCTGTTGTGGCCACAGGTTCCGTTTCACCGGGGCCCCGGGCATATGGGGGTGTAGCCTGGACCTTGGGGAGTATCACCAGGTGCTTTAATCGTGCGGTGGTGCGCTGTGGTCCGTGCTGTGAGCGCCGGTCGTTCGTGAGGGAGCGGAGCTCTAGGCTTTAGCGGCCATCTTGCGAGCTCCGCGCATGCGCACCCCATCTTCATGCAATTTTTACCTCCTATTCTATTAAATTGTATCTCATTCATCCACATGAGTCAACCATTTCATTTAAAGTCCCAAGTCCCCCCTTTTGTCTTGCATATTTGTGTATCTCCCTTTGTGCTGGGAGTGCACTGCATGGCATGCTCCCAGTACAAAGACTCGGGTCTCACAGAGAGTCCAGGGCCCCGTTCTAACGATCAGGACCCAGGACTCCCAATTCCGGGTCACCCGATTACTGTAATAGGCTCTGATTGGCTATCAGAGTGATCAGTTACTGGGAAGACCGCCCCCCGTGTTTTCTGTCCTTGTGAATGAACGAAAGAGATGCATTGTTTCTTTCTCTGTCCTTGCAGAGATAGAAAAGTGTGTGTAGAATAGACATGTGCAATTTGTTTAGTTTTGTTTCAAATTCATTTTTGACAAATTCGGAAATTCCCGAATTAATGAAAACTCGTTCAACCAATTCTTCCGAATATTTGTAAATTCGTAAATTCACAAACTTGAAAATCCGTAAATTCTAAAATTCTACAATCTGAAAATAAATGAAAATTGAAAAATAAGAACGAAAATCCGAAAATCACAACGAAAATCCGAAATAACTAACTAATAATAACTTAACTATTACTAACTATTAAATTATAGGTATTGGAATTTCCTTTCAAATTTGGCTGTTGGTGAGCGTAATAAATACAAATTTATCCAAAGTTACAAATGATTGAAACCGAACACATTTTTCCACAGTGCACATGCACATAATTAAAAAAAAAATTAAATAAAAAAATTTAAAAAAATACCTAGATCAAGGTTTGATCTAGGCCAGCCCCAGGGTTAGTGTTTGGGTCAAGGTCAGGGTCAAAAGGCCAAAGGTCAGGGTCACTATTTTTTTGGACAGGATTTTTTTTTGTTAATTAATATCAGTGTCAGTTAGTATCAGTGTTGGTGTGTTTTAGGTAGCATAAAAAAACAAAACAAAATGCACACTATTGTTCTGGGTCGTACTCCGGGTACAAACAACAACTAACATACACGTGTAGTATCACTGCGATCGTCAGGAGCAGGAGAATTTATTTATTTTGGGTAGTTCCTTGGTGATAGATTATTGTACTAGCAAGAAATATACAGTTAAATATAAAAAAATATATATTTTTTTTACTATTGTGGGCCAGTTTTCCTTAGATAATAAAAAAAAATCAGGAGATATCTATTACCATTTACCACCATATGAAAGCCAAATTTGTCCTGAAAAAAAATGCGGTATAATCCACCTGGATGCACGGAGTAGTTATGATGATCTGTACAGGTTTACTAACAAGAAAATCACTGCAAGGAGCTCTGTTCTGGTGGATTGATGGAAACAAGTCTCCTTGTGTTGATTTTCTTGTTTTTTTCTCATCTGGTCTATAGAGTTTGGGAGAGGCGGCCGGAGTCTAATATCCCCCAACCACATGGTATCTTTGGACACATCCATGCGCCTGGCTCTCTTGTTGTTTACAGGTTTAATGTGATTGTAAAGCTTTGATTATTTAAAAAAAAACAAATATATCATACTTACCTCCACTGCGCAGCTTGTTTTGCACAGAATGGCTCCGATCCTCATCTTCTGGGGTCCCTTGGTGGGTCTTGCGGCTCCTCCCTACATCAGATAACTAACCTTAGGAGAAGCGCACTCCCGGGGGGGTTACCTTGTGGCCGCGCTCCCGTTTCCATCATTTGTGTCCATAGCCGACGAATGTATGACCCCCTAGCGCCCACGTCATTGGATTTGATTGACAGCAGCGGGAGCCAATGGCTGCACTGCTATCAATCTATCCAATCAAGAGCCGAGAACCCAGGGCAGAGGGACAGCGCGTCCTCGGCGGGTGAAGTTCCAGGGCTCAGGTAAGTAAAATGGGGGGGGGGGGCTGGGGGGCCAGTCACTGTCAGGTGTTTTATCACCATCCTATGCATTAAGTGAAAAAAACACGAGGTTTACAACCCCTTTAAGTTGTGTCAAATTTGCAAAATTGGGCTTAGGCACCAAGATTTGCATTACAATTAGGCACGAAGGGGTTAAAACTGTGAAATATAATAACACACCAAACTCTAAATGTTTAATGACCATGTGACAGTCCAATATAGACGCCAATTTCTATCAGTATGAATCGTGATGAGTCCAAGAACTCCAATTTGTGCTCCGATCTTAATCATGTGATAAACTCTGCTGGAAAACGTCTTCTCCTGTGATCCCACCCCTCCCCCCTTAGCACACTGACACTCACCCGATGCTTTGACCCAAATACTTTGTAGGTCTGCCTGCACTTTGGTCTAACAATCCCAAGCTCCGTGTCTCCACTCTCCTCCTTGCTGTCTTATCTCCAATCAATCACAAAAGATCAGAGACACTCTCATAGCACAACCAATATTTAATGTTAAAATATGTGGTATACAAGGTAATAAAGTAAAACTCACATTTGCCTGTGCCTAAGCTGGCACCAAGCCATTCCAGCAGTGTATCTCTTTCAAATGTCACCAGCTGGAAGAATGCACAGGGGCGACACGTTTCAAGGCTGCCCAGCCTCTTTCTCAAGCCTGCCCCAACCAAGTAGGACTGATCTATATATACACAAAGGGGAAAGTGGAAGTCACAGTTAAACTTTGTAAGGATCAGGAATATTGACTATTGCCCTTCATGGAGTTCCCTAAGGACCCTAAGTTATAATCTATTTAAATATTTTCTGTATTTTCTTCTATTCCTTTCTATTCTATTCTCTTCTTTTATTTTCTATCATATTTTGTTCTGTTTTACTCTATTATATTCTATTCTTTTATTTTCTGTAAAATTATTTTCTATTCTATTCCTTTATTTTCTGTTCTATTTTATTCTCTTTGGAAATTGGAAAACTTTTTGAATTCAAAAACTATTCGAAATTGATTGGAAAACTTTTTGAATCGATTCAAATTCGAAAATTTGAATACGAATAAACTAAACGAATCCCAAAAATGAATTAAACGGATTAAACAAATGTATGTAAATAACAAATTGAAAGGAAACTAAATTAAACAAATTTCTTTGTTCTGCACATGTCTAGCCACCTCTGATACATTGTACACACAACTGCAGTGTTAGCAAGAATACTCCTGGCCTCTGTTGCTGGCCAGGAGCTTTTTTTTTCCCCATAATCTCACTAGGTACCTGTAAATTTGGTGCCCAAAATGTCCCCAAAAAGGTACAGTAGTGAAGAAGCCTACAGGATCCTGAGTATGTCAGCTGAGAGTGAAGGAAAAGCCTCACTGTCAGAATACATGGCAATTGCAAAATACGAACCTGTAAAAAGCAGCGGCACCCTGAGAGGTATCTCAGACGATGGAGAAGAGGTTACATAGTTACATAATAGGGGAGGCTGAAAAAAGACACAAGTCCATCAAGTCCAACCTATGTGTGTGATTATATGTCAGTATTACATTGTATATCCCTGTATGTTGTGGTCGTTCAGGTGATTATCTAATAGTTTATTGAAACTATTGAAGCTCCCCGCTGAGACCACCGCCTGTGGAAGGGAATTCCACTTCCTTTCCGCTCTTACAGTAAAGAACCCTCTACGTAGTTTAAGGTTAAACCTCTTTTTCTTCTAATTTTAATGAGTGGCCACGAGTCTTGTTAAACTCCCTTCCGCAGACAAGTTTCCTCCCTATTGTGGGGTCACCAGTCCGGTATTTGTAAATTGAAATCATATCCCCTCTCAAGGAATAAGTTCAGTGCTCACAACCTTTCCTCATAACTAAGATCCTCCAGACCCTTTATTAGCTTTGTTGTCCTTCTTTGTACTCGCTCCATTTCCAGTACATCCTTCTTGGGGACTGGTGCCCAGAACTGGACAGCATACTCCAGGTGCGGCCGGACCAGAGTCTTGTAGAGTGGGAGAATTATAGTTTTATCTCTGGAGTTGATCCCCTTTTTAATGCCAAAATTCTGTTTGCTTTGTTAGCAGCAGCTTGGCATTGTATGCCATTGCTGAGCCTATCATCTACTAGGAAAGTAAGAATGTTTAATTCATATCAAATTGAGTAAAAGAGTATTTTCATATATATACATGTAGGCACAAGGTATAGACATGATAGTACAAAGGTATATATAAAAAAACACATAAATCAGGATTAATACATAATGATCAATTGATGGTATGTACAACAGCAATATGGTCTGCGAGTGCCGGAAGAGGCATGCCCGGCACCTGTATTAATATTCGCATGGTATAAATATAAATGTACTAAATTTATGTTGATGACATCATCAGGGCGTAATAAGTATCTCTGTAGCATAGTAGGGGGCAGTGGGTGCAGAAAGGGGGGGTGTACAGGAAGGGGGTATAGAGTTAAAGGGGGCAGTATGTGCAGAAAAGGGGTGTAGCATTAAAGGGGGCAGTGTTTACAGGAAGGAAGTATAGAGTTAAAGGGGGCAGCGTATACAGGAAGGGTGGTGTAGGGTTAAAGGGGGGCAGTGTGTATAGGAAGGGGGTGTAGAATTAAAGGGGGTGTAGAATTAAAGGGGGCAGAGTGGGCAGAAAAAGGGAGTAGCGTTAAAGTGGGGCAATGTGTACAGGAAGGGGGTATAGAGTTAAAGGAGGCAGTGTATACAGGAAGGGGAGTCATACAGGAAGGGGGTTGTAGGGTTAAAGGGGGAGAGGGCATTATGTGCAGAAAGGGGGGCAATGTGTACAGTTTTTTTGGGGGGGGGCAATGCAAGTACTGTAGCTGGTTTTGCCTAGGGCACAAACTAGTCTAGCACCAGCCCTGGCTAGCACTCGTAGCCACCAAGATTTCAAGCACAGGCCATAGAGCCTCTGGTACCATACTGGCATTTCAGGGCCTCGGAACCTGTGGTAGGTAGTCAGGAGGTGAAATTAGGAAGCTATGCTCTTTGAAAGTCTGAAGGTGGTCATTCGTTTTTGGGCCCCCGTACACAGCTAGGCTCCCAAAAATTCTCACACATGTGGTATTCTTATAATCAGGAGAAGTAGCAGAATGTATTTTGGGGTGTAATTCCACATATACCTTTGGCATGTGTCATTTTACAAAAACTTGTGGCATAAAATAAAATCTCCAATGCATTCAACATGCCGGACCCTCCCCACCCCCGCTGTCTGCCGGTTGGTCCATCGGCACTTACCCCATCTAGGTGGCGGGCATTTGAAGAGCAGTGGCGGGGATTGGGCATCGACCAGCGGCTCTTCTCCTCATCGCTTCCGCTGTGCGTCTCCTCACCTCCTTCTAGGCATCCAATATTATCGCCTGTCCTTTCAGTTAATCGGGTGACGGGTATCAGACCCGCTTCCCAGTTGGCTGGAAGGAGGATCAGTGTTGCAACAGTGAATATTCATTTACTGTTGCAACACACCTGGGTGGACTCTGGACACATCCTCTGCGACCCAAGCCCATCCTATTTTGAAGCCTATTAGAGCCTCTGGCTCTAATCAGGTGCTTCAAGAAAAAAACCCCACTGCTATAATTCATGCGCCTGACGTCCTGAAAGGGGCCGGATGCCTGAATAGGTGGTGGCCGTGGCAGCCATGGATAGATTCATGCAATGCAATCCATTGCATATAGTGGTGGCTGGAGAGAGGGGGCAGAACCCAGGTGCCCCTCTAATGGACAGACCGCCCCTGCAAATAGGGATCATTTAGGGAGAGGTTTGTACTGGCCTTGCATTTTAGCACCTCAAGGAATGTGATTGGGCCTTCGGAAAGTATAAGCTGAATACATTTCAGTATATATCCCATAGTTTGTGGTTTCACACAAACCAATGAATATACACTTATTAGCATTTACTTTTTTTTATCAAAGACTAGAGTTGGGCCGAACACCCCTCGATTCGGTTCACGACAGAACTCTTTGGCCTAAATTTATGAACAAGTTTGATTTGATTGGATATGTTTAATAACAGAAAATAAAAAATATATTTCTTTTCTCAAATTTTTTTATACTTTTTAATTTGTATATGAAAGAAAGTAATGATCAAGTGGTGATCAAATACCGCCAAAAGAAAGCTCTATTTGTGTAAAAAAAATTGCCCCGGTCATGAAGGGGGTAAAACCCTTTCTGGAGGTCAAGTGTTTAATGTATTCTTCTTTTACAGTTATGGAAGAGGAATGAAGTAGACGAAATATTGATACACATTACACACTTTAGGGCGGGGGTAGGCAACCCCCGGCACTGGTGCCACAAGCGGCACGCAAAGCCTCTTTTGCCGGCACTCGACTCATTCCCCATCAGCAGAGCAGCGCAGGGAAGTGTCAGTGAGACAATAATGTATTTCAATTTCAGAATTCCCCACACCGCACGTGCACTGAGGGGGAGGCACTGCACCCCCACACTTTGTACAAGATGGGAAACATTGATTGGTTCTCTAACTTTGCTGTATCTGCAATCGTCAGCTCTTGTGATGAGGAAGAGATTGGGTGCAGTTCTGGTAGGGGGCCGGTCCCTGTCTCCAGGAGGAGGAGGACTGTCATTGGCCACTGCTAAAGGCAATCACAGTAGAAAAAAGAGGGGGTAAGAGGGCCGTTGAAAGAAAAGTTGCAGACGGAATAAGCAGCTTAATTTAGGGGGTTTATTACAAAAATTGTATAATATAAAATAGTACAAAAAAACTGGATACCCACCAAACACCTGAACTACTAAGAATTAAATTAGACAATGTCTAGGTGAATAGCAGCTGCATCACGCCTGCATCACGCCAGGTATCATCTGTCCCACAGTGGTGGGACAGATAAGCAGTGGGGTACAGTGGTGGGAAAGATGAGCAGGGGGGGTACAGTGGTTGGACAGATGAGCAGGGGGGGTACAGGAGTGGGACAGATGAGCAGGGGGTACAGCGGTTGGACAGATGAGCAGGGAGGTACAGTGGTTGGACAGATGAGCAGGGGGGTACAATGGTGGGACAGATGAGCAGGGGGGGTGCAGTGGTGGGACAGATAAGCAGAGGGTACAGTGGTGGGAAAGATGAGCAGGGGGGTACTGTGTTGGGACAGATGAGCAGGGGGGGTACAGTGGTTGGACAGATGAGCAGGGGGGGTACAGGGGTGGGACAGATGAGCAGGGGGTACAGCGGTTGGACAGATGAGCAGGGGGGTACAGTGGTGGGACAGATGAGCAGGGGGGTACAGTGGTGGGACAGATGAACAGGGGGTGCAGTGGTGGGACAGATGAGCAGGGGGGTGCAGGGGTGGGACAGATGAGCAGGGGGGTACAGTGGTGGGACAGATATGCAGGGGGGTACAGTGGTGGGACAGATGAGCAGGTGGGTACAGTGGTGGGATAAATGAGCAGGGGGGTACAGTGGTGGGACAGATGAGCAGGGGGGTACAGTGGTGGGACAGATGAGCAGAGGGGGTACAGTGGTGGGACAGATAAGTAGGGGGGTATAGTGGTGGGACAGATGAGCAAGGGGTACAGTGGTTGGACAGATGAGCAGGGAGGTACAGTGGTTGGACAGATGAGCAGGGGGGGTACAGTGGTGGGACAGATGAGCAGGAGGTGCAGTGGTGGGACAGATGAGCAGGGGGGTGCAGTGGTGGGGCAGATGAGCAGGGGGGTACAGTGGTGGGACAGATATGCAGGGGGGTACAGTGGTGGGACAGATGAGCAAGGGGTACAGTGGTTGGACAGATGAGCAGGGAGGTACAGTGGTTGGACAGATGAGCAGGGGGGGTACAGTGGTGGGACAGATAAGCAGGGGGGGTACAGTGGTTGGACAGATGAGCAGGGGGGTACAGTGGTTGGACAGATAAGAAGGGCGGTACAGTGGTGGGACAGATGAGCAGGGGGTACAGGGGTGGGACAGATGAGCAGGGAGGTATAGTGGTTGGACAGATGAGCAGGGGGGTACAGTGGTGGGGAAGATGAGCAGGGGGGTACAGTGGTTGGACAGATGAGCAGGGAGGTATAGTGGTGGGACAGATGAGCAGGGGGGTACAGTGGTGGGGCAGATGAGCAGGGGGGTACAGTGGTGGGGCAGATGAGCAGGGGGGTACAGTGGTGGGACAGATGAGCAGGGGGGTATAGTGATGGGACAGATGAGCAGGGGGGTACAGTGGTGGGATAGATGAGCAGGGGGTACAGTGGTGGGACAAATGAGCAGTGGGGTACAGTGGTGGGACAGATGTGCAGGAGGAACAGTGATCTGTGGTATGAAGGTACAGAAATTGGGGCTGATCTGAGGTGTGAGTGCAGGATGTTAATCTCCCACTACTAAAGTAGTTTACAGCATTTGCTTTATAATTTTTTTTGTAATAATATCGGCATGCTCAATTTCTTGGAAAACATTTTTTGGCACCTCAAAAGGTTTCCTCCCCCTGTTTTTGGGAAAATGTGTAATGTATCATCTTTAGGATACATAGCGGTGTGATCTATTCATTTTCTTCCTGTCCTAGTAGGACAGTAAGCTGGCTCTTTGTTTAGAAAGTTTGGACCCCCTGATCTAGAGGAAGGCAAAAAAAATCAAATCATGATCCAATTCGCTACAGCCAGGGAAAAAAGTCCTTCCTGTTCCCCCTGAGAGGCAATCGGAAATTCCCTGGATCAACTTTACCTATAAATGTCAGTACCCAGTTCTATTATGTACATTTAGGAAAGAATCCAGTTTTTTTTTTTTTAAAACAGCTCTTAAGGGAGTCTATTCCACATTTTCACAGCTCTTACTGTGAAGAAGCCTTTCCGTAATTGTAGATTAAGACTCTTTTCCTCTAGACGTAAAGAGCCCTTGTCCTCTGTGATGACCTTAAACTGAATAACTCAACACCAACTTCACAATATGGACCACTTATGTACCGTATTTATACATGGTGATCATATCCCCCCTTATGTATTTATACATGGAGATTAGGGATGCGCCGAACACCCCCCTGTTCGGTTCGCACCAGAACATGCGAACAGGAAAAAAGTTTGTTCGAACACGCGAACACCGTTAAAGTCTATGGGATACGAACATGAATAATCAAAAGTGCTAATTTTAAAGGCTTATATGCAAGTTATTGTCATAAAAAGTGTTTGGGGACCTGGGTCCTGCCCCAGGGGACATGGATCAATGCAAAAAAAAGTTTTAAAAACGGCCATTTTTAAGGAGCAGTGATTTTAATAATGCTTAAAGTCAAACAATAAAAGTGTAATATTCCTTTAAATTTCGTAGCTGGGGGGTGTCTATAGTATGCCTGTGTTTAGAACAGTCTGACAGCAAAATGACATTTCGAAGGAATGTTTTTAAAACTTTTTTTTGCATTGATCCATGTCCCCTGGGGCAGGACCCAGGTCCCCAAACACTTTTTATTACAATAACTTGCATATAAGCCTTTAAAATGAGCACTTTTGATTTCTCCCATAGACTTTTAAAGGGTGTTCCGCGGCATTCGAATTTGCCGCGAACACCCCAAATTGTTCGCTGTTCGGCGAACTTGCGAACAGACAAAGTTCGAGTCGAACATGAGTTCGACTCGAACTCGAAGCTCATCCCTAATGGAGATCATATCCCCTTTATGTATTTATACATGGTGATCATATCCCCCCTTATGTATTTATACATGGTGATCATATCCCCCCTTATGTATTTATACATGGTGATCATATCCCCCCTTATGTATTTATACATGGTAATCATATCCCCCCTTAATATCCTCTTTCTCGAGAGAGAATAAATTCAGTTCCTCTAATCTTTCCTCATAGCTGAGCTCCTCCATGCCTCTTATCAGTTTGGTTGCTTTTCTCTGCACTTTCTCCAGTTCCCCGATATCCTTTTTGAGAACTGGTACCCAAGACTGAACTTCATATTCCAGATGAGGTCTTACTAATGATTTGTCCAGATGATATCTCTCTCTCTGGAGTCCAAACCTCTCTTATACAAGAAAGGACTTTGCTCGCTTTGGAAACCGCAGCTTGGCAATGCATTTTATTATTGAGCTTATGATCTACCAAAACCCCCAGATCCTTCTCCACCATTGATTCCCCCAGTTGTACTCCCCCTAGTATGTATGATGCATATTCTTACCCCCTAAGTGCATAACTTTACATAACTTTACATTTAGAGCCCTTTCACACTGGGGCGGTTTGCAGGCGCTATTGCGCTAATAATAGCGCCTGCAAACCGCCCCGAAAGTGCCGCTGCTTTCATTCCAGTGTGAAAGCCCCGAGGGCTTGCACACTGGAGTGATGCGCTGGCAGGACGGTAAAAAAAGTCCTGCCAGCAGCATCTTCGGAGCGGTGAAGGAGCGGTGTGTATACCGCTCCTTTACCGCTCCTGCCCATTGAAATCAATGGGACGGCGCGGCTATACCGCCGGCAATGCGCCTCTGCAGAGGCGCTTTGCGGTGGTATTTAACCCCTTCTTGGCCGCTAGCGGGGGGTAAAACCACCCCGCTAGCGGCCGCATACCGGCGGTAAAACGCAGCTAATAATAGCGGCGTTTTACCGCCGACGCCGCCCCCCGCCCCAGTGTGCAAGGGTTCTTATCAACATTAAATCTCATTTGCCACATAGTCACCCAATGAAACAATGCATTGAGTTTGTAAGACAAAGACAATTCCATAGCTCAACTCACCAACCAGTCTGCTGACCAACCAAATTAGCCTGTCTAACCGTCTGTTAAAAGCAGGGGTTTGAGTTTGGCTTGTAAGTTGGAGATATCGAACTGCATTGCTCGAACGTTATTTCTATCTAAATCTAGTTCTGGATTGGCTTATTATTCAGGGATTTAAAGTCCTCTTGAATGCTGCCTTAAGGTCGGTATTCCTCAGGCTGTAGATCAGAGGATTAAGCAAAGGGTTAATGAGGGCAGTTATGACTGAAAACAGCTTGTTTATGCCAAACAAGCATAAACAAGTGGAAGTGGGAACCAAGTAAATAAAAATTACGGAGCCATAGTAGATGAAGACCACCAAGAGGTGCGATGTGCAGGTAGAGAATGCTTTCAGCTTTCCAGTTTTGCCATGAATGTGGAGAATTGTACTGATAATTCTAACATATGGAAGAAATGTGAAAAGAAAAGCAGTTAATGCCACACTGCCGCCTAATGCAAAAATGACCGCTATGTTTATTGTTGGGTCAGTACATGTGATCTGGAACAAGTGTGGAAGGTCACAGAAGAAGCTGTGGATGGAATTTGGACCAAAGAAGGACAACCTGAGCGAACAAAGTGTATGAACCAAGGAAAAAATAACCCCAAAGACCCAAATTATAACAGATAAATGACCGCATATCCTCCAGGACATAATTTGTGTGTAATGTAGAGGTTTGCAGATGGCAACGTACCGGTCATAGGACATAGCTGAGAGCAAGAGGATCTCAGAGCAAGCAAAAGAGACAAAGAAAAAGACTTGGGCTGTACAGGCAGGGAGGGATATTGATCGGTTTTTGGTGGCCAAGTCGAAGAGCATCCTTGGTCCACTCACTGATGAATAAGACATGTCCAGAAATGCCAAATTGCTGAGAAAAAAATACATTGGGTTGTGCAGATGGTAGTCAGTGATGACCAAGAAAAATATAATGAGGTTTATGATAAGAGTCATCAGATAGATCAGAAGGAAGAGCACAAAAAGTCCATTCATGGTTGGTGGATGGTCTGATAGACCCACAAGAATAAGAGTGATAATCTTTGTCAGATTCGTCATATTATTTTCAAATGGCCTGTAACCTCAGCTTGGTCAAAAACCAGATAGGTGTATACACAAACAGTGTGGTAACAACTCTTAAGTACAGACAAAGTGCAGTGCTCTATCTTTTAAAAAAAGTGCAAATGTGCATAAAAATATAGTGTAGATAAATCAACAAATAATAATCTCAAAAGTCCACATTTTGCTGGTGATGAAATGTAAAGAAACTGTCCAAAGCACTAGTGAGGAAGTGTTAATCCCATATAAATAGTGAAGACTTATTAATATAGTCCATATGTTGCCTGATGTAGTTGACACAAGGGGGCCCAAGGCAGATATCCTTATAATACTGAGACTCCAACTCAGAGGGGACCCAAGGCAGATATCCTTACAACACAAAGACTCAGAAAAATGTAAGGTAGAATACTCTTACCAACTTCGGTGGACTCACAAGCCGTGGGCGGTGAGTCAAACGAGCTTGTACTGTCTTGTGATAGGTGACAGTAGAAAAATGGATGATACACCCGGAGACGTCCTCCTTGGATGGGGAGCCTGGAGCTTGTCCTGAAGGTCTGCACGATCGTTGTTTTCATCAGCATACATCAGCATACATGGACCATAAAAGAAACAACGACAAGGAACCTCCACATAGTGTAAATCCGAAAAAATTGGTTTCTCAATGGGCATTTATTGGATCAATCACGATCATCAAAACAATCCATAAAACATCTTGGTTTAAAATTAGAATCGATTCAGATAAAAAGACGACAAAGTAAGCGTGGTGAGGATGGCTGGGTACAGCAAGGAGACCCGACGCGTTTCGTCTGAAGAGACTTCTGCTGGGGTATGTGCCAACCTGCCACCACCACGCTTTTATACATATATTCAATTAATTACTCCTATACAGCTGTTACACGCTGACTTCCTGGATTAGTGGCGTGCGTTCCATTCAGGATCACGTGTTCAGTGAGTTAGCCAATAGGGTGCTAGGAGGTGGAACGACCTCCACAAGACCAAGCCTCGATGTAAGTATCGTCTCACAGTGCGCGCTCATAGGGTGAAGGGACGCCCTCCTCTCCTAGTCACCCAATGCAGACCGTCACGTTAGATGACGCAGACGTGACTAGCATCACGTGATAACGTCTCGGCGTGACCTTATGCGTACATCATTGCGTCCACCTAGGAAACGAAAGCAAACTACAAAGGCTGTTGGAGCGCAACGTGCGTTCCAAACAGAACTTCCGGAAAAGGAAGTACCATAGGTCAAAAACAATATAACAATATTAGAAGTCCCCCGAAACGGAACAAGTATGGACTTAATTGACATAAATTGACCATCACATTAGTAAAAATGTGAAGTCTAATCAGGAAGTCAGTATGCATCGTAGCTGTGCCAGAAGACTGGGACTACCATATAATCAATATGCGATCTTGTTCGTAATAATAAGTCAAGAACAAGAAAAATGTGATGTCCATCTAAATATGTAACAGATCCGAGTAAATAAAAAACAGCTGTCCCAGAGAGGGGACGAACGGTCAGATTACCCTGTATATATGATAGAATTACAATTACTGGACCACAAATAAAATACGATAAAATATGGAGAAGAGGTAATGATTATAATGACCATTATGATCAGTACCAGGATTATCAGTATCCCCAAAGAACCCCGATTCACACACGAAATAGGTTTTCGCCCCTTAGAGAGAGAAGACCAAATGAGGATCAGGGTTCCAGATACCCCTATTCTGATAGGGATGAGGGTTTTCATATCAGATCACCCTTTAGCTATAATCAGAATATACCAGGACCACCCATGAGGAAGGATTTTCACAGGGAAGGGGAAAGCCACGCAAGAAATCCAAATCCAGGCGCGGCTCCAGAGGGGGGTGGCGCGCCAGGAAAAAGAAAACGTGTTTAGTAGATAGTGGCATTTTCAATTTGAGCAATGTAGAACTAACCAAAGCTGAAAAATCAGTACTAGATAAAGGGTTGAAATATGTACCTCCTAAAAAATTAAACAAATTCTCAACTTTCATAGATGTACACAAATACATCAGAAAGTTGAATGTCCAGAGATACATTATGTCTAATCCCATTAGACCGAGGACCATGGATATCACGTCACATGCAGTGCACTCCGGCCTTGCTAATCCATCGCTGTTCAACCCCCCCTGCTCAGTGGCACCCTCTATCAAGGTCTTCCGGGATCTGGTCCTTAAGGATCTGGATAAGCTACCAAACAAAAGAATATATACTGACCCCAACTTAAAAACCGGGTTAAAGTCCCTTTGTGAACGGAAGAACCTCGTTATCCGCCCGGCAGACAAGGGCGGGGGGATCGTCGTCCTCAATAAAATAGACTACCATGCCGAGATGACTAAAATTCTTAGCGACACAGATACTTACCTTAAATTAACCAAAAATCCTACTTCAGACTTTAAAAAAGTTTTGATAGATTTAATAGACACTGGGTCCCAATTGGGAATTCTTGATAAAAAAGAGAAGAACTTTTTGGTCCCAGTTGCCCCACGGATTCCTGTAATCTATTACTTACCGAAAGTCCATAAGAACGTTACTCAACCTCCCGGCCGACCTATTATTAGCGGCATAAATTCTATCACATCCCGCATTGGGAAATACATTGATTTCTTCCTTCAGCCACTAGTGAAATCTACACCATCTTATCTAAGGGACACCAAGGACACCATTGCTAAACTTGATCGTGTTACCTATAGCGAGGACCTTATTCTGGCTACAGCCGATGTTAAGGCATTGTACACTTGCATACCCCACGACTTAGGGTTTGAAGCAGTTAACTCTTTTCTTTCCAGGAATAACACCATTCCGGGTACCCAAAAGAGGTTCATCATGAACTTATTGTGTTTTGCCACCAAACACAACTACTTTTGGTACAACGGTGATTATTACCTTCAAAAGAAAGGGGTAGCGATGGGGGCGAAATTTGCTCCCAGCATGGCCAACATATTCATGGCCAAATGGGAGGAGGATGTCGTCTATACCCTAGACCCACCGCAATTGGTATTGTGGGCTAGGTATATTGACGACATCCTCCTCCTATGGAAGGGCAATATGCAATCTCTGGATGAATTTATTTGTACTTTAAATAACAACCAAATCGGGATAGAGTTGACTTATGAAGCCAGCCAGTCGACCATCCATTTTCTGGATCTAGAAATCTCGGTGGTTGACCACCACCTTTCCACTAAGACTTTCTTTAAGGCTACGGATCGGAATGGATACATTCCGACCGACAGCTGCCACCATGCAGCGTGGCTAAAGTCCATTCCCCGAAGTCAGATGTTACGAATCAGACGTAACTGCTCACAACTCTCTGACTACTATGATCAAGCTGATATCTTGAAGTCGAGATTTGTGAGCAAGGGATATGATGCATTGGAGATAGATAAAGTGATTCACAATGTTTCCTTAACTGATAGGAACTCTCTCATTTCTGAACAATCGAAACCTATTGTAGAAAATAAACATAAATGGTCTTTCATTACGAATTTTTCCATACAGCATAGGCAGATCAAGGACATCTTCCATAAGCACTGGAAGGTTTTAAAAAATGATGCTGTCCTTGGACCAGTTCTCCCAGAACAAGCTGGAGTAATTTATAGAGGTGCCATGCCCCTGAGGGGACAGATAGCTCCTAATGTAACAGACCCCCCTTCAGTTCCCTCTTTTTTTCAAGACATGAAGGGTTTTTTCCCTTGCCGGAGATGTAAGGTGTGCAAGCACAATACACTTAAGTCTCGGAAGATCGACACTTTTGGATCAACCACCACAGGTAGAGAATATTCTGTGAAACACTTCGTCACTTGTTCGACAAGATATATCGTATACCTCATCACTTGCCCTTGCGGGAAGCAGTACGTAGGGCGGACTATCCGTACCTTCCCCATAAGGGTTAATGAACATATCAAGTTTATTAAAAAGGGATGTCCAAATCATAGTGTACCTAAGCACTACCTATTACATCATAATCGTGATCCTACCGGCACTAAATTTCAAATAATAGATAGGTTTACCCCCCACTGGAGAGGTGAATCGTGTATACGAGGAGTATCAAGGCTTGAGACTTTTTGGATACACCAACTTAGATGTTTCACGCCACATGGCTTAAATGTGGAATGGGACATCAATTCATTTATTAATCAATCTTAGCCCTGGCCCCCCTCTGGTTTTCTAGTCTAAATGGATTTTTCCCATCATTCTTGTCCCCATTTGTATTTACTCTAAATACAACATTGGCTAACTTAACTTACCTGATGATGTATTTGAGCTTTTGTTATAGCTTATAAGGTTTAGGCGGCCTATATTTCTAGTCCTACTAGTATAAATTTTGGCTCACTATTAGGTCCTGTTGTATATATTATTTTTTGCTTATTAGAATTTTTTTATTCTTTTATTATTTTTTATATTTAATTCTCTGGTGCTTATTTGCATTATTTTATTTTATCGTATTTTATTTGTGGTCCAGTAATTGTAATTCTATCATATATACAGGGTAATCTGACCGTTCGTCCCCTCTCTGGGACAACTGTTTTTTATTTACTCGGATCTGTTACATATTTAGATGGACATCACATTTTTCTTGTTCTTGACTTATTATTACGAACAAGATCGCATATTGATTATATGGTAGTCCCAGTCTTCTGGCACAGCTACGATGCATACTGACTTCCTGATTAGACTTCACATTTTTACTAATGTGATGGTCAATTTATGTCAATTAAGTCCATACTTGTTCCGTTTCGGGGGACTTCTAATATTGTTATATTGTTTTTGACCTATGGTACTTCCTTTTCCGGAAGTTCTGTTTGGAACGCACGTTGCGCTCCAACAGCCTTTGTAGTTTGCTTTCGTTTCCTAGGTGGACGCAATGATGTACGCATAAGGTCACGCCGAGACGTTATCACGTGATGCTAGTCACGTCTGCGTCATCTAACGTGACGGTCTGCATTGGGTGACTAGGAGAGGAGGGCGTCCCTTCACCCTATGAGCGCGCACTGTGAGACGATACTTACATCGAGGCTTGGTCTTGTGGAGGTCGTTCCACCTCCTAGCACCCTATTGGCTAACTCACTGAACACGTGATCCTGAATGGAACGCACGCCACTAATCCAGGAAGTCAGCGTGTAACAGCTGTATAGGAGTAATTAATTGAATATATGTATAAAAGCGTGGTGGTGGCAGGTTGGCACATACCCCAGCAGAAGTCTCTTCAGACGAAACGCGTCGGGTCTCCTTGCTGTACCCAGCCATCCTCACCACGCTTACTTTGTCGTCTTTTTATCTGAATCGATTCTAATTTTAAACCAAGATGTTTTATGGATTGTTTTGATGATCGTGATTGATCCAATAAATGCCCATTGAGAAACCAATTTTTTCGGATTTACACTATGTGGAGGTTCCTTGTCGTTGTTTCTTTTATGGTCCATGTATGCTGATGTATGCTGATGAAAACAACGATCGTGCAGACCTTCAGGACAAGCTCCAGGCTCCCCATCCAAGGAGGACGTCTCCGGGTGTATCATCCATTTTTCTACTGTCACCTATCACAAGACAGTACAAGCTCGTTTGACTCACCGCCCACGGCTTGTGAGTCCACCGAAGTTGGTAAGAGTATTCTACCTTACATTTTTCTGAGTCTTTGTGTTGTAAGGATATCTGCCTTGGGTCCCCTCTGAGTTGGAGTCTCAGTATTATAAGGATATCTGCCTTGGGCCCCCTTGTGTCAACTACATCAGGCAACATATGGACTATATTAATAAGTCTTCACTATTTATATGGGATTAACACTTCCTCACTAGTGCTTTGGACAGTTTCTTTACATTTCATCACCAGCAAAATGTGGACTTTTGAGATTATTATTTGTTGATTTATCTACACTATATTTTTATGCACATTTGCACTTTTTTTAAAAGATAGAGCACTGCACTTTGTCTGTACTTAAGAGTTGTTTCCACACTGTTTGTGTATACACCTATCTGGTTTTTGACCAAGCTGAGGTTACAGGCCATTTGAAAATTTGAGTTTCACCTCTCCTTGCTTCTAAACCTCTTATTTACTTCATCAACTTTAGCGCTACACTTTTTCTTATATTTTTTATATAGTTTCAGTCGTTTTGTAGTGTCGGCAGCTGTTTTCACATACTAGATAGGCGCGGTACTTTATTTATCTATTTGCTTATTTTCAGACTTGATTACTGCTGCCTTTCTCTATTTTAAACGGAAGTTTATATTATATTAATGGATATTTTCGATTACCGGAGTAATCGCACATTCAATATTGAAGGTGTTTTTACACCACTAAATAGTGATTCTGAAATAGGAGGGCTATTTTTAAGATTAAAGAATCTGATGGTTTCAGAGCTTCACCTTGAATGGGACATAGCTTTTCTTGAGCAATACTCAAAGGAACGTTTAGTCCCAAGGGGTTTGAGATGGAATATCCACCCCCAACAAGGTGAACCTGACCTGGAATCCTGGTTTCGGTTTTTTAACGAAGCAGGTATTTCCCTACTAGGGTTTCTAATTGAAAGGAAACGCCTGAGGAGAATAACCTTGGACACAGAAATCAGAGAAATCAGGGACAAGCTCCTTCCACTTAAACAATTAGCTGAATATAATTCACTTTCCACTAATTTGAAAGACCATTTAGAGAAGGAAGAACGCGAACAAAGGACTAAAAAGCAAAAAAAGTATACAAGGGATATCTGTGATTACAAGAATGGGTGTGTGTTCAGCTGGCAGGACAATAATCCACCAGCCTCGGCCCCTGAGACGGGACAAGCACCCACCAACAATTCTAGGTCAGTCCCTTCAAATTCACAACCATCATCGAATAGGAGGGAGCCTCCCATTCAAGGGGTTCATCATCCTCCCATTAGACCCCTCGTACCCACACCCCATCGGAACAATTCATCTTCCAACCATGGGGGAAGAGGAAGGAACAATAGAGGTAGAGGAAATAGAAACCAGAGACCATATTATGATCACCCTAGACAGGATTCGTCCCCCTGGAGAAGAGGTAATGATTATAATGACCATTATGATCAGTACCAGGATTATCAGTATCCCCAAAGAACCCCGATTCACACACGAAATAGGTTTTCGCCCCTTAGAGAGAGAAGACCAAATGAGGATCAGGGTTCCAGATACCCCTATTCTGATAGGGATGAGGGTTTTCATATCAGATCACCCTTTAGCTATAATCAGAATATACCAGGACCACCCATGAGGAAGGATTTTCACAGGGAAGGGGAAAGCCACGCAAGAAATCCAAATCCAGGCGCGGCTCCAGAGGGGGGTGGCGCGCCAGGAAAAAGAAAACGTGTTTAGTAGATAGTGGCATTTTCAATTTGAGCAATGTAGAACTAACCAAAGCTGAAAAATCAGTACTAGATAAAGGGTTGAAATATGTACCTCCTAAAAAATTAAACAAATTCTCAACTTTCATAGATGTACACAAATACATCAGAAAGTTGAATGTCCAGAGATACATTATGTCTAATCCCATTAGACCGAGGACCATGGATATCACGTCACATGCAGTGCACTCCGGCCTTGCTAATCCATCGCTGTTCAACCCCCCCTGCTCAGTGGCACCCTCTATCAAGGTCTTCCGGGATCTGGTCCTTAAGGATCTGGATAAGCTACCAAACAAAAGAATATATACTGACCCCAACTTAAAAACCGGGTTAAAGTCCCTTTGTGAACGGAAGAACCTCGTTATCCGCCCGGCAGACAAGGGCGGGGGGATCGTCGTCCTCAATAAAATAGACTACCATGCCGAGATGACTAAAATTCTTAGCGACACAGATACTTATCTTAAATTAACCAAAAATCCTACTTCAGACTTTAAAAAAGTTTTGATAGATTTAATAGACACTGGGTCCCAATTGGGAATTCTTGATAAAAAAGAGAAGAACTTTTTGGTCCCAGTTGCCCCACGGATTCCTGTAATCTATTACTTACCGAAAGTCCATAAGAACGTTACTCAACCTCCCGGCCGACCTATTATTAGCGGCATAAATTCTATCACGTCCCGCATTGGGAAATACATTGATTTCTTCCTTCAGCCACTAGTGAAATCTACACCATCTTATCTAAGGGACACCAAGGACACCATTGCTAAACTTGATCGTGTTACCTATAGCGAGGACCTTATTCTGGCTACAGCCGATGTTAAGGCATTGTACACTTGCATACCCCACGACTTAGGGTTTGAAGCAGTTAACTCTTTTCTTTCCAGGAATAACACCATTCCGGGTACCCAAAAGAGGTTCATCATGAACTTATTGTGTTTTGCCACCAAACACAACTACTTTTGGTACAACGGTGATTATTACCTTCAAAAGAAAGGGGTAGCGATGGGGGCGAAATTTGCTCCCAGCATGGCCAACATATTCATGGCCAAATGGGAGGAGGATGTCGTCTATACCCTAGACCCACCGCAATTGGTATTGTGGGCTAGGTATATTGACGACATCCTCCTCCTATGGAAGGGCAATATGCGATCTCTGGATGAATTTATTTGTACTTTAAATAACAACCAAATCGGGATAGAGTTGACTTATGAAGCCAGCCAGTCGACCATCCATTTTCTGGATCTAGAAATCTCGGTGGTTGACCACCACCTTTCCACTAAGACTTTCTTTAAGGCTACGGATCGGAATGGATACATTCCGACCGACAGCTGCCACCATGCAGCGTGGCTAAAGTCCATTCCCCGAAGTCAGATGTTACGAATCAGACGTAACTGCTCACAACTCTCTGACTACTATGATCAAGCTGATATCTTGAAGTCGAGATTTGTGAGCAAGGGATATGATGCATTGGAGATAGATAAAGTGATTCACAATGTTTCCTTAACTGATAGGAACTCTCTCATTTCTGAACAATCGAAACCTATTGTAGAAAATAAACATAAATGGTCTTTCATTACGAATTTTTCCATACAGCATAGGCAGATCAAGGACATCTTCCATAAGCACTGGAAGGTTTTAAAAAATGATGCTGTCCTTGGACCAGTTCTCCCAGAACAAGCTGGAGTAATTTATAGAGGTGCCATGCCCCTGAGGGGACAGATAGCTCCTAATGTAACAGACCCCCCTTCAGTTCCCTCTTTTTTTCAAGACATGAAGGGTTTTTTCCCTTGCCGGAGATGTAAGGTGTGCAAGCACAATACACTTAAGTCTCGGAAGATCGACACTTTTGGATCAACCACCACAGGTAGAGAATATTCTGTGAAACACTTCGTCACTTGTTCGACAAGATATATCGTATACCTCATCACTTGCCCTTGCGGGAAGCAGTACGTAGGGCGGACTATCCGTACCTTCCCCATAAGGGTTAATGAACATATCAAGTTTATTAAAAAGGGATGTCCAAATCATAGTGTACCTAAGCACTACCTATTACATCATAATCGTGATCCTACCGGCACTAAATTTCAAATAATAGATAGGTTTACCCCCCACTGGAGAGGTGAATCGTGTATACGAGGAGTATCAAGGCTTGAGACTTTTTGGATACACCAACTTAGATGTTTCACGCCACATGGCTTAAATGTGGAATGGGACATCAATTCATTTATTAATCAATCTTAGCCCTGGCCCCCCTCTGGTTTTCTAGTCTAAATGGATTTTTCCCATCATTCTTGTCCCCATTTGTATTTACTCTAAATACAACATTGGCTAACTTAACTTACCTGATGATGTATTTGAGCTTTTGTTATAGCTTATAAGGTTTAGGCGGCCTATATTTCTAGTCCTACTAGTATAAATTTTGGCTCACTATTAGGTCCTGTTGTATATATTATTTTTTGCTTATTAGAATTTTTTTATTCTTTTATTATTTTTTATATTTAATTCTCTGGTGCTTATTTGCATTATTTTATTTTATCGTATTTTATTTGTGGTCCAGTAATTGTAATTCTATCATATATACAGGGTAATCTGACCGTTCGTCCCCTCTCTGGGACAGCTGTTTTTTATTTACTCGGATCTGTTACATATTTAGATGGACATCACATTTTTCTTGTTCTTGACTTATTATTACGAACAAGATCGCATATTGATTATATGGTAGTCCCAGTCTTCTGGCACAGCTACGATGCATACTGACTTCCTGATTAGACTTCACATTTTTACTAATGTGATGGTCAATTTATGTCAATTAAGTCCATACTTGTTCCGTTTCGGGGGACTTCTAATATTGTTATATTGTTTTTGACCTATGGTACTTCCTTTTCCGGAAGTTCTGTTTGGAACGCACGTTGCGCTCCAACAGCCTTTGTAGTTTGCTTTCGTTTCCTAGGTGGACGCAATGATGTACGCATAAGGTCACGCCGAGACGTTATCACGTGATGCTAGTCACGTCTGCGTCATCTAACGTGACGGTCTGCATTGGGTGACTAGGAGAGGAGGGCGTCCCTTCACCCTATGAGCGCGCACTGTGAGACGATACTTACATCGAGGCTTGGTCTTGTGGAGGTCGTTCCACCTCCTAGCACCCTATTGGCTAACTCACTGAACACGTGATCCTGAATGGAACGCACGCCACTAATCCAGGAAGTCAGCGTGTAACAGCTGTATAGGAGTAATTAATTGAATATATGTATAAAAGCGTGGTGGTGGCAGGTTGGCACATACCCCAGCAGAAGTCTCTTCAGACGAAACGCGTCGGGTCTCCTTGCTGTACCCAGCCATCCTCACCACGCTTACTTTGTCGTCTTTTTATCTGAATCGATTCTAATTTTAAACCAAGATGTTTTATGGATTGTTTTGATGATCGTGATTGATCCAATAAATGCCCATTGAGAAACCAATTTTTTCGGATTTACACTATGTGGAGGTTCCTTGTCGTTGTTTCTTTTATGGTCCATGTATGCTGATGTATGCTGATGAAAACAACGATCGTGCAGACCTTCAGGACAAGCTCCAGGCTCCCCATCCAAGGAGGACGTCTCCGGGTGTATCATCCATTTTTCTACTGTCACCTATCACAAGACAGTACAAGCTCGTTTGACTCACCGCCCACGGCTTGTGAGTCCACCGAAGTTGGTAAGAGTATTCTACCTTACATTTTTCTGAGTCTTTGTGTTGTAAGGATATCTGCCTTGGGTCCCCTCTGAGTTGGAGTCTCAGTATTATAAGGATATCTGCCTTGGGCCCCCTTGTGTCAACTACATCAGGCAACATATGGACTATATTAATAAGTCTTCACTATTTATATGGGATTAACACTTCCTCACTAGTGCTTTGGACAGTTTCTTTACATTTCATCACCAGCAAAATGTGGACTTTTGAGATTATTATTTGTTGATTTATCTACACTATATTTTTATGCACATTTGCACTTTTTTTAAAAGATAGAGCACTGCACTTTGTCTGTACTTAAGAGTTGTTTCCACACTGTTTGTGTATACACCTATCTGGTTTTTGACCAAGCTGAGGTTACAGGCCATTTGAAAATTTGAGTTTCACCTCTCCTTGCTTCTAAACCTCTTATTTACTTCATCAACTTTAGCGCTACACTTTTTCTTATATTTTTTATATAGTTTCAGTCGTTTTGTAGTGTCGGCAGCTGTTTTCACATACTAGATAGGCGCGGTACTTTATTTATCTATTTGCTTATTTTCAGACTTGATTACTGCTGCCTTTCTCTATTTTAAACGGAAGTTTATATTATATTAATGGATATTTTCGATTACCGGAGTAATCGCACATTCAATATTGAAGGTGTTTTTACACCACTAAATAGTGATTCTGAAATAGGAGGGCTATTTTTAAGATTAAAGAATCTGATGGTTTCAGAGCTTCACCTTGAATGGGACATAGCTTTTCTTGAGCAATACTCAAAGGAACGTTTAGTCCCAAGGGGTTTGAGATGGAATATCCACCCCCAACAAGGTGAACCTGACCTGGAATCCTGGTTTCGGTTTTTTAACGAAGCAGGTATTTCCCTACTAGGGTTTCTAATTGAAAGGAAACGCCTGAGGAGAATAACCTTGGACACAGAAATCAGAGAAATCAGGGACAAGCTCCTTCCACTTAAACAATTAGCTGAATATAATTCACTTTCCACTAATTTGAAAGACCATTTAGAGAAGGAAGAACGCGAACAAAGGACTAAAAAGCAAAAAAAGTATACAAGGGATATCTGTGATTACAAGAATGGGTGTGTGTTCAGCTGGCAGGACAATAATCCACCAGCCTCGGCCCCTGAGACGGGACAAGCACCCACCAACAATTCTAGGTCAGTCCCTTCAAATTCACAACCATCATCGAATAGGAGGGAGCCTCCCATTCAAGGGGTTCATCATCCTCCCATTAGACCCCTCGTACCCACACCCCATCGGAACAATTCATCTTCCAACCATGGGGGAAGAGGAAGGAACAATAGAGGTAGAGGAAATAGAAACCAGAGACCATATTATGATCACCCTAGACAGGATTCGTCCCCCTGGAGAAGAGGTAATGATTATAATGACCATTATGATCAGTACCAGGATTATCAGTATCCCCAAAGAACCCCGATTCACACACGAAATAGGTTTTCGCCCCTTAGAGAGAGAAGACCAAATGAGGATCAGGGTTCCAGATACCCCTATTCTGATAGGGATGAGGGTTTTCATATCAGATCACCCTTTAGCTATAATCAGAATATACCAGGACCACCCATGAGGAAGGATTTTCACAGGGAAGGGGAAAGCCACGCAAGAAATCCAAATCCAGGCGCGGCTCCAGAGGGGGGTGGCGCGCCAGGAAAAAGAAAACGTGTTTAGTAGATAGTGGCATTTTCAATTTGAGCAATGTAGAACTAACCAAAGCTGAAAAATCAGTACTAGATAAAGGGTTGAAATATGTACCTCCTAAAAAATTAAACAAATTCTCAACTTTCATAGATGTACACAAATACATCAGAAAGTTGAATGTCCAGAGATACATTATGTCTAATCCCATTAGACCGAGGACCATGGATATCACGTCACATGCAGTGCACTCCGGCCTTGCTAATCCATCGCTGTTCAACCCCCCCTGCTCAGTGGCACCCTCTATCAAGGTCTTCCGGGATCTGGTCCTTAAGGATCTGGATAAGCTACCAAACAAAAGAATATATACTGTCCCCAACTTAAAAACCGGGTTAAAGTCCCTTTGTGAACGGAAGAACCTCGTTATCCGCCCGGCAGACAAGGGCGGGGGGATCGTCGTCCTCAATAAAATAGACTACCATGCCGAGATGACTAAAATTCTTAGCGACACAGATACTTACCTTAAATTAACCAAAAATCCTACTTCAGACTTTAAAAAAGTTTTGATAGATTTAATAGACACTGGGTCCCAATTGGGAATTCTTGATAAAAAAGAGAAGAACTTTTTGGTCCCAGTTGCCCCACGGATTCCTGTAATCTATTACTTACCGAAAGTCCATAAGAACGTTACTCAACCTCCCGGCCGACCTATTATTAGCGGCATAAATTCTATCACGTCCCGCATTGGGAAATACATTGATTTCTTCCTTCAGCCACTAGTGAAATCTACACCATCTTATCTAAGGGACACCAAGGACACCATTGCTAAACTTGATCGTGTTACCTATAGCGAGGACCTTATTCTGGCTACAGCCGATGTTAAGGCATTGTACACTTGCATACCCCACGACTTAGGGTTTGAAGCAGTTAACTCTTTTCTTTCCAGGAATAACACCATTCCGGGTACCCAAAAGAGGTTCATCATGAACTTATTGTGTTTTGCCACCAAACACAACTACTTTTGGTACAACGGTGATTATTACCTTCAAAAGAAAGGGGTAGCGATGGGGGCGAAATTTGCTCCCAGCATGGCCAACATATTCATGGCCAAATGGGAGGAGGATGTCGTCTATACCCTAGACCCACCGCAATTGGTATTGTGGGCTAGGTATATTGACGACATCCTCCTCCTATGGAAGGGCAATATGCGATCTCTGGATGAATTTATTTGTACTTTAAATAACAACCAAATCGGGATAGAGTTGACTTATGAAGCCAGCCAGTCGACCATCCATTTTCTGGATCTAGAAATCTCGGTGGTTGACCACCACCTTTCCACTAAGACTTTCTTTAAGGCTACGGATCGGAATGGATACATTCCGACCGACAGCTGCCACCATGCAGCGTGGCTAAAGTCCATTCCCCGAAGTCAGATGTTACGAATCAGACGTAACTGCTCACAACTCTCTGACTACTATGATCAAGCTGATATCTTGAAGTCGAGATTTGTGAGCAAGGGATATGATGCATTGGAGATAGATAAAGTGATTCACAATGTTTCCTTAACTGATAGGAACTCTCTCATTTCTGAACAATCGAAACCTATTGTAGAAAATAAACATAAATGGTCTTTCATTACGAATTTTTCCATACAGCATAGGCAGATCAAGGACATCTTCCATAAGCACTGGAAGGTTTTAAAAAATGATGCTGTCCTTGGACCAGTTCTCCCAGAACAAGCTGGAGTAATTTATAGAGGTGCCATGCCCCTGAGGGGACAGATAGCTCCTAATGTAACAGACCCCCCTTCAGTTCCCTCTTTTTTTCAAGACATGAAGGGTTTTTTCCCTTGCCGGAGATGTAAGGTGTGCAAGCACAATACACTTAAGTCTCGGAAGATCGACACTTTTGGATCAACCACCACAGGTAGAGAATATTCTGTGAAACACTTCGTCACTTGTTCGACAAGATATATCGTATACCTCATCACTTGCCCTTGCGGGAAGCAGTACGTAGGGCGGACTATCCGTACCTTCCCCATAAGGGTTAATGAACATATCAAGTTTATTAAAAAGGGATGTCCAAATCATAGTGTACCTAAGCACTACCTATTACATCATAATCGTGATCCTACCGGCACTAAATTTCAAATAATAGATAGGTTTACCCCCCACTGGAGAGGTGAATCGTGTATACGAGGAGTATCAAGGCTTGAGACTTTTTGGATACACCAACTTAGATGTTTCACGCCACATGGCTTAAATGTGGAATGGGACATCAATTCATTTATTAATCAATCTTAGCCCTGGCCCCCCTCTGGTTTTCTAGTCTAAATGGATTTTTCCCATCATTCTTGTCCCCATTTGTATTTACTCTAAATACAACATTGGCTAACTTAACTTACCTGATGATGTATTTGAGCTTTTGTTATAGCTTATAAGGTTTAGGCGGCCTATATTTCTAGTCCTACTAGTATAAATTTTGGCTCACTATTAGGTCCTGTTGTATATATTATTTTTTGCTTATTAGAATTTTTTTATTCTTTTATTATTTTTTATATTTAATTCTCTGGTGCTTATTTGCATTATTTTATTTTATCGTATTTTATTTGTGGTCCAGTAATTGTAATTCTATCATATATACAGGGTAATCTGACCGTTCGTCCCCTCTCTGGGACAGCTGTTTTTTATTTACTCGGATCTGTTACATATTTAGATGGACATCACATTTTTCTTGTTCTTGACTTATTATTACGAACAAGATCGCATATTGATTATATGGTAGTCCCAGTCTTCTGGCACAGCTACGATGCATACTGACTTCCTGATTAGACTTCACATTTTTACTAATGTGATGGTCAATTTATGTCAATTAAGTCCATACTTGTTCCGTTTCGGGGGACTTCTAATATTGTTATATTGTTTTTGACCTATGGTACTTCCTTTTCCGGAAGTTCTGTTTGGAACGCACGTTGCGCTCCAACAGCCTTTGTAGTTTGCTTTCGTTTCCTAGGTGGACGCAATGATGTACGCATAAGGTCACGCCGAGACGTTATCACGTGATGCTAGTCACGTCTGCGTCATCTAACGTGACGGTCTGCATTGGGTGACTAGGAGAGGAGGGCGTCCCTTCACCCTATGAGCGCGCACTGTGAGACGATACTTACATCGAGGCTTGGTCTTGTGGAGGTCGTTCCACCTCCTAGCACCCTATTGGCTAACTCACTGAACACGTGATCCTGAATGGAACGCACGCCACTAATCCAGGAAGTCAGCGTGTAACAGCTGTATAGGAGTAATTAATTGAATATATGTATAAAAGCGTGGTGGTGGCAGGTTGGCACATACCCCAGCAGAAGTCTCTTCAGACGAAACGCGTCGGGTCTCCTTGCTGTACCCAGCCATCCTCACCACGCTTACTTTGTCGTCTTTTTATCTGAATCGATTCTAATTTTAAACCAAGATGTTTTATGGATTGTTTTGATGATCGTGATTGATCCAATAAATGCCCATTGAGAAACCAATTTTTTCGGATTTACACTATGTGGAGGTTCCTTGTCGTTGTTTCTTTTATGGTCCATGTATGCTGATGTATGCTGATGAAAACAACGATCGTGCAGACCTTCAGGACAAGCTCCAGGCTCCCCATCCAAGGAGGACGTCTCCGGGTGTATCATCCATTTTTCTACTGTCACCTATCACAAGACAGTACAAGCTCGTTTGACTCACCGCCCACGGCTTGTGAGTCCACCGAAGTTGGTAAGAGTATTCTACCTTACATTTTTCTGAGTCTTTGTGTTGTAAGGATATCTGCCTTGGGTCCCCTCTGAGTTGGAGTCTCAGTATTATAAGGATATCTGCCTTGGGCCCCCTTGTGTCAACTACATCAGGCAACATATGGACTATATTAATAAGTCTTCACTATTTATATGGGATTAACACTTCCTCACTAGTGCTTTGGACAGTTTCTTTACATTTCATCACCAGCAAAATGTGGACTTTTGAGATTATTATTTGTTGATTTATCTACACTATATTTTTATGCACATTTGCACTTTTTTTAAAAGATAGAGCACTGCACTTTGTCTGTACTTAAGAGTTGTTTCCACACTGTTTGTGTATACACCTATCTGGTTTTTGACCAAGCTGAGGTTACAGGCCATTTGAAAATTTGAGTTTCACCTCTCCTTGCTTCTAAACCTCTTATTTACTTCATCAACTTTAGCGCTACACTTTTTCTTATATTTTTTATATAGTTTCAGTCGTTTTGTAGTGTCGGCAGCTGTTTTCACATACTAGATAGGCGCGGTACTTTATTTATCTATTTGCTTATTTTCAGACTTGATTACTGCTGCCTTTCTCTATTTTAAACGGAAGTTTATATTATATTAATGGATATTTTCGATTACCGGAGTAATCGCACATTCAATATTGAAGGTGTTTTTACACCACTAAATAGTGATTCTGAAATAGGAGGGCTATTTTTAAGATTAAAGAATCTGATGGTTTCAGAGCTTCACCTTGAATGGGACATAGCTTTTCTTGAGCAATACTCAAAGGAACGTTTAGTCCCAAGGGGTTTGAGATGGAATATCCACCCCCAACAAGGTGAACCTGACCTGGAATCCTGGTTTCGGTTTTTTAACGAAGCAGGTATTTCCCTACTAGGGTTTCTAATTGAAAGGAAACGCCTGAGGAGAATAACCTTGGACACAGAAATCAGAGAAATCAGGGACAAGCTCCTTCCACTTAAACAATTAGCTGAATATAATTCACTTTCCACTAATTTGAAAGACCATTTAGAGAAGGAAGAACGCGAACAAAGGACTAAAAAGCAAAAAAAGTATACAAGGGATATCTGTGATTACAAGAATGGGTGTGTGTTCAGCTGGCAGGACAATAATCCACCAGCCTCGGCCCCTGAGACGGGACAAGCACCCACCAACAATTCTAGGTCAGTCCCTTCAAATTCACAACCATCATCGAATAGGAGGGAGCCTCCCATTCAAGGGGTTCATCATCCTCCCATTAGACCCCTCGTACCCACACCCCATCGGAACAATTCATCTTCCAACCATGGGGGAAGAGGAAGGAACAATAGAGGTAGAGGAAATAGAAACCAGAGACCATATTATGATCACCCTAGACAGGATTCGTCCCCCTGGAGAAGAGGTAATGATTATAATGACCATTATGATCAGTACCAGGATTATCAGTATCCCCAAAGAACCCCGATTCACACACGAAATAGGTTTTCGCCCCTTAGAGAGAGAAGACCAAATGAGGATCAGGGTTCCAGATACCCCTATTCTGATAGGGATGAGGGTTTTCATATCAGATCACCCTTTAGCTATAATCAGAATATACCAGGACCACCCATGAGGAAGGATTTTCACAGGGAAGGGGAAAGCCACGCAAGAAATCCAAATCCAGGCGCGGCTCCAGAGGGGGGTGGCGCGCCAGGAAAAAGAAAACGTGTTTAGTAGATAGTGGCATTTTCAATTTGAGCAATGTAGAACTAACCAAAGCTGAAAAATCAGTACTAGATAAAGGGTTGAAATATGTACCTCCTAAAAAATTAAACAAATTCTCAACTTTCATAGATGTACACAAATACATCAGAAAGTTGAATGTCCAGAGATACATTATGTCTAATCCCATTAGACCGAGGACCATGGATATCACGTCACATGCAGTGCACTCCGGCCTTGCTAATCCATCGCTGTTCAACCCCCCCTGCTCAGTGGCACCCTCTATCAAGGTCTTCCGGGATCTGGTCCTTAAGGATCTGGATAAGCTACCAAACAAAAGAATATATACTGACCCCAACTTAAAAACCGGGTTAAAGTCCCTTTGTGAACGGAAGAACCTCGTTATCCGCCCGGCAGACAAGGGCGGGGGGATCGTCGTCCTCAATAAAATAGACTACCATGCCGAGATGACTAAAATTCTTAGCGACACAGATACTTACCTTAAATTAACCAAAAATCCTACTTCAGACTTTAAAAAAGTTTTGATAGATTTAATAGACACTGGGTCCCAATTGGGAATTCTTGATAAAAAAGAGAAGAACTTTTTGGTCCCAGTTGCCCCACGGATTCCTGTAATCTATTACTTACCGAAAGTCCATAAGAACGTTACTCAACCTCCCGGCCGACCTATTATTAGCGGCATAAATTCTATCACGTCCCGCATTGGGAAATACATTGATTTCTTCCTTCAGCCACTAGTGAAATCTACACCATCTTATCTAAGGGACACCAAGGACACCATTGCTAAACTTGATCGTGTTACCTATAGCGAGGACCTTATTCTGGCTACAGCCGATGTTAAGGCATTGTACACTTGCATACCCCACGACTTAGGGTTTGAAGCAGTTAACTCTTTTCTTTCCAGGAATAACACCATTCCGGGTACCCAAAAGAGGTTCATCATGAACTTATTGTGTTTTGCCACCAAACACAACTACTTTTGGTACAACGGTGATTATTACCTTCAAAAGAAAGGGGTAGCGATGGGGGCGAAATTTGCTCCCAGCATGGCCAACATATTCATGGCCAAATGGGAGGAGGATGTCGTCTATACCCTAGACCCACCGCAATTGGTATTGTGGGCTAGGTATATTGACGACATCCTCCTCCTATGGAAGGGCAATATGCAATCTCTGGATGAATTTATTTGTACTTTAAATAACAACCAAATCGGGATAGAGTTGACTTATGAAGCCAGCCAGTCGACCATCCATTTTCTGGATCTAGAAATCTCGGTGGTTGACCACCACCTTTCCACTAAGACTTTCTTTAAGGCTACGGATCGGAATGGATACATTCCGACCGACAGCTGCCACCATGCAGCGTGGCTAAAGTCCATTCCCCGAAGTCAGATGTTACGAATCAGACGTAACTGCTCACAACTCTCTGACTACTATGATCAAGCTGATATCTTGAAGTCGAGATTTGTGAGCAAGGGATATGATGCATTGGAGATAGATAAAGTGATTCACAATGTTTCCTTAACTGATAGGAACTCTCTCATTTCTGAACAATCGAAACCTATTGTAGAAAATAAACATAAATGGTCTTTCATTACGAATTTTTCCATACAGCATAGGCAGATCAAGGACATCTTCCATAAGCACTGGAAGGTTTTAAAAAATGATGCTGTCCTTGGACCAGTTCTCCCAGAACAAGCTGGAGTAATTTATAGAGGTGCCATGCCCCTGAGGGGACAGATAGCTCCTAATGTAACAGACCCCCCTTCAGTTCCCTCTTTTTTTCAAGACATGAAGGGTTTTTTCCCTTGCCGGAGATGTAAGGTGTGCAAGCACAATACACTTAAGTCTCGGAAGATCGACACTTTTGGATCAACCACCACAGGTAGAGAATATTCTGTGAAACACTTCGTCACTTGTTCGACAAGATATATCGTATACCTCATCACTTGCCCTTGCGGGAAGCAGTACGTAGGGCGGACTATCCGTACCTTCGCCATAAGGGTTAATGAACATATCAAGTTTATTAAAAAGGGATGTCCAAATCATAGTGTACCTAAGCACTACCTATTACATCATAATCGTGATCCTACCGGCACTAAATTTCAAATAATAGATAGGTTTACCCCCCACTGGAGAGGT
Organism: Lithobates septentrionalis; assembly: GCA_037952835.1. NCBI lineage: Eukaryota > Metazoa > Chordata > Amphibia > Anura > Ranidae > Lithobates > Lithobates septentrionalis. The sequence continues at coordinate 924,677 of JBBDGP010002710.1, forward strand.
GAATCGTGTATACGAGGAGTATCAAGGCTTGAGACTTTTTGGATACACCAACTTAGATGTTTCACGCCACATGGCTTAAATGTGGAATGGGACATCAATTCATTTATTAATCAATCTTAGCCCTGGCCCCCCTCTGGTTTTCTAGTCTAAATGGATTTTTCCCATCATTCTTGTCCCCATTTGTATTTACTCTAAATACAACATTGGCTAACTTAACTTACCTGATGATGTATTTGAGCTTTTGTTATAGCTTATAAGGTTTAGGCGGCCTATATTTCTAGTCCTACTAGTATAAATTTTGGCTCACTATTAGGTCCTGTTGTATATATTATTTTTTGCTTATTAGAATTTTTTTATTCTTTTATTATTTTTTATATTTAATTCTCTGGTGCTTATTTGCATTATTTTATTTTATCGTATTTTATTTGTGGTCCAGTAATTGTAATTCTATCATATATACAGGGTAATCTGACCGTTCGTCCCCTCTCTGGGACAGCTGTTTTTTATTTACTCGGATCTGTTACATATTTAGATGGACATCACATTTTTCTTGTTCTTGACTTATTATTACGAACAAGATCGCATATTGATTATATGGTAGTCCCAGTCTTCTGGCACAGCTACGATGCATACTGACTTCCTGATTAGACTTCACATTTTTACTAATGTGATGGTCAATTTATGTCAATTAAGTCCATACTTGTTCCGTTTCGGGGGACTTCTAATATTGTTATATTGTTTTTGACCTATGGTACTTCCTTTTCCGGAAGTTCTGTTTGGAACGCACGTTGCGCTCCAACAGCCTTTGTAGTTTGCTTTCGTTTCCTAGGTGGACGCAATGATGTACGCATAAGGTCACGCCGAGACGTTATCACGTGATGCTAGTCACGTCTGCGTCATCTAACGTGACGGTCTGCATTGGGTGACTAGGAGAGGAGGGCGTCCCTTCACCCTATGAGCGCGCACTGTGAGACGATACTTACATCGAGGCTTGGTCTTGTGGAGGTCGTTCCACCTCCTAGCACCCTATTGGCTAACTCACTGAACACGTGATCCTGAATGGAACGCACGCCACTAATCCAGGAAGTCAGCGTGTAACAGCTGTATAGGAGTAATTAATTGAATATATGTATAAAAGCGTGGTGGTGGCAGGTTGGCACATACCCCAGCAGAAGTCTCTTCAGACGAAACGCGTCGGGTCTCCTTGCTGTACCCAGCCATCCTCACCACGCTTACTTTGTCGTCTTTTTATCTGAATCGATTCTAATTTTAAACCAAGATGTTTTATGGATTGTTTTGATGATCGTGATTGATCCAATAAATGCCCATTGAGAAACCAATTTTTTCGGATTTACACTATGTGGAGGTTCCTTGTCGTTGTTTCTTTTATGGTCCATGTATGCTGATGTATGCTGATGAAAACAACGATCGTGCAGACCTTCAGGACAAGCTCCAGGCTCCCCATCCAAGGAGGACGTCTCCGGGTGTATCATCCATTTTTCTACTGTCACCTATCACAAGACAGTACAAGCTCGTTTGACTCACCGCCCACGGCTTGTGAGTCCACCGAAGTTGGTAAGAGTATTCTACCTTACATTTTTCTGAGTCTTTGTGTTGTAAGGATATCTGCCTTGGGTCCCCTCTGAGTTGGAGTCTCAGTATTATAAGGATATCTGCCTTGGGCCCCCTTGTGTCAACTACATCAGGCAACATATGGACTATATTAATAAGTCTTCACTATTTATATGGGATTAACACTTCCTCACTAGTGCTTTGGACAGTTTCTTTACATTTCATCACCAGCAAAATGTGGACTTTTGAGATTATTATTTGTTGATTTATCTACACTATATTTTTATGCACATTTGCACTTTTTTTAAAAGATAGAGCACTGCACTTTGTCTGTACTTAAGAGTTGTTTCCACACTGTTTGTGTATACACCTATCTGGTTTTTGACCAAGCTGAGGTTACAGGCCATTTGAAAATTTGAGTTTCACCTCTCCTTGCTTCTAAACCTCTTATTTACTTCATCAACTTTAGCGCTACACTTTTTCTTATATTTTTTATATAGTTTCAGTCGTTTTGTAGTGTCGGCAGCTGTTTTCACATACTAGATAGGCGCGGTACTTTATTTATCTATTCGTCATATTATTAATTCCCTCTCTGTGTAAATGTATCACCAATAAACAGTAAGGAAAAAATATCAATCTTAGAAATTATTAATAACAAAACATGTAAGGTGTGCCCACATGTTATATTCGGGATTCTATGCAGACATTTGATTCAGTGAATATCTTATATAGATATAAAATGTTGGCATTCCCCCAGGACAGTTTGCTGTGTTGTAAGAATACAAAGCTTTAAGTTTTGTTAAATGTCTCTAAAGATCTCATTTAAAAATCCTTTGTCACTTAAGAGACCTTTTTTTTTTTAACTATAAACATAAAAGTTTACAGTTCATAAAATAATTTCTGAATAAAACTCTACTGAAGTTCTATTCCTTTTTTAATTCTGTTTTTATTTATTGGTTATAGGACAAAGTAAGTACAAAACACTTTTAAAAAAAGAAAAAAAGAACTTCTTTTGTTTTTGCTCTTATAACTCTGTCAAAATAATAAAATAACATAAGAATAAAAGTGCAGCTCTAGAAACATAACTCAAAATGAACCGAGACAATGGGGGTCATTTACTAAGATGAATGCACTGCGCTGGTTCGGACCTTAATTGGTGCGCTGGATGGATCCTTAATCCAGCGTGTGAACCAGCGCACACACAGGAGTACCTGCACGCGAGAATGTTTCCAGCGCGATAGGACCGCGCTGGTTCTCGGCGAGGTACATCTCACCTTCGCTGCAATAGGAAAAAGACATCTTCCTATTAGGGCAGTGTGAAAAAAACCTGCATGGGTTCCCCCTTCGGGTGCATGCCAGGCCCTCCGGTCTAGTATGGATATTAAGGGGAACCCCTACGCCAAAAAAACGACGTGGGGTTCCCCCCAAATCCACACCAGACCCTTCTCCGAGCACGCAGCACGGCCGGTCAGGAAAGGGGGTGGGGACGAGCGAGCTGTGTTTGTGGGCAAGATATATAGACGACATCCTCCTCCTATGGAAAGGGGATGAGGAAACTCTTCATGAGTTCATGGCCACTCTCAACAACAACGAGAGAGGCATAGTCCTCACCTATGAGACCAGTTCCACCTCCATAGAGTTCCTTGACTTGGAGATATCCATAGCTGACCGTCGGATTGTGACTAACACCTACTTCAAGCCGACGGACAGAAATGGGTATATCTCTACAGATAGTTGCCATTACAGCCCTTGGTTGGAATCTTTCCCTCGGAGCCAACTGCTACGGATTCACAGAAATGGTTCCACTTCTGGGGACTTTATAAAACAAGCTCATTTTCTGAAAGAGCGTTTTGTTGCAAAAGGGTACCAGCCTTCGCTTTTAGATCAGGAGATCTGTAGAATCTCTTGTATCGATCGAGACAACCTCATCACTGAACGTCCCAAACCCACCCCTGATGATAAATTCAAATGGTCAATGTTCACTCAGTTCTCCATTCAACATAGGCAAATTAAACACATTTTTAACCAACATTGGAGAGTTCTGAAAAGTGACCCGGTTCTAGGTCCAGCGCTCCCTAATCATGCAGGGATTACCTTTAGAGGAACCCCTTCTCTTCAAGATCACATCTCACATAATGTCATAGAGGCACCCAATAGAACATCCCTTTTTCCAGAAACCAAGGGATACTACCCCTGCAGACGTTGTAATGTTTGTATGCATAACGCATGTGGACGTAGGAAGTCTGAGACATTTCAGTCTTCAGCTACTTCTATTACATACCACATGAAACATTTCACCACGTGTGCTACACGCTTTATAGTGTACCTCATTACTTGCCCATGCAATAGACAATACGTTGGCCGCACGATAAGGGCGTTTAGCACCCGGGTGAACGAGCATATTACTGCTATTAAACTAGGCCGTACCAATCATAGTGTGCCTCGACATTTTCTGGAACATCATGACAGGGATCCGAGGGGCACTAAGTTTCAAATCATTGATAAATATATTCCGCATTGGAGGCGGGGCCCACGCATTAGAGGGGTTTCTCAACTAGAGACTTTTTGGATATTACAGCTAAAGAGTTATTTCCCCCATGGGTTGAACGTTGAATGGGACCTGAATGCTTTCATCAATAAATCATGATCTACTGTGGACTTGGCTCCATTTTTTACGGTACATCTGGGTTTGGTTACATTCATCTTTGTTGTCCCATCTTTTACCCACCACTGTTTACCCCTTTTTATTCACCCATTTTTATTCAGCACAATTTAAATAAGTAAGGCATGATTCATATACTGATACAGTATTTTTGGCCTCTTTTGGGGTCACATATAGTTACTAGATACACTATTTTTTATATATTTTTTATAATTTTTTATATATTTTTTATATATTTATCATTTATTCAAGATGGATGTTGAGATAGATTGATTTTTGTTTCATAAGTCATATTTGTTCTATAGGTACCGCTATGATGTGCATCAAATATGAGATAAAAGTTCCTCTTGTATATGTTTGTGAGTGTTACTAAGGAGTATAGGAGTTCAGGAATTGATGTCCCCATGTTTTTAATATGTTTGCTATGCTTTTTCATTTTGATCTTTACAACAGTTTCGCCATGCTAGTACATCTGTGCTTAATTTAGGACATCCGGTGTCACATATAGCTATCCAGTCACCTGTGCTCGATCCCTCTGTGCAAAGATGATAGAGCGCGAGGGGTGAGCGGAGCTACGCCCCTCCACATTATACATCCACACTAGCCTCTTCCTTGTATGATATTGAGGCTTGAAGCACAGAGAGCCAGAGCGTGGGGAGGACTTCCTGCAATGTGATGTCAGGTGGTGGTTTTGGCAGCCCGTGATTGGGCTGCTATACCACCACAAGCCACTCCTATCCACCTAGATTGTGATTGGTTGTGAGGTCCGCCCTACAGCGATCTGTCACAGCTGATAGGACATACTCAGCTTCTTGTGATTGGATGGCTGAATAAGTGTATGTTGTTCTTACTTACCTGGTTGTCTATTGTCTATTTCACAACGTTCTCTCACAGCTGATTATAGTCTGACAGCTGAAACAGATTTTAAATCAATCATGTGTCTATATATACAAGCATGATACCAGACAAAGGACAATATGCCCCAGTAGAAGGACCTCTAGTCCAAAACATGTCGGGTTGCGATTGATTTTTTTGTTCCTGGTACCACGCTACTTTTTATTGTGATCACTTTTATCCTGGCTGCTGTTATCTGGATTTTTACCCTATTTGGTTTAAAATAAACCTGCTTCTTTGGATTTAAGCACTATGTGGAGCCTTTTTTTCCTTTTCCATGACCCCATGATGGCTATGTGAAAGGTGCATTCCTCCTATAAACACCTGTCGGAGAAGTGCGTACAACCAGACTTGGAACATCTGATGTCTTTAGGTTGTTTACCATTGCTACAAAGGAACCAGTGGAACCTGCCGTATACGCCTCTACAACAAACATCTATTTGGATCGATCGATCCTTAAGCCTGTATGACACCTAGCCGTACGGCAAATGTGTCCACCTGTTCCGGTAAGCGTATTTGCTCCATTCATTCTTTGCTGTGGATACTGAGTATTGGAACACCACCTCTGTGAAACCACGTAGCACCCTTGAGATATCTTTCACTCATCTTACATTTATACTGCTCACCTTTGTTGAACATTTACATGACCATAATGTTCACGTTATTGGTCATGGATATGATCATGGACTCACTATAATAATACAATAGTGTATTTGGCTTCCTGCATTTATATTTAGTTATATACTATCATGCTGCACAGCTGATAGTCACATTTATGTTCCATAGGAACCCATGTTAAAAAATTCCCATGCATTTCTGCAAAATGCATCAAAAAACGTATTAGTGTGAATAGAGCCTAAGGCCCCTTTCACACTGGGGCGGTGGGGGCCTCTGCGGTAAAGCGGCACTATTTTTAGCACCGCTTTACTGTCATTTTAGCGGTGTTATTCGGCTGCTAGTGGGGCGGTTTTAACCCCCCACGGGGCGGTTTTAACCCCTCTGCTAGCGGCCAAAAAGGGGTTAAATCCGCCCGCAAAACGCCGCTGTATCACAGCGCTGCCCCTATTGATTTTAATGGGGAGGAGCAGTGAGTTCACCGCTCCAAAAAAGCTGCTGGCAGGACTTTTTGGGACGCCCTTCCAGCGCACCATTCCAGTGTGAAAGCCCTCACTGGAGTGAATGGAGCGTTTTTCAGGCGCTATTTTTAGTGCCGTAGCGCCTAAAAACACCCCAGTGTGAAAGGAGCCTAAAAAAAGTCCTGCTAGCAGCATCTTTGGAGCGGTGTATAAACCGCTCCTGCCCATTGAAATCAATGGGACAGCGCGGCTATACCGCCGGCAAAACGCCGCTGCAGTGGTGTTTTGCGTGCGGATTTAACCCCTTTTCGGCCGCTAGCGGGGGTTAAAACCGCTAGCGGCCGAATACCGCCGGTAAAGCAGCATGAAAAATAGCGCAGTTTTAGCGCTGCCGCCCGCACCGCCCCAGTGTGAGAGGGGCCTGGGGCCCCGCTCACACGGACGGACCTTTCAGGTCCGCCTTGGACCTGAACGGACACTCCATAGACCTCTATGGAGGGTCGGATGTCAGTGGTGACATGTACGCTGACATCTGACCCAATCCAATCCTAAAAAGTGTAACAGAGGAAAAACCTATTTTTCCATCCATCTGCGGATCAGATCGGGTGACGACGGACTCTACGGTCCGTCATCATCTGATCCCCCATAGAGGAGAGCAGCACTCTGACAGGTCTGTCCCTGCACAGTGTGTCATCTGCCTGCCTAGCGGGGATTGACAGAGCGATCCCCCGCTGAGCAGAGCGGGCTCCGTACACGGGGTACAAAGTCCCATCGTGTGTATGAGGCTTAAACACCAGAAATTCACGTTTTCATATCTTTAAAGGTCACCATACCCTGGCCAATCAGTTAGATCTTCCATAAATTAGATTCAGTGCAAGAGCCGGTTTGTTAGAATTAGAAGTAATTCTTACAGTACATCTTCCTATTACCGCTTTACTCTAATGCTCTCTTTCCACTTATTTCAACACCAAAGTTGTGTGATTTCCAATGTGGTTTTTTGGCTTGTTTTCCACTATTGCAACTTGTCATGCCACTAGGGACTGAAAAGTTGCATCACAAGTTCTACCCCATGATTTACAATGAGTACCGTTCAGATGTCTGCGACTTCAAGTCGCAGCAACTTCAAAGTAGTCCCTGCACTATTTTGGTCCCACTTTGATGCGACTTGAGGTCCATAGACCTCAAAAATACACAGGCATTGCTTCAAGTTTTGGCAAAAAGTTGGGGAAAACTCGCGGCAAAAAGCACCCAACTTTGGGCTTTCAATAGTGGAAACCGAGCCTTAATGCCACGCGACTAATTCAAAACATCTGAGAAAAAGTCGCACTGAAGTTGGAACAAAGTAGTGCAAGAACTTTTTTTGGAGTTGCACCAATTAGAACGGGGGAACATTGAAACACATGTGTTTTGACTTGTCCTGCGACTTCACGTGTCAAGTCGCACAACAACTCGCATTGGTGGAAAGAGAGCCTAAGGCCACTTGGGACTGAAAAGTTGTATCACAAGTTGTACCCCATGATTTACAATAAGTACCGTTCATATGTGTTCAATTTTGCAAACAGGTAATTTTTCTCCTTCATTGATGTACGCTGATGAGGCGGCACTGATTGGTTACACTGATAGTCAGCACTGCTTGGGATCACTGGTGGGCATTGATAGGTGGCACTGGAAGGTGGTACTGGTGGGCACAGATGAGGCAAGAATTGCCTCTTCGGGGTCAATGTCCCTTGCACCTAAGCTGGTGATCAGCTCTTATTATTATCCTCATGCTGTCAGCGTGAGTAGAAAAAATAAACAGATCGGCCCTTACTTCGATCTGTGATCACCCGAGTCTCAGTGACTACGTCATATGACAGCCTCCCAGAAATTCAGGTCCACGCTGTGGCTGTCGTTTGGCTATAGCACAGACACCAAGTGGTTAATAGAAAAACAGATGCAGATTTCTAGGACTGGCCAAAAATAATGTTTAGACTTTAGAGTCAAAGGCAACTGATGACTTTCTATTAAAGGTCTAAATGGGCCATTAATATGCATCACAATTGAACTTAGGAATTTGTCTTTGCAAAGTTAAACTCATTAAAATCCTTTCTTATTTTTGCTTGGGGATAGACTGCAGAGATATTATAAGTTTTGGGGGATGTCTACACCCCTGATAGGGTGAAGACACCTACCAAATTTTGCCAATTTCGCACAAGCCAAACAGGAAGTGAGGGTAAAACCCTACCAATGTATGTCCTTGGGGACACAGAGGTCAATCTAAATAGTTTCCCCATTCGGGAAATTGCACTCTAGCATTTTGCCATGTACATACCAAATTATTACGTATCTTGGGGTTTATTTACTAAAGGGTAAATCCACTTTGCACCACAAGTGCACTTAGAAGTTCAGTTGCTGGAGATCCGAGGGGGACAGGCAAGGAAAAGAAAAAAACAGCATCTTTGCCTCTACATGATTGGATGATAAAATCACCAGTGCTACCCCTCTGATTTTCATCAACTACACTTGTATTGCAGAAAGGATTTGCCTTTAATAAACCCCAAAATACCTAATCATTTGGGGTGTAAACAACAAAGTGCTAGAGTGCAATTTGTATAATGGGGGCACTAGTTAGATTGACCTGTGTGTCCCTAAGGAAAAATTAAGGTTTTACTCTCACTTCTTGTTTGGCTATGACAGGAAGTGAAGCCAATTTTAAGAAAAGGGACAAAGCCCAACCAAAAAATTAAAAAAAAATCTTGATTTCCCTCAAATGTCCACAATTAGAATAGGATTGGCTTCAGCTTGATTTCAGTGCTCCAGTGCTCTAAATCAGTGCTTCTCAACCCTGTCCTCAAGTACCCCCCAAAAGGCCATGTTTGCAGGTTTTCCTTCATCTTGCACAGGTGCTTTAAATCAGAGTCAATGGCTTTGTATTTTGGACAGCTATTTTAGAGAAGATAAAATTTCCTAAACATGTTCTGTCAGGGGGGTACTTGAGGACTGAGGCTGAAAACCACTGCTCAAAAAGAAAATTGAATACTTACCACTCTGAAATGTTACTTTCCTGGTCACTATCCATGGCAGCATATGCACAATCCATGCACGTGCTACCATGAAGGCACTAGGAAAGTAACTTAAAAATAAAAAAAAATAAAAATGAAAAAAGGGATTTGTCTAAGACAGCGGTTCTCAACCTTCTAGTGCCGTGACCCCTTGATAAAATTTCCCAAGTTGTGGGGACCCCTAACAGTAAAATTATTTTTGTAGTGTGGGTTGTCAGCACCCAAGGCAAGACAAGTAATTTGCGCCCCTAACCCACGGACATTTAGCGCCCCCTGAGTCCCCTCCACTCGTACAGTATTAAAACCCCTTATGGTACATTTTAGGATGTACCACTCTTTCTCTTTGTTCTCCTTTCTTTCCCTTTTCTCTCTCTATCCTAATTTCTTGTTTTTTTTTTCTCCATCCCTCTCTAGCCGTCTTTCTTGTTCTTTCTCTTATTCTTTCTCTCCCTTTTTCTTTGTTCCTCTCCCTCTTTCCTCTTGCTTCTATGTATTCTCTATTTTTATTCCTTCTCTTACTTTTTGGTGGGGGGTGGGATGAGTGGCAGTGCTGGGGGGGAGTTCTGATCAGCCAGCTTAGGTGCTCTTGTTTAAGGTCATCTGCTGATCTGAGAACTGTAGTGGGGAATTTTAATGGCAACTATAATCCCAGGTAGTGTTACTCACTGTGTCTCCGACTTTGTGGTGTCTCGTAGCAGTGACACCTATACCGAAATCAGGAGATAGGGTCTCCTCCAGCCCCCCCTATTTTGCATTCCTCACCAGTCAGTTGACCTCTAGTTTCTGCCCCCCAGCCATGCCGTGAACTGAATGGGTGACTGTGAAGAGGCTGAGTGGGCGGCCGCGGGCTCCAGGAACAGCCCAGCTGGGCAGCCACAAAAAGGCTGGGAGAGTGTTGCAGGCTTCAGGAACAGCCAAGGATTCGGTGACCCCTGGCAAATCATAATTCGACCCCCAAGGGGGTCCCGACCCCCAGGTTGAGAACCACTGGTCTAAGAAATGCCAATCAGCCTAGTTAAGCTGCAGCTGGGAAATCCAATGCATGAAAAGAACACACATAAAACATAAAGAATTTGAAACAATTTTATTGGTCCAAAAAAAAGAAGAAAAGAAAAAAAGGACAGGACTTGGAAAAGAAGCAAGGAAAGCAAAATACACACATGTATGTGAATTTGAGACACTAACAGAATATGTTTGAGGTTTGACCCTTTTGCAGTGTAAATTAACAGGAGTTAAAAGGAGTGCACCCAAAAATGGAAATCTATTAAGGATTAAAACAGCATTAGGCACAACATCTTGAGAAAGAATTTTAAAAATAAGGCAGCACAGACAGTTAAATCAAAGTGAACAACGTAAAAACAACAAACATTGCCAACGTAAAAAAGATTTCATGGTAAGAGAACCACCACCCCAAAAAAAACCCAGCAAAGTAACAAATAAATTGCATAAAAACACATCTGTGCCTTTAACCACTTGCCGACCGCCTCACGCCTATATACGTGAGCAGAATGGCACGGGCAGGCAAAATCACGTACCTGATACGTGATGCCTTCCCGCGGGCGGGGGGTCCAATCGGACCCCCCCCCCCGGTGCCAGCGGCGGTCAGCTTTGGTCTGGCAGCGATCAAAGATGAGGGGGAGGCCATCCGATCGTGGCCCCCCCTCGCGATCGCTCCCAGCCAATGAGAAACATCCCCTGCCTCTGTATAGTACACAGAGGCAGAGGATGTGATGTCATCTCTCCTCGGCTCGGGAGTTTCCGTTCCGGGCCGAGGAGAGAAGACATGTGAGTGAGTGCACCAACACTACACAACACAGTAGAACATGCCAGGCACACTAAACACCCCGATCCCCCATCCCGATCGCCCCCCGATCCCCCCCAATCACCCCCCCCCCGTCACAAACTGACACCAAGCAGGTTTTTTTTTTTTTTTCCTGATTACTGCATAGTGTCAGTTTGTGACAGTTAGAAGTGTTAGGACAGTGAGTATTACCCCCCTGTAGGTCTAGGGTACCCCCCTAACCCCCCCTAATAAAGTTTTAACCCCTTGATCACCCCCCGTCACCAGTGTCACTAAGCGATCATTTTTCTGATCGCTGTATTAGTGTCGCTGGTGACGCTAGTTAGGGACGTAAATATATAGGTTCGCCGTCAGCATTTTATAGCGACAGGGACCCCCATATACTACCTAATAAATGTTTTAACCCCTTGATTGCCCCCTAGTTAACCCTTTCACCACTGATCACCGTATAAGTGTTACGGGTGACGCTGGTTCGTTTATTTTTTATAGTGTCAGGGCACCCGCCGTTTATTACCGAATAAAGGTTTAGCCCCCTGATCGCCCGGCGGTGATATGCGTCACCCCAGGCAGCGTCATATTAGCGCCAGTAGCGCTAACACCCACGCACGCAGCATACACCTCCCTTAGTGGTATAGTATCTGAACGGATCAATAACTGATCCGATCAGATCTATACTGGCGTCCCCAGCAGTTTAGGGTTCCCAAACACGCAGTGTTAGCGGGATCAGCCCAGATACCTGCTAGCACCTGCGTTTTGCCCCTCCGCCCGGCCCAGCCCAGCCCACCCAAGTGCAGTATCGATCGATCACTGTCACTTACAAAACACTAAATGCATAACTGCAGCGTTCGCAGAGTCATGCCTGATCCCTGCGATCGCTAACAGTTTTTTTGGTAGCGTTTTGGTGAACTGGCAAGCGCCAGCGGCCTAGTACACCCCGGTCGTAGTCAAACCAGCACTGCAGTAACACTTGGTGACGTGGCAAGTCCCATAAGTGCAGTTCAAGCTGGTGAGGTGGCAAGCACAAGTAGTGTCCCGCTGCCACCAAAAAGACAAACACAGGCCCATCGTGCCCATAATGCCCTTCCTGCTGCATTCGCCAATCCTAATTGGGAACCCACCGCTTCTGCAGCGCCCGTACTTACCCCCCATTCACATCCCCAACCAAATGCAGTCGGCTGCATGAGAGGCATTTTTATGTCCTCCCGAGTACCCCTACCCAGCGAACCCCCCCAAAAAAGATGTCGTGTCTGCAGCAAGCGCGGATATAGGCGTGACACCCGCTATTATTGTCCCTCCTGTCCTGACAATCCTGGTCTTTGCATTGGTGAATGTTTTGAACGCTACCATTCACTAGTTGAGTATTAGCGTAGGGTACAGCATTGCACAGACTAGGCACACCTTCACAGGGTCTCCCAAGATGCCATCGCATTTTGAGAGACCCGAACCTGGAACCGGTTACCGTTATAAAAGTTACAAGTTTGCAAAAAAAACACACAAAAAAAAAATAGTTGTCATTTTATTGTTCTCTCTCTCTCTATTCTCTCTATTGTTCTGCTCTTTTTTACTGTGTTCTATTCTGCAATGTTTTATTGTTGTTATGTTTTATCATGTTTGCTTTTCAGGTATGCAATTTTTTATACTTTACTGTTTACTGTGCTTTATTGTTAACCATTTTTTTGTCTTCAGGTACGCCATTCACGACTTTGAGTGGTTATACCAGAATGATGCCTGCAGGTTTAGGTATCATCTTGGTATCATTCTTTTCAGCCAGCGGTCGGCTTTCATGTAAAAGCAATCCTAGCGGCTAATTAGCCTCTAGACTGCTTTTACAAGCAGTGGGAGGGAATGCCCCCCACCGTCTTCCGTGTTTTTCTCTGGCTCTCCTGTCTCAACAGGGAACCTGAGAAAGCAGCCGGTGATTCAGCCAGCTGACCATAGAGCTGATCAGAGACCAGAGTGGCTCCAAACATCTCTATGGCCTAAGAAACCGGAAGCTACGAGCATTTTATGACTTAGATTTCGCCGGATGTAAACAGCGCCATTGGGAAATTGGGGAAGCATTTTATCACACCGATCTTGGTGTGGTCAGATGCTTTGAGGGCAGAGGAGAGATCTAGGGTTTAATAGACCCCAATTTTTTCAAAAAAGAGTACCTGTCACTACCTATTGCTATCATAGGGGATATTTACATTCCCTGAGATAACAATAAAAATGATTTAAAAAAAAAAAATGAAAGGAACAGTTTAAAAATAAGATAAAAAAGCAAAAAAATAATAAAGAAAAAAAAAAAAAAAAAAAAAAAAAAAAAAGCACCCCTGTCCCCCCTGCTCTCGCGCTAAGTCGAACGCAAGCGTCGGTCTGGCGTCAAATGTAAACAGCAATTGCACCATGCATGTGAAGTATCACCGCGAAGGTCAGATCGAGGGCAGTAATTTTAGCAGTAGACCTCCTCTGTAAATCTAAAGTGGTAACCTGTAAAGGCTTTTAAAGGCTTTTAAAAATGTATTAATTTTGTTGCCACTGCACGTTTGTGCGCAATTTTAAAGCATGTCATGTTTGGTATCCATGTACTCGGCTTAAGATCATCTTTTTTATTCCATCAAACATTTGGGCAATATAGTGTGTTTTAGTGCATTAAAATTTAAAAAAGTGTGTTTTTTCCACAAAAAATGCGTTTGAAAAATCGCTGCGCAAATACTGTGTGAAAAAAAAAAATGAAACACCCACCATTTTAATCTGTAGGGCATTTGCTTTAAAAAAATATATAATGTTTGGGGGTTCAAAGTAATTTTCTTGCAAAAAAAAATAACTTTTTCATGTAAACAATAAGTGTCAGAAAGGGCTTTGTCTTCAAGTGGTTAGAAGAGTGGGTGATGTGTGACATAAGCTTCTAAATAATGTGCATAAAATGCCAGGATAGTTCAAAACCCCCCCCAAATGACCCCATTTTGGAAAGTAGACACCCCAAGCTATTTGCTGAGAGGCATGTCGAGTCCATGGAATATTTTATATTGTGACACAAGTTGCGGGAAAGAGACAAATTTTTTATTTTTATTTTTTTTTGCACAAAGTTGTCACTAAATGATATATTGCTCAAGAATGCCATGGGGATATGTGAAATTACACCCCAAAATACATTCTGCTGCTTCTCCTGAGTATGGGGATACCACATGTGTGAGACTTTTTGAGAGCCTAGCCGCGTACGGGACCCCGAAAACCAAGCACCGCCTTCAGGCTTTCTAAGGGCGTAAATTTTTGATTTCACTCTTTACTGCCTATCACAGTTTCGGAGGCCAGGTGTCACAACCCCCCCCCCCAAATGACCCCATTTTGGAAAGTAGACACCCCAAGCTATTTTCTGAGAGGTATAGTGAATATTTTGCAGACCTCACTTTTTGAAAATTGAAAAAATAAAAAAAAATAAAAAATTTCTGGTCTTTCTTCATTTTCAAAAACAAATGAGAGCTGCAAAATACTCACCATGCCTCTCAGCAAATAGCTTGGGGTGTCTACTTTCCAAAATGGGGTCATTTGGGGGGGTTTTGTGCCATCTTGGCATTTTATGGCCTTCAAAACTGTGATAGGTAGTGAGGAGTGAAATCAAAAATTTATGCCCTTAGAAATCCTGAAGGCGGTGATTGGTTTTCGGGGCCCCATACGCGACTAGGCTCCCAAAAAGTCCCACACATGTGGTATCCCCGTACTCAGGAGAAGCAGCTGAATGTATTTTGGGGTGCAATTCCACATATGCCCATGGCCTGTGTGAGCAATATATCATTTAGTGACAACTTTTTGTAAAAAAATTTTTTTTTTTTGTCATTATTCAATCACTTGGGACAAAAAAAATAAATATTCAATGGGTTCAACATGCCTCTCAGCAATTTCTTTGGGGTGTCTACTTTCCAAAATGGGGTCATTTGGGGGGGTTTTGTACTGCCCTGCCATTTTAGCACCTCAAGAAATGACATAGGCAGTCATAAATTAAAAGCTGTGTAAATTCCAGAAAATGTACCCTAGTTTGTAGACGCTATAACTTTTGCGCAAACCAATAAATATACACTTATTGACATTTTTTTTACCAAAGACATGTGGCCGAATACATTTTGGCCTAAATGTATGACTAAAATTTAGTTTATTAGATTTTTTTTATAACAAAAAGTAGAAAATATCATTTTTTTTCAAAATTTTCGGTCTTTTTCCGTTTATAGCGCAAAAAATAAAAACGGCAGAGGTGACCAAATAACATCAAAAGAAAGCTCTATTTGTGGGAAGAAAAGGACGCAAATTTCGTTTGGGTACAGCATTGCATGACCGCGCAATTAGCAGTTAAAGCGACGCAGTGCCGAATTGTAAAAAGTGCTCTGGTCAGGAAGGGGGTAAAATCCTCCGGGGCTGAAGTGGTTAAATATGCCAAATTGCTTAAGGGCCAGTTAACACCAATGCAGTTCAGTGCATATTTTATGCATCAAAAATGCATGGAAATTTGGTTATATGGTGTGCAATGGCATAGTTCACACCAGTGCTTGCCGTTCCAGTGCATTCCAGTTCCAGCAAAAAAAAGTAGAACATGCTGCATTTTTTCTGCACTGGACTGTATTGAAAAGCTGTCAAACGCATCAAAAACGCAATGGAACACACTTGTCCTTATTTAAGGTTAAGAAAAAAGTGGGGTGAAAAAAAGCACTGGACTGCATCAAAAACGCAACCAAAAACGCACTGGAACGCATCAAAATCGTGCATGCAGAAAAGCACCTGGAACACGTCCGGACTGCGTTTCTATGTTGTGAACTAGCCCTAAGGGCCCTAAAGGGCCCTAAAGGGCAAGATCACACCATAGAAACGCAGTCCGGACGCGTTCCAGGTGCTTTTCTGCATGCACGTTTTTTTATGCGTTCCAGTGCGTTTTTGGCGCATTTTTGATGCAGTCCAGTGCTCCCCCCTCTTTTTTCTTAACCTTAAGGCCTGATTCACACCTATGCCTTTTTAGTGCTTTTTGCATTTTGCAGATCTGCACTACAGTCCATTTAACATGGTTTCCTATGGAACACGTTCTGTAGTGCAAATCTGCAAAATGCAAAAAGCACTAAAAATGCATAGGTGTGAATCAGGCCTAAATAAGGACAAGTGTATTGCAGTGCATTTTTGATGCATTTTACAGCATTCCAGTACATTCCCGTGCATAAAAAATGCAGCATGTTCGCCTTTTTTTTTGGGGTACTGGAAACGCACTGGAACTGCAAGCACTGGTGTGAACTATGCCATTGAAAACCATATAACCTACTTCCGTGCGTTTTTTATGCAGAAAAAAAACGCACTGGACTGCATGTGGTGTGAACTGGCCCTTAAGGAATAAAAGTTATTTAAAACTACTCGTGGCTATATCGAAATGTCGGTCCGGCAATTAGGGATGAGCTGAACACCCCACTGTTCGCTTCGCACCAGAACTTGCGAACAGGCAAAAAATGTGTTCGAACACGCGAACACCGTTAAAGTCTATGGGACAAGAACATGAATAATCAAAAGTGCCAATTTTAAAGGCTTATATGTAGGGATGAGCTTCGAGTTCGACTCGAACATCGGCTGTTCGCAAGTTCGCCCAACAGCGAACAATTTGGGGTGTTCGCGGCAAATTCGAATGCCGAGGAACACCCTTTAAAAGTCTATGGGAGAAATCAAAAGTGCTAATTTTAAAGGCTTATATGCAAGTTATTGTCATAAAAAGTGCTTGGGGACCCGAGTCCTGCCCCGGGGACATGTATCAATGCAAAAAAAAGTTTTAAAAACGGCCGTTTTTTCGGGAGCAGTGATTTTATTAATGCTTAAAGTGAAACAATAAAAGTGTAATATCCCTTTAAATTTCGTACCTGGGGGGTGTCTATAGTATGCCTGTAAAGGGGCGCATGTTTCCCGTGTTTAGAACAGTCTGACAGTAAAATGATATTTCAAAGGAAAAAAAGTCATTTAAAACTACTTGCGGCTATTAATGAATTGCTGGTCCAACAATACATATAAAAGTTCATTGAAAAAAATGGCATGGGAATTCCCCACAGGGGAACCCCAAACCAGAATTTGAAAAAAAAAATGACGTGGGGGGTCCCCCTAAATTCCATACCAGGCCCTTCAGGTCTGGTATGGATATTAAGGGGAACCCCGGACAAAATTTTAAAAAAATTACGTGGGGGTCCCCCTAAATTCCATACCAGGCCCTTCAGGTCTTGTATGGATATTAAGGGGAACCCCAGCCAAAATTTTTTAAAAAATTGGCGTGGGGTCCCCCCAAAAATCCACACCAGACCCTTATCCGAGCACGCAACCTGGCAGGTCGCAGGAAAAGAGGGGGGGATGAGAGAGCGCCCCCCTCCTGAACCGTACCAGGCCACATGCCCTCAACATTGGGAGGGTGCTTTGGGGTAGCCCCCCAAAGCACCTTGTCCCCATGTTGATGAGGACAAGGGCCTCATCCCCACAACCCTGGCCGGTGGTTGTGGGGGTCTGCTGTGGGGGTCTGCGGGCGGGGGGCTTATCGGAATCTGGAAGCCCCCTTTAACAAGGGGACCCCCAGATCCCAGCCCTTCCCCCCTGTGTGAAATGGTAAGGGGGTACAAAAGTACCCCTACCATTTCACAATAAACTGTCAAAAATTTTAAAAATGACAAGAGACAGTTTTTGACAATTCCTTTATTTCTTCTATTTTCTATCTTCTTTCTTTTTTCTTCTATCCTCCATCTTCTTCTTCTGGTTCTTCCTCCGGTGTTCTTGTCCAGCATCTCCTCTGCGGCGTCTTCTTATCTTCTTCTCCTCAGGGCGCTCCGCATCCATGGCATGGAGGAAGGCTCCCGCTCTTCTCTTCATCTTCTTCTCTTCTTCATCTTCTTCTCTTCCTCATCTTCTTCTCCGGGCCGCTCTGCACCCATGGTGGCATGGAGGGAGGCTCCCGCTGTGTGACGCTTCTCCTCTTCTGACGGTTCTTAAATAACGGGGGAGGCGGGGCCACCTGGTGACCCCGCCCCCCTCTGACGCACGGAGACATGACGGGACTTCCCTGTGGCGTTCCCCAAGACGCCACAGGGAAGTCCCATCAAGTCACCGTGCATCAGAGGGGGGCGGGGTCACCAAGTGGCCCTGCCCCGTTATTTAAGAACCATCAGAAGAGGAGAAGCGTCACACAGCAGGAGCCTCCCTCCATGCCACCATGGGTGCGGAGCGGCCCGGAGAAGAAGATGAAGAAGAGAAGAAGATGAAGAGAAGAGCGGGAGCCTTCCTCCATGCCATGGATGCGGAGCGGCCCGAGGAGAAGAAGATAAGAAGACGCCGTGGAGGAGATGCTGGACGAGAACACCGGAGGAAGAACCAGAAGAAGAAGATGGAGGAAGAAACCGAAGGATGATAGAAGAAAGAAGATAGAAAATAGAAGAAATAAAGGAATTGTCAAAAACTGTCTCGTCATTTTTAAAATTTTTGACAGTTTTTCGTGAAATGGTAGGGGTACTTTTGTACCCCCTTACCATTTTACACAGGGGGGGCAGGATCTGGGGGTCCCCTTGTTAAAGGGGGCTTCCAGATTCCGATAAGCCCTCCGCCCGCAGACCCCACAACCATCGGCCAGGGTTGTGGGGATGAGGCCCTTGTCCTCATCAACATGGGGACAAGGTGCTTTGGGGGGCTACCCCAAAGCACCCTCCCAATGTTGAGGGCATGTGGCCTGGTACGGTTCAGGAGGGGGGGCACTCTCTCGTCCCCCCTCTTTTCCTGTAGCCTGCCAGGTTGCATGCTCGGATAAGGGTCTGGTGTGAATTTTTGGGGGGACCCCATGCCAATTTTTTTTTTAATTTTGGCGCAGGGTTCCCCTTAAAATCCATACCAGACCTGAAGGGCCTGGTATTGAATTTTGGGGGAACCCCACGCATTTTTTTTTCTGAATTGTGTTTGTTTTCTTAATGCTGTTTTTATCAATGAACTTGTATGTGTTTTGCCGGACCGACATTTCATTAGAGCCGCACGAAGTGAACCAGCGTTGTTCCGAGAAAGTCACTTTCTCGTTCTATATTGGCCATATTTGTGACTTGGCCAGTTAGTACAACACTTCCCCACATCACCCCACATCACCCCCATATTATTGGCACTTCCAGCTTGTTTAAATTTGAAGTTAAACATGCCGTGCACCAGGTCTATAGTGGCGTACAGATCACCTCTTCCCAAGAGAGAAGAGAATAGTAAATGGGGGATTGCGCTGTGTTTCCAGCGCAAATGCTTTATAAATACGAAAATGTCATTTGCGCATCGGCATGCACCGCAAGTCATGGCGCAAATGCTTCGTAAATCAGCCCCAATGTTGTGAATCTCACAATCAATAATAAGAATTGTGTATAACCTTGATTAAGTTCATTCACAGTGATACTACATCAATATTGAAAAACAAATAAACAAATAAAACATGAAATCCATGAGTGGTAGAAACCCAATGTGTAGTGAGTCCAAAAATTAAATGAATAGAAACCACATCAAAAGTGAAAATAACTTGTGAGGAGAGTTTACAAGTAGATAATTCACCACCAATTAGATGAAGGCTTACCAGAATGTTTGAACCCAAAAGGGCGTACGCCCAGTGAGCCAAACAAGTTTGTGGTGGTGTACACCAAAGATGAAGGCTTCAAATCTGACGACCTGTGATAACGGAATCAGGTAATCCCGCAAGTCTTCAAATGGCTCTCAAGGGTAGTAACCTCCAAGGTAGAAATTCATGGAGCAAGATGGATAGATTCTCCCATGCATTCATATATATAGTTGGAGAGGAGAACAAAATGCCACATAGCGTGATTCCATAAAAAATAATGGATGTTTATTAAAGTTAAAAAAAGCTCACATTTGAGAAGATAAACAGCGCTTTTGGTACATGTATAATGGCAGTAGTGGAGCCCGGGCCGATCGGTTCTCAGGACCCGATTCCTGTTTGGCCGGGAGGAGAAGCAACAGCCCAGCAGCCACATCCACTTCCAGGAGCCCTACCCTGGATTTAGCAACGCCCAACATCACCACCTTGTCATCGTCCTCCTCCCTGCAGATCTATCACAGCATAAGGTAAGGCCATGAATCACCATCTTTCCGATCTTTCAATTGAGCATCAGGGGATGTAGTGCGTGTGGATCGCTACCTTCTCAGTCAATCGTTCGAGTGCCGGGGGGTAGTGCGAGTGGATCGCCGCCTTCCCGATTAATTGAGCAAGCTCAGGGGGACAGGTAGTGCAAGTGAGGGGGCAAGGTTTGTTTGCTGCTCCTCCCAAAATATTGAGCACCGGCCGCCACTGGCGTTTACACAGATTCACATTTATCTGGTATTCGGATAATTTCGGATGTGTGCACCATCATGAATTTTTAGGGATACACTGAGTGCAAAATGTTCTTTATTTCCAATAAGACCAGTGGCGGTCAGTGGAAATTTTGGGGTGCGGCAAACAATATGCCAACCCCCGGTCAGTTGGCAGCACTTACCTCATCACCAGTGGCTTCCCCTGCTTGGCGGTAGCAGCCTCCTGTTCTCCACGGGTCATCATGGTGGCGGCTTCCATTTCCTCACTTCTCCTTGGTGGGCAATTGGGAGTCTTCTCTTTTTTCGGCCAATCGGAAAATGGGTCTCACACCCGCTTCTGATTGGCCGGATTGAGGATCAGTGTTGTAACACACCTGGGTGGGACCCGAGCGCATTCTCTGTGACCCGAGCTCACCCTATTTTTAAGACTATTAGAGCTTTTGGCTCTAATCAGGTGCTTCAAAAATAACACCCCCCGCCGCTGTAATTCATGTGCCCAGTGCCCTGAAAGGGGCCGGACGCATGAATAGGGGGCGGCTGCGGCGGCCGTAGATAGGTTCATGCTATGTATGGAATCTATCCATTGCATATAGGGGGGTGGCGTGGGGAGAGGGGGCGGTGCCCAGGCACCCCTCTAATGGATGGACCGCCCCTGATACCCCTACAGGTGAACCATAAATATCCCATGCTACAAACACAGATGTGAACCCAAAATATAAAAAAGAGTACGAGCGCAAAGTATCAATCATCCTCCAGTGCCAAAAGTATTCAATCAACACAACCTTAACACCTTCACGCCCTTTGTACGCAAATATGGGGCCCCACTGGACTGGGCTTTTTTCCGTGGGGCCACATATTTGCGTATCTCTCTTTGTGCTGGGAGTGCGCTGCATGGCGTGCTCCCAGTACAGAGACCCGGGTCTCATAGAGAGTCCAGGGCCCCGTTCTAATGATCTGGACCCAAGACTCCCAATTCCGGGTCACCTGATCGCTGTGATAGCCTCTGATTGGCTATAACAGTGATCAGTCACTGGAAAGCCCGCCCCTGTTGTTTTTTGTCTTTGTGACTGAACTGGAGAGATACATTGTAGTCCTTGCAGAAATAGAAAAGTGTGTGTAGAATAGACATGTGCAATTCGTTTAGTTTCAAATGAATTTTTGACAAATTCGTAAATATCTGAATTAACAAAAACTCGTTCAACCAATTTTTCTGAATATTCGTAAATTCGAAAATTTGAAAATTCATAAATTCAAAATGAGGAAATCCGTAAAATCTGAAAATAAACGAAAATCCAAAAATAAGAACGAAAATCCGAAATAACTAACTAATAATAACTTAGCTATTAAATTATAAGTATTTGAATTTCCTTTCAAATTCGGCTGTTAGTGAATGTAACTAATACAACTTATCCAATGTTACAAATTACCGAAAACGAACACATTTTTCGGCAGTGCACATGTCTATTGTAGAAAAAAATAAAAAAAGTAGTAATTAAAAAAATAAAATATAAATAAAATTAAAAAAATACCCAGATCAAGGTTTAATCTAGGTCAGCCCCAGAGTTAATGCTTGGGTCAAGGTCAGGGTCAAAGGAAAAAGGTCAGGAACAGTATTTTTTGGACAGGATTTTTTTTTTGTTAATTAGTATCAGTGTCGGTGTGTTTTTGGTAGCATAAAAAACAAAACAAAATGCACACTATTGTTCTGGGTCGTACTCCGGGTACAAACAACAACTAACATACACATGTAGTATCACTACGATTGTCAGGAGCAGGAGAATTTATTTATTTTGGGTTGTTCTTTGGTGCTAGATTATTGTAGTAGCAAGAAATATACAGGTAAATATAAAAAAGTGTTTTGGTTTTTTTTTACTATTTTGGGCTAGTTTTCCTTAGATAATAATAAAAAAATAAAAAATCAGGAGATATCTATTACCATTTACCACCATATGAAAGCCCAATTTGTCCTGAAAAAAAATGGTGTAATTCACCTGGATGCACAGAGTAGTTCTGGTGGATTGATGGAAACAAGTCTCCTTGTGGTGATTTTCTTGTTTTTTTCTCATCTGGTCTATTGAGTTTGGGAGCAGCGGCCGGAGTCTAATATCCCCCAACCACATGGTATCTTTAGAAACATCCATGCGCCTGGCTTTCTTGTTGTTTACAGGTTTAAAAGGAATTATAAAGCTTTGATTATTAAAAAAAATAACAAACATGTGATACTTACCTCCACTGTGCAGCTCGTTTTGCACAGAGTGGCCCCGATCCTGCTCTTCTGGGGTCCCTCAGCGGCTTAGCAGGTCCTCCCCACATCAGATAACCCCTTAGGAGAAGCCCACTCCTGGAGGGTTTACCATGCGGGTGGGCTACCGAGTCCAGCATTTGTGTCCATAGCCGCCAAATGTATGACTCAGCCCCGCCACCCGGCGCCCGCGTCTTTGGATTTGATTGACAGCAGTGGGAGCCAATGGCTGTGCTGCTAACAATCTATCCAATCAAGAGCCAAAACCCCTGGGTAGAGGGACAGCGCGTCCCCAGTGGGTGAAGTTCCAGGGCTCAGGTAAGTAAAATTGAGGGGGGGGGGGGGCTGGGGGGGCCGGTCACTGCCAGGTGTTTTTTCACCATCCTAATCATTAAGGTGATAAAACACGAGGGTTTACAACCCCTTTAAGTTGTGTCAAAGTGTCAAAGCTGCAAAATTGGGCTTAGGCATTAGGATTTGTTTTACTCTTAGGCACAAAGGGGTTAAAACTGTGAAATATAATAATACACCAAACTCTAAATGTTTAATGATCATGTGACAGTCCAATACAGACGCCAATTTCCATCAGTGTGAATCGTGATGAGTACAAGAACTCCAATTTGTGCCTCAATCTTAATCATGCGATAGACTGTGCTGGAAAACGTGTTCTCCTGTGATTCCACCCCTCCCCCCTTAGCACACTGACACTCACCAGATACTTTGACCCAAATACTTTGTAGGTCTGCCTGCGCTTTGGTCTAACAATCCCAAGCTCCGTGTCTCCACTCTCCTCCTTGCTGTCTTATCTCCAATCATTCACAAAAGATCAGAGACACTCTCATAGCACAATCAATACATATACACTGTATTTTTTTTTTTAAAGGTTTTTATTTGCCAGATGTACATAGAATAACACACTGCATGTAAGGTATATTGTCGGTTGCAACCGTCAAAATATAATTAACATTCAAGGGTAGTTTCGGATAAACATCCTATGATAAATGATATATCAGTACAGGTAGCAATTTTTTTAACTCTAAAATACCAGTTATTTTCTGTAATCGTAATGCAAATTATCAGCAATCTAATATCTGGTATAAAACATAAAATAAAGTAAAAAAATAATATAAAAGTATATATATATATATAAAGTTAAAGAATTAAACCAAAGAGGTATATATACCTCTTAAACCAATTGTGCTGTGCGCTGTCATCTCTCCAGTCCCCTGGAGCACGTTCTCACAATATCATCCTACCCAGTCTATCATTCGGCTATATTTTAAAATAAAAGCATTTTAGCACAATCAATATTTAATGTTAAAATATGTGGTGTACAAGGTAATAAAGTAAAACTCACATTTGCCTGTGCCTAAGCTGGCACCAAGCTATTTCAGCAGTGCATCTGTTACAAATGTCACAAGCTGGAAGAATGCACAGGGGCGACACGTTTCGAGGCTGTCCAGCCTCTTTCTCAAGCCTGCCCCAACCAAGTAGGACTGATCTATATATACACAAAGTGGAAAGTGGAAGTCACAGTTAAACTTTGTAAGGATCAAAAATATTGACTATTGCCCTTTATAGACCTACTTTCACCTTAAAAATATTTGAACCTCCAAACCTTTCCCTGATTCTGTTATCACATGTGGAATTTTTTTCTTCTTTAGGCCCCATTCACACTTCCAAATGGGGCTGTTAGCGATCACATGCAAGAGATCCAGCAGGGGTTCCTGGTGATTAGCTGCGGGAAGTAGTCCCATTGAAATCTCCCACAGCCAATCACTGCCACTGACATGTAACCGCTGATGCACAAGAAAGTCCGCAAACAGTCTGATGAAGACAAGCAGACTAAGGACATGAATTCCTGGAACCATGTCCTGTGGTCTGATGAGACCAAGATAAACTTATTTGGTTCAGATGGTGACAAGCGTGTGTGGGGGCAACCAGGTGAGGAGGACAAAGACAAGTGTGTCTTGTCTACAGTCAAGCATGGTGGTGGGAGTGTCATGGTCTGGGGCTGCATGAGTGCTGCCGGCACTGGAGAGCTACAGATCATTGAGGGAACCATGAATGCCAACATGTACTGTGATATACTGAAGCAGAGCATGATCCCCTCCCTTCAGAGACTGGGCCGCAGGGCAGTATTCCAACATGATAACCACCCCAAACACACCTCCAAGACCACCACTGCCTTGCTAAAGAAGCTGAGGGTAAAGGTGATGTACTGGCCAAGCATGTCTCCAGACCTAAACCCTATTGATCATCTGTGGGACATCCTCCAACGGTACCAGCTGGTACCATTCCAGTCAGTAGACTGTCAGTAAAAATTAGGAACAATGGTCTGGCAATTACATGTACTTGACTGAGTTCCCTAAAGACCCTAGGTTATCATCTATTTAATTATTTTCTTTTTTTATTCTATTCTTTTCTATTCTATTCCATTCTAGTCTCTTCTTCTCTTCTATTCTCTTTTATTGTCTATCCTATTGTGTTCTGTTTTACTCTATTATACTCTATTCTTTTATTTTCTGTTATATTCTTTTCTATTATATTATATTTTTTTCTATTCTATTCCTTTATTTTCTGTTCGATTTTATCTTCTTTGGAAATTGGAAAACTTTTTGAATTCAAAAACTATTTGAATTCCAAAACTATTTGAAATTGATTGAAAAACTTTTTGAATAGATTCAAATTTGAAAATTCGAATCAATTTGAATACGAATAAACAAAACAAATCCCAAAAACGAATTAAACTAATTTATGTAAATAACGAATTGAAACGAAACGAAATGAAACAAATTTCTTCGTTCTGCACATGTCTAGTCACCTCTGATACATTGTACACAAAACTGCAGTGTTAGCAAGATCACTCCTGGTCTCTGTTGCCGGCCAGAAGCTTTCTTTCCCCTCATAGTCGCACTAGGTACCTGTAAATTTGATCCTCATAATGTCTCCAAAAAGGTACAGTAATGAGGAAGCCTACATGATCCTGAGTATGTCAGCTGAGAGTGAAGGAAAAGCCTCACTGTCAGAATACATGGCAATGGCAAAATATGAACCTATAAAAAGCAGCGGCACCCTGACAGGTATCTCAGACAATGGAGAAGAGGTCCCTGCTAAGGTCAGGCATACAGTACCTGACCCCAGGTTGGTGAAGTGCTAGAAACACATAATTATGCTCATATGCAGTTGGGCGCAGGTACTAGCGCTGCTCTACTTTTTGGTGATCTGGCAAGCACTAGTGGCCTAGTACATCCTGGTCTTTTAGACACCAGCGCTGCAGTATCTCATGGTGAAGTAGCGAGCGCCAGACGTGCAGCACAAGCTGGTGAGGTGTCTAGCACCAGGGCCGGTGTTACCACTAGGTAAACTAGGCAGCTGCCTAGGGCGTACTTCCACCTAGGGAGCAGCCATGGCCAGTGCCACTTTCCTATTCTGTCACCTCTTCATCCCTGGTGGATGTTACTTCTAGAACTGCCATCCCTCCCCCGCACACACCGGTGCACCTGCACACACTGATCAACGCTCACTGCAGCTGAAGTCAGCCCAACGCCCCGATCGCCACCTGTCATCGCCAGCCAGCATTGAGCTTGGGGTGGAGATGTCGGTGTGGCCGGTCTGCAGGAGTGTACTGGAGGAGAAGAGGAAATGTCCGCTATGGGGGACCATGCACAGGCTGCAAGCCGAGATGAAGAAGTTCTCAGGCGCAGGGTGGAGAGGCAGCTGGAGGACGTGCCGCACCTGGAGGAACCCCTCTCCCATCATGACCTGCAGTTTGAGAACCAGAGGCTGCAGGAGCAGGTTGGAGAACTCTGCTGTCAGGTGGAACCACTGAGCCAGGTGGCGGGACTGAGCGGGGACTGGCAGACCTGACAGTTCAGTGAGTGGGCAATACACATCGGTCAGGGGTGGAGGCTCTTTCCCACCCAAATATCACTTCAGGGCCTCTAAAATTCCGGGTCCCAAATATCTCTCTATTAACCCAGAGAGAACTGCCAGTCAGTCCTCTCCTGATTATGGCTATTCCCGGGAATTCCTCACCCATCCTGGGTGACCCCCTGAATACTTCCACACTTCCCTTAAAAGGGACCATAAGCCAAATATGGGTGCTATAAAGCACCCGTTCAGGACCCAACTTTGGCATCCTGTACACTACATAGTTACATAGTTAGCCAGGTTGAAAAAAGTCCATCTAGTTCAGGGGTAGGCAACCTGGGGCCCTCCAGCTGTTGCAGAACTACAAGTTCCATCATGCCTCTGGGAGTAATTGTAACCGCCAGCCTTGCAATGCCTCATGGGAAATGTAGTTTCACAAAAGCTGGACTACCCCAGGTTGCCTACCCCGATCTAGTTCGACCAATAAAAGGGAGGGAAAAAAAATCATACAATCCTATATACACAATCTTATACCCACAGTTAATGTAGAGCAGTAGTATCCAAATTGGGGCCTAAGGGCCAGATGTGGCCCTTTGCTTGCTTTTATCCAGCCCTTGGGGCATTATTTCATCCATTGACATCAACAATGGGGCATAATTCTCCCCACTGACACCAATGAAGTGGCGCAATTCCACCCAATAATACCAACAATGGGACACCATTCCTCCCACTGACACCAACAATGGGGCCCAATGACATCAATGATGGGGCACAATTCCTCCCACTTACACCAATAATGGGGCACAATTATTATCACTGAAACAAACAATGGGGCATTATTTTTCCCCACTGATGTCGAGACCTTTATTACCCCCACAACTCCTAAAGTCTGAAGGACAGTAAGCTGGCCCTTTGTTTAGAAAGTTTGGAGACCCCTGATCTAGAGGAAGGTGGAAAAAAAAAGCAAAGCATGATCCAATTCGCTACAGCTGGGAAAAATATTCCTTCCTGTTCCCCCCGAGAGGCAATCGGAAATTTCCTGGATCAACTTTAACTATAAATGTCAGTACCCAGTTCTATTATGTACATTTAGGAAAGAATCCAGACCTTTATTTAAAAAACAGCTCTTGAGGGAGTCTATTCCACATTTTCACAGCTCTTACTGTGAAGAAGCCTTTCTGTATTTGGAGATTAAGTCTCTTTTCCTCTAGACGTAAAGAGTCCTTGTCCTCTGTGAGGACCTTAAACTGAATAACTCAACACCAGGTTCACTATACGGACCACTTATGTATTTATACATGGAGATCATCCACCCCCTTATGTATTTATACATGGAGATCATATCCCCCTTATGTATTTATACATGGAGATCATATCCCCCCCTTATGTATTTATTCATGGTGATCATACCCCCTTATGTATTTATACATGGAGATCATATCCCCCTTATGTATTTATACATGGTGATCATATCCCCCTTATGTATTTATACATGGAAACCATATCCCCCCTTATGTATTTATACATGGTGATCATATCCCCCTTATGTATTTATACATGGTGATCATATCCCCCTTATGTATTTATACATGGTGATCATATCCCCCCTTATATATTTATACATGGAGATCATACCCCCCCTTATGTATTTATACATGGAGATCATATCCCCCTTATGTATTTATACATGGAGATCATATCCCCCCTTATGTATTTATACATGGTGATCATATTTCCTGTTACCCGTATACTATATTTGAGATTTAATATCTCTGGGATATTATTTGAGGTAAATGAGAGTTCTTTGACCATGAGTGAAAGCTTTAAACACAATAACAAAAAATGTATTGGTATATAATAAAGTAGGCCTAGACTAATACACATCAAGCGATCTAATTGTACAGGAAAAGGGTAAAAGTCATGGATTACATGAAGGAATACAGAGTATATTCATTAAAACATTAATCTACAAACAGTAGGACAGAAAATACATAAGACCAACATATTTAGATACAAGTAGAAGGGAGATTTCCCATATTTAAAATTCCCATAGAGGTTCCATTCATGTGACTGCTCTACCATAGAGTGTGTCTTTCCCTTTCCCTCCCATCTCATTGTTTGGCATGGCGTGGCTCTGATTGGTGGGCTTCCCTATTCCTGGTTAAGGTCTGGCTACATCTCCAATCCCTATACTTTGCATAAGTCAGCCCCCTTTCATGAAAATCCTTGTCCCAGACTATTTTGAGCAGGAAACTTAATCTTGTAAGTAGATTACATTTTTAGGGAAATTAAGTATACATGATGGACTGGCCACGGCCCCTCATTGCATATTCAAACATGGGATCCTTTGAAGTGAGTATGTGCAGAACAATGAGGTTTGGGTCCCATTGTTTCTATAGACAAGCTTAGGCACCGAATTGTCTGGTCTAACAGACACTTCTGTGAAGCTATGTTGCACGCCCTCCATAGATACAAGCTAAATAAA
Organism: Lithobates septentrionalis; assembly: GCA_037952835.1. Lineage (NCBI taxonomy): Eukaryota > Metazoa > Chordata > Amphibia > Anura > Ranidae > Lithobates > Lithobates septentrionalis. Next base: position 953,629 of record JBBDGP010002710.1, read on the forward strand.
ATATATTCATAATTACAATATTTTACAGCTATTAATGGAGATTTCACATAAACTCATAAGGCAACACCCCCTTATGTATTTATATATGGTGATCATATCCCCCCTTATGTATTTATACATGGTGATCATATCCCCCCTTATGTATTTATACATGGTGATCATATCCCCCCTTATTTATTTATACATGGTGATCATATCCCCCCTTATGTATTTATACATGGAGATCATATCCCCCTCATGTATTTATACATGGTGATCATATCCCCCCTTATGTATTTATACGTGGAGATCATATCCCCCCTTATGTATTTATACATGGTGATCATATCCCCCCTTATGTATTTATACATGGTGATCATATCCCCCCTCATGTATTTATACATGGAGATCATATCACCCCTTATGTATTTATACATGGTGATCATATTCCCCTTATGTATTTAATCTCCTCTTCTCAAGAGAATAAATTCAGTTCCTCTAATCTTTCCTCATAGGTGAGCTCCTCCAAAACTGAACTTCATATTTCAGAAGAGGTCTTACTAATTGTACAGATAATGTCTCTCTCTCTGGAGTCCATACCTCTCTTATAAAAGAAAGGACTTTGCTCTCTTTGGAAACCACAGCTTGCATTGCATGTTATTATTGAGCTTATGATCTACCAGAACACCCAGATCCTTGTCCACCATTGATTCCCCCAGTTGTAGTCCCCCTAGTATGTATGATGAATATTCTTAGCCCCTAAGTGCAGAACTTTACATTTATCAACATTAAACCTCATCTGCCACATAGTCGCCCAATTAAATAGTGCATTGAGATCGGCTTGTAAGTTGGAGACATCCAACTGCATTGCATGAAAGTTATTCCTATCTAAATCTAGTTCTGGATTGGTTTATTTTTCAGGGATTTAAAGTCCTCCTGAATGCTGCCTTAAGGTCGTTATTCCTCAGGCTGTAGATCAGAGGATTAAGCAAAGGGTTAATGAGGGCAGTTATGACTGAAAACAGCTTGTTTATGCCAAACATATTAGTGGAAGTGGGAACAAAGTAAATAAAAATTATGGAGCCATAGAAGATGAAGACCACCAAGAGGTGCGATGTGCAGGTAGAGAATGCTTTCAGCTTTCCAGTTTTGCCACGAATGTGGAGAATTGTACTGATAATTCTAACATATGGAAGAAATGTGAAAAGAAAAGCAGTTAATCCCACACTGCCGCCCAGTGCAAAAATGAGCACTATGTTTATTGTTGGGTCAGTACATGTAATCTGGTACAAGTGTGGGAGGTCACAGAAGAAGCTGTGGATGGATTTTGGACCACAGAAGGACAACCTGAGCGAACAAAGTGTTTGAACCAAGGAATAAATAAGCCCAAAGACCCAAATTATACCAGCTAAATGACCGCACATCCTCCAAGACATAATTTGTGTGTAATGTAGAGGTTTGCAGATGGCGATGTACCGGTCATAGGACATAGCTGAGAGCAAGAGGACCTCAGAGCAAGTAAAATAGACATAGAAAAAGACTTGGGCTGTACAGGCAGGGAGGGATATCGATCGTTTTTTGGTGACCAAGTCGAAGAGCATCCTTGGTCCACTCACTGATGAATAAGACATGTCCAGAAATGACAAATTGCTGAGAAAAAAATACATTGGGTTGTGCAGATGGTAGTCAGTGATGACCAAGAAAAATATAATGAGGTTTATGATAAGAGTCATCAGATAGATCAGAAGGAAGAGCACAAAAAGTCCATTCATGGTTGGTGGACGGTCTGATAGACCCACAAGAATAAGAGTGATAATCTTTGTGAGATTTGTCATATTATTTATTCCCTCTCTGTGTAAATGTATCACCAATAAACAGTAAGAAAAATATCAATCTTAGAAATTATTAATAAGAAAACATGTAAGGTGTGCCCAGATGTTATATTCGGGATTCTATGCAGACATTTGATTCAGTGAATATCTTATATAGATATAAAATGTTGGCATTCCCGCAGGACAGTCTGCTGTGTTGTAAGAATACAAAGCTTTAAGTCTTGTTAAATGTCTCTAAAGATCTAATTTAAAACACCTTTGTCACTTGAGAGGCCTTTTTTTTAAACTATAAAAATACGTTTACAGTTCATAAAATAATTTCTGAATAAAACTCTACTGAAGTTCTATTCTTTTTTAATTCTGATTTTATTTATTGGTTATAAGACAAAGTAAGTACAAAACACAAAAAAAAAAAAAAAAAACAATAACTGATTTTGTTTTTGCTCTTATAACTCTGTCAAAATAATAAAATAACAAAAATAAAAGTGCAGCTCTAGAAACATAACTCAAAATGAACTGAGACAATGTTGTGAATCTCACAATCAATAATAAGAATTGTGTATAACTTTGATTAAGTTCATTCACAGTGATACTACATCAATATTGAAAAACAAATAAAATGTGAAATCTATGAGTGGTAGAAACCCAATGTGTAGTGAGTCCAAAAATGAAATGAATAGAAACCAAATGTTCATAACATCCTCTTGACGTCAAAAGTGAAAATAACTTGTGAGGAGAGTTTACAAGTAGATAATCCACCACCAATTAGATGAAGGCTTACCAGAATGTTTGAACCCAGAAGGGTGTACGCCCAGTGAGTCAAACAGGTTTGTGGTGGTGTACACCAAAGATGAAGGCTTCAAATCTGGCGACCTTTGATAATGGAATCAGGTAATCCCACAAGTCTTCAAATGGCTCTCAAGGGTAGTAACCTCCAACGTAGATATTCATGGAGCAAGATGGATAGATTCTCCCATGCATTCATATATATAGTTGGAGAGGAGAACAAAATGCCACCTAGTGTGATTCCATAAAAAAATAATGGATATTTATTAAAGTTAAAAAATTCACATTTGAGAAGATAAACAGCACTTCTGGTAGATGTATAATGGCAGCAGTGGAGCCCGGGCCAATCAGTTCTCAGGAACCGCTTCTTATTTGGCCGGGAGGAGAAGCAACAGCCCTAGCAGCAACATCCTCTTCCTGGAGCCCTGCCCTGGATTTAGCAGCGCCGAACACCACCACCTCGTCATCGTCCTCCTCCCTGCACCTCTATCACAGCATAAGGTAAGGCCATGAATCAACGCCTTCCCCATCTTTCAATTGAGCATCGGTGGGATAGTTCGTGTGGATCATTGCCTTCCCAGTGCCGGGGAGTAGTGCGAGTGGATTGCCGCCTTTCCGATCAATCGAGCACATGGGGCTAGGGGTAGTGCAAGTGAGGGGGCCAGGTTTGTTTGCTGCTCCTCCTAAAATATTGAGCACCAGCCGCCACTGACATATACACAGATTCACATTTATCTGGTATTTGGATAATTTCGGATGTGTGCAGCATCATGAATTTTTAGGGATACATTAAGTGCAAAGCAATCTTTATTTATAGTAAGCATAGGTATTGGGAGGGAGCACCATTAAGACCAGTGGCGGCTGGTGGAAATTTTTTTTAGGGGTGCGGCAAACAGTATGCCAACCCCCCGGTCGGTAGAACTTACCCAATCGCCAGTGGCTTCCCCTGCTCAGCGGCAGCGGCCTCCCATTCTCCTGCTCTCCAAGAGTCATCATGTCAGCAGATGTCAATGTACCAGTCATAGGACATAGCCGAGAGCAGGAGGACCTCAGAGCAAGGCTTCCATTTCCTCCCTCCTCCTTGGCGGGGAATTGGGGTCCCACACCCGCTTTTGATTGGCCGAATTGAGGATCAGTGTTGTATAACACCTGGGTGGGACCGGAATGCATTCTCTGTGACCCGAGCCCACCCTATTTTGAAGCCTATTAGAGCCATTGGCTCTAATCAGGTGCTTAAAAAAAAAACACCCCCGCCACTGTAATTCATGCGCCTGGTGCCCTGAAAGGGGCCGCAGCGGCCGTGGATAGATTCATGTCATGCATGGAATCTATCCATTGCATATAGGGGGTGGTGTAGAGAGAGGGGGCGGCGACCGGGCACCCCTTTAATGGACGGAAAGCCCCTGATACCCAAGCAGTTGAACCATATATATATCCCGTGCTACAAACACAGATGTGAACCCAAAATATAAAAAAGTACGAGCGCAAAGTATCAATTATCCTCCAGTGCCAAAAGTATTCAATAAACACAACCTTAAACCCTTCACGCCCACCGTACGCAAATATGGGGCCCCACTGGACTGGGATTTTTTTCCGTGGGGCCGCATATTTGCGTATCTCCCTTTGTGCTGAAAGTGCACTGCATGGTGTGCTCCCAGTACAGAGACTCGGGTCTCACAGAGAGTCCAGGGCCCCGTTCTAACGATCAGGATCCAGAACTCCCAATTCTGGGTCACCTGATCACTGTGATAGCCTCTGATTGGCTATCACAGTGATCAGTCACTGGGAAGCCTGCCCCCGTGTTTTCTGTACTTGTGAATGAACAAGAGAGATACATTGTATATTTCTCTGTCCTTGCAGAGATAGAAAAGTGTGTGTAGAATAGACATGTGCAATTCGTTTATTCGTTCATTTTTGACAAATTTGTAAATTCGGAAATATCCAAATTAACAAAAACCCCTTTCAACCAATATTTCTGAATATTCGTAAATTTGAATATTCGTAAATTCCTAAATTTAAAAATGTGAGATACATTGTATATTTCTCTGTCCTTGCAGAGATAGAAAAGTGTGTGTAGCGCGGCAATCCTAAAACCGCAAACCAACCTCAGGGAGTGGATGGGTTTAAATGTTTCATGGTTTGGACGATCTGCCCTGATCAAGATGATTATCCTACCACGTCTACTATACTTGATACAAGCAGTCCCGATCCTCCTGCCACCAAGCTTTTTCTCTATATACCGCAAAGCATGCTCTTCATTCCTATGGAGAGACTCGGCACCTCGCATCAAATTCTCACGCCTCACTTTACCCAAGTCTAGAGGAGGCATCGGCCTGCCAGATCTATATAAGTATTATGCTGCCTGCCATCTCACAAGGATCGCTGACTGGAATATCCACTCCTTTAAAAAGGCGTGGGTATCCCTTGAAAAGAATTTTTCGTCACGACCCTTACACCTTCTGCCCTGGCTACCTCAAAAAAATTGGCCACAGTCTATAAGGTCCCATCCGCTCATCCTCCCCTCCCTGTTAATTTGTAATAAGGCCGCACGAGAGGGAACTTTTATCTCTATTCCGGGCCCCCTAACCACACTAAGAGGGAACTCGGACTTCCCTCCAGGGGACTCCGAGAACTTTCTACAACATGACTGGCCTTTTGAGGATGTCCTAGCTCTTCAGTTCTACTCAGGTGGAAAACCTACCCCCCTAGACACCCTCAGAGAGCAGACCAGAAGGGCCTCTCTCCCCTTCTGGACATACAGACAAATTTGTCACTTCCTTGAAACCCAAGCTCATCAATCATGTTGGTTGAGACCCCTCACTCCCTTTGAGTCTCTCTGCCATCGTAAGTCCCCGCAAAGACACTTGATCTCCCTCATATACAATCTGTTATCGGAACACCTAACCCGAACACTTGTACCCTCACAAGAGTCCTGGAACAGAGACTTACAAATACACCTCACAACAGAAGACTGGAACACAATTCATGAATATGCCCATAAAGGCTCGCTAAATGTGGCAATACAGGAAAATTGTTATAAGGTAATTACCAGATGGTATAGAACGCCTTCTCGCCTCAATAAATTCTCGTCGGATATACCCGACACCTGCTGGCGATGTGAGAAGGAAAGAGGTACTATGCTCCATATCTGGTGGGCCTGCGAGAAACTTCAGCCATTTTGGGCAGAAGTTCATGAGATCATCACCCAGGTCACTACTTTTAAGCTAGACTACACTCCAGCCCAATACCTCCTGCATCACACCTCCCTCTCCAAAAAAGTATACCATAAGTCCTTAGCCATGCACATGGTCAATGCAGCTAGACTATGCATTCCCAAACTATGGCGTTCCACAAGTACCCCAATGATCCGGGAGTGGTTCGCGAGAATCACCAAAATAAAAGACATGGAGGAGTTGATACATATCTCGCAAGACAAAATGCACAAATTCCCAGTCACTTGGGCATGTTGGATCCATTATACATCTACTGATAAATTCCTTCAGTATACCCGTTAGGGTTGCCCCTCGTCCTTGAAATTGAATAACAGGCGGTGCTTGGCGGGTGGGTGGGTGGAGGCGGCCTCTCGACTTCCCTCCCCTCTTTCCATAACTCTTCCTATACCCCCACTACCCCCTCCCCCCTTCTGTCTCTTGATCACCCCTTTTCTTTCCTTTCTGTTTCTACTATTTCTCCTCTTCTTCTCTCTTCTAAACCCTAGTTCGGTTTCTCTAGGAGAGCTAGGGATTCTAAATGAAAACTTTAATCCCTCACTTTCTGACCCCACCTAAGTTGGACACCTTTTCCCACTCGGAGTTTCATCATTTATAGTACCCTACAAGCCTTCAAAGGCTTTATGACGTTTAAGTTGAGTCCCAGGTACGTTTTACTGCTGGTTTCCCTCTTCCGAATGGTGCGGGGAGAGGAAACAGGGGGGAGGCGAAAATTGATAATGTGAGTTTACCCTTCAAGCTCCTGGACTCACCTCTGCAAGTTTTATTTTATTTTCCTAGTTTTTTCTGTCTGAAGGTACTAATGTTCGTCCTAAACATGCTGTAACATATGTTGCGTGAGGATACTCTGTATGTTTAATTCTTGATGCTTAATAAAATCTTTATGGAAAAAAAATAAAAATAAAGAAAAGTGTGTGTAGAATAGACATGTGCAATTCATTTAGTTTCAAATTCATTTTTGACAAATTCGTAAATTCGGAAATATCCAAATGAACAAAAACCCCTTTCAACCAATATTTCTGAATATTCGTAAATTTGAATATTCGTAAATTCGTAAATTCAAAAATGTGAAAATCTGGAAATTCAAAATTCTAAAATCCAAAAGTTCAGAAATTCGAAAATCTGAAAGTAAACGAAAATCCCAAAATAAGAATGAAAATCCAAAAATAAGAATGAAATTCTGAAATAACTAACTAAAACTAACTATTAAATTATAGGTATTGGAATTTCCTTTCAAATTTGGCTGTTAGTGAACGTAAAGAATACAAATTTATCCAAAGTTACGAATTATTGAAAACTAACACAATTTGTCCGCAGTGCACATTGTAGAAAAAAAAATAATAATAAAAAAAAAAACCTAGATCAAGGTTTGATCTAGGTCAGCCCCAGGGTTAGTGTTTGGGTCAAGGTCAGGGTCAAAAGTTCAAAAGTCAAGGTCACTATTTTTTTTGGACAGGATTTTTTCATTGTTAATTAATATCAGTGTCAGTTAGTGTCGGTGTGTTTTTTGGTAGCATAAAAAAACAAAACAAAATGTACACTATTGTTCTGGGCCGTACTCCGGGTACAAACAACAACTAACATACACGTGTAGTATCGCTGCAATCGTCAGGAGCAGGAGAATTTATTTATTTTGGGTTGTTCTTTGGTGGTAGATTATTGTAGTTGCAAGAAATGTACAGTTAAATATAAAATATATATATATTTTTTTACTCTTTTAGGCCAGTTTTCCTTAGATAATAAAAAAAAAACCAGGAGATATCTATTACCATTTACCACCATATGAAAGCCAAATTTGTCCTGAAAAAAACACGGTATAATCCACCTGGATGCACAGAGTAGTTGTGATGATCTGTACAGGTTTAATAGCAAGAAAATCACCACAATGAGTGCTGTTCTGGTAGATTGATGGAAACAAGTCTCCTTGTGTTGATTTTCTTGTTTTTTTCTCATCTGGTCTATAGAGTTTGGGAGCAGCGGCCGGAGTCTAATATCCCCCAACCACATGGTATCTTTGGACACATCCATGCGCCTGGCTCTCTTGTTCTTTACAAGTTTAGAGTGATTATAAAGCTTTGATTATTTTAAAAAAAAAGCAACATATCATACTTACCTCCACTGTGCATCTCGTTTTGCACAGAGTGGCCCCGAACCTCTTCTTCTGGGGTCCCTCGCGGGCTCTCGCGGCTCCTCCCCACATCAGATAACCCCCTAGGAGAAGCGCTGTCCCGGGGGTTACCCTGCGGGTGCGCTCCCGAGTCCATCATTGGGCGTCCATAGCCGCCGAATGTATGACTCGGCTCCGCCCCCCCCCCAGTGCCCGCGTCATTGGATTTGATTGACAGCAGCGGGAGCCAATGGCTGCGCTGCTATCAATCTATCCAATCAAGAGCCAAGAACCTCAGACAGAGGGACAGCGTGTCCCTGGCTGGTGAAATTCCAGGGCTCAGAAAGTAAAACGGGGGGGGCCTGGGGGGCCGGTCACCGTTGGGTGTTTTATCACCATCCTATGGCTTAAGGTGAAAAAACACGAGGTTTACAACCCCTTTAAGTTGTGTCAAAGTTGCGAAATTGGGCTTAGGCATTAGGATTTGTTTTCCCCTTAGGCGCGAAGGGGTTAAAACTGTAAAATATAATAATACACCAAACTCTAAATGTTTAATGACCATGTGACAGTCCAGTACAGACGCCAATTTCCATCAGTGTGAATCGTGATGAGTCCAAGAACTCCAATTTGTGCTCCAATCTTAATCATGTGATAGACTGTGCTGGAAAACGTGTTCTCCTGCGATTCCACCCCTCCCCCTTAGCACACTGACACTCACCAGATACTTTGACCCAAATACTTTGTAGGTCTGTCTGCGCTTTGGTCTAACAATCCCAAGCTCCGTGTTTCCACTCTCCTCCTTGCTGTCTTATCTCCAATCATTCACAAAAGATCAGAGACACTCTCATAACGCAACCAATATTTATTGTTAAAATATGTGGTGTACAAGGTGATAAAGTAAAACTCACATTTGTCTGTGCCTAAGCTGGCATCAAGATATTTCAGCAGTGTATCTGTTTCAAATGTCACAAGCTGGAAGAATGCACAGGGGCAACACGTTTCGAGGCTGCCCAGCCTCTTTCTCAAGCCTGCCTCACCCAAGTAGGACAGATCTATATATACACAAAGTGGAAAGTGGAAGTCACAGTTAGACTTTGTAAGGATCAGGAATATTGACTATTGCCTATGGACTTACAGTACTTTCACCTTAAAAATATTTGTACCTCCAAACCTTTCCCTGTTTCTGTTATCACATATGGAATGTTTTTTTTCTTTTTTAGGCCCCATTCACACTTCCAAATGGGGCTGTTAGTGATCACATGCAAGAGACCCTGCAGACATTCCTGGTGATTGGCTGCGGGAAGTAGTCCGATTGAAAGCAATGGAAGGCTGACATATCCCACAGCCAATCACGGCCACTCAAATTTAACCACTGATGCACAAGAAAGCCCACAAACAGTTTGCTGAAGACAAACAGACTAAGGACATGGATTACTGGAACCATGTCCTGTGGTCTGATGAGACCAACATAAACTTATTTGGTTCAGATGGTGACAAGCGTGTGTGGCGGCAACCAGGTGAGGAGGACAAAGACAAGTGTGTCTTGTCTACAGTCAAGCATGGTGGTGGGAGTGTCATGGTCTGGGGCTGAGTGCTGCCGGCACTGGGGGGGATACAGATCATTGAGGGAACCATGAATGCCAACATGTACTGTGACATACTGAAGCAGAGCATGATCCCCTCCCTTCAGAGACTGGGAGGAACACGAACTGTCTAAGTGACACTGACAACAATAGTGACACTAATACAGTGATCAGATATAATACTGTACACTGTCACTGTACTAATGATACTGGCTGGGAAGAAGTTAACATCTAGGGGGCGATCAAAGGTTGTGCCTAACAAGTGTAGTGTGTGTATTATGTGCTCCTGTTACTAAGAGATCTGGCTGTTTTTTCTCCCTGCTTTGTCACTTGGTCACCACCATTGCTAGAACAGCATCTGTACAGATCAATATCTTGATCACGAACAGAACTACACTAGTGTCCCCATTAGTATAGTGTCCCCATTAGTATAGTGTCCCCATTAGTATAGTGTCCCCAATAATGCAATGTTAGCAGGGTCAGCTACCTCTATATCTTGCAGCACTTGCCTTTAGGATCCCTGCCAAATTTGAATAGTTTTTGAATTCTAATAGTGTTTGAATTTGAATCGTTTTCGAACTTCAAAAGAGAATAAAATAGAAAATAAAGGAATAGAAAAAAAAAAGAATATAAAAAAAGAAGAAAGAAAATAAAAGAATAGAAAATAATAGAGTAAAATAGAACAAAATAGAATAGAAAATAAAAGAACAGAATAGACTAGAATATAATAGAAACAACTAGAATAGAATAACATAGAAAGAATATAACCATCTTCTGAAATTCGAATTTCAAATAGAATAAATTTGAATACATAAGAAAAGAATAGAAAAGAATAGAATAGGAAAGAATGAAATAATTAAAAGAATAGAATAGAAAGAATATAACCATTTCCCAAAATTCAAATATAATCAATTTAAATGGAATAGAAAATATTAGATTAGAATAGAATAGAAAATAACAGAATAGTATAAAAAAACAATAGAATAGAAATAATATAACCATCGTCTGAAATTCGAGTTTCGAATTAGAATAAATTTGAATAGAATAGAAAATAAATTAATAGAATAGAATAAAACAAACAAATAGACAAAGAATACAATTAAAAAAACAATAGAATAGAAATACTATATCAATTTCCCAAAATTCAAATAGAATCAATTCAAATTTGAATAGAATAGAAAAGAATAGATTTGAATAGGAAGATGGTTATATTCATTCTATTCTATTGTTTTTTTTCTATACTATTGTGTTATTTTCTATTCTATTCTACTCTATTCTTTTCTAGTTTATTCAAATTCAAAATGATTCTATTAGCATTTTGGAAACCGGTTGTATTATTTCTATTCTATTATATGATATTGTTTTTTTTAATTCTATTCTTTTCTATTCTATTTGAATTTCAGAATACAGTTATAGTTACATAGTTACATAGTAGGTGAGGTTGAAAAAAGACACAAGTCCATCAAGTCCAACCTATGTGTGTGATTATATGTCAGTATTACATTGTATATCCCTGTATGTGTGTGATTATATGTCAGTATTACATTGTATATCCCTGTATGTTGTGGTCATTCAGGTGATTATCTAATATTTTTTTTAAATTTTTCTATGCTCCCCGCTGAGACCACAACACATCCAATTCCACATCCTTGCCGCTCTTACAGTAAAGAACCCTCTACGTAAGTAACAGTAGGGAGGAGTAAGGGATTTTAACGGTGCAAGGCAATCCACAAAAAGAAAAGTAATAGGTAAAAAAAATATAATTTTTAATTTACATTCAAAGTTAAAAAACATATAGATAGCACATATTTTACACGTATTGCAGTGTTTATACAGTACGGTGGTCACGCAGGACACAAATATGTTTTTGAGATGATACGGCCGCATACTAGCCCGACATGTTTCACTGAATTGCTTTCTCTAAGGATATGCAGGCCGAAGATTAATATCATCCAACATTTTACAATTCTAAAGATAGAAACACAGAAATATAAGTGACAAAAATAGAGATACATGGGTGACCATATTTTTCAAAGTACAAAAACATACAGAAAATGCACAGTGTCCACTGGACATAGCACAAAGGGTGCTTACCCCACAGTGACCCCAGCTCAGGTCACCGCACAACCATCAACTAGCACTGAAACCCTGACATGGCCATATCAGTGCAGTCACAGGGGACAGAAAGGTAAAACTGAAAATAAAGCAAAGTACATATATATGTGAGAGACTACACATATACATGAAGTTAATATGTGTAGCTATTTATAGGGGGAAACTGACAAGATTAAATACTAGCTCAATCAAAAAAGGACCGTAGCTCAGAAAATTCAATTAGTACTTACTTTTAAACTGTTATTTAACAGAACATATTGGTGGGAGGAACACTTCAGAACACCTGCTGATGATGATTGCAGGGGAATATTCTGGTGGCTAATTAATAAAAAATATGTATAGAGATAGGGCGCTGCATTTTTTATATGTAGATTTATTGTTTTTGTCAGACTGTATGCAGCAGCTCCCCCATAGTCTTATTTGTTAGCGCGGTGTTGCACATTTATTTCTGTACATAATTTTAATGAGTGGCCGCGTGCCTTGTTAATCCCCCTTTCGCAAAAAAGTTTTCTCCCTATTGTGGGGTCACCAGTCCGGTATTTATATAATGAAATCATATCCCCTCTCAAGCGTCTCTTCTCCAGAGAGAATAAGTTCAGTGCTCGCAACCTTTCCTCATAACTAATATCTTTCAGACCCTTTATTAGCTTTGTTGCCCTTCTTTGTACTCGCTCCATTTACAGTACATCCCTCCTGAGGACTGGTGCCCAGAACTGGACAGCATACTCCAGGTGCGGCCGGACCAGAGTCTTGTAGAGCGGGAGAATTATCGTTTTATCTCTGGAGTTGATCCCCCTGAACTGTTTATCCCATCCTCCAGATCGTTCATGAACAAATTAAATAGGATTGGACCCAGCACAGAACCCTGGGGGACCCCACTACCCACCCCTGACCATTCCGAGTACTCCCCATTTATCACCACCCTCTGAACTCGCCCTTGTAGCCAGTTTTCAATCCATGTACTCACCCTATGGTCCATGCCAACGGACCTTACTTTTTACAGTAAACGTTTATGGGGAACTGTGTCAAATGCTTTTGCAAAATCCAGATACACCACGTCTACGGGCCTTCCTTTATCTAGATGGCAACTCACCACCTCATAGAAGGTTAATAGATTGGTTTGGCAAGAACGATTCTTCATGAATCCATGTTGATTACTGCTAATGATACCGTTCTCATTACTAAAATCTTGTATATAGTCCCTTATCATCCCCTCCAAGAGTTTACATACTATTGATGTTAGGCTAACTGGTCTGTAATTCCCAGGGATGTATTTTGGGCCCTTTTTAAATATCGGTGCTAGATTGGCTTTTCTCCAATCAGCTGGTACGATTCCAGTCAGTAGATTGTCAGTAAAAATTAGGAACAATTACTTGACTGAGTTCCATAAAGATCCTTGGTTATCATCCATTTAATTATTTTCTTTTTTTATATTTTATTCTTTTCTATTCTATTCTATTCTATTCTCTTCTTTTATTTTCTATCATATTTTGTTCTGTTTTACTCTATTATATTCTATTCTTTTATTTTCTGTTATATTCTTTTCTATTTTATTTTTTTCTATTCTATTCCTTTATTTTCTGTTCTATTTTATTCACTTTGGTAATTGGAAAACGTTTTGAATTCAAGAACTATTCAAATACAAAAACTATTCTAAATAGATTAAATTTGAAAATTTGAATCGATTTGAATATGAATAAACTAAACAAATCCCCAAAAACGAATTAAACTGATTAAACAAATTTATGTAAATAACGAATTGAAAGGAAACTAAATGAAACAAATTTCTTTGTTATGCACATGTCTAGTCACCTCTGATACATTGTACACAAAACTGCAGTGTTAGCAAGATCACTCCTGGTCTCTGTTGCCGGCCAGGAGCTTTTTTTCCCCATAGTCGCTCTAGGTACCTGTAGATTTGGTGCCCAAAATGTCCTCAAAAAGGTACAGTAGTGAGGAAGCCTACATGATCCTGAGTATGTCAGCTGAAGTGAAGGAAAAGCCTCGCTGTCAGAATACATGGAAATGGCAAAATACGAACCTCTAAAAAGCAGCGGCATCCTGACAGGTATTTCAGACAATGGAGAAGAGGTCCCTGCTAAGGTCAGGCATACAGTACCTGACCCACCCCCCCAGGTTGGTGAAGTGCTAGAAACACATAATTATGCTCATATGCATTTGGGCGCAGGTACTAGCGCTGCTCTACTTTTTGGTGATCTGGCAAGCACTAGTGGCCTAGTACATCCTGGTCTTTTAGACACCAGCGCTGCAGTATCTCATGGTGAAGTGGCGAGTGCCAGATGTGCAGCACAAGCTGGTGAGGTGTCTAGCACCAGGGCTGGTGTTACCACTAGGCAAACTAGACAGCTGCCTAGGGTGTACTTCCACCTAGGGCACAGCCATGGCCAGTACCACATTCCTCTCCTGTCACCTCCTCACCCCCGGTGGATGTTACCTCTAGAACTGCCATCCCTCCCCCGCACATAGCGGTGCACCTGCACACACTGATCAACGCTCACTGCAACTGAAGTCAGCCAAAGCCCTGATCGCCACCTGTCATTGCCAGCCAGCATGGGGCTTGGGGTGGAGATGTTGGTGTGGCCGGTCTGCAGGAGTGTACTGGAGAAGAAGAGGAAATGTCCGCTATCGGCGACCATGCACATGCTGCAAGCTGAAAGAAAGGAGTTCTCAGACGCAGGGTGGAGAGGCAGCTGCAGGACGTGCCGCACCTGGAGGAGCCCCTCTCCCATCACCGACCTGCAGTGTGAGAACCGGAGGCTGCAAAAGCAGGTTGGAGAACTCTGCTGTCAGGTGGAACCGTGGAAGCACTGAGCCGGGTGGCGGGACTGAGCAGAGACTGACAAACCAGGTACTACAACCATTCACTGATCGCTTGTCCAGCAAGGCAGCTCAGGTCAGTTCAATGAGGGGGCAATACACAGGGGTAGGGGTGGAGGTCCTATCCGACCCAAATATCACTTCAGGGCCTCTGAAATTCTGGGTCCCAAATATCTCTCTATTAACCCAGAGAGAACTGCGAGTCAGTCCTCTCCTAATTATGGCTATTCCCGGGAATTCCTCACCCATCCTGGGTGACCCCCTGAATACTTCCACACTACCCTTAAAGGGACCATAACCCAAATATCGGTGCTATATAGCACCCGTCCAGGACTCAACCTTGGCCTCCTGTACACTACATAGTTAGTCAGGTTGAAAAGACACAAGTCCATCTAGTGCAGGGGTAGGTAACCTGGAGCCCTCCAGCTGTTGCAGAACTACAAGCACAATCCTGCATCTGGGAGTAATTGTAAATGCCAGCCTTGCAATGCCTCATGGGAAATGTAGTTCCACAACAGCTGGAGGGCCCCAGGTTGCCTATCCCTGATCTAGTTCGACCAATAAAAGGGAGTAAAAAAAAAAAAAATCATACAATCCCATGTACACAATCTTATACCCGCAGTTGATCTAGAGCAGTGGTCTCCAAACTGAGGCCCCCTTATGTATTTATACATGGAGATCATATCCCCCCTTATGTATTTATACATGGAGGTCATATCCCCCCTTATGTATTTATACATGGAGATCATATCCCCCTTAAGTATTTATATATGGAGATTATATTACCTGTTACCCGTATACTATATTTGAGATTTAATATCTCTCAGATATTATTTGGGTTAAATGGGAGTTATTTAACCATGAGTGAAAGCTTTAACACAATAACAAAGATGTATTGGTATATAGTAAAGTAGGCCTAGACTAATACACATAAAGCTATCTAATTGTACAGGAAAAGGGTAAAAGTCATGGCTTACAGGAAGGAATACAGAGAAAATACATAAGACCAACATATTTAGATACAAGAACAAGGGAGATTTCCCATATTTACCATTCCCATAGAGGTTCCATTCACGTGACTGCTCTGCCATAGAGTTTGTGTTTCCCTCCCATCTAGTCTGTGTATATCATTACAGGCTGATGCCTCACTGGTTGGCATGGTGTGGCTCTGATTGGTGGGCTTCCCTATTCCTGGTTAAGGACTGGCTACATCTCCAATCCCTATACTTTGCATAAATCACCCCCTTTAATGCAAATCCTTGTCCCAGACAATTTTGAGCAGGAAACCTAACTTTGTAAATACCGTATATACTCTAGTATAAGCCAACTCGAATATAAGCCGAGGCACCTAACTTTACCACAAAAAACTGGGAAAACTTATTGACTCGAGTATAAGCCTAGGGTGAGAAATGCACAGCTACTGTAAGTGGAAAAGAGGGTCAACAATGCCCATTTGCAGCCTCACTGTGCCCATTTGCAGCCATAGGTCCCCCGAACTTCAAACTCAGTAGTTAAGGTTTCCTATGTGCCCCCTAGCTGCAGCCAAAATTTGGGGTCTCTGGACCTAAAGGGTCCCGAAATGACATTGCTGCAGATGGACACAGTTGTCCGAATTTGGGGCCCTGTATCTCAGGGCCACTTGGTGCTAGGAACTCAAACTGCAAATCCAGTAGAACTAGCACTATAACAATTCCAAAGCTGGGGTTCCTAGCACCAAGTGGCCCCAAGATACTGGGCCCCAAAGTCGGTTCCGAAAATGTCATTCTCTACTGCAGAAAAGTGCTTGACTCAAGTATAAGCCGAGGGGGGCATTTTCAGCACAAAAAAAAATGTGCTGAAAAACTTGGCTTATACTCGAGTATATATGGTAGATTACATTTTCAGGGAAATGACGTATACATGACGGACTGGCCCCTCATTGCATATTCAAACATGGGATCCTTTGAAGTGAGTATGTGCAGAACAATGAGGTTTGGGTCCCATTGTTTGTATACACAAGCCTAGGCACTGAATTGTCTGGTCTAACAGACACTTCTGTGAAGCTATGTTGCACGCCCTCCATAGATACAAGCTAAATAAAATATATTCATATTACAATATTTTACAGCTATTAATGAAGATTTCACATAAACTCATAAGGCAACACCCCCCTTATGTATTTATACATGGAGATCATATCCCCCCTTATGTATTTATACATGGAGATCATATCCCCCTTATGTGTTTATACATTATGGTCATATCCCCACTTATATATTTATACATGGTGAACATACCCCCCCAAATCTCTTCTTCTCAAGAGAGAATAAATTCAGTTCTTCTAATCTTTCTTCATAGCTGAGCTCCTCCATGCCTCTTATCAGTTTGGTTGGACTTCTCTGCACATCCTCCAGTTCCCCGATATCCTTTTTGAGAACTGGAGCCCAAAACTGAACTGCATATTCCAGATGAGGTCTTACTAATGATTTGTACAGATGATGTCTCTCTCTCTGGAGTCCATACCTCTCTTTTACAAGAAAGGACTTTGCTTGCTTTGGAAACCGCAGCTTGGCATTGCATGCTATTAAGCTTATGATCTACCAGAACCCCCAGATCCTTCTCCACCATTGATTCCCGAGTTGTACTCCCTCTAGAATGTAAGATGCATATTCTTAGCCCCCAAGTGTACAACTTTACATTTATCAACATTAAACCTCATTTACCACAAAGTCGCCCAATTAAACAGTGCATTGAGGTTGGCTTGTAAGTTGGAGACATCCAACTGCATTGCATGAAAGTTATTTCTATCTAAATCCAGTTCTGGATTGGTTTATTTTTCAGGGATTTAAAGTCCTCCTGAATGCTGCCTTAAGGTCGGTGTTCCTCAGGCTGTAGATCAGAGGATTAAGCAAAGGGTTAATGAGGGCAGTTATGACTGAAAACAGCTTGTTTATGCCAAACATATTAGTGGAAGTGGGAACCAAGTAAATAAAAATGGAGGAGCCATAGAAGATGAAGACCACAAAGAGGTGCGATGTGCAGGTAGAGAATGCTTTCAGCTTTCCAGTTTTGCCACAAATGTGGAGAATTGTACTGATAATTCTAACATATGGAAGAAATGTGAAAAGAAAGGCAGTTAATGTGACGCTGCAGCCCAATGAAAAAACGAGCACTATGTTTATTGTTGGGTCTGTACATGTGATCTGGAACAAGTGTGGAAGGTCACAGAAGAAGCTGTGGATGGAATTTGGACCACAGAAGGACAACCTGAGCAAACAAAGTGTATGAACCAAGGAATAAATAACCCCAAAGACCCAAATTATAACAGCTAAATGACTGCACATCCTCCAAGACATAATTTGTGTGTAATGAAGAGGTTTACAGATGGCGATGTACCGGTCATAGGACATAGCTGAGAGCAAGAGGACCTCAGAGCAAGTGAAATAGACATAGAAAAAGACTTGGGCTGTACAGGCAGGGAGGGATATTGATCCATTTTTGGTGACCAAGTCGAAGAGCATCCTTGGTGCGGTCACTGACGAATAAGACATGTCCAGAAAGGCCAGATTGCTGAGAAAAAAATACATTGGGTTGTGCAGATGGTAGTCAGTGATGACCAAGAAAAATATAATGAGGTTTGTGATAAGAGTCATTAGATAGATCAGAAGGAAGAGCACAAAAAGTCCATTCATGGTTGGTGGATGGTCTGATAGACCCACAAGAATAAGAGTGATAATCTTTGTGAGATTGGTCATATTATTTATTCCCTCTCTGTGTAAATGTATCACCAATAAACAGTAAGAAAAATATCAATCTTAGAAATTATTAATAAGAAAACATGTAAGGTGTGCCCACATGTTATATTCGGGATTCTATGCAGACATTTGATTCAGGGAATATCTTATATAGATATAAAATATTGGCATTCCTGTAGGACAGTCTGCTGTGTTGTAAGAATACAAAGCTTTAAGTCTTGTTAAATGTCTCTAATGATCTAATTTAAAACACCTTTGTCACTTGAGAGTCCTTTTTTAAAAAAAAATAAAAATAAGTTTACAGTTCATAAAATAATTTCTGAATAAAACACAACTGAAGTTCTATTCTTTTTTTAATTCTGTTTTTATTGGCTATAGGACAAAGTAAGTACAAAACACTTAAAAAAAACAAAACAATAACTGCTTTTGTTTTTGCTCTTATGATTCTGTCAAAATAATAAAATAACATAAAAATAAAAGTGCAGCTCTAGAAACATAACTCAAAATGAACTGAGACAATGTTGTGAATCTCACAATCGATATTAAGAATTGTGTATAACCTTGATTAAGTTCAATCACAGTGATACTACATCAATATTGAAAAACAAATAAAACATGAAATCCATGAGTGGTAGAAACCCAATATGTAGTGAGTCCAAAAATTAAATGAATAGAAACCAAATTTTCATAACATCCTCTTGATGTCAAAAGTGAAAATAACTCGTGAGGAGAGTTTACAAGTAGATAATCCACCACCAATTAGATGAAGGCTTACCAGAATGTTTGAACCCAGAAGGGCGTACGCCCAGTGAGCCAAACAGGCTTGTGGTGGTGTACATCAAAGATGAGGGCTTCAAATCTGGCGACCTTTGATAACGGAATCAGGTAATCCCACAAGTCTTCAAATGGCTCTCAAGGGTAGTAACCTCCAAGGTAGATATTCATGGAGCAAGATGGATAGATTCTCCCATGCATTCATATATATAGTTGGAGAGGAGAACAAAATGCCACATAGTGTGATTCCATAAAAAAATAATGGATTATTATTAAAGTTAAAAAACTCACATTTGAGAAGATAAACATCGCTTTTGGTACATGTATAATGGCAGCAGCGGAGCCCGGGCCAATCGGTTCTCAGGACCTGCTTCCTGTTTGGCCGGGAGGAGAAGCAACAACATCCACTTCCAGGAGCCCTACCCTGCATTTAGCAGTGCCCAACACCACCACCTCGTCATCATCCTCCTCCCCGCACCTCTACCACAGCATAAGGTAAGGCCATGAATCACCGCCTTCCCGATCTTTCAATCGTGCATCGGGGGGTAATGCGTGTGGATCCCTGCCTTTCCAGTTGATTGATCGAGTGCTGAGGGGGTAGTGCGAGTGGATTGCCGCCTTCTTGAGCAAGTGCCGGGGGTAGGGGTAGTGCGAGTGAGGGGGCCAGGTTTTTTTGCTGCTCCTCCCAAAATATTGAGCAGCAGCCACTGACGTTTACACAGATTCACATTTATTTGGTATTCGGATAATTTCGGATGTGTGCAGCATCATGAATTTTTAGGGATACACTGAGTGCAAAACGTTTTTTATTTAGAGTCAGCATAGGTATTGGGAGGGGGAAAGGACCAGTAGCGGCCGGTGGAATTTTTTTTGGGGTGCAGCAAACAGTATGCCAACCCCCCGGTTGGTCGGTAGCACTTACCCCATCACCAGCAGCTTCCCCTGCTTGGTGGCAGCAGCCTCCCATTCTCCTGCTCTCCATGGGTCATCATAGCGGTGGCTTACATTTCCTCCCCCCTCCTCGGCGGGCAATTGGGAGTCTTCTCTTTTTGGCCAATCGGAAAACGGGTCTCACACCCGCTTCTGATTGGCCGGATTGAGGACCAGTGTTGTAACACACCTGGGTGGGACCAGAGCGCATTCTCTGTGACCCGAGCCCACCCTATTTTGAAGCCTATTAGAGCCTTTGCTCTAATCAGGTGCTTAAAATAAAACACCCCCGCCACTGTAATTCATGCGCCTGATGCCCTAAAAGGGGCCGGACGCATGAATAGGGGGCAGCTGCGGCGGCCGTGGATAGATCCATGCTATCCATGAATCTATCCATTGCATATAGGGGGTGGCATGGAGAGAGGGGGTGGTGCCCCGGCGCCCCTCTAATGGATGGACCGCCCCTGATACCCCTACAGGTGCACCATAAATATCCCGTGCTACAAACACAGATGTGAATCCAAAATATAAAAGAATATGAGCGCAGAGTATCAATTATCCTCCAGTGCTAAAAGTATTTAATCAACACAACCTTAACTCCTTCACGCCCACCGTACGCAAATATGGGGCCCCACTGGACTGGGCTTTTTTTCCGTGGGGCCGCATATTTGCGTATCTCCCTTTGTGCTGGGAGTGACCTGCATGGCGTGCTCCCAGTACAGAGACCCAGGTCTCACAGAGAGTCCAGGGCCCCATTCTAACACTCGGGACCCAGTGTTTTGGACCGAACCAGAACCGTTCGGTACTTTTGTTTCTGTCCCCCTGGCCAAATTAACCTTCAATGTAAAAGTGTGCACAGTTGAAATAAATTACTGAGACATACACGAGTTCAGTAGATTGATACTTCTCCTTTATTACTTCCTTGACTCTGGCTAATATACCGTGAGCCGGATATTTTGTTATCAAATAAGACAAGCGTATGCAGACCACAAGATATACATATTCATTATTGTGACAAAGTATAAGCTTTTAGCTGGGTTATATCTATATAAGGGAATAGCAAACTACCATAGCTAAATAGGGTGTCTTGTTTCCAGTTCTTCAAAACAGGCGCAATCTTCTTTAACTTGTTCTTAACTCTTGCAGTTCTGTTCCACATGAAGAGGGAGGGTAAGCTGGCAGACATCTAATTGAAAATGGTGAAGGCTGATAGCAGAGGCTGAAGTAAGCACTTATATCTATATGGTTATATTGGAAATAGGCATTTCACCATAACACTCATAATCACATCCATTACACCAGGACTCCCAATTCCGGGTCACCTGATCGTTGTGATAGCCTCTGATTGGATATAAAATTTTCCGACAACAAAATCCGTTGTCGGAAATTCCGATCATGTGTACACAAATCCGATGGACAAAGTGCCACGCATGCTCAGAATAAATAAAGAGATGAAAGCTATTGACCACTGCCCCGTTTATAGTCCCGACGTACATGTTTTACGTCACCGCGTTCAGAATGATCGGATTTTCCAACAACTTTGTGTGACCGTGTGTATGCAAGACAAGTTTGAGCCAACATCCGTCGGAAAAAATCCTAGGATTTTGTTGTCGGAATGTCCGAACAAAGTCCGACCGTGTATACGGGGCATTAGAATGAAAATCCTGGGTAACTAACTAATAATAACTTAACTATTAAATTATAGGTATTGGAATTTCCTTTCAAATTTGGCTGTTAGTGAACATAACGAATACAAATTTATCCAAAGTTACGAATTATCGAAAATGAACACATTTTTCAGCAGTGCACATGTCTATTGTAGAAAAAAAATTGAAAAATAATAATTAAAAAAACAATTAGTATCAGTGTCAGTTAGTGTCGGCGTGTTTTGGGTAGCATAAAAAAAATGCACACTATTGTTCTGGGCCGTACTCCGGGTACAAACAACAACTAACATACACATGTAGTATCACTACGATCGTCAGGAGCAGGAGAATTTATTTATTTTGGATTGTTCTTTGGTGGTAGGTTATGGTAGTAGCAAGAAATATACCGTTTTTTTAAAAAAAGATTTTCTTTTTTAATATCTTGGGCCAGTTTTCCTTAGATAATAAAAAAAAAAATCAGGATATATCTATTACCATTTACACCATATGAAAGCCCAATTTGTCCTGAAAAAAACACTGAGACTGCCAGTAAAAATTAGGAACAATGGTCTGGCAATTACTTGACTGAGTTCCCTAAGTACCCTCGGATGTAAGCCATCTGGTCCCGGTGATTTAATGTTAGGTTTCCCAAGTCTAATTTTAATTTTGTCCTCTGTTAATCATGGAGGTGCTTCCTGTGTTGTGTCATGAGGATAAACACTGCAGTTTTGGTTACTGAAGCCCCCCGATTCACTCGTGAAGACTGAGGAGAAGAATAAATTCAATACCTTCGCCATCTCCCCATCCTTTGTAACCAGATGTCCTTCCTTATTCTTTATGGGGCCAATATGGTCTGTCCTCCCTTTTTTACTGTTTACATACTTAAAGAATTTCTTGGGATTTTTTTTGCACTCCTCCGCTATGTGTTTTATCTAAGCCATCCTTATTGCACCCTTACATTTCTTGTTGCATTCTTTATAAAATCTGAATTCTGATGATGATCCCTCAACCTTGTATTTTTTGAAAGCCTTCTCCTTTGCTTTTATATGCACTTTACATTGGATTAAGGCCATCCAGGACTTTTGTTCGCTCTTTTAAATTTATTACCCAATAGGATGCATTGGCTAATGCCCTTATTTAATATTCTCTTAAAGCAAATCCATCTCTCCTCCGTGTGTTCTTTGTTCCTAAGTTTTTATCCCAATTTATGCCTTTTAGCAAGGTTCGTAGTTTAGGGAAGTTGGCTCTTTTGAAATTCACTGTCTTTGTATTCCCCTTATGTTTCCTATTTGTGTGATTTATACTGAAGCCTATTGACCTGTGATCGCTGTTACCTAAATTGCCCCGTATTTCCACATCCGTGATCAGGTCTGTATTGATGGTAATCAGTAGATCCAGTAATGCTTTATTTCTAGTTGCTGCGTCTACCATCTGACCCATAAAATTGTCCTGCAAGACATTTAGGAACTGGCGAGCCTTAGATGAATGCGCGGTTCCCTCCGCCCAGTCTATGTTTGATAATTAAAATCCCCCATTATGATAACACTTCCCATCCTTGCTGCTAATCCAAATTGTGATAGGAGATCTGTCTCCCCCTCCTCCCTCAGGTTAGGGGGCCTATAGCTTACTCCCAGTATTATTTTCCCCTTAGCTTCATCCCTTTGGAGCTCTACCCATAAGGATTCCACCGCCTCCCTAGCTCCCTTAGTGATGTCAACTCTCACATTCACTTGTACATTATTCTTGATATAAAGGCATACCCCTCCCCCTTTTTTACCCTTTCTATCCTTGCCAGCCAATCATGGGAGCTGTTGAACCAGGTCTTTGAAATTCCCACAAAATCCAAATCCTCCTCGTACAACAGTATCTCTAGTTCACCCATCTTGTCCGCCAGGCTCCTGGCATTGGTAAACATGCCACGTAGTTTAGACCCATCGCATATTATCCTCTTATTGGGTGTTCTGAGGTCCATGCCAAGTCCAGGCATACAGTACCTGACCCCAGGTTGGTGAAGTGCTAGAAACACATAATTATGCTCATAAGTAGTTGGGCACCGGTACTAGCGCTGCTCTACTTTTTGGTAATCTGGCAAGCATCAGTGGCCTAGTATATCCTGGTCTTTTAGACACCAGCGCTGCAGTATCTCATGGTGAAGTGGAGAGCACCAGACATGCAGCACAAGCTGGTGAGGTGGCTAGCACCAGGGCCGGTGTTACCACTAGGCAAACTAGGCAGCTGCCTAGGGCACACTGCCACCTAGGGCGCAGACATGGCCAGTACCACATTCCTCTCCTGTCACCTCCTCATCCCCGGTGGATGATACCTCTAGAACTGCCATCCCTCCCCCTCACACACCAGTGCACCTGCACACACTGATCAACCCGCACTGTAGCTGAAGTCAGCCCTGATCGCCGCCTATCATCTCCAGCCAGCGTGGAGCTTGGGGTGAATATGTTGGTGTGGCCGGTCTGCAGGAGTGTACTGGAGGAGAAGAGGGAATGTGCACTATGGGGGACCATGCACAGGCTGCAAGCCGAGACAAAGGATTTCTTAGGCACAGGGTGGAGAGGCAGCTGGAGGACATGCCACACCTAGAGGAGCCCCTCTCCTATCACCGACCTGCAGTGTGAGAACCGGAGGCTGCAAGACCAGGTTGGAGAACTCTGCTGTCAGGTGGAACCATGGAAGCACTGGTGGCGGGTGGCGGGACTGAGCAGGGACTGACAGACCAGGTACTCCAATCATTTGCTGATCGCTTGTCCGGCAAGGCAGCCCACATCACAGGGGGTATAGTTTATAAAGGGCAGTGTGTGCAGGAAGGGGGGCAGTGTGTATAGGAAGGGCGGTGTAGGGTTAAAGGGGGGCAGTGTGTATAGGAAGGGGGGTGTAGGGTTAAAGGGGTGTATAATTAAAGGGGCAGTGGGTGAAGAAAAGGGGGGCAGTGTGTACAGAAAGGGGGTATAGAGTTAAATGGGGCAGTGTGTGCAGAAAAGGGGTGTAGCGTTAAAGGGGGCCAGTGTGTACAGGAAGTAAGTATAGAGTTAAAGGGGGCAGTGTATACAGGAAGTGTGGTGTAGGGTTAAAGGGGGGCAGTGTGTATAGAAAGGGGGTTTAGAATTAAAGGGGGCAGTGTGGGCAGAAAAGGGGAGTAGCGTTAAAGGGGGGCAGTGTGTAAAGGAAGGGGGTATAGAGTTAAAGGGGGCAGTGTATACAGGAAGGGAAGTCATACAGGAAGGAGGTTGTAGGGTTAAAGGGGGAGAGGGCATTATGTGCAGAAAGGGGGGCAATGTGTACAGTTTTTTTGGGGGGGGAGAGGGTGCAAGTAGCTGGTTTTGCCTGGGGAGCAAAATAGTCTAGCACCGGCCCTGGCTAGCACTCGTAGTGTTATGCAACTGCAACCACCAAGATTTTAAGCACAGGCCGTAGAGCCTCTGGTATCATCCTGGCATTTCAGGGCCTCAGAACCTGTGGTAGGTAGTCAGGAAGTGAAATTGGGAAATTAAGCTCTTTGAAAATCTGAAGGTGGTCATTAGTTTTTGGGCCCCTGTACACAGCTAGGCTCCCAAAAATTCTCGCACATGTGGTATTCTTATAATCAGGAGAAGTAGCAGAATGTACAGTAGGTGACCGGGATATTGTGTCAATCTCGCCGCTGTTATTGGCAAGATTTGACACCTGCAAGCCCTGTCGCGGGAGCCAGCGCTGAGCTGGCTCGCTCATCGGGAAAGGAAAAATGTGTTTTTTCCTTTCCCGATGAGCGACAAGCAACACTGACAGGTGTTTGGTATAAATCATGGGGGGGAACTCCACACCAAATTTTAAATAAAAAAACGGCATGGGTTCCCCTCCAAGGGCATACCAAGCCCTTAGGTCTGGTATGGATTTTAAGGGTAACCCCCTACACCGAAAAAACAGCATGGGGGCCCCCCAAAATCCATACCAGACCCTTATCTGAGCATGCAGCCCTGCCGGTCAGGAAAGGGGGTGGGGACAAGCGAGTTCCCCCCCCCCTGAACCATACCAGGCCGCATGCCCTCAACATGCCCACATGCCCTGCGGCCCCCTACCCCAAAGCACCCTGTCCCCATGTTGATGAGGACAAGGGCCTCCTTTAATGAGGGGGCCCCAGATCCCGACCCCACACCCTATGTGAATGAGTATGGGGTACATTGTACCCCTACCCATTCACCTGGGGAAAAAGTGTCCACTGAAAAAAAACACACTAGACAGGTTTTGAAAGTAATTTATTAGGCAGCTTCGGGGGTCTTCTTCCGACTTCGGGGGTCTCTTCTGACTTCTCCGCTCTCTCCGGCCTCTTCTCCCGATGTCTGGTTCTTCTCCCGCTCTCCGGCCTCTTCTCCAGGTCTCCGGTTCTTCTGCCGGGCTCCTCTGCTATCTTCTGCTCTTTTGCCGCTCTTTTGCTAGCGGTGGCCCAGTCTTCATCGTCTTGTTCCCTCTTCTCTTCTTCCGCTGTTGACATGACGCTCTCTCCCGCTGTAATGCCATGTGCGAGGTGCGCAACAACTTATATAAGCATGGGCGTGGTCACCGGGTGATGTCATCTGGTGATCCTGCCCCTTATGACGCCACTGTCCTGGGGCATGATGGGACTGTGACGTCATAAGGGGCGGGGTCACCGGTTGACATAACCCGGTGACAACGCCCCATGCCTATATAAGTCATTGCGCACCTCGCACACGGCATTACAGTGGGAGAGAGCGTTGTGTCAACATCGGAAGAAGAGAAGAGGGAACAAGACGACAGAGAAGACCGGGCCACCACTAGCAAAAGAGCGGCAAAAGATCAGAAGATAGCGGAGCAGCCCGGCAGAAGAACTGGAGAGCGGGTGAAGAACCGGAGACCTGGAGAAGAGGCTGGAGAGAGGGAGAAGAACCGGACACCGGGAGAAGAGGCCAGAGAGAGTGGAGAAGTCAGAAAAGACCCCCGAAGTTGGAAGAAGACCCCCGGAGCTGCCTAATAAATTACTTTCAAAACCTGTCTAGTGTGTTTTTTCATTGACACTTTTTCCCTAGGTGAATGGGTAGGCGTACAATGTACCCCATACTCATTCATATAGGGTGGGGGGCCTGGATCTGGGGGTCCCCTTATTAAAGGGGGCTCCCTGATGCCAATAAGCCCTCCGCCTGCAGACCCCGACAACCAACTGCCAGGGTTGCGGGGAAGAGGCCCTTGTCCTCATCAACATAGGGACAAGGTGCTTTGGGGTGGGGAGGCCACAGGGAGCCCCCTTTCCCCAAAGCACCCACCCCTATGTTGAAGGCATGCAGCCTGGTACAGTTCAGGAGGGGGGGGCGCTCGCTCATCCCCACCCCCTTTCCTGACCGGCCATGCTGCGTGCTCGGATAAGGGTCTGGTATGGATTTTGGGGGACCCCCACGCCGTTTTTCAGCATAGGGGGTTCCCCTTAAAATCCATACCAGACCTAAGGGCCTGGTATGCCCTTGGAGGGGAATTCTTTCTCGTGCTAGCTGCAATAGGAAAATGTGTTTTTCCTATTGCAGCCAGCGCGAGATGTACAGTACCCTGTCGCCGAGAACAGCGCGATCCCACAATCTCACATGCAGGTACTGTATTTTGGGGTGTAATGCCACATATACCTGTGGCATGTGTGAGAAATAATCTCATTACAGTGACAACTTTGTGTAATTTTCCAAAAACTTGTGGCATAAAATAAAATCTCCCATGCACTCAACATGCTTTTCAGCAAATACCTTGGGGTGTCTACTTTACAAAAAGGCAGTGGCGGCAAGTGTTTTTTTGTTTGGGGGCGGCAAACAACCAAACACCCCCCCGCTGTCTGCCGGTTGGTCCATCGGCACTTACCCCATTTAGGTGGTGGGCATTTGAGGAGCAGCAGGGATCGGGCATCGGCTCTTCTCCTACTCGCTTCAGCTGTGCGTCTCCTCCCCTCCTCCTAGGCATCCAATATTATCGCCTGTCCTTTCAGCTAATCGGGTGACAAGTATCAGATCCGCTTCCCAATTGGCCGCAAGGAGGATCAGTGTTGCAACAGCGAAAATGTATTCACTGTTGCAACACACCTGGGTGGACTCCGGACGCATCATCTGCGACCCGAGCCCACCCTATTTTGAAGCCTATTAGAGCCTCTGGCTCTAATCAGGTGCTTCAAGCAAAAAACTCCACCGCTGTAATTCAAGCGCATGATGTCCTGAAAGGAGCCGGACGCATGAATAGGGGTGGCTGCTGCTGGCCGTGGATAGATTCATGCTATGCATAAATCTATCCATTGCATATAGTGGGTGGCTAGAGAGAGGGGGCAGAACCCAGGTGCCCCTGCACATAGGGATCATTTAGGGTGGTGTTTGTACTGCCCTGGCATTTTAGCACCTCAAGGAATGTGATAGGCCATCGGAAAGTATAAGCTGAATAAATTCCAGTATATATCCCATAGTTTGTAGATGATATAACTTTCACACAAACCAATGAATACACTTATTAGCATTTACTTTTTGTTATTTAAGACTAGAGTTGGGCCGAACACCCCTCGATTTGGTGCGTGACAGAACTCTTTGGCCTAAATTTATGAACAAGTTTGATTTGATTGGATATGTTTTATAACAGAAAGTAAAAAAAATTTTTTCAAAATTTTTTATACTTTTTAATTTGTATATGAAAGAAAGGAATTACCAAGTGGTGATCAAATACCGCCAAAAGAAAGCTCTATTTGTGTAAAAAAAATTGCCCCAGTCATGAAGGGGGTAAAAACCTTTCTGGAGGTCAAGTGTTTAATGTATTCATCTTTTACAGTTATGGAAGAGGAATGAAGTAAACAAAATATAGATACGCATTACTCACTAGGGCAGGGGTAGGCAACCCCCGGCACTGGTGCCACAAGTGGCACGCAATAGCCTATTTGCCAGCACTCGACTCCCTCCACATCAGCAGAACAGCGCAGGGAAGTGCCAGCGAGACAATAATGCATTCCCCACACCGCACCTGCACTGAGGGGGAGGCACTGCACCCCCACACATTGTACAAGATGGAAAACATTGATTGGTTCTCTAACTTTGCTGTAGCTGCGATCGTCAGCTCTTGTGATGGGGACACAATTGGGTGCAGTTCTGGTAGGGGGGGCAGTCCCTGTTTCCAGGAGGAGGAGGACTGTCATTGGCCACTGCTAAAGCCATTCACATTAGAAAATAGAGGGGGTAAGAGGGCCACTGAAAGAAAAGTTGTAGGCGGACCAAGCAGCTTAATTTAGGGGGTTTATTACAAAAATTGTACAATACAAAATAGTACAAAAAACTAGTTACCAACCACCAAACACCTAGACTACTAAGAATTAAATGAGACAACGTCTAGGTGAATAGCAGCTGCATCACACCTGCATCACGCCAGGTATCATCTGTCCCACAGTGGTGGGACAGATGAGCAGGGGGTACAGTGGCTGGACAGATGAGCAGGGTGGTACAGTGGTGAGACAGATGAGCAGGGGGCTACAGTGGTGGGACAGATGACCAGGGGGCTACAGTGGTGGGGCAGATGAGCAGGGGTGTACAGTGGTGGGACAGATGAGCAGGGGGGTACAGTGGTGGGACAGATGAGCAGGGGGGTACAGTGGTGGGACAGATGAGCAGGGGGTACAGTGGTGGGACAGATGAGCAGGGGGTACAGTGGTTGGACAGATGAGCAGGGGGGTACAGTGGTGGGACAGATGAGCAGGGGGGTACAGTGGTGGGACAGATGAGCAGGGGGTACAGTGGTTGGACAGATGCGCAGGGGAGTAAAATGGTGGGACAGATGAGCAGGGGGGTACAGTGGTGGGACAGATGAGCAGGGGGGTACAGTGGTGGGGCAGATGAGCAGGGGGGTACAGTGGTGGGGCAGATGAGCAGGGGGGTACAGTGGTGGGGCAGATGAGCAGGGGGTACAGTGGTGGGGCAGATGAGCAGGGGGGTTCAGTGGTGGGACAGATGAGGAGGGTAGTACAGTGGTGGGACAGATGAGCAGGGGGGTACAGTGGTGGGACAGATGAGCAGGGGGGTACAGTGGTTGGACAGATGCGCAGGGGGGTAAAATGGTGGGACAGATGAGCAGGGGGTACAGTGGTGGGACAGATGAGGAGGGGGGTACAGTGGTGGGGCAGATGAGCAGAGGGGTTCAGTGGTGGGACAGATGAGCAGGGGGGTTACAGTGGTGGGAAAGATGAGCAGGGGGGTTACAGTGGTGGGAAAGATGAGCAGGGGGGTTACAGTGGTGGGACAGATGAGCAGGGGGGTTACAGTGGTGGGACAGATGAGCAGGGGAGTACAGTGGTGGGACAGATGAGCAGGGGGGTACAGTGGTGGGACAGATGAGCAGGGGGGTACAGTGGTGGGACAGATGAGCAGGGGGGTACAGTGGTGGGACAGATGAGCAGGGGGGTACAGTGGTGGGACAGATGAGCAGGGGGGTACAGTGGTGGGACAGATGTGCGGGGGGGTACAGGGATGGGGCAGATGTGCGGAAGGGTACAGTGGTGGGACAGATGAGCAGGGAGTACAGTGGTGGGACAGATTTGAAGGAGGAACAGTGATCTGAGGTGTAAAGGTGCAGGAATTGGGGATGATCTGAGATGTGAGTGCAGGATGTTAATTTCCCACTACTAAAGTAGTTTACAGCCTTTACTTTATAATTTTTTTTGTAATAAAAACGGCACGCTCAATTTCTTTGAAAACATTTTTCAGCACACTGTGCTCAAAGGGTTGCCTCCCCCTGATAGGGAAAATGTGTAATGTATCATCTTTTGGATACATAGTGGTGTGATCTATTCATTTGCCTCCTGTCCTAGTAAGTTGCAGGTGACTAATTAAGAATTATAATTGTATAGATATTGCTGTATTTAAGGATTAGTTTCTTTTTTTATAAAGAAGAAACAAACTTCTTCTTTCAGCAAATTCAATGTAATTTCTTCGGTCCCATTAGAACAGAAAGGTAAAATTGGTTAATTCCAACAGTTTGGAATGACTGGTTTAGCTGATACAATAAAGAAAGGTTATTTGAATTTTTTATTTATTTTTTGCTACTGTAAAGTTTGGGTGATTGTAGCTCTACAGGACCCAGCGCAAAGCCGGTAAAGTTTAACCCCTTCAATATCGGCACTTTCACCCCTTCCTGCCCGGGGCAGATTTCAGCTTTTAGCGCTGTCACACTTTGAGTGACAATTACGCGGTCACACAACACTGTACCCATATGACATTTTTATCATTTTCTTCCCACAAATAGAGCTTTCTTTTGGTGGTATTTGATCACCTCTGGGGTTTTTATTTTTTGCTAAACAAACTGTCATAAAATGTTGTTTTCCCCTTCACTGACGGGCACTGATGAGGCGGCACTGATGGGCACTGATGAGTTGAATTGATGGACACTGATAGATGGCACTGATATGCAGCACTGATGGGCACTGATAGGTGGCACTGATGGGCACTGATAGGTGTCTGTGATAGGCACTGACAGGCAGCTGTGATGGACACTGACAGGCGGCACTTATAGGATGGTACTGATTGGCACTGACAGGGGGCACTGATAGGTGTCTGTGATGGGCACTGACAGGCAGCTGTGATGGGCACTGAGAGGCGGCACTTATAGGATGGTACTGATTGGCACTGACAGGGGGCAATGATGGGAAGCACTGATGAGGTACTGAAAGGTGTCACTGCTGGGCTCTGATTGGCACTGTGGTGGGCTCTGTCAGAATTTACTATTGGGGCACTGCTGGGAACTGATTGGCAGCTGATTGGCAAATCTGATAATCAATGTGCTGATTATCAGCACAGACCCCCCCTCTGATAGGGAGACCCACCGATCAGTTCTCCTTGTCAGCGCGAGGTAATGCCGTTTACCAGTCACAGATTGGTCACAGCTGATCACGTGGTAAGAAGCCTGTGACAAAGACTCCTTATCACGATCGGAGATGCGGAGTGTCAGACTGACACGCCACACTCGCAAACGTTGTGCTGCGCACCCCTGTGGGTGCGCGCCGACATGTTATCTTTCTGGACGCCAAATGACGCCCTGTGAGGATAATAGAACCACTTCCCAGCCGTCAATCTGCTATAGGCCGGGCGGGAAGTGGTTAAACAAAGAAGCTTTTATTTTCAGCAGGGAAAACAAAGCAAGGCTTCCAGCAGCACACAAGCATAAAAATACAAAAAAAGGTCCACTTATCTTCAGCACAAAGAAAAAGTAAAAAGGCACCTACAGTTCATGGTTGGGTCTTCGCTCCAAGGTTTTAAAAGTCTTTGTTGGCTAGATTAGCAGCCTCCAGCACACTCACAGCTCTCCAAAACAGGTGTCTCCACACAACTCCTCCTAACCACACCTAACACTACTTCCTGTCTTTAAGAGCTGTTTCCTGGAGGCTCTGAACCCCGTGTGTGCTGGAATCCTTGTAGTCAGGGGTGGAGGCCCTTTCCCGAAATTCCGCGTCCCAAATATCTCTCTATTAACCCAGAGAGAACTGCCAGTCAGTCCTCTCCTGATTATGGCTATTCCCGGGAATTCCTTACCCATCCTGGGTGACCTCCTGAGAAATTCCACACTACCCTTAAAGGGACCATAACCCAAATATCGGTGCTATAAAGTACCCGTCCAAGACCCAGCCTTGGCGTCCTGTACACTACATTGTTACATAGTTAGTCAAGTTGAAAAAATAAAGTCCATGTAGTTCAGGGGTAGGCAACCTGGGCCCCTCCAGCTGTTGCAGAACTACAAGTCCCATCATGCCTCTGGGAGTAATTTTAACCGCCAGCCTTGCAATGCCTCATGGGAAATGTAGTTCCACAACAGCTGGAGGGCGCCAGGTTGTCTACCCCGATCTAGTTCAACCAATAAAAGAGAGGAAAAAAATCATACAATCCTATATACACAATCTTATACCTGCAGTTGATCTAGAGCAGTGGTATCCAAACTTCGGACCAGGGGCCACATCTGGCCCTTTGCTTGCTTTTATCCAGCTCTTGGGGCATTATTTCATCCACACCAACAATGGGACATAATTCTCCCCACTGACACCAATGAAGTGGCACAATTCCTCCCAATAATACCAACAATGGGATACAATTCCTCCCACTTACACCAATAATGGGGCACAATTATTATCACTAAAACAAACAATGGGGCGTTATTTTTTCCCACTGATGTTGAGACCTTCATTACTCCCACTGACTCCTAAAGTCTGAAGGACAGTAAGCTGGCCCTTTGTTTATAAAGTTTGGAGACCCCTGACGTAGAGGAAGGCAAAAAAACAGCAAAGCATGATCCAATTTGCTACAGTAGGGGAAAAAATTTCTTCCTGTTCCCCCAAGAGGCAATCGGAAGTTCCATGGATCAACTTTATCCATAAATGGCAATAACTAGTTCTATGTACATTTAGGAAAGAATCCAGGCCTTTTTTTAAACCAGCTCTTGAGGGAGTCCATTCCACATTTTCACAGCTCTTACTGCGAAGAAGCCTTTCCGTATTTGGAGATTAAGTCTCTTTTCTTCTAGACATAAAGAGTCCTTGTCCTCTGTGATGACCTTAAAGTGAATAACTCAACACCAAGTTCACTATACGGACCACTTATGTATTTATACATGGTGATCATATCCCCCCTCATGTATTTATACATGGAGATCATATCCCCCCTTATGTATTTATACATGGTGATCATATCCCCCTTATGTATTTATACATGGTGATCATATCCCCCCTTATGTATTTATACATGGAGATCATATCCCCCTTATGTATTTATACATGGAGATCATATCCTCCCTTATGTATTTATACATGGTGATCATATCCCCCTTATGTATTTATACATGGTGATCATATCCCCCCTTATGTATTTATGCATGGTGATCATATCCCCCCTTATGTATTTATAGATGGTGATCATTAGGGATGAGCCGAACACCGTTCGGTTCGCACCAGAACATGCGAACAGGAAAAAAGTTTGTTCGAACACGCGAACACCGTTAAAGTCTATGGGACACGAACATGAATAATCAAAAGTGCTAATTTTAAAGGCTTATATGCAAGTTATTGTCATTAAAAGTGTTTGGGGACCTGGGTCCTGCCCCAGGGGACATGGATCAATGCAAAAAAAAGATTCAAAAACGGCCGTTTTTTCAGGAGCAGTGATTTTAATAATGCTGAAAGTCAAACAATAAAAGTGTAATATCCCTTTAAATTTCGTACCTGGGGGGTGTCTATAGTATGCCTGTAAAGGGGCGCATGTTTCCCGTGTTTAGAACAGTCTGACAGCAAAATGACATTTTGAAGGAAAAAACACATTTAAAACTACCCGCGGCTATTGCATTGCCGACAATACACATAGAAGTTCATTGATAAAAACGGCATGGGAATTCCCCACAGGGCAACCCCGAACCAAAATTAAAAAAAAAAAATGATGTGGGAGTCCCCCTAAATTCCATACAAGGCCCTTCAGGTCTGGTATGGATATTAAGGGGAACCCCAGCCAAAATTTTAAAAAAAAATGACGTGGGGTTCCCCCTAAATTCCATACCAGACCCTTCAGGTCTGGTATGGATTTTAAGGGGAACCCCGCGCCAAAAAAAAAAACGGCGTGGGGTCCCCCCAAAAATCCATACCAGACCCTTATCCGAGCACGCAACCTGGCAGGCCGCAGGAAAAGAGGGGGGGACGAGAGTGCGGCCCCCCCCTCCTGAACCGTACCAGGCCACATGCCCTCAACATTGGGAGGGTGCTTTGGGGTAGCCCCCCAAAACACCTTGTCCCCATGTTGATGAAGACAAGGGCCTCATCCCCACAACCCTGTCCGGTGGTTGTGGGGGTCTGCGGGCGGGGGGCTCATCGGAATCTGGAAGCCCCCTTTAACAAGGGGACCCCCAGATCCCGGCCCCCCCCCTGTGTGAAATGGTAAGGGGGTACTTACCCCTACCATTTCACTAAAAAACTGTCAAAAATGTTAAAAATGACAAGAGACAGTTTTTGACAATTCCTTTATTTAAATGCTTCTTCTTTCTTCCTTCATCTTCTTCTGGTTCTTCTGGCTCTTTTGGTTCTTCCTCCGGCGTTCTCGTCCAGCATCTCCTCCGCGGCGTCTTCTATCTTCTTCTCCTCGGGCCGCTCCGCACCCATGGCATGGGGGGGAGGCTCCCGCTCTTCTCTTCATCTTCTTCATCTTCTTCTTCTTCTTCATCTCTTCTTCCTTCTTCTCTTCTTCATTTCTTCTCCGGGCCGCTCCGCAGCCATGCTGGCATGGTGGGAGGCTCCTGCTGTGTGACGGCGTCTCTTCGTCTGACGGTTCTTAAATAACGGGGGGCGGGGCCACCCGGTGACCCCGCCCCCTCTGACGCACGGGACATGACGGGACTTCCCTGTGGCATTCCCCGTGACGTCACAGGGAAGTCCCGTCAAGTCACCGTGCGTCAGAGGGGGGCAGGGTCACCGGGTGGCCCCGCCCCCCGTTATTTAAGAACCGTCAGACGAAGAGACGCCGTCACACAGCGGGAGCCTCCCTCCATGCCAGCATGGCTGCGGAGCGGCCCGGAGAAGAAATGAAGAAGAGAAGAAGGAAGAAGAGATGAAGAAGAAGAAGAAGAAGATGAAGAGAAGAGCGGGAGCCTCCCCCCATGCCATGGGTGCGGAGCGGCCCGAGGAGAAGAAGATAGAAGACGCCGCGGAGGAGCTGCTGGACGAGAACGCCAGAGGAAGAACCAGAAGAGCCAGAAGAACCAGAAGAAGATGAAGGAAGAAAGAAGAAGCATTTAAATAAAGGAATTGTCAAAAACTGTCTCTTGTCATTTTTAACATTTTTGACAGTTTTTTAGTGAAATGGTAGGGGTAAGTACCCCCTTACCATTTCACACAGGGGGGGGGCCGGGATCTGGGGGTCCCCTTGTTAAAGGGGGCTTCCAGATTCCGATAAGCCCCCCGCCCGCAGACCCCCACAACCACCGGCCAGGGTTGTGGGGATGAGGCCCTTGTCTTCATCAACATGGGGACAAGGTGTTTTGGGGGGCTACCCCAAAGCACCCTCCCAATGTTGAGGGCATGTGGCCTGGTACGGTTCAGGAGGGGGGGGGGCGCACTCTCGTCCCCCCCTCTTTTCCTGCGGCCTGCCAGGTTGTGTGCTCGGATAAGGGTCTGGTATGGATTTTTGGGGGGACCCCACGCCGTTTTTGGTTTTTTTTGGCGCGGGGTTCCCCTTAAAATCCATACCAGACCTGAAGGGTCTGGTATGGAATTTAGGGGGAACCCCACGTCATTTTTTTAAAAAAAATTTGGCTGGGGTTCCCCTTATTATCCATACCAGACCTAAAGGGCCTTGTATGGAATTTAGGGGGACTCCCACATCATTTTTTTTTGGTTCGGGGTTGCCCTGTGGGGAATTCCCATGCCGTTTTTATCAATGAACTTCTATGTGTATTGTCGGCAATGCAATAGCCGCGGGTAGTTTTAAATGTGTTTTTTTCTTCAAAATGTCATTTTGCTGTCAGACTGTTCTAAACACAGGAAACATGCGCCCCTTTACAGGCATACTATAGACACCCCCCAGGTACGAAATTTAAAGGGATATTACACTTTTATTGTTTGACTTTAAGCATTATTAAAATCACTGCTCCTGAAAAAACGTCCGTTTTTAAAACTTTTTTTGCATTGATCCATGTCCCCTGGGGCAGGACCCAGGTCCCCAAACACTTTTTATGACAATAACTTGCATATAAGCCTTTAAAATTTGCACTTTTGATTTCTCCCATAGACTTTTAAAGGGTGTTCCGCGGCATTCGAATTTGCCGCGAACACCCCAAATTGTTCGCTGTTCGGCGAACTGGTGAACAGCCAATGTTCGAGTAGAACATGAGTTCGACTCGAACTCGAAGCTCATCCCTAGTGATCATATCCCCCCTTATGTATTTATACATGGAGATCATATCCCCCCTTATGTATTTATACATGGAGATCATATCCTCTGTAACCCGTATACTATATTTGAGATTTAATATCTCTCAGATATTATTTGGGTTAAATGAGAGTTCTTTGACCATGAGTGAAAGCTTTAGCACAATAACAAAAATTTATTTGTATATAATAAAGTAGGCCTAGACTAATACACATCAAGCTATCTAATTGTACAGGAAAAGGGTAAAAGTCATGGCTTACATGAAGGAATACAGAGTTTATTCATTAAAACATTAATCTACAAACAGTAGGACAGAAAATACATAAGACCAACATATTTAGATACAAGTACAAGGGAGATTTCCCATATTTACCATTCCCATAGAGGTTCCAATCATGTGACTGCTCTGCCATAAAGTTTGTGTTAACCTCCCATCTAGTCTGTGTATATCATTACAGGCTGATGCCTCATTGGTTGGCATGGCGTGGCTCTGATTGGTGGGCTTCCCTATTCCTGGTTAAGGACTGGCTACATCTCCAGTCCCTATACTTTGCATAATTCTGTCCCCTTTAATGAAAATCCTTGTCCCAGACTATTTTGAGCAGGAAACTTAATCTTGTAAGTAGATTACATTTTTAGGGAAATGAAGTATACATGGCGGACTGGCCACGGCCCCTCATTGCATATTCAAACATGGGATCCTTTGAAGTGAGAATGTGCAGAACAATGAGGTTTGGGTCCCATTGTTTGTATACACAAGCCTAGGCACCGAATTGTCTGGTCTAACAGACACTTCTGTGAAGCTATGTTGCACGCCCTCCATAGATACAAGCTAAATAAAATATATTCATAATTACAATATTTTACAGCTATTAATGGAGATTTCACATAAACTCATAAGGCAACACCCCCCTTATGTATTTATACATGGAGATCATATCCCCCCTTATGTATTTATACATGGAGATCATATCCCCCCTTATGTATTTATACATGGAGATCATATCCCCCCCTTATATATTTATACATGGAGATCATATCCCCCCTTATGTATTTATACATGGAGATCATATCCCCCCTTATATATTTATACATGGAGATCATATCCCCCCTTATGTATTTATACATGGAGATCATATCCCTCCTTATGTATTTATACATAGAGATCATATCACCTCTTATGTATTTATACATGGAGATCATATCCCCCTTATGTATTTATACATGGTGATCATACCCCCCCCCCCCCCCATTAATATCCTCTTCTCAAGAGAATAAATTCAGTTCCTCTAATCTTTCCTCATAGCTGAGCTCCTCCAAAACTGAACTGCATATTCCAGAAGAGGTCTTACTAACTGTACAGATGATGTCTCTCTCTCTGGAGTCCATTCCTCTCCATCATTGATTCCCCCTAGTTGTACTCCCCCTAGTATGTATGATCATTTTCTTGGCCCTCAAGTGTATAACTTTACATTTATCAACATTAAACCTCATCTGCCACATAGTCACCCAATTAGACAGTGCATTGAGGTCGGCTTGCAAGTTGGAGACATCCAACTGCATTGCATGAAAGTTATTTCTATCTAAATCTAGTTCTGGATTGGCTTTTTTATTCAGTGATTTAAAGCCCTCCTGAATGCTGCCTTAAGGTCGTTATTCCTCAGGCTGTAGATCAGAGGATTAAGCAAAGGGTTAATGAGGGCAGTTATGACTGAAAACAGGTTGTTTACGCCAAACATATTAGTGGCAGTGGGAACAAAGTAAATAAAAATTATGGAGCCATAGAAAATGAAGACCACCAAGAGGTGCGATGTGCAAGTGGAGAATGCTTTCAGCTTTCCAGTTTTGCCACGAATGTGGAGAATTGTACTGATAATTCTAACATATGGAAATAATGTGAAAAGAAAAGCAGTTAATCCCACACTGCCGCCCAATGCAAAAACGAGCACTATGTTTATTGTTGGGTCTGTACATGTGATCTGGAACAAGTGTGGGAGGTCACAGAAGAAGCTGTGGATGGAATTTGGACCACAGAAGGAAAGCCTGAGCGAATAAAGTGTATGAAACAATGAAAAAATAAACCCAAACACCCAAATTATAACAGCTAAATGACTGCACATCCTCCAAGACATAATTTGTGTGTAATGAAGAGGTTTACAGATGGCGATGTACCGGTCATAGGACATAGCCGAGAGCAAGAGGATCTCAGAGCAAGTAAAATAGACATAGAAAAAGACTTGGGCTATACAGGCAGGGAGGGATATTGATCCATTTTTGGTGACCAAGTCAAAGAGCATCTTTGGTCCACTCACTGATGTATAAGACATGTCCACAATGGCCAGATTGCTGAGAAAAAAATACATTGGGTTGTGCAGATGGTAGTCAGTGATGACCAAGAAAAATATAACGAAGTTTATGATAAGAGTCATTAGATAGATCAGAAGGAAGAGCACAAAAAGTCCATTCATGGTTGGTGGATGGTCTGATAGACCCACAAGAATAAAAGTGGTAATCTTTGTGAGATTCCTCATATTATTAATTCCCTCTCTGTGTAAATGTATCACCAATAAGCAGTAAGAAAAATATCAACCTTAGAATTTATTAATAAGAAAACATGTAAGGTGTGCCCACATGTTATATTCGGGATTCTATGCAGACATTTGATTCAGTGAATATCTTATATAGATATAAGACAGTCTGCTGTGTTGTAAGAATACAAAGCTTTAAGTCTTGTTAAATGTCTCTAAAGATCTAATTTAAAACACCTTTGTCACTTGAGAGTCCTTTTTTTTTTAAACTATAAAAATAAGTATACAGTTCATAAAATAATTTCTGAATAAAACTCTACTGAAGTTCTATTCTTTTTTTAATTCTGTTTTATTTATTGGTTATAGGACAAAGTAAGTACAAAACACTTTTAAAAAAATAAAACAATAACTGCTTTTGTTTTCGCGCTTATAACTCTGTCAAAATAATAAAATAACATAAAAATAAAAGTGCAGCGCTAGAAACATAACTCAAAATGAACTGAGACAATGTTGTGAATCTCACAATCAATAATAAGAATTGTGTATAACCTTGATTAAGTTCATTCACAGTGATACTACATCAATATTGAAAAACAAATAAACAAATACAACGTCAAATGCATGAGTGGTAGAAACCCAATGTGTAGTGAGTCCAAAAATGAAATGAATAGAAACCAAATGTTCATAACTCGTGAGGAGAGTTTACAAGTAGATAATCCACCACCAATTAGATGAAGGCTTACCAGAATGTTTGAACCCAGAAGGGCGTACGCCCAGTGAGCTAAACAGGCTTGTGGTGGTGTACACCAAAGATGAAGGCTTCAAATCTGGCAACCTTTGATAACAGAATCAGGTAATCCCACAAGTCTTCAAATGGCTCTCAAGGGTAGTAACCTCCAAGGTATATTCATGGAGCAAGATGGATAGATTCTCCCATGCATTCATATATATAGTTGGAGAGAAGTACAAAATGCCACATAGCGTGATTCCATTAAAAAATAATGGATATTTATTAAAGTTAAAAAACTCACATTTGAGAAGATAAACAGCGCTTTTATTACATGTATAATGGCAGCAGTGGAGCCCGGGCCAATCGGTTCTCAGGACCCAATTCCTGTTTGGCCAGGAGGAGAAGCACAAGCCCAGCAGCAACATCCACTTCCAGGAGCCCTACCCTGGATTTAGCAGTGCCGAACACCACCACCTTGTCATCGTCCTCCTCCCCGCACCTCTATCACAGCATAAGGTAAGGCCATGAATCGCCGCCTTCCCGATCTTTCAATTGAGCATGGGGGGGGGGGGTAGGCGTATGGATCTCTGCCTTCCCAGTCGATTGATCGAGTGCCAGGGTAGTGCAAGTGGATCGCCGCCTTCCCGATCGATCAATCAAGCAAGCGATTATAGGTATTGGAATTTCCTTTCAAATTTGGCTGTTAGTGAATGTAACGAATACAAATTTATCCGAAGTTACGAATTATCGAAAACAAACACATTTTTCAGTAGTGCATGTCTATTGTAGAAAAAAATAAAAGAAATACTAATTTAAAAAATAATATAAAAAAAAATTAAAAAATACCTAGATCAAGGTTTGATCTAGGTCAGCCCCAGTTTTAGTGTTTGGGTCAAGGTCAGGGTCAAAAAAGGTCAGTTTTTATTAGATAATAACAAAAAAAATCAGGACATATCCATTACTATTTACTACCATATGAAAGCCCAATTTGTCCTGAAAAAATGCGGTATAATCCACCTGGATGCACAGAGTAGTTTTTCTTGCTATTAAACATGTACTGATCAACACAAGGAGCGCTGTTCTGGTGGATTGATGGAAACAAGTCTCCTTGTGTTGATTTTCTTGTTTTTTTCTCATCATTTTCTACCTCTTGTTTATACTGTAGGTTTAAAGTGATTGTAAAGCTTTGATTATTAAAAAAATAACAAACATGTCATACCTCCACTGTGCAGCTCGTTTTGCACAGAGTGGCCCCGATCCTCATCTTTTGGGGTCCCCCGGTGGCTCTTGCGGTTTCTCCCCACATCAGATAACCCTCTAGGAGAAGCGCTCTCCTGGTGAGTTACCTTGCGGGCACGCTCCAGAGTCCATCATTCAGCGTCCATAGCCGCCGAATGTATGACTCGGCCCTGCCCCCTGGCGCCCGTGTCATTGGATTTGATTGACAGCAGAAGGAGCCAATGGCTGCACTGCTATCAATCTATCCAATTAAGAACCCAGAACCCCAGGTAGAGGGACAGCACATCCCCGCCGGGTCAAGTTCCAGGGGGGGCAGTGTTTTTTCACCATCCGCTGCATTAGGGTAAAAAAAAGACGAGGGCTTACAAGCCCTTTAACCGCTTCCCACCCGCTGGCCGTCAAATGACAGCTGGGCGGTGCGACTCTCGTTCTGGGTGGACGTCATATGACGGCCTCCCAGAATGACCCCTCTCGAATGCCCGTGGGGGAACGCATCGCGGCAATCGGTGGTGCGGTGTGTCAGTCTGACACATCGCTAAAGCAATCTCGGTAAAGAGCCTCTGACAGAGGCTCTTTACCACGTGATCAGCCGTGTCCAATCACGGCTGATCATGATGTAAACAGGAAGAGCCATTGATTGACTTTTTCTCTCTCACATCTGACAGACACGAGTAGAGGAGAGCTGGGGGGGTCTGTGCTGATTGTTTATCACCACCAGGGATGGCCACCACACTGGACCACCAGGTATGCCACCCTAGACCACCAGGGAAATGCCAATCAGTGCCAAGGCAGCTGCTAATCAGTGGCCATCCCCAATGCCTGCCAGTGCCATAAGTGATGCCTAACAATGCCATCTATCAATGTTGCATATCAGTGCCCATCAGTGCCACGTATCAGTGCCCATCAGTGCCCATCAGTGTTGCCTATCAGTGCCCATCAGTGCCCACCAGTGCCACCCATGAGTGCCCATCAGTGCCACATATCAATGTCCATCAGTGCTGCCTATCAATCCCACCCATCAATGCCGCCTACCAGTGCCCATCAGTGCCACCTATCAGTGCCCATCGTCAGTGCCCATTTTTGCCACCTCAATGGTGCTGCCTTATCAGTGCCCATCAGTGAAGGAAAAAAACTTGCTTATTTACAAAATTGTATAACAGAAACAAAACAAAAACTTTTATTTTTCAAAATGTTAGTTTTTTTTTTATTTGTTTAGCAAAAAATAAAAACGGCAGAGGTGATCAAATACCACCAAAAGAAATCTCTATTTGTGGGAACAAAATGATAAAAATTCTGTTTAGGTACAGTGAAGCATGACCGCGCAATTGTCATTTAAACAGCGACAACGCTGAAAGCTAAAAATTGGCCTGGTCAGGAAGGGGGTCTAAGTGCCCGGTATTGAGGTGGTTAAGTTGTGTCAAAGTTGCAAAATTGGGCTTAGGCATTAAAAAAAAAAAAAAAAAAGATTTGATTTACCCTTAG
This sequence comes from Lithobates septentrionalis, assembly GCA_037952835.1. Taxonomy (NCBI): domain Eukaryota; kingdom Metazoa; phylum Chordata; class Amphibia; order Anura; family Ranidae; genus Lithobates; species Lithobates septentrionalis. Next base: position 996,056 of record JBBDGP010002710.1, read on the forward strand.
GCGCGAAGGGGTTAAAACTGTGAAATATAATAATACACCAAACTCTAAATGTTTAATGACCATGTGACAGTCCAATACAGACGCCCATTTCCATCAGTGTAAATCGTGATGAGTCCAAGAACTCCAATTTGTGCTCCAATCTTAATCATGCGATAGACTGTGTAGGAAAACGTGTTCTCCTGTGATTCCACCCCTCCCAACTTAGTACACTGACACCCACCGGATGCTTTGACCCAAATACTTTGTAGGTCTGCCTGCGCTTTAGTCTAACAATCCCAAGCTCCGTGTCTCCACTCTCCTCCTTGCTGTCTTATCTCCAATCAATCACAAAATATCAGAGACACTCTCATAACGCAACCAATATTTAATGTTAAAATATGGGGTGTACAAGGTGATAAAGTAAAACTCATATTTGCCTGTGCCTAAGCTGGCACCAAGCTATTTCAGCAGTGTATCTGTTTCAAATGTCACAAGCTAGAAGAATGCACATGGGGCGACACGTTTGGAGGCTGCCCAGCCTCTTTCTCAAGCCTGCCCCATCCAAATAGGATTCATCTATATATACACAAAAAGTGGAAGTCACAGTTAAACTTTGTAAGGATCAAAAATATTGACTATTGCCCTTTATGGACTTACTTTCACCTTAAAAATATTTGTACCTCAAAACCTTTCCCTGTTTCTGTTATCACATGTGGTGTTTTTTTCTTCTTTAGGCCCCATTCACACTTCCAAATGGGGCTGTTAGCGATCACATGCAAGAGACCCAGCAGAGGTTCCTAGTGATTAGCTGTAGAAAGTAGTCCAATTGAAAGCAATGGAAGGCTGACATCTCCCACAGCCAATCATGGCCACTCACATGTAACCGCTGATGCACAAGAAAGCCCGCAAACAGTTTGCTGAAGACAAGCAGACTAAGGACATGGATTAGTGGAACCATGTCCTGTGGTCTGATGAGACCAAGATAAACTTATTTGGTTCAGATGGTGACAAGTTTGTGTGGCGGCAACCAGGTGAGAAGTACAAAGACAAGTGTTTCTTGTCTACAGTCAAGCATGGTGGTGGGAGTGTCATGGTCTGGGGCTGCATGAGTGCTGCCGGCACTGGGGAGCTACAGTTCCTTGAGGGAACCATGTATGTCAACATGTACTGTGACATACTGAAGCAGAGCATGATCCCCTCCCTTCAGAGACTGGGCCACAGGGCAGTATTCCAACATGATAATGACCCCAAACACTTCTCCAAGACCATCACTACCTTGCTAAAGAAGCTGAGGGTAAAGGGGATGGACTGGCTATTGAGCATCTGTGGGGCATCCTCAAACGGAAGGTGGAGGAGCACAAGGTCTCTAACATCCACCAGCTCCGTGATGTCGTCATGGAGAAGTGAAAGAGGACTCCAGTGGCAACCTGTGAAGCTCTGGTGACCTCCATGCCCAAGAGGGTTAAGGCAGTGCTGGAAAATAATGGTGGCCACACAAAATATTCACACTTTGGGCCCAATTAGGACATTTTCACTTAGGGGTGTACTGACTTTTGTTGCCAGCGGTTTAGACATTAATGGCTGTGTGTTGAGTTATTTTTAGGGAAAAGCAAATTTACACTGTTATACAAGCTGTGCACTCACTTCTAGGGATGAGCCGAACACGTTCGGTTCGCTCCAGAACATGCTAACAGGCAAAAAAATTCATTCTAACACACGAACACCGTTAAAGTCTATGGGACTCAAACATGAATAATCAAAAGTGCTAATTTTAAAGGCTTACATGCATGGTATTGTCATAAAAAGTGTTTGGGGACCTGGGTCCTGCCCCAGGGGACATGGATCAATGCAAAAAAAAGTTTTAAAAACAGCTGTTTTTTCAGGAGCAGTGATTTTAATAATGCTTAAAGTGAAACAATAAAAGTGTAATATTCCTTTAAATTTCGTACCTGGGGGGTGTCTATAGTATGCCTGTAAAGGGGCGCATGTTTCCCATGTTTAGAACAGTCTGACAGCAAAATGACATTTCAAAGGAAAAAAGTCATTTAAAACTACTCGCGGTTATTAATGAATTGCTGGTCCGACAATACACATAAAAGTTCATTGATAAAAACAGCATGGGAATTCCCCACAGGGGAACCCTGAACCAAAATGAAAAAAAAAAAAATGATGTGGGGGGTCCCCCTACATTCCATACCAGGCCCTTCAGGTCTAGTATGGATATTAAGGGGAACCCCGGCCAAAATTAAACAAAAAAAATGGCGTAGAGTCCCCCTCAAAATCTATGCCAGACCCTTCAGGTCTGGTATGGATTTTAGGGGGAACCCCGTGCCAAAATTTAAAAAAAAATGGCGTGGGGTCCCCCCAAAAATCCATACCAGACCCTTATCCGAGCACGCAACCTGGCAGGCTGCAGGAAAAGAGGGGGGATGAGAGAGCGCCCCCCATCCTGAACCGTACCAGGCCACATGCCCTCAACATTGGGAGGGTGCTTTGGGGTAGCCCCCCCAAAGCACCTTGTCCCCATTTTGATGGGGACAAGGGCCTCATCCCCACGACCCTTGCCCGGTGGTTGTGGGGGACTGCGGGCAGGGGGGTTATCGGAATCTGGAAGCCCCCTTTAACAAGGGGACCCCCAGATCCCGGACCCCCCTGTGTGAAATGGTAAGGTTGTACAAAAGTACCCCTACCATTTCACAAAAAAACTGTCAAAAATGTTAAAAATGACAAGAGACAGTTTTTGACAATTCCTTTATTTAAAGTCTTCTTTTTTCCATCTTCTTTCTTCTATCTTCTTTCTTCTATCTTCCTTCGGTTTCTTCCTCCATCTTCTTCTTCTGGTTCTTCTGGTTCTTCCTCCGGTGTTCTCGTCCAGCATCTTCCTCCGCGGCGTCTTCTTCCCTACTTCTTCTCGGGCTGCTCTGCATCCATGATGATAGAAAACGGGTGACCCCGGCCCCCTCTGACGTCACGGGTAATGCCACAGGGAAGTCCCCGTCAAGTCCCCGTGTTTCAGAGGGGGGTGGGGTCACCGGGTGGCCCCGCCCTCCATTATTTAAGAACTGTCAGAAGACGAGAAGCGTCACACAGCGGGAGCCTCCCATCATGGATATGGAGCGGCCCGAGAAGAAGAAGGCAAGAAGACGCCGCGGAGGAAGATGCCAGACGAGAACACTGGAGGAAGAACCAGAAGAACCAGAAGAAGAAAAAGATGGAGGAAGAAACCGAAGGAAGATAAAAGAAAGAAGATGGAAAAAAGCAGACTTTAAATAAAGGAATTGTTAAAAACTGTCTCTTGTCATTTTTAACATTCTTGGCAGTTTTTTTGTGAAATGGTAGGGGTACATTTGTACCCCCTTACCATTTCACACAGGGGGGGGCGGGATCTGGGGGTCCCCTTGTTAAAGGGGGCTTCCAGATTCCGATAAGCCCCCCGCCCGCAGGCCCCACAACCACCAGCCAAAGGTTGTGGGGATGAGGCCCTTGTCCCCATCAACATGGGGACAAGGTGCTTGGGGGGCTACCCCAAGGCACCCTCCCAATGTTGAGGGCATGTGGCCTGGTACGGTTCAGGAGGGGGGGCGCTCTCTCATCCCCCCTCTTTTTCTGCGGCCTGCCAGGTTGCGTGCTCGGATAAGGGTCTGGTATGGATTTTTGAGGGGACCCCACGCAATTTTTTTTTTATTTTGGCGCGGGGTTCCCCTTAAAATCCATACCAGACCTGGAGGGTCTGGTATAGATTTTGAGGGGGACCCCCACGCCATTTTTAAAAAAATTTTGGCCGGGGTTCCCCTTAATATCCATACCAGACCTGATGGGCCTGGTATGGAATTTAGGGGGACCCCCCATGCCATTTTTTTTTTAAATTTTGGTTCAGGGTTCCCCTGTGGGCAATTCCCATGTCATTTTTGTCAATGAAATTTTATGCGTATTGTCGGCCCGACAATTCATTAATAGCCGCGAGTAGTTTAAATGACTTTTTTTCCTTTAAAATGTCATTTTGCTGTCAGACTGTTCTAAACACAGGAAACATGCTCCCCTTTACAGGCATACTATAGACACCGCCCAGGTATGAAATTTAAAGGAATATTACACTTTTATTGTTTCACTTTAAGCATTATTAAAATCACTGCTCCCGAAAAAACGGCCAATTTTAAAACTTTTTTTTGCATTGATCCATGTCCCCTGGGGCAGGACCCAGGTCCCCAAACACTTTTTATGACAATACCATGCATATAAGCCTTTAAAATTAGCACTTTTGATTTCTCCCATAGACTTTTAAAGGGTGTTCCGCGGCTTTCGAATTTGCCGCGAACACCCCAAATTGTTCACTGTTCGGCGAACTGGCGAACAGCCGATGTTCGAGTCAAACATGAGTTCGACTCAAACTCAAAGCTCATCCCTATTCATCAGCAACAAACAAAACATTGATGTATAAATAACATTACATCATTAACACTTCACGATTGACACTCTGGGAATTCAAAAGGTAAATACAGTATATCCAGAATAGTCACTCTGACTGTTATTCAAACAAACATTCCCCTCAATATTTTAGTATCTCATGGACTCAATACATGCAGCGATTTATTCTGGTCCTAGTTACTTAATTTCAGTAACTCTTCAAACATTTATAGTTTCACCCTTTTTTACCAAAATCACATTATCAATTTTAATTTAACCCCAAACTTTTAGAAAATTATACATTATCAGCAACGTGGGCCTAATAACCTCTACTCCCAAAACAAGAAAACACAATATGAACCCCTTTGAACACCTTTTTCCATATTTTTAAATCCTTATCTCACCCAAAGTATACATTTTCCCTAGTGCATAGGATTACACAACAGTTACTCCTCTTTTTCTCTACTAACCACAATTCCTCTGGCATAGAGCCTGGAATACATAACTTCCTTATTCTTTCCATAGCATAGATATATACTTCTTAATTATAATATTCTTAAACTTGTATTTAACCAAAAAATGATACAATTAAACATTTTAAAATCCCCAATCATTGTTAATATAGCCCAAACACAATTAAAACCATTTGCACAAATATAGCAAATTTGCTTATGTTGAAAAAAAAACACCCTTTAACTTCAATAAATGTAAGGATAGGCAATTACAACTAAAACAGTCCTTAAAGTCAGACTCCAACTGAAATAATCTAGAAAAATATCCTATACATAAATTGAAATGCTACTTTTAAAAATTTGTATCTGATCAGATTCCTCCAAAAAAAATGTAGTACCAGAGCATACATGTAATTTATCAGTGACGTGTCACATTCCCCTTTTAATGTTCCCAATTAGCTATGCATTGAGCATGGGCTTAATATGTGCCCAACACATTTCATGAATAGACTGACAATAGTTGCAGCATTTTAACAATAAACATGTATTTTTATAGATGCGTTTTCTGAATTAAATCCTTCTTTAACATTCACTCTCCACCTCAGCAAGTCTCTTAAAGCACAACACACAGATGAGTACCCTACTCTCATCTGCCCACTTTAGCAATGCTCTCCATCTTGGCAGGATCATAGGACATATATCAACTACCTAACAACCATTTGCATTCAGAATAAAAAGCAACTTGTACTCTGAATTGGAATTCTAAGACAAAACAAAAATTCACATATACGTAAAATTAAGCATTTATCTCTATTAACAACAACTTTCCCTTACCTAATAACTAGTATTTAACCAGTAGTTCACGAACTTCAAAAAATGCTACCAGTGATACCACTTGTGTGTGCCCTGCACATATACACACTCCAAAGCTCTGCTATACAATACTTCTTACATTTAAGCTATGTTCAGGTTAACCTCTTAACTCTTACCTTTCTGTTCCAACCTTTCATATTGAATTATCAGAACAAAGATGGCAATTTTATGTGTTAAAACACTTGGTCTGTATTTGGCTAATCATTTAAAACAAATAACAATATTATGCTGAATGGCAAGTCCCCCCCCCCCTTTTTTTTTTATATATTAATGTGCTAACACATATCTCGAAAATTTCAGGCTGCAAAAAATTTACTTCCTCATATTAAACCAGCTATCATCTATTCAATCTAGACAGTCCTTGCCTGACAATCCTTTGGTTCAAATATTCTTCATAATCAATAAATACATGAAAATAAATTTTCCCGCAATGCTACACCAAACATGGACACTTTGCCAGGATTGGTACGCTTCGCCAATAATGTTTTCCAATGTCCCTTTAAACCTCTAAAAGCTCTGTAATGTTACTTCCTGTTTTTATAACTAAATTTTACTCCTGAGTATCTTGTCTCTGAACTGTATGACAGACATATTGATAGCATAGTAATTTACCTTCTATAATGGATTTTAACTGCAGACACAGTGTTTCTAAGTTTCTAGATGTGAGCTCCTCTACCTGGCCCCATGAGTGGTAAGTTCTATCAACTTTTCCACTGCAATCCCAAGACCTTAATACTTTCATTAATAAATAACTCCTCTCCTACTCTACCCCTCCAAAACTTAACTTGCTTTATCCTCTACAATCTAGGATGTTTTCATTAAAAACACCTTTAAATTCACTTACGTTATCCTTACCAGTAGGGTGTTTACATCCAAACATTCCCTCTCTTTACACAACCCCCCAGCCCATCTAACATGTTATTTTGCAACCTTCAAAATACTATTCTTTTTTACCTTCAAAGAGTCATCAAACATGTTAAACATGTATTTAAACATGTACTTCAAACAATTACAATTCTATAAACAAATATTAGTAAAGCGGAGACCTCATATAACTCATGTACTATTGTATCTTTACTGTACTGACTGACCGTTTAATATTCATTCTCTTTATACACTGTATGTCTATTTTTTTCTCTCAAAATCAGCAAAAATATATATATCCGTTCTAAATTTAAATCGCATAGCCAAAACCCCTTTTTCCCATATGCACCACAGCAACAACATTTCTTAATTTCTTTTGTCTTTTTAACACCTTAAGTAATGACATACACACATTAGAATTTTCCTTATACCTTCTTTCATTCTTTAAAGAACATTTAGCAGGTGATATGAACATACATACAAAAGTACTCACCACTCTCACGATATTTGGATATAAGCAAGGGAGATTTCTAATTTACTTTATCCCTATTTCTGACTAAAATTCCTACCTACTTGATCGATCACCTTTATTCCCACGAGCACCAAGCTTCCAATGGACCTGTACACTTTTCCACAGTGTTCCCAAAATGCTTAAAGCCAACCTGGGCATAACATTATAGAAACCCCAAGCTGCTACAACAAAAAATATCACCAATCACAAGTTATCTTATTACTTCTATGCAATAGAAAGAGAAGCAAAGATTTAGCGGGTGCTGTTTGTTACCTAAATACCGTTCCCAAAAGGATACTGGACTGAGTCTTAAATAAAGTCGGTTCTCCCAAAGACCCTACAATGTTACAATCCTGTGAGTGTGTCTATTAAGGCGTGGTCCATCCTTATTTCTCTTTAGCGAAGGAAGAATGTGTCAAAATAGACAAAGTTCTACCAATTATGGATGATTGTCTTATTCCGGACGAGTCCCCATTTGAAAAGAAATAGTAGATATTCTGGATGACCACCCTTTGTATAGGTACACCAACAGGGCCCTCAGATATCTGGAGACACCAAATGAAACAAGAGGCAGGTTGTGCATTCATAAAATGTTTACTTTTATTAGGTGTTGTCAGAGAGCTTACCTGATTGGGCGTCGTCGCGCGCCGGGGCGCATTGGTGCGCGCTTTCCTGCGGGTGCTCGGGCGCCTGCTTCTATGGGCACTGGTGTTGGCAAGCCGGCTGGCCGTGGTGGACGCGGTGGTGCACGGGCACGTATGCCTATGGGCGCTGCTATGCGTTCGCCTGGTGGCGCTGGTGTGCATGCCGCTGTCCGGGGGCGCGCTCGGGCGCATGCGGGTGCACGGGTGCCTGTGCGTAACGGTGCGTGCACGAACGCGGCGTTTGGCGCCAATCAGCCTATTTAGGCTTGCTTCTCCCTCTGATCAGTGCTGCCTGATCAACAGCTCCATGCCTAGTTCCTGTTTCCTGTTTCCTGTTTCCTGTTCCTAGTTCCTGTGATTTCCTGTGTTCCTGATCTGTTGACGACCCGCTTCTGCCCGCTCCTTCTGTACCTCTGCTGCCCGCCTGTTGCCAAAACCCAGCTTGTGCACTAACCTGTCTCCAGCTCCTGTTCAGCATCTGTTGTCTGTGCCGCTGACTATCATCTGCTGTTTGAAGACTGCTAACCTCCGGAACACAGACTCCTGCACAGGCTCTCATACCACTTCGCACTCGTGGGCCTCCTGTCTGCTCTACCAGGGGCCGCGAGTCGGATACGTAAGGGAGCCTACCCTCTGCCCAAGTGGTCTGGTAAGTGAGAGACCTGACAGGTGTGTATACAGCTTATATATTGTTCAGCTTGCCAATCAAAAGAGGGGAGGGGGAGTGGTTAGTAAATGATGTATTTGTATAGAAACATATAGTTATATGGTTATACAAGTCAGTGACCTTTTAAGATACATTATCATGAGTTAACACGGGTCAACAGACCATCTGGTATATATATATATAATGCCGTACAAGCAGTTTTCTTGTGCTAAAATCTAAAAAAGTGTCAAAATGGTTTGGGTATATTATTACAGTGATCATATCTCCTTATGTATTTATACATGGTGATCATATCCCCCTTATGTATTTATACATGGTGATCATATCCCCCCTTATGTATTTATACATGGAGATCATATCCCCCCTTATGTATTTATACATGGTGATCAAACCCCCCTTATGTATTTATACATGGTGATTATATCCCCCTTAAGTATTTATACATGGAGATCATATCCCCCCTCAATCTCCTCTTCTCAAGAGAGAATAAATTCAGTTCCTCTAATCTTTCCTTATGGCTGAGCTCCTCCATGCCTCTTATCAGTTTGGTTGTCCTTCTCTGAACTTTCTCCAGTTCCTCCGATATCCTTTTTGAGAACTGGAGCCCAAAACTGAACTTTATATTCCAGATGAGGTCTTACTAATGATTTGTACAGATAATGTCTCTCTCTCTGGAGTCCATACAAGAAAGGATTTTGCTCACTTTTAATACTACAGTTTTTCATTGCATGCTACTATTGAGCTTATGATCTACCAGAACCCCCAGAGCCTTCTCCACCATTGACTCCACAGTTGTACTCCCCCTAGTATGTAAGATGCATATACTTAGCCCTCAAGTGCATAACTTTACATTTATCAACATTAAACTTCATTTACCACATAGTCACCCAATTAGACAGTGCATTGAGGTCGGCTTGTAAGTTGGAGACATCCAACTGCATTGCATGAAAGTTATTTCTATCTAAATCTAGTTCTGGATTGGATTATTATTCAGTGATTTAAAGTCCTCCTGAATGCTGCCTTAAGGTCGGTATTCCTCAGGCTGTAGATGAGAGGATTAAGCAAAGGGTTAATGAGGGCAGTTATGACTGAAAACAGCTTGTTTATGCCAAACATATTAGTGGAAGTGGGAACAAAGTAAATAAAAATTATGGAGCCATAGAAGATGAAGACCACCAAGAGGTGCGATGTGCAGGTGGAGAATGCTTTCAGCTTTCCAGTTTTGCCACGAATGTGGAGAATCGTACTGATAATTCTAACATATGGAAGAAATGTGAAAAGAAAAGCAGTTAGTCCTACACTGCCGCCCAATGCAAAAATGAGCACTATGTTTATTGTTGGGTCAGTACATGTAATCTGGAACAAGTGTGGGAGGTCACAGAAGAAGCTGTGGATGGAATTTGGACCACAGAAGGACAACCTGAGCGAACAAAGTGTTTGAACCAAGGAATAAATAAACCCAAAGACCCAAATTATAACAGATAAATGACTGCACATCCTCCAAGACATAATTTGTGTGTAATGTAGAGGTTTGCAGATGGCGATGTACCGGTCATAGGACATAGCCGAGAGCAAGAGGAGCTCAGAGCAAGCAAAAGAGACAAAGAAATAGACTTGGGCTGTACAGGCAGGGAGGGATATTGATCGGTTTTTGGTGGCCAAGTCGAAGAGCATCCTTGGTCCACTCACTGACGAATAAGACATGTCCAGAAATGCCAAATTGCTGAGAAAAAAATACATTGGGTTGTGCAGATGGTAGTCAGTGATGACCAAGAAAAATATAATGAGGTTTGTGATAAGAGTCATCAGATAGATCAGAAGGAAGAGCACAAAAAGTCCATTCATGGTTGGTGGATGGTCTGATAGACCCACAAGAAAAAGAGTGATAGTCTTTGTGAGATTTGTCATATTATTTATTCCCTCTCTGTGTAAATGTATCACCAATAAACAGTAAGAAAAATATCAACCTTAGAATTAGGTGTGCCCACATGTTATATTCAGGATTCTATGCAGACATTTGATTCAATGAATAACTTATATAGATATAAAATGTTGGCATTCCCCCAGGACAGTCTGCTGTGTTGTAAGAATACAAAGCTTTAAGTCTTGTTAAATGTCTCTAAAGATCTAATTTAGAACACCTTTGTCACTTGAGAGTCCTTTTTTTTTAAACAACTATAAAAATAAGTTTACAGTTCATAAAATAATTTCTGAATAAAACTCTACTGAAGTTCTATTCTTTTTTTAGTTGTTTTTATTTATTGGTTATAAGACAAAGTAAGTACAAAACACTTTAAAAAAAAAACAATAACTGAATTTGTTTCTGCTCTTATAACTCTGTCAAAATAATAAAATAACATAAAAATAAAAGTGCAGTGCTAGAAACATAACTCAAAATTAACTGAGACAATGTTGTGAATCTCACAATCAATATTAAGAATTGTGTATAACCTTGATTAAGTTCATTCACAGTGATACTACATCAATATTGAAAAACAAATAAAACGTGAAATCCATGAGTAGTAGAAACCCAATGTGTAGTGAGTCCAAAAATTAAATGAATAGAAACCAAATGTTTATAACATCCTCTTGACGTCAAAAGTGAAAATAACTTGTGAGGAGAATTTACAAGTAGATAATCCACCACCAATTAGATGAAGGCTTACCCGAATGTTTGAACCCAGAAGGGCGCACGCCCAGTGAGTCAAACAGGCTTGTGGTGGTGTACACCAAAGATGAAGGCTTCAAATCTGGCGACCTTTGATAACGGAATCAGGTAATCCCACAAGTCTTCAAATGGCTCTCAAGGGTAGTAACCTCCAAGGTAGATATTCATGGAGCAAGATGGATAGATTCTCCCATGCATTCATATATATAGTTGGAGAGGAGAACAAAATGCCACTTAGCGCGATTCCATAAAAAATAATGGATATTTATTAAAGTTAAAAAACTCACATTTGAGAAGATAAACAACACTTTTGGTACATGTATAATGGCAGCAGTGGAGCCCGGGCCAATCGGTTCTCAGGACCCGATTCCTGTTTGGCCGGGAGGAGAAGCAACAGCCCTAGCAGCAACATCCTCTTCCAGGAGCCCTACCCTGGATTTAGCAGTGCCGAACACCACCACCTCGTCATCGTCCTCCTCCCAGAAATTCCACCACAGCATAAGGTAAGGCCATGAATCGCCTTCCCGATCTTTCAATTGTGCATGGGGGGGTTAGGTGTGTGGATTGCTGCCTTCCCAGTTGATTGATCGAGTACCAGGGTAGTGCAAGTGGATTGCCGCCTTCCCGATCGATCAATCGAGCAAGCGCAGGGGGTGGGGTGGTAGTACGAGTGAGGGGGCCAGGTTTGTTTGCTGCTCCCCTCAAAATATTGAGCACCAGCCGCCACTGACGTTTACACAGATTTACATTTATCTGGTATTCGGATCATTTTGGACGTGTGCAGCATCATTAATTTTTAGGGATACACTGAGTGCAAAACGTTCTTTATTTAGAGTCAGCATAGGTATTGGGAGGGGGAAGAGAGCACCGTTAGGACCAGTGGCGGCTAGTGGAAAACATTTTTGGGGTGCGGCAAACAGTATGCCAACCCCCCGGTTGGTCAGTAGCACTTACCCCATCACCAGCAGCTTCCCCTGCTTGGTGGCAGCGGCCTCCCGTTCTCCTGCTCTCCACGGGTCATCATGGCGGTGGCGGCTTCCATTTCCTCCCTACTCCTCGGCTGGCAATTGGGAGTCTTCTCTTTTCGGCCAATCGGAAAATGGGTTTCACACCCGCTTCTGATTGGCCGGATTGAAGATCAGTGTTGTAACACACCTAGGTGGGACCGGAGCGCATTCTCTGTGACCCAAGCCTACCCTATTTTGAAGTCTATTAGAGCCTTTGGCTCTAATCCAATTATCCTCCAGTGCCAAAAGTATTAAATCAACACAACCTTAACCCCTTCACAACCACCGTACGCAAATATGGGGCCCCACTGGACTGGGCTTTTTTTCCGTAGGGCCGCATATTTGCGTATCTCCCTTTGTGCTGGGAGTGCACTGCATGGCGTTCTCCCATTACAGAGACCCGGGTCTCACAGAGAGTCCAGGGCCCCGTTCTAACGATCGGGACCTAGGACTCCCAATTCCGGGTCACCTGATCGGCGTTATAGCCTCTGATTGACTATCACAGTGATTAGTGAATGAACGAGAGAGATACATTGTATCTTTCTCTGTCCTTGCAGAGATAGAAAAGTGTATGTAGAATAGACATGTGCAATTTGTTTAGTCTCAAATTCATTTTTGACAAATTAGGAAATTCGGAAATATCCGAATTAACGAAAACCCGTTCAACCAATTTTTCCGAATATTCGTAAATTCGAATATTCGCAAGTTAAAAAATTTGAAAATCCGTAAATTCGAAAATTCGGAAATCCTGAAATTTCTAAATTCTAAAATCCGAAAATCTGAAAATAAACAAAAATCCAAAAATAAGAATGAAAATCCGAAAATAAGAAAGAAAATCCAAAATAGCTAACTAATAATAACTTAACTACTACTAACTATTAAATTATAGTTATTGGAATTTTCTTTCAAATTTGGCTGTTAGTGAACGTAACGAATACAAATTTATTCAAAGTTAAGAATTATCGAAAACAAACGCAATTTTTCCGCAGTGCACGTCTATTGTAGAAAAAAATAATATTATTTTTTTTTTTAAAAATACCTAGATCCAGGTTTGATCTAGGTCAGCCCCACGGTTAGTGTTTGGGTCAATATGAAAACAAGAGAAGGAAAGCGCCTCTGAGTGCAAGCATTTAATATGAAATTATAGGCACATATTCACACTTACAGTTTAGTAAATGAAGTACAGTTCCAATGAAAGGGTCATCCTAGGTCAGTCCTGCGTCCATTAGCTGGAATCTGTGATGTTGCTCACGAGGGGATAGCCGCGGACCTCCGCTCGGAGTGACAGACCGCTAAACTGCTGAGCTGAATGTAAGCTTCCGTGTTCCGGCAAGGTGCTATTGCCGTGTGACGTCACCAGGAAGACTGTGGTGGACGGGAACACACGACGCGTTTCAGAGCATGCGCGAAGCTCACAATGGGCATGCGCGCTCCTTTTTCAAGTGTCTTTACTAAACTGTAATGCCGCGTACACACGGTCGGACTTTTCGTCTACAAAAGTCAGACAGCCTGTCCGACAGACTTCCGACAGACTTTCGGCGGACTTTCGACGGACTTGCGGCGGACTTTCTAACGAACAGACTTGCCTACACACGATCACACAAAAGTCCGTCGAATTCTTACGTGATGACGTACACCGGACTAAAATAAGGAAGTTCATAGCCAGTAGCCAATAGGTGCCCTAGCGTGGCTTTTTGTCCGTCGGACTAGCACACAGACGAGCGGATTTCGGGGTCCGTCGTAGTTACGAAGTAAAGATTTGAAGCATGTTTCAAATCTAAAGTACGTCGGATTTGAGGCTAAAAAAGTATGTTGAAAGTCCGGAGAAGCCCACACACGATCGGATTACCAGCCAGCTTTAGTCCGTCAGCGTCCGTTGGACTTTTGTAGACGAAAAGTCCGACCGTGTGTAAGCGGCATTAGTGTGAATATGTGCCTATAATTTCATATTAAATGCTTGCACTCAGAGGCGCTTTCCTTCTCTTATTTTCATATGGTTGTCTGGAGAGCTGACTTCGCTCACATGAAAGCTGCCCTTAGCGCTGGTGTCCATTAAAGATAAAGAATTTGTTTGTCATCACATCGATCTACCATCATGGACCTTTCATAGACTCTCCAATATTATTCTCAGCAACCACTATTGGACTTTATATAATTTACAGATATAATTAATGTGATCTATACTACTGGTCCTGAGCGCTGATACATATATATGTGTTAGTGTTTGGGTCAAGGTCAGGGTCAAAGGTCAAAGGTCAGGGTCAGTATTTTTTTGGACAGGATTTTTTTTTTGTTAATTTGTATCAGTGTCAGTTAGTGTCGGTGTCGGTGTGTTTTAAGTAGCATAAAAAAATAAACAAAATGCACACTATTGTTCTGGGCCGTACTCCGGGTACAAACAACAACTAACATACACATGTAGTATCACTGCGATCATCAGGAGCAGGAGAATTTATTTATTTTGGGTTGTTCTTTGGTGGTAGATTATTGTAGTAGCAAGAAATATACAGTTAAATAAAAAAAAGTTGTTTTTTTTTTTTTTTTTTTTTTACGATTTTGGGCCAGTTTTCATTAGATAATAAAAAAAAAATCAGGACATATCCATTATCATTTACCACCATATAAAAGCCCAATTTTGTCCTGAAAAAATGCAGTATAATCCACCTGGATGCACAGAGTAGTTTTTCTTGCTATTAAACCTGTACTGATGGAAACAAGTCTCCTTGTGTTGATTTTCTTGTTTTTTTCTTATCTGGTCTATAGAGTTTGGGAGCAGCGGCCGGAGTCTAATATCCCCCAACCACATGGTATCTTTGGATACATCCATGCACCTGGCTTTCTTGTTGTTTATACTGTAGGTTTAAAGTGATTGTAAAGCTTTGATTATTAAAAAAATAACAAACATGTCATACTTACCTCCACTGTGCAGCTCGTTTTGCACAGAGTGGCCCTGATCCTCATCTTTTGGGGTCCCCCGGTGGCTCTCATGGCTTCTCCCCACATCAGATAACCCTCTAGGAGAAGCGCTCTCCTGGGGAGTTACCCTGTGGGCGCGCTCCAGAGTCCATCAGTCAGCGTCCATAGCTGCCGAATGTATGACTTGGCCCCGCCCCCCCGGTGCCCGCGTCATTGGATGTGACAACCCGGGGCACAGGGACAGCGTGTCCCTGACGGATCAAGTTCCAGGGCTCAGGTAAGTAAAACGGGGGGGGGGGCTGGGGGGCCAGTTACCGCCAGCTGTTTTTTCACCATCCTATGCATTAAGGTAAAAAAACCCACGAGGGCTTACAAGCCCTTCAACCGCTTCCCGCCTGCTGTCAAATGACGGCGGGGCGGTTCGGCTCTCGTTCTGGATTGACATCATATGACGGCCTCCCAGAACAACTGCTCTCGCATGCCCGTGGGGGCATGCATCGCGGTGATCGGTGGTGCGGTGTGTCAGTCTGACACACCGCTACACTGATCTCGGTAAAGAGCCTCTGACAGAGGCTCTTTACCATGTGATCAGCCGTGTCCATTCATGTCTGATCACGATGTAAACAGGAAGAGCCATTGATCGGCTTTTCCTCACTCGCGCCTGACAGACACGAGTAGAGGAGAGACGATCCGCTGCTCTCCTGACAGGGGGTCTGTGCTGATTGTTTATCAGCGCAGCCCAACCTCAGATGCACACCCAAGACCACCAGGATGCTGCCAGGACCACCAGGGATGGCCACCACACTGGACCACCAGGTATGCCACCCTAGACCACCAGGGAAATGCCAATCAGTGCCCAGGCAGCTGCCAATCAGTAAAAATTAAGCTGCGCTATATATATAAAAGCATGAATAGTGACATGTATAAAAATAGTGACACGTGTGTTTTAAAACATATACCAACTTATATGCAGGCTGACAACCCTTTGCTTAGCTGCTAGTAAAGCAGTATTGAATGAGTGAAGCTCATAAGTATGCAAATGAGCCCCAGGATGACGTCATTTGTGACGAAACGGCATAGGGAGGAGCGGCATGCTGACGTCACCACAAACAACGCAAAGTCCCGGAAGCTACGGGCAGCTATTGAGAGCCGGCCGGCTCGAATCTAACAGACACGCTTTTGTTTATTCGGCTAAATGTAAGTGCATTTCTGCTTTTAACTTAATAACTTTTTACGGAATTGCACTATGGAAGCCCTCTTTATTCTTACATGGTGAATTACTGAATGGTAACTATTCTGAGGAGTGGATGATCTGGGACACCTGACTGCTTATTACAGAGACCCGTGGCGGGGTACAAGCCACTTGCGTATTGGATCTCCCTAAAAAGAAATCTTTTCATCTGGTAAGTGGCAGTAGTTTTAAAGGTGGAAGGACCCTATCTATCATACATCGTCACTTCTTCTTTGGTGTTTTTTTTGTCACAAGTCACCGTGGAAACCGTCGGTTGATGAATTTTATAAGACTATGGTTTTCAGTCTTTATAGGTTGTGAATAACATTTACCTTATCAATTGCACTGAGGAATAAGGACACTTACAGAGCACGATGGTTTTTATACTCTATATTTTAGGCTCATTTGCATACTTATGAGCTTCACTCATTCAATATTGCTTTACTAACAGCTAAGCAAAGGGTTGTCAGCCTTCATATAAGTTGGTATATGTTTTAAAACACACGTGTCACTATGTTTATACATGTCACTATTCATTTTTTTGTATATATAGCGCAGCTTAATTTATCCTGATTGTTCATGGTGTGTATCTCACTTGAAGTTGCAGCTGATTCGCTATTCATTTATTTATTAAATTATTTTTTATTACTAATTGAGATTGGTCTTAGACAGCACAGTAATCTATTCTTTGATGTTTAGCTGCCAATCAGTGCCCGTCCCCAATGCCTGCCAGTGCCAGTGCCAGTGCCATCAATGATGCCTAACAATGCCATCTATCAGTGCCACATATCAGTGCCCATCAGTGCCACCTATCAGTGCCCATCAATGCCCAGCAGTGCTGCCTATCAGTGCCACCCATAAGTACACATCCATGCAGCCTTTCAGTGCCCATCATTGTCGCCTATCATTGCCCACCAGTGCCACCCATAAGAGCCCATCAGTGCCGCCTATCAATGCCCATCAGTGCTGCATATCAATCCCACCCATCAGTGCCACCTACCAGTGCCCATCAGTGCCGCCTATCAGTGCCCATCATTGCCCATCAGTGCCACCTCATTGGTGCCACCTCATCGGTGCTACCTTATCAGTGCCCATCAGTGAAGGAAAAAACTTGCTTAATTACAAAATATTATAACAGAAACAAAAGAAAAAAATGTTTTCAAAATTTTAGGTCTTTTTTTTATTTGTGTAGCAAAAAATAAAAAACGCAGAGGTGATCAAATACCACCAAAAAAAAAAGCTCTATTTGTGGGAACAAAATGATAAAAATTCTGTTTAGGTACAGTGAAGCATGACCGCGCAATTGTCAATTAAACAGCGACAATGCTGAAAGCTGAAAATTGGCCTGGGCAGGAGGGGGGGGGGGAGTGCCTGGTATTGAGGTGGTTAAAATGTGTCAAAGTGTCAAAGTTGCAAAATAGGGCTTAGGCATTAGGATTTGTTTTCCCCTTAGGCATGAAGGGGTTAAAACTGTGAAATATAATAATACATCAAACTCTAAATGTTTAATGACCATGTGACCGTCCAATAAAGACGCCAATTTCCATCAGTGTGAATCGTGATGAGTCCAAGAACTCCAATTTGTGCTCCAATCTTAATCATGTGATAGACTCTGCTGGAAAACGTGTTCTCCTGTGATTCCACCCCTCCCCCTTAGCACACTCACCAGATGCTTTGACCCAAATATTTTGTAGGTCTGCCTGCGCTTTGGTCTAACAATCACAAGCTCCGTGTCTCCACTCTCCTCCTTGCTGTCTTATCTCCAATCAATCACAAAATATCAGAGACACTCTCATAGCGCAACCAATATTTAATGGTATAATATGTGGTGTACAAGGTGATAAAGTAAAACTCACATTAGCCTGTGCCTAAGCTGACACCAAGATATTTCAGCATTGTATCTGTTTCAAATGTCACAAGCTGGAAGAATGCACAGGGGCGACACCTTTGGAGGCTGCCCAGCCTCTTTCTCAAGCCTGCCCCATCCAAGTAGGACTGATCTATATATACACAAAGTGGAAGTCACGGTTAAACTTTGTAAGGATCAAAAATATTGACTATTGCCCTTTATGGACTTACAGTACTTTCACCTTAAAAATATTTGTACCTCCAAACGTTTCCCTGTTTCTGTTATCACATGTGGAGTGTTTTTTTCTTCTTTAGGCCCCATTCACACTTTTAAATGGGGCTGTTAGTGTTCACATGAAAGAGACCCAGCAGAGGTTCCTGGTGATTAGCTGGTAGTCCCATTGAAAGCAATGGAAGGCTGACATCTCCCACAGCCAATCACGGCCTCTCACATGTAACCACTGATGCACAAAAAAGCCTGCAAACAGTTTGCTGAAGACAAGCAGACTAAGGAGATGGATTACTGGAACCATGTCCTGTGGTCTGATGAGACCAAGATAAACTTATTTGGCTCAGATGGTGACAAGCGTGTGTGGGGGCAACCAGGTGAGGAGTACAAAGACAAGTGTGTCTTGTCTACAGTCAAGCATGGTGGTGGGAGTGTCATGGTCTGGGGCTGCATGAGTGCTGCCGGCACTGGGGGGCTACAGATCATTGAGGGGACCATGAATGCCAACATGTACTGTGACATACTGAAGGGATCACCTCCCTTCCAAGACTGGGCCGCAGGGCAGTATTCCAACATAACGACCCCAAACACACCTCCAAGATGTCTACTGCTATTCTAAAGAAGCTGAGGGTAAAGGTGATGGACTGGCCAAGCATGTCTCCAGACCTAAACCCTATTGATCATCTGTGGGACATCCTCAAACAGAAGGTGGAGGAGCGCAAGGTCTCTAACATCCACCAGCTCCGTGATGTCGTCATGGAGGGGTGGAAGAGGAATCCAGTGACAACCTGTGAAGCTCTGGTGACCTCCATACCCAAGAGGGTTAAGGCAGTGCTGGAAAATAATGGTGGCCACACAAAATATTGACACTTTGGGCCAATTTGGAGATTTTCACTTAGGGGTGTACTGACTTTTGTTGCCAGCGGTTTAGACATTAATGGCTGTGTGTTGAGTTATTTTGAGGGGACAGCAAATTTACACTGTTATACAAGCTGTACACTCACTACTTTACATTGTAGACAAGTGTCATTTCTTCAGTGTTGTCACATGAAAAGATAGAAGAAAAGATTTACAAACATGTGACTGAGGGGTGTACTTACATTTGTGAGATACTGTATATATATATATATATATATATATACCCTTTATAGCATCTCTTCCACAACCCCAGATTCCCCCCTGGCCAGGATATTCAGACATTTCATTGGTGGATGAATAAGGGGCTATTCAGGATCGATCATGTAAATTTCTTATGATGTAATGGTGTTAATGAGGTTTTGCAGCTTTGACACTATACTGGTAATGGCAGCGATCAGCGAATTATAGTGGGACTGTGATAGTGTGGTGGGCAATCTGGCACTAACAGATTCTCCCTGGGAGGTACACGAACTGTCTAAGTGACACTGACAACAATAGTGACACTAATACAGTAATCAGATATAATACTGTACACTGTCACTGTACTAATGACATTGGCTGGGAAGAAGTTAACATCTAGGGGGCGATCAAAGGTTGTGCCTAACAAGTGTAGTGTGTGTATTATGTGCTCCAATTACTAAGAGATCTGGCTATTTTCTCTCCCTGCTTTGTCACTGATCACCGCCATTGCTAGAACATAATCTGTACAGATCAATATCTTGATCACGAACAGAACTACACTAGTGTCCCCAATAGTATAGTGTCCCCAATAGTATAGTGTCCCCAATAGTTTAGTGTCCCCAATAGTATAGTGTCCCCAATAGTATAGTTTCCCCAATAGTATAGTGTCCCCAATAGTATAGTGTCCCCATCAGTATAGTGTCCCCAAAAATGCAATGTTAGCAGGGTCAGCTACCTTGATATCTTGTAGGACTTACCTTTAGGACCCCCCCCCCCCAACAAGTGCAGTGTCATCATTTTTATGATCATTGCCACCTCTAGACATGTGCGGTTCATTTTGTTCACAATTGAAGTTCAGACAAATTTTAGTTTTTTGGAAATTTGGATGTATCTGAATTTCCAAATTACAATAGTACTGAAATTTTAAACAAATCCGAAATAACGAAACAATTTGGACGAAATTCTAATCGTTTTTGAATACTTTACGAATTGTTTTTAAATTCAAATCGTTTTTTTAATGCGATTAGTGTTTGAATTCAAATAGTTTTCGAACTTCCAAAGAGAATAAAATAGCATAGAAAATAAAAGAGCAGAATTGACTAGCATATTATAGAAACAACTAGAATAGAATGACATAGAAAGTATATAACCATCTTCTGAAATTCAAATTTCAAATAGAATACATTTGAATTTGAATACATACGAATAGAATAGACTATGATAGAATAAAAAAGAAAAGAATAAAAAAAAATAGAATAGAAATAACATAACCATTTCCCAAAATTCAAATAAAATAGAAAAGAATAGAAAATAGCAGAATAGTATAGGAAAAAAACAACAGAATAGAAAGAATATAACCATCTTCTGAAATTTGAGTATCAAATAGAATAAATTTGAATAGAAAAGAATATAATAAAAATAGAATAGAAAAGAATAGAATAGAACAAACAAATAGAAGAATACAATTAAAAAGTCAATAGAATAGAATAGAAAGAATATAACCATTTCCCAAAATTCAAATAGAATTTGAATAGTATAGAAAAGAGTATATTAGAATAGGAAGATGGTTATATTCATTCTATTCTATCTCGTTGTTTTTTTTTCTATACTATTGTGTTATATTATATTCTATTCTACTCTATTCTTTTCTATTCTATTCCAATTCGAATTTATTCTATTTGGGTTTTGGAAAACGGTTATTCTATTCTATTATATGCTATTGTTTTTTTTCTAATTCTATTCTTTTTGAATTTCAGAATACAGTTATTATCTAGTTAATTATTTTCTTTTTTTGTTCTATTCTATTTCTTTCTCTTCCATTCTATTCTCTTCTTTTTTTTTCTATCCTATTTTGTTCTGTTTTACTCTATTATATTCTATTCCTTTATTTTATGTTCTATTCTTTCTATTCAGTTCTATTTTTTTTTCTATTCTATTCCTTTATTTTCTGTTCTATTTTATTCTCTTTGGAAATTGGAAAACTACTCGATTCGAAAACTATTCTAAATTGATTTGAAAACGTTTTGAATCGAGTCGAATTTGAAAATTAAAATCGATTTGAATACGAATAAATGAAACTAATTCTGAATTAAACGCATTAAACTAATTTATGTAAATAACGAATTGAAAATAAACGAAATGAAACAATTTCTTCGTTCTGCACATGTCTAGTCACCTCTGATACATTGTACACAAAACTGCAGTGTTAGCAAGATCACTCCTGGTCTCTTTTGCCGGCCAGGAGCTTTTACCCCCCCCCCCATAGTCGCACTAGGTACCTGTAAATTTGGTGCCCAAAATGTCCCCAAAAAAGGTACAGTAGTGAGGAAGCCTACAGGATCCTGAGTATGTCAGCTGAGAGTGAAGGAAAAGCCTCGCTGTCAGAATACATGGAAATTGCAAAATACGAACCTGTAAAAAGCAGCGGCACCCTGAGAGGTATCTCAGAAGATGGAGAAGAGGTCCCTGCTAAGGTCAGGCATACAGTACCTGACCCCAGGTTGGTGAAGTGCTCGAAACGCATAATTATGCTCATATGCAGTTGGGCGCAGGTACTAGCGCTGCTCTACTTTTTGGTGATCTGGCAAGCACCAGTGGCCTAGTACATCCTGGTCTTTTCTACTAAAAAGGCAGTGGCGTCTGGTGGTTTTTTGTTTGGGGCGGCAAACAAACGAACTCCCCCCCGCTGTCTGCCCATTGGTCCACCAGCACTTACCCCATCTAGGCGGCGGGCATTCAAGGAGAAGCGGCCGGCATCCAGGCATCGGCCAGCGGCTCTTCTCCTTGCTTCCGCTGTGCCCCCCTCCTAGGCATCCAAAAGGATCACCTGTCCTTTCAGCCAACCGGGTGACGGGTATCAGACCCGCTTCCCAATTGGCCGGGAGGAGGGTCAGTGTTGCAACAGTGAATATTTATTCACTGTTGCAATACACCTGGGTGGGCTCTGGACGCATCCTCTGCGACCCGAGCCCACCCTATTTTGAAGCCTATTAGAGCCTATGGCTCTAATCAGGTGCTTCAAAAAAACACCCCCGCCACTGTAATTCTTGCGCCCGACGTCCTGAAAGGGGCCGGATGCATGAATGGGGGTGGCTGCGGCCGGCCATGGATAGATTCATGCAATGCATGAATCTATCCATTGCATATAGGGGGTGACGTGGAGAGAGGGGGCGGAACCCGGGCGCCCCTCTACTTGTCGGGCCGCCCCTGCAAATAGGGATCATTTAGGGAGGGGTTTGTACTGCCCTGGCATTTTAGCACTTCAAGGAATGTGATAGGCCGTCGGAAAGTTATAAGCTGAGTAAATTCCAGTATATATCCCATAGTTTGTAGACGATATAACTTTCACACAAATCAATGAATATACACTTACTAGCATTTTTTTTTACCGAAGACTAGGGATGAGCTTCGAGGTCGAGTTAAACCCATGTTCGACCATTCGGGGAATTGCGAACGTTATGGGCCGTTTGCGCCAAATTCGAGTGGCGCGTCATGGCCCACAATTCACTGCGGCATTGCAGTGCACTCCTGGCTGATGATTGGCCAAGCATGCACTATGACCCGCGTGCTTGGTCAATCACAATGCCGTCTGTACAGAGAGCCTTAATTGGCCAAAGCCAGGGTGGCTTTGGCCAATTATGGCTCAGGGGGTTTAGTACACGCCCCATACTATATAAGGCCACCTGCGGGGAATCCTCATTCAGCACGTGACGTGGGACACGCTTGTCCTTTTTTTTGGCAGCTGGCCGTGTTGAGCCGCAACATACCAAAGACTTGGTAGAGTGGATGACCAAGCCATCCTCATACTCCTCATCCTCTCTCACCCAGGCTCAGGGTAATTTGTCTGGCAAAGCAGCTGCCAATGCAGCCTCTTCCCTCAGGTCAATGGCATCAGTCACTCCTTCCCTAGCCCCACCATGTCCTCCTGAGGAGTCCCCCGAACTGTTTGACCACAGTGTTGGGTACATGCTCCAGGAGGATGCCCAGCGTTTTGAAGGCTCCGATGATGGTACCCAGCTAGAGAAGGCAGTAACGTGAGCCCAGAGAAAGGGGGTGTCCAAGAAGGACAGCAATCTGGCAGTCATGTTCCCCCAGGTGCAGCATACTGCCAGCTTTGCTCCAGTGATGAGGAGGGAGGGGATGATGAGGTCACTGACTCCATGTGGGTGCCTGATAGGAGAGAGGAGGAGGAGGAGGAGGCACATCTCCAATGAGGCAGGATGCCCTCCAGGGGCCAGCTTAAGGGCAGCACACCGACTGCATCACACCGCAGAGCTCCGCATGTGCAAGGCGCTGCTGTCTCTGCACGTTATTCCAAAAGTTCTTTGGTGTGGGCCTTTTTTGAGAGGAGTGCATCGGATCCCACTGCTGCTATTTGCAACATATGTCTCAAGCGTATCTCATGTGGCCAAAACATCACCCGCTTGGGCATCACATGCTTGACCAGACATATGTCGACCTGCCATGCTGTTCGTTGGCAAGCGTACCTAAAAGACCCACACCAAAGAACAAAGAGGACCTCTCCTTGCTCCTCATCAGCTGGGATCACCAACCCCACTATACCTTCAGTCCTCTCTGAAACCTGCACTGAGAGGAATGAAGGTGTAGAATTAGGTGTGTCACACCCAAGTACTTGCGGGCAATCTGCTATCGGTACACCAACGTCAGATTGTACCAGGCAAATTTCCCTGCCCCAGCTGCTGCACGGCCGAAAGGAGTTATCTCCCAGCCATCCACATGCCCAGCGGTTGAATGCTAGCTTGGCTAAATTGCTAGCACTTCAACTGCTGCCTTTTCAGTTGGTTGACTCTGCCCCCTTCCGTGAGTTTGTGGAATGTGTGGTTCCTCAGTGGCAGGTTCCCAAACACCACTTTTTCTCACGGAAGGCGTGTGTAAGGCAATGTCTTGGCCTCGCTGGATAGGGCGGTCAGTGGTAAGGTGCATATTACCGCTGACTCATGGTCCAGCAGGCATGGACAGGGACTTTCCCTATCTTTCACCGCGCACTGGGTGATTCTTCTGGCAGCTGGGAAGGATGCAGGAGAGGGTGCAGTAGTGTTGGAGGTTGTTCCACCACCATGCCTCACATTAAACAAAGAAGCTTTTATTTTCAGCAGGGAAAACAAAGCGAGGCTTCCAGCAGCACACAAGCATATAAATACAAAAGAAAGTCTGCTTATCTTCAGCACAAAGAAAAAGTAAAAAGACACCTACAGTTCATGGTTGGGTCTTCATCCCAAGGTACTAGCAGTCCTTGTTGACTAGATTAGAAGCCTCCAGCATGCTCACAGCTCTCCAAAACAGGTATCTCAACACAACTCCTCCTCACCACACCTAATACTACTTCCTGTCTGTTTCTCTGAACCCCATGTGTGCTGGAATCCCTGTAGTCAGGGGTGGAGGCCCTTTCCCACCCGAATATCACTTCAGGGCCTCCGAGATTCCAGGTCCCAAATATCTTTCTATTAACCCAGAGAGAACTGCGAGTCAGTCCTCTCCTGATTATGGCTATTCCCGGGAATTTCTCACCCATCCTGGGTGACCCCCTGAATACTTCCACACTACCCTTAAAGGGACCATAACCCAAATATCAGTGCTATATAGCACCTGTCCAGGACCCAACCTTGGCGTTCTCTACACTACATAGTTACATAGTTAGTCAGGTTGAAAAAAGACACAAGTCCATCTAGTTCAGGGGTAGGCAACCTGGGCCCCTCATGCTGTTGCAGAACTACAAGCCCCATCATGCCTATGGGAGTAATTGTAACCACCAGCCTTGCAATGCCTCATTGGAAATGTAGTTCCACAACAGCTGGAGGGCTCCAGGTTGCCTACCCAAATCTAGTTCAACCAATAAAAGGGAGGAAAAAAATCATACAATCCTATATACACAATCTTATACCCACAGTTGATCTAAAGCAGTGGTCTCCAAACTGCGGCCCGGGGGCCAAATGTGGCCCTTTGCTTGCTTTTATCTGGCCCTTGGGGCATTATTTCATCCACACCAACAATGGGGCATAATTCTCCCCACTGACACCAATGAAGTGGTACAATTCCTCCCATTAATACCAACAATGGAACACAATTCCTCCCACTGACACCAACAATGGGGCCCAATGACATCAATGATGGGGCACAGTTCCTCCCACTTACACCAATAATAGGGTGCAATTATTCTCACTGAAACAAACAATGGGGCGTTTTTTTTTTCCCCACTGATGTTGAGACCTTCATTACACCTACCGACTCCTAAAGTCTGAAGGACAGTAAGCTGGCCCTTTGTTTAGAAAGTTTAGAGACCCCTGATCTAGAGGAAGGCAAAAAAACAGCAAAGCATGATCCAATTCGCTACAGCCGGGGAAAAAATTCCTTCCTGATCCCCCGAGAGGCAATTGGAAATTCCCTGGATCAACTTTACCTATAAATGTCAGTACCCAGTTCTATTATGTACATTTAGGAAAGAATCCAGGCCTTTTCAAAAACCAGCTCTTGACGGAATCTATTCCACATTTTCACAGCTCTTACTGCGAAGAAGCCTTTCCGTATTTGCAGATTAAGTCTCTTTTCCTCTAGACGTAAAGAGTCCTTGTCCTCTGTAATGACCTTAAAGTAAATAACTCAACACCAAGTTCACTATACGGACCACATATGTATTTGTATATGGAGATCATATTCCCCCCTTATATATTTATACATGGAGATCATATCCCCCTTATGTATTTATACATGGAGACCATATCCCCCTTATGTATTTATACATGGAGATCATATCCCCCCTTATGTATTTATACATGGAGATCATATCCCCCTTATGTATTTATACATGGAGATCATATCCCCCTTATGTATTTATACATGGAGATCATATCCCCCCTTATGTATTTATACATGGAGATCATATCACCCTTAATCTCTTCTTCGCAAGAGAGAATAATTTCAGTTCCTCTAAGCTTTCCTCATAGCTGAGCTCCTCCATGCCTCTTATCAGTTTGGTTGGACTTCTTTGCACTTTCTCCAGTTCCTTGATATCCTTTTTGAGAACTGGAGCCCAAAACTGAAATGTGTATTCCAGATGAGGTCTTACTAATGATTTGTACAGATGATGTCTCTCTCTCTGGAGTCCATACCTCTCTTATACTAGAAAGGACTTTGCTCGCTTTGGAAACTGCAGCTTGGCATTGCATGTTATTATTGAGCTTATGATCTACCAAAACCCCCAGATCCTTCTCCACCATTGACTCCCCCAGTTGTACTCCCCCTAGTATGTATGATGCATATTCTTAGCCCTCAAGTGCATTGGCTTATTATTCAGTGATTTAAAGTCCTCCTGAATGCTGCCTTAAGGTCGTTATTCCTCAGGCTGTAGATCAGAGGATTAAGTAAAGGGTTAATGAGGACAGTTATGACTGAAAACAGCTTGTTTACGCCAAACATTTTAGTGGAAGTGGGAACGAAGTAAATAAAAATGATGGAGCCATAGTAAATGAAGTCCACCAAGAGGTGCGATGTGCAGGTAGAGAATGCTTTCAGCTTTCCAGTTTTGCCACAAATGTGGAGAATTGTACTGATAATTCTAACATATGGAAGAAATGTGAAAAGAAAGGAAGTTAATGACACACTGCTGCTCAATGCAAAAACGAGCACTATGTTTATTGTTGGGTCAGTACATGTGATCTGGAACAAGTGTGGGAGGTCACAGAAGAAGCTGTTGATGGAATTTGGACCACAGAAGGACAACCTGAGTGAACAAAGTGTATGAACCAAGGAAAAAATAAACCCAAAGACCCAAATTATAACAGCTAAATGACTGCACATCCTCCAGGACATAATTTGTGTGTAATGTAGGGGGTGGCAGATGGCGATGTACCGGTCATAGGACATAGCTGAGAGCAAGACAAGTTCTGAGCAAGCAAAATAGAGAAAGAAGAAGATTTGAGCTGTACAGGCAGGGAGGGTTATTGATCGGTTTTTGGTGATCAAGTCAAAGAGCATCCTTGGTGCGGTCACTGATGAATAAGACATGTCCAGAAATGCCAAATTGCTGAGAAAAAAATACATTGGGTTGTGCAGATTGTAGTCAGTGATGACCAAGAAAAATATAATGAGGTTTGCGATAAGAGTCATCAGATAGATCAGAAGGAAGAGCAGAAAAAGTCCATTCATGGTTGGTGGATGGTCTGATAGACCCACAAGAATAAGAGTGATAATCTTTGTGAGATTTCTCATATTCACTTACAGTGTAAATGTATCAACAAAGCACAGAAAGAAAATTATTATTCTGAGAAATGATTAATAGGAAAACATGTGTGCCCACACCTTATGCTCAGCCTTCCATATAAACATTTGATTCAGTTCTTTTCTTATGTAGATATAAAATCCTGACATTCCCACAGGACAGTCTGATGTGTTGTAACTTGTAAGAAAACAAAGCTTTAAGTCTCATTAAATGTCTCTTAAGATGTAATTTAAAACACCTTTGTCACCCGAGAGCCTTTCTTTTAATAAAAATATGTTTAAAGTTATCTTTAAATAAATACAATAAAATGTAATAAATTAATTTCTGACTAAAACTCTACTGTAATTCCATTCTTCTTCATTTCCATTTTATTGGCTATTGGACAAGTACAAAACACTTTAAAGGGTAACTCCAAAAAAAAAAAATAGCAAATAAAGAAAAAATAATATGGCATATACAATTACGTCTCAAGTGAAATTGTAATTGAATGTTATTAAAAATCACCTTTTCTTTTCAAACTGCAGGCCCTGTAATTTTCTGTAAAATGTAATGTAATATGGCCACCTGGAGGTGCTGTGTACAGAATGCCCCCCCAGAAACATAATTTCCTGCTTGTGTGATTGGCTCACTGATTTTCCCAGAAGTCTGCAAGATACAAGTCAGATTTTTGGCATCCCCTGCAACAAAAATGTCATTTTTTACATTTTTTACATTTTTTAAGATACTCCCAATAGGAAATCATGTCTAAAGGGATGTAGACCCTGCAAGTTTCCTCATTAGGGCCCTGTAGGTGCAGCAGCTGGTTGATTATTATTATTATACAGGATTTATAAAGTGCCAACAGATTGAGCAGGGCTAACCAAAATAATAATTAAGAAACTACTTCCATTAGACTCACTTACCACATGGACACAGACAAACACACAGGCATTTCTTCAGAATTACAAAAGGTAGGAATCTGCAACAGAGATGGTTAAAGTAGATGTAAACCCGATTCATGAAATCTGAGCTGGGCACATCTATCTGCAGTATTTTCTTATCTTTCTTCAAAGCCCTAAGGCTTTCTCCTGCTCCGTTCTTCTGTTATCAGCTTGATAATGTCTGACAAGTTCTCCGACATCTGTGATAAAACCAGGCTAAATTTTGTGTCAGGGTGGGTGCTATAAATAGATTAGCAGAGAGCTGGTCTATTCACAGCACAGCTCTGCAAGTCTCTGCCTATGTGGAGAGGGGGTGTGTGCCTTTCCTCCAATCAGCTGCCTCACAGTGTATTGCAAGAATCCACTCCCAAAGGCCAATCAAGAAGAGAATATTCTATCAGGACGAGCTCATTCTAAACAGTATATAAATCTGAAGACAGCAGATATACCTGTACAACTTATTCAGGTTTGTTTCATCTCTGTGTTATCATCTGAGGCTGTTCACTTCACTGGGTATATGTGAGGGTTTACATCCACTTTAAAATACTTCCAATGTAGATTGATCGCCCAGCGGGGAATGTCTTTTTCTCAAAAAAAAAAGTGGAGTTACTCTTTGAAAAGAGAACAGTTACTGTAAATGTTTTTCTGATTACTGTTTTCATTTAGCTTCAAAATATTGTCATAACCTTTATTAATGATTATTGAAAAAAAGGAAAGTTTATGAAAACGATCGAATAAATCAGTGGAAAACGAAAAAGTTGATTGTTGGTCTTTGGGCAGCATGTTGGGCAAATCTAGAGATCTGCAAGACTTCGGGCACAACTCGGATGAGGAAATTCTGAAAGCCAACATTTGGATAGGAATCTTTGGAGGCTCGAGGTCTGCTTGAGGACACCGTCCATGAGAAAAACACCAATTAGTACCTCAAGTGTTCAATTTCTTAAAACGGGGTTGAAAAGCCCCTTAGGTATGGTGGGATTTTAAGGGCACAGAAATATGTAGAATTAATCACTTGCCTAACGGGCACTCCACCCCCCCTCCCCCTTCCTGCCCAGGCCAATTTACAGCTTTCAGAGCTGCCCCACTTGACATGACAATTGCAAGGTCATGCGGCACTGTATCCATATGACATTTATATCATTCTTTTCACACAAATAGAGCTTTATTTGGGTGGTATAGTCACAGTGCAGATGGAAAATGACCCGAAGCATACTGCGAAAGCAACCAAAGAGTTTTTTAAGGGAAAGAAGTGGAATGTTATGTTGTAATTCCTACACCGCTCACCTGATTGATTTGGATGTAAATACCCTCAAATTAAAGCTGAAAATCTGCAGTTAAAGCACATTTTGTTCATTTCCTTTCAAATCCATTGTGGTGATGTATAGAGCCAAAAAGATTAGAATTGTGTTGATGTCCCAATATTTATGGACCTGACTGTATTTAATCACTGCTGGGATTTTTATTTTTTGCTAAAAAAACGAAAAAATAACTTTTTTTAAGTTTTTCTTAGTTTCTGTCAGTGCATTTCGTAAATAAGTCATTTTTGTCACTGATGTGCGCTGATGAGGCGGCACTTATAGGAACTGATGAGGCAGCACTGAAGGGCACTGATTAGGTGGCACTGATGAGGAGGCACTAATGAGCACTGATAGGCGCACTGATGGGCACTTATAGGTAGCTCTGGTGGGCACCGATAGGTGGCACTAATGGGCACTGATGGGCACTGAAGGGGTGGCACTTATGAGGAGGCACTAATATGCCACACAAATGCGCACTGATAGGCAATTATAAGTAGCACTGGTGGGCACTGATAGGTGGCACTAATGAACACTGATGGGCATTTATAGGTAGCACTGGTGGGCACTAATATGCCACACTAATGAGCACTGATAGGCGCACTGATAGGCACTTATAAGCAGCACTGGTGGGCACTGATAGGTGGCACTAATGAACACTGATGGGCATTTATAGGTAGCACTGGTGGGCACTAATATGCCACACTAATGAGCACTGATAGGCGCACTGATAGGCACTTATAGGTAGCGCTGCTGGGCACTGATAGGTGGCACCGATGGGCAGCACTGAAAGGCAGCAGTGACTGGCATCACTAATGGACACTGATTGGTGTCACTGATGGGCACTGCTGGGGCTGTACTATAATCAGGGCATCGATGATCAATGTCTTGACTAGCTTTACAGGTTTCTCCTGCAAGGAGATGCCGCTAATCGGCTCTCCTCACCACACACACTGGCAGTGTTAGCTGATGAGAGCCGATACATGGCACTACCTTGTTTACATGTGATCGGCTGTGGTTGGACTCAGCCGATCACATGGGTATAGAACTCTTTACCGAGATCGGGGTCGCGGCATGTCCTAGGAACGCGGCTCGGCCACAATCTTCGTTCTGCACACCTCCGCGTGGGCGTGAAAGAGCAGCGGTTCTGGGGCGTCGTCATATGACATCATCCCAGAACGAGAGCGCATCCCGCCAGCCATCATTTTACTATACGGCGGACGGGAAGTAGTTTAAAATACAAACTTTATTACAAAATCACACTTTTAAAACTAAAACAGACATTTATATTTAAAATTTGTGTTCATGATACATAAACCTTTTCCATAGTCAGCCCTGTAGAGGTATATAAACTTATATCTAATTATATGCCTGAGCAAATATTTCTTATATTGTATCTCTCTGCAAAATGCAAAGCGTTTCTTGGACTTTGGTCCACTTCATCAGGAGCTTATTACAGGAATTTATATGAGCTTCACTGGGAAGGGCCAAAAGAGACCAGAAAGGGAAAAAGGACAACTAAACATCAGAATATAGAAGCACAGAAGGGTCCACACAGGGATATAGTATGTGTGCAGAAATATGTGATTTACTTCCATTATTAGCTGCTGGGAAGTCCACACAGGTTCCACCTCTATTCTGGGAACACTCGTCTTTTGTTTGAAATTTATGGAGCCCTTTCCTGACACTTTAAGTGGATTAATGCAAAAATGTTATTGATACACGCCACAAGGCATCAGGTATTATATCAGTAAATTATAGATCATTAATAATGGAGGGAAATCACACATTTCTGCGGGCATATGTAGCGGTACCCCTGAAGGGGCTGCTGAAAGTTGTGGCCCACCCATCACCCTGCCCAGCCCGGCATTCAATTCCCAAATCACCTTGTTTGTTTTTGTTGTTTTTATTGAGGGCATAGAACTTGAAGGGGTAAAGGAATTTATGGGATGCCCAATAGAACAAACGATTGGATGATTTTATAGCAATCAATTATTGGATTGTATAGCAATCAATTCGGGACAGCTATATACACTCTGTTACTCTAGACTCCTCCAGCACAACTCTTACTTGCAGACTGTTATAGGGCGTACACACGGTCGGACTTTGTTCGGACATTCCGACAACAAAATCCTAGGATTTTTTCCGACGGATGTTGGCTCAAACTTGTTTTGCCTACACACGGTCACACAAAGTTGTCGGAATTTCCGATCGCCAACCACGCGGTCACGTACACTACGTACGACGAGACTAGAAAAGGCCGGTTCAGAACCAAGCGCGGCACCCTTTGGGCTCCTTTTGCTAATCTCGTGTTAGTAAAAGTTTGGTGAGAGACGATTCGCGCTTTTTCAGACTCGTGGCTTTCAGATCGTTTTCTGCCGTTCAGTTTGTGCTTGTGGGTTTGTATCTGCTCTTCAGTGAGTGCAGTCAGTTCGTATCAGAGTTTTCTGTGTGATCTTGCCTGCTCGTTGCTGTTTTTCAGGTCGCTCTTCACAGGCCTTGCTGTTCTTCAGTGCGTTCTGTTACTTCGTTCTGAACAGCCGACCGTTTTCTAGCCATGTTGCGTATGCGTACTCCTCGTAGAGTTCATGCTGTGCGGGAGCTTGGTGTTGGGGTCCTGACCTTGACACAAGTCCAGTCCATGAACAGGGTGGGGAGGAGTTCATGGACCAAGAATTGGTTGCTTCAGCGTGACCAGTTCTCTCATATGCCTTTGCTCCGTGAGATCCGTGAGAATAATCCTGATGATTTCAGGAACTTTCTCAGGATGACAGACCCCGTGTTTCACCGTTTGTTGGCTTCGCTGACCCCCTATATCAGCAGGCAGGATACCTGCATGAGGCAAGCCATCACTCCGGAGCAGAGGTTGGTCGCTACCTTGCGGTATTTGGCCACAGGGAGAAGTCTGCAGGACTTGAAGTTCTCGACAGGCATCTCCCCCCAGGCTCTGGGGATCATTATCCCAGAGACCTGTTCTGCCATCATACAGGTCCTGCAGAAGGAGTATATGAAGGTAAGATTTTTATCCTTTTATATCACATTTTATTGTCTTTAATGTTTGATAATATCTTGTATTTCTTTCCTCATTCCCTAATTACCATGATTGTAATATGCTGTGAATGTCCCCTTTGTCCTCATGCATGCTGGATTTTTATGTAATTATTATTTTAGGTCCTTCATACATATTTGCCCTTCACTAACCTCCCCAGCATGGTGTCTCCTGCCCTATATTCACCTCATGTAGTCACTTAACAATGTATTTTATCTGCTCCATAGTAGTGCTTTACCCCAAACACCCCCTAAAATGTTTGGTAATGTAATTTTTGATTTAAATTCAGGCAGAGTGCCAGAGGCTTTTTTTTGTGGTGTCCCAAAATAATTTGTAGTAACCCTCCCTCCCCCAACTGCTAAGTCAGCTGATCCCAATTCTCTATCTATCCTCAATCACCTATCTGCTGACTTTGCTAAACCCATACACACTATACCCATCTCTTTTGTGCTCTGATTTATGGATGAATTCCCCAAAGCATGTAGAGCAAGGGCCTGCCTGGATACTTTCCAATGGTACTGTTTAAAGTTTTTGTATCCTATTATTATCTTGATAGGTAATAGTAGAATGTCCAAATGTCCTCAAATGTTTACAGTGTGTATTTATATCTTTGTATTATGACACTTCTTACCTGTCCAGTGGACTGCCAATAGTGTAACTAAGGAGGGGCTGTTCAAAGTAATACCCATTATTTATGCATTCATCTCTCAATGAAGTGAAGAGGGTTACCTGTCCAAGATTTCCACACACCCCATAATGTTAGAAATGGCCCATGAGAGGGGGGGAGGGGGAATATGATAGGTGTACCTTATACTTTGGCCTTGTTAAATTCCCCTTAATAAATGCTATCTGGAGGTACCCCATAATGTTTGTGTCTAATCTGCTTGCCATGTTTCAGAGTAAAAATAGTAATGTTTATTGTTTTTTCCTCAACAGTTTCCTTCCACGCCACAGGAATGGCAGACTGTGGCCTCCCACTTTGCCCAGCGGTGGGACTTTCCTAACTGCGGAGGGGATGGGAAACACGTCCACATCGTCCCACCACCCAAC
Source organism: Lithobates septentrionalis (assembly GCA_037952835.1). Lineage (NCBI taxonomy): Eukaryota > Metazoa > Chordata > Amphibia > Anura > Ranidae > Lithobates > Lithobates septentrionalis. Next base: position 1,029,997 of record JBBDGP010002710.1, read on the forward strand.
TCGGGGTCGTACTATTATAATTACAAGGGGTTTAATAGTATAGTGATGTTGGCGGTGGTGTCGGCTAATTACGACTTCTTGTATGTGGACGTGGGGAAGAATGGCCGGATGTCCGATGGTGGAGTCATCGCTCAGACGGAGTTCTACAGGCGTCTCCAGAATGGCAGCTTGGACTTGCCAGCTCCAGAGGACAATGTGGAAGGACTCCCATTTGTGTTCGTTGCTGATGAAGCATTTGCGCTGGGGGACCACCTGATGCGGCCATTCCCGATGAGGACCCTCACCCCGGAACAGAGGGTTTTTAATTACCGGCTGGCCAGAGCCCGAAGAGTGGTGGAGAACACATTTGGAATCCTGGCCAGCCGGTTCCGCCTATTTCTGACACCTATCCATATGGCGGAGTATAAACTGAACCATATAATACTTGCGTGCTGTGTTCTCCATACCTTTTTACGGAAACATTCGGCCAACTATGCTGGCTCAGTTGGGCCTGAGGCCGGAATCCTACATCAAACCACACTGACGGCGGTTGAAAGTGGCCGTCCTGGCTTGCCCTCCCTGAGTGCCTGTGATGTCCGGTTACGCTACCTGGAGTTCTTTGCGGGTAGGGGGGCTATCAATATGCCAGACAATATGTGAAGCCTTTTTCAAATAAAAAAAAAAAAAGAAAATCTTTGTGGACATTTACTGTTTGTGTTTGTTTTAGCTGACCCTGACAGAAATGTTTTGAGTGCAGAAAATGTCGTGATTCGGTAACCTTATACAAAGCACTGTTGGCTGTTATTTCCTAAATGCAAAAACACATTTCACTACAAGTGCACTTGCAACTGCACTGAAACTGCACTTGTAGTGCAAAGAGGATTTGCCCTTAGGAAATAACCCCCACTTTTGCATCAAACAGCTATTACATCACCCCAAAAGTGTTGTAGTGTTGAGACAATAATCCACACATTCTTGAGTAAGCCACTTTTTTATACCTGCACAATCACATGTACATTTACCCAAGGTTTTTAAAACAAACCAACATGTTTGTTGTATAACAATTTTTGCAGTAGAATTAGCAAAATTCGAAATGTCCATTTCAGATAAAACAGGCCTGTGTAAAACCAACAAGAAAGCCAAAAAACTTGAACTTACAAAGTTCACATTAGGTAAAACCTGAAGGCTATATCAGACATCAGTATTTAGGAACTGGGTTTGATATAGCGTTCAGATGGGGGCAAATCACCCCTGGAAAAGCCAAATTTGGAAGATGCACACCAATTTCCCAATGTCAACATGTACTATCTGCCATCAGGGGGGATCAAGGGACGTGTTTTGGGGGAGCAAGCCCTTCCTCAATGCTACTTTATAATTGAGGAAGGGGTTGCACCCCCAAAACGCGTCCATTGATCTCCCGTGATGGCAGATAGCACATGTTGGCACACTGTGTGCATCCTCCAAATTTGGCTTTTAAAAACATTGCAAAAAAATATAAAAGATTGGACCACAATACAAAAAGTGATTTGGTGGGGTTTAAATTCGCCCCAAAACATCAATGATGTTATTATTTTTTTTAATAACATCATGGATTTTTTGCTGGATGTTTTGCAGTTCGGCATTACACCCCATGATCTCCCTGATCAGGATCTGGGCACTTTCTGAAGTAAAGCGTTCTCTATCCCTCACATCACGATCACCTAAAAAGAGAGAAAGAAAAAAAAAACACGTCTCAAAAATCTGCCACCACCCATCTCTTTTACCTGAGCCTGTGGTCGCAGACACTCACCTGTTGTGATGCCAATCTCCACCACATCTTCTTCTTCCTCCTGCGCTTCTTGTGTTGGTGTAAGTTCCCCTTCTTCCAGAGGTGGGGGGTCTCTGGTCTCCTCGGATGAGGGGTGTCCTCCGAGTCTTTTCTTCCCTATGTAAAACAAAAATGTTATAATTAGCACACAGATATTTGATGGCAGAACTAGAAATAGGAAACATTGCTTGGAAGTGGGGTACAATTGTCTTTTTTAGCCAAGTTCCAAGATGTATTTTTTTTATTGGCCTTTGTCAAGCTGCAATACTTTACCTGTTTGGTACAAGCTTCACAGATGTAGCCCCCCCTATAGTATACACTGGAGCACCTGTGAGGGGCATCCTAATAAAAATGGTGTTCTGGTGTCCCACACTAGTGCTCCAGTGTCCAGATGTGAAAACAGCTGCTCAGTGTCCTCTCCTTACACACAATCTAGTTTGCATTTCATTCTAGTAACAAACCCATCTACACAAACAAATATTTGGCATCCAAGTAGGCCCAAAAAAAATGTGGGAAAATGCATATGGCCTAAAAAATGGTGTTCTAGAGGCCGAAAGAAAAATGTTTGATACGAACGAATAATTGGCCCATGAACATTAAAGTTGCCCTTTTAAACGTTACAATTAATAGAAGCATATGGAGCAGCACGAACATAATAAAAACAGAAAGAATAGGAACACAGCACAACTACTTACTTTTTTGCAGCACTCTCTGGATCTTTCGGTACTGCTCTGGTTCTCTCAACTTCAGGTCCGACCACCGCTTCCTGAGCTGATCTTTAGATCTTCGTACCCCGAAATTCCTGTGAAGGCTTTTGATCACTTTCGCCATGATCTTGGCCTGTCTGATTTTGGGGTTGGGGTAAGGCCCATACTTCCCGTCATAGTCGGACTTCCTCATGATGTCGACCATCTCCAACATCTCCCCAAAGGACATATTTGTGGCCTTAAAACGTCTCCTTCTGGATCGGGACGTGCCTGGATCTGGGCTTTCCTCCTCCTCCTCCTCGTTGCTATAATTAGCACACACCTGCCTGAACTCCGCCATCATGCTCTTCATCCATTGCGCCGCACGAAAAGGGGCGGGGAATAAACTAGAGTTACACGCATGCGCAGTGTGTATAAAGCGTAACACGCGTGCGTATTACGTACGATCTGTGAGCGGAGGAAGGAGCATTGGACGCGCCGATCGTAAGAACGAAGGTAAGAGACAAACTTGTGCCTATACTGCTTCTAGATTGAGGCCTATATTGTAACAAGATTAGGAGAGTTTTGTCTGACCTTAGGCTTTGTCTTGTGTTGTGTCTTGCAGTGAACATGGATATGCTACTCAAAGATAATGACTTCATGTCAGTATTCCTAGAGATGCTAAGGGAGCTGCCCTGTCTGTGGGAGATTAACCACCCCCATTTCAAGAACCAAGCAAAGAGGAAGGCAGCACTGGTGCAATTGTGTGAAATTGTGAAGCAGGTGATCCCCACGGTAGACATCACTTATTTAAAGATATTAATTGGTTGCCTGAGGAGCACATATCTGAGGGAGCGCAAGAAAGTCCTGGATTCACAGAGATCTGGTGCAGCAGATGACATCTATGTCCCCAGGATGTTGTACTACGACAGGCTGCACTTTCTGGCAGGCCAGACTGAACCCAGGCCATCCCTCTCCAGTCTTCCTTCCACGCTTCCTTCCCCCCTGGCTGAGGCTTCTGACGCCCAACCTGGGCCTTCCAGGCCACATGTGGAGGAGCCCAGATTGAGCCAGGTATAGCATTCCTCTAAATATTTCTGCTTGTCCAATCAATGATGTTAACTAGATGTTAGTTGGGAGTACTAATTTAGGATTGTGATTGATGAAGCAACAACTAAAACCATGTCCCTTTTATCATACACAGGGAAGTCTCAGCCAGGAGGTGGCCGGGCCGAGCCGGCTGGCTGATCTGCAGGTCCCTCCACCTCCCCTGAAAAGAGAAAGTGGCAGTAGGAGGAGTGCCCTAGAGGAGGCTGCTATAGGATTCTTTTGGAGGGCTACAGAGGTCCTGGAAGCACCCCACACCATGGAGGAGAACATTGCTGCCTTCATTGCATATAAAATGCAGAGGATGGAGAAGGGCAAACAAGTCATGTGTGAGGCCCTCATATTGGAGGCTCTTGAGAAAGGTATGAGGGGCCAAATGACACCTCAGACACACCTTTGTGATGGTCCTCCTCCTCCTCCTGCAGGTCCTCCTCCTCGTCCTCCCTCTCCTCCAGGTCCCCCCAGTCCTCCTCCAGGTCCCCCCAGTCCTCCTCCAGGTCCTCCCAGTCCTCCTCCTCCTCCAGGTCCTACTCCTCCTCCTGCCACATCTCCAACTGCACAGCCACAGCCCGGAAGGAAGCGTGGAAGGAAGACCAGACAGTGATTGCCCTGGGTTCAGTCTGGTCGGCCAAAAGATGCAGCCTCTTGTGGTACCACAGCCTGGGGACACAGATGTCATTTGCTGCTATCCGGATCTCTGTGAATTCTGGACCAGACTGCCCTCCCTTACATATGGATTCCTCAGGCCACCAATTTTGATGTTGAAGAATTGATGTCTGCCGTGGGGGTCCCGGGCTTCGCTAATTTCTCCTGTTGATCCAGTGTTGCCTTCCTCTTTGTTTGGTTCTGATCCCTTAATAAAGGAATTTTTGTTTTGAATTATACTCTCCTATGTGTTTTACTTCAAAAATGACAGTTTGTTTGTGAGGATTCAGGTACATTTCAAATATACAATGTGAAATGAACAAGGGACACCAACACCAAACAATCTCCTGGAGATTAAATAATAAAAGATATCAATGGTGTTGGGGTAACTTGACACACAAAACACACCCAAAAATATTCTGGAGTAAAAATAAAAATAACATTGAACAAAGATCAGCCTTGGAAAAAATCCAAACATTAAAGAAAAAAAAAGGCTGAAAATACAAAAAAAAAAAAAAAATTAATATAAAACTGTCAGATGTGACAACTAATAACAATATATTCAGGGAATCCCACTAAAAAAAACACAAATAAAAGTTTGTGAGAAGTGTGTGTGAATATGAGCAGCAAAACTACTTCATTCTTGTCACATTATAAAGAAGAAGAGAGTGCGCTGTATTAAACCATTTTTAACATTGCAGCGTGACGAAAGTGCTGTATCCATTGCGAACGCTAAGTTTACCAGAACGAGCTGTCCCGTCTCGGAATTTCTTCTGAGCATGCGTGGCATTTTGTGCGTCGGAACAGGCCACACACGGTCGGAATTGACGCGATCGGATTTTGTTGTCAGAAAATTTTATCTCCTGCTGTCCAACTTTGTGTGTCGGAAAATCCGATGGAAAATGTCCGATGGAGCCCACACACGGTCGGAATTTCCGACAACACGCTCCGATCGGACATTTTCCATCTGAAAATCCGACCGTGTGTACGGGGCATTACTCTCTCTCTCTCTCTCTCTCCAGCACATCTCTTACTTTCTCAGGCACAGCTAGCACATGTTTTAGGCCTGACACTGGCTCAGCCAGGTCTTAGGAATTGCCTTTTGCAGAAAGGGACCGCGGGCCCCTTTAATGTAGCAAAAATAGAAAAGAAAGTCTCTAGTTATAGCTGTCCTATAAGTGAACTACTGCTCCTAGTAAGCCCTCTTCAGGCCCTGGCAGCCCTCCTGGCTGCAGCTGCCTTACTTTACTGCCCATGAGATCACAGTCCTTACTGCTGGCTCTGCACCCATCCCAGAATGCACTCTCCCAGTCCTCCCAGGCGTGCTGCCCCAGTCCTCCTGATAGCACATGTCACTCACTGGCCCTCCTTGCTGCAACTGGTGGTTCCCTCCTGAAGACTTGCCCGGTAGTACTAGCTCCTGCTGTCCTCTCTGACTCCTCCTGTGCCTCCTGCTCAGATCCTTCATGAGTTCTTGAAGGGCTCCATTCTGCACCTGATTCCCAGGCCCAAGGTCACTACCCAGACTTGGAAGCTCCCTCAATGGCCCCGGCAGCCTAGTACTTCATCCTTGGTTCTTCCACCCGACAACTCCTCCCCAGCTGGGCTGACTCAGGGTGTTTCAAAGAGGCCTGCCCCCTGCCTATTCTAGTTGGGGATTGGGATGAATCCTCTAGAAGAAAGAGGGAGGTGACAATGAAGTTGGGCTGTCTGTTAGTCATCAGCTGCTACTCAGAGCCACTCCCAGCCCACACAAACCAAAACAAACAGGCCTAGCTTCCAGCTAGGCCTGACCAAATTTGCCTGCACTCACAAAAATCTCACCTCTAGCACCTACCTATGTAGAGGGTTCTACATATATATATATTACTATATCCCTATGTAGAACCTCCTGTATCCTGGTTAGGGATGAGCTTCGAGTTCGAGTCTTCTTCCCTTCTTCATGGTTGGGCCGCTCTGCATTCATGATGGGAGGCCCCCGCTGTGTGACGCTTCTCGTCTTCTGACTGTTCTTAAATAACGTGGGGCGGGGTCACCGGGTGGCCCCGCCCTCCGTTATTTAAGAACCATCAGAAGACGGGACTTGACGGGGGCTTCCTCGAGGCTCTCCCCGTGACGTCAGAGGGGATCACCCACCCCGTCCCCCTCTGACGTCATGGGGAAAGCCACAGGGAAGTCCCCGTCAAGTCCCCGTGCATCAGAGGGGGGCGGGGTCACCGGGTGGCCCTGCCCTCCATTGTTTAAGAACCATCAGAAGACGAGAAGCGTCACACAGCGGGAGCCTCCCATCATAGATGCGGAGCGACCTGAGCACGAAGAAGAGAAGAAGACGCTGGGGAGGAAGATGCCGGACGAGAACACCGGAGCAAGAAGCAGAGGATCGGAGGAAGAAGAAGAAGAAGATGGAGGAAGAAACCGAAGGAAGATAGAAGAAAAAAGATAGAAGAAAGAAGATGGGAAAAAAAAGCATTTAAATAAAGGAATTGTCAAAAACTGTCTCTTGCCATTTTTAACATTTTTGACACTTTTTTTGTGAAATGGTAGGGGTAAAGTACCCCCTACCATTTCACACGGGGGAGGCCAGGATCTGGGGGTCCCCTTGTTAAATCACAAGACCCCCACAACCACCGGGCAAGGGTTGTGGGGATGAGGCCCTTGTCCTCATCAACATGGGGCAAGGTGCTTTTGGGTGACCCCAAAGCACCCTCCCAATGTTGAGGGCATGTGGTCTGGTACGGTTCAGGAGGGGGGGCCGCTCTCTCCTCCCCCCTCTTTTTCTGAGGCCTGCCAGGTTGCATGCTCAGATAAGGGTCTGGTATGGATTTTTGGGGGGACCCCATGCCATTTTTTTTTAATTTTGGCGTGGGGTTCCCCTTAAAATCCATACCAGACCTGAAGGGTCTAGTATGGATTTTGAGGGGGACCCCCATGCCTTTTTTTTATTTTGGTGCGGGGTTCCCCTTAATATCCATACCAGACCTGAAGGGCCTGGTATGGAATTTAGGGGGCCCCCCACACCGATAAGGTCGATAAGGATGCAACTTTTACAAAAGGTTTGAAATGGATAGCTTCATTCAGGACTGGAAATTGGGTAGCTTGAAGGTTGTGGATCCAAGTCGTTTCGGCTTAGCACTTTAACCCCTCCAGTCACGCTGGTGGGATGTGTTCCAAAGCAAAAAAAAATCATGCTGGATAGTGCCAAAATTGTGGTATAGCCCAATGTGTCTACTCATGGGGGTCTCTAACTTACCATTAGAAATTAAATGTGAGGAAATGTTTGAAAAAAGGACTTTGGTTTTTCCAATGTAGGAAGCGCCACAGAAGCAGTTAATAATATACACAAAACCAGCAGTTTGACAATTGACCTAATGTTTGGGTTTGTCCATTTGGGAGGGTGACATTGTGGTCATTTAGGATCCAGGGGCAATACCTAAGCTTCCTGCAGGGGGGGGGAGTGCCAACTTCAGAACGTGTTGATCTACCAAAACCCACATAAGGGCTATGAACCGATCGGTCCCTATTTGATTGTGATCTTTTGAATTAAGTATTTCAAGATATGGCTTAATATATTTCCTAGCTGCATCATCTGCTTATGTTGTGCGGTATACCTAGTAATCAAACGTGTAGTCTGAGAGGATGTTTTGGTATTTGTATGAAAAATCTGTGAGCATCTGTCGCGATCTTTGGCTTTATTATAGGCCTTTTTAAGGATCAGCATGGATGTTTGTATATATTCGTAGCTCAGTGGTAGAATTCTCACTTGCCATGCGGGTTGTCTGGGTCCAATTCCTGGCCAATGCCTTGTAATCAAATGTATATTGAGAGAGGGTGTTTTGGTCTTCGTATGAAGGATTCATTTTGGGCTTGGCTCTATTGTAGGCCTTCTTAGAGATCTATATATACAGTATCTCACAAAAGTGAGTACATCCTTCACATTTTTGTAAATCTTTTATTCTACCTTTTTATGTGACAACACTGAAGAAATAATGGTGGCCACACAAAATATTGACGCTTTGGGCCCAATTTGGACATTTTCACTTAGGGGTGTACTGACTTTTGTTGCCAGCGGTTTAGACATTAATGGCTGTGTGTTGAGTTATTTTGAGGGGGACAGAAAATTTACACTGTTATACAAGCTGTACACTCACTACTTTACATTGTAGCAAAGTGTCATTTCTTCAGTGTTGGCACATGAAAAATGTGGGGGGTGTACTCACTTTTGTGAGATACTGTATATATATATAGATATATAGATATATCTAGATATATCTAGATATATCTATATAGATAGATATACTTTTTCTATCTATCTATCTATCTATCTATCTATCTATCTATCTATCTATCTATCTATCTATCTATCTATCTATCTATGGTTCAGTTTTAGAATTCTCAGGGATGCAAAAAATATTTATATTATATTTAAACACATTTAACTTCTAAATTGTCATTCTCTGTAATGTATTTTATTAGAAATTGTATAGGATTGTTTTCTATTTATTGTACATATTTTACATGTTATCTGTTTTTATCGGTACAGTTTGTGTCGGGTCATTTATTTCATGTATATTTTTAATTCATGTTGTTCTTTATATTTATTTCATTTTAAGAATACAGTTTCTTATAGCTTTTAGATGGCTGCCTGATAACCCCATTAGACAATTCATGCCTTTTACCAATGATTTAAAAAAATCAGGTGCCACATCTACTACTAAAAGAGCAATTTTTTTATGTTTATAATATAATAAATCAGATTGGTGTGCTGCTGCCGATGTTATATTAAAACCAAGCAATAATGTAAATGTTATAAAAAAAAAAGTACATGTAAAATACCTAACAGTGGCCAGATAAACCAAAACCATTAAATTAAATCACATTTTTAATTTAAACACACCTCTGCTTAGCAGCTGTTCGTTATGACACAAACACATATCTTGTTAAATGTCTAAATAAAAAAAAAATACGGGATCTAAAATACATTTGCCAGCAAAGGAGAAAAATAAGAAAACTCGGGCTAGTCATTGACAAAAAAATAAAATAATGATACATTATTTTTTATTTATTTATTTTTTTCAACGACCGGCCCAAGTTTTCTTACGTCTCTCCTCATTTCTCTCCTTTTCATTTAGACAATGAAGACCAAGAAAAAAACGATCGTGTATGATATGCCATCAGAAGAGGACAATACATGGTTGGTGGATGGTCTAATAGACTCAAATAAATAAAACAGCAAACTTTGTGTGATTCTTCATATTATTCACTTTTTATTTCATGTGTATTTTTTTTTTTTGACAAGAACAATAATAAAATGATCAATCTAAAGAAATAATAAAAGGAATGCAGATCTCATGTGGCCACACATCCAGGAACATTTTCTCCAGCTGCCAACATCGAAATATAAAATCTTTACAGTCCCAAAGGACATTCTCCTCTGATAGAAGAACACACAACCTGAATATCTTAACAAATGTCTTAGGACCTTTCATTTAAAGCGTATTTGTCACTTGAGAGTTGAGAGCCACTTATTTTGTAACAAACAAATCTGTGGTCTTTTCCATTTTCTAAATGTGAATACAAATTTACAGAGTTTTCTTATAATGCCATCTGCTTTATCTCTTGTGAAAATTATGTTTTGAACAATTGGTTCCGTTTTGAAAGCAAAGCACCCACTTTTTGTTTTAACCTTGACAACTTAAATATATTTATTAGATATATTTATTATATTTATTATTATTTATTTATTTAATCATTTTAAATCAAAAGTTACACTTTTTTTCTTGTATTGTGAGACATATGTCAAAAGAAATAACATGGCGTTACAATGAAGGGTAACAGGTAAGCCACTCTCGTGGCTGCTTTTTCTCATGGTCTCTCGGATACCATCAAGGATGAGATAGCAGCCCGAGATATGCTCACTGAGCTGGAGAAGTTGATCATGTTTGCCAATCTCTTATGCCGAGTACACACGATCGGAATTTCATGCCGCAAAAGACCAATGAGAGTTTTTCATCGGAAAATGCGACCGTGTGTATGCTCCATCGGACTTTTGCTGGCCCAATTCCAGCCAGCAAAAGATTGAGAGCATGAAAAGTCGGGAAAAGTTCCTGTCCGAAAATGCGATCGTCTGTGGCAATTCCGACGCGCAAAATTCCTACGCATGCTCTGAAACAATTCGACGCATGCTCGGAGGCATTGAACTTCATTTTCTCGGCTCGTCGTAGTGTTGTACATCACCGCGTTCCTTACGGCCGTAAGTTCAGCGACCGTGTATATGCAAGGCAAACTTGAGCGGAATCCTGTCGGAAAAGCCGTCATATCTTTTTCCGACGAGAAGTCCGATCGCGTGTACGCGGCAATTGACTTCAGACTCTGACTTCAGAGAGACCTTCCTTTAACCACTTGCCGACCGCCTCACGACGATGTACGTCGGCATAATGGCAAGGGCAGGCAGAATCACGTACCTGTGCATTTGTTCGCGGGCGATCAGAGGTGAGGGGGAAAGCCATCCATTCGTGGCCACCCCCTCGCGATCGCTCCCAGCGAATGAAATCCTTCCTCTGCCTCTGTAATGTAAACAGAGGCAGAGGAAGTGATGTCATCCCTCCTCGAGCCGGTCTTTTCGTTCCGGCGCCGAGGAGAGAAGACATCAATGTGAGTTACACCAACACTACACGTACAGTAGAACACACTAGGCACACTTTTCACCCCCATCACCCCCCGATCACCCCCTTATCACCCCCCTGTACCCCCTGTCACACTGACACCAATAGCAGTTTTTTTTTTTGCATTGGTGTCAGTTTGTGACAGTTACAAGTGTTAGGGTAGTTAGGGTTAGCCCGCTTTAGGTCTGGGGTACCCCCCTTTATGTCCAGGGTACCCCCCTAACCCCCCCTAATAAAGGTTAACCCCTTGATCACCCCCTGTCGCCAGTGTCATTAAGCGAGCGTGTATTAGTGTCACTGGTGACGCTAGTTAGGGAGGTAAGTATATAGGTTCTGTAGCAGAGCGTCCCAGAGAGAGCCAGGAAAAGTCCTGTTCGGGGTTTATACATCTCCCAGGCTCCTCTCATACAGGTTCAGGGATCTCTGATCCATGGTCCAGTTCAGGTCTTGGTCCTCTCCCCCAGGCTAATTTAAGCTCACCTGAGCAAGACAGCCCTTGCTCTTGGCCTGGGATACTCAGAGAACTTCTGTGTAAGAGTGCAAAAAGGTATGTGGAAGCTGACAAGCTGTAGGCTTGCTCAGCTTAGTAGTTAGGATCTGTAAATATTGTTTAGTTAGTGCCGAGACACGGCTAGGTTTTGTTTTGGCTATTTTGTTCCTATTTGTTTCTTTTGGAACACTGTACAGCACCTGTATATAGACTTGTAAATATCACAAATAAACACCGCACTGTTTGTCACTATTCCACTGGATTTGGTATCTGTGCCTGAGAGACTGCTCATCCCAGGGAGCCTGGTGCCTGCTACCTGTCCCCCAGGTTACATATGGTGGAGACTGCGACCAGCTGTAGTAAGTTACTACTTAAAAGGCCAGTACCTAGAGTGACTAAACATGGAGGAAATCCTAAAACAATTGGTGATATCCAATGCTGCACAGCAACAATCCAATGCTGCACAGCAACAAGCAAACGCTGCACTGCAGCAAACAAACGCTATCGCACAGGAGCAAACCAAGGCGCTGTGCCAACAGATTGGTGCTGTACAGGAGCTATCGCAGAGGCTGTTTGAACAGCTAGCCACTGATGCAAAAGAGGATAGGAAAACCTTGGCTGCGGTTGTGGAGACGCTAGCACAGTGGTCACCTGCTAAAGTTAATGTTGTTGGAGACAAGCCCTCAGCTATCCATGTGGGTCGCTTTCTTTCCAAGATGACTGCAGATGATGATCCAGAGGCCTTTCTCTTAACCTTTGAACGGACCGCTGAGAGGGAAGGTTGGCCCAAAACCCAGTGGGCAGGACTGGTCGCCCCCTTGCTGTCTGGAGAATCGCAGAAGGCCTACTATGATTTGGAGTCAGCAGAAGCAAGAGACTATGAAAAGGTCAAGCGGGAAATCCTGGCGCGACTTGGTGTCACCCTGGCAGTTCGAGCACAGCGGGTCCACAGCTGGTTCTTCCAAGACGAGAGGCCCCCAAGATCGCAGATGTTCGACCTAATTCACTTGGTGAGAAAATGGCTACAGCCGGAGTCCCTGTCTGGGCCACAAATAGTGGAGCGTGTGGTCATGGACCAGTTCCTGAGGTCACTACCAGTTCCCCTGCAGAAGTGGGTGAGTCAAGGAGACCCCAACTCGGCGGATAACCTTGTGGAACTTGTTGAAAGGTACTTTGCTGCAGAGAACCTGGTCACCACCCCTACAGCCGCACGGACTTTCCGCCCAAAGCCACGGTCTCCCCAGGCAACCGGTAAGACTGTTCCAGGGGAAGTGGGTGGTAAGCATGGCAAGGAAATAGGGGGGAGGATTTTTGGTGCCAGGACTGAAGTTTGGCGTCCCAAACAAGGGAAGCTACTGCCGGTCAGCAAACCAAACTGGGGAAACATCAGGTGTTTTCGTTGCCAAGAACTGGGACATGTTGCAGCAAATTGTCCATTGACAGATGAACCAATGCAGTGTGATCTATCTGTTAGAAGGCAGTCTATGTTTGCTGCTGTTTCATGCGCTGCAGCACCAAGTATGGGAAAACACATGTGCCAAATGACTGTTAATAATAAGCCTATTACGGCCTTGCTGGACTCTGGAAGTCTAGTGACTTTGGTTACAGCTGAGATGGTTGAAACTGTGAATTTGCATGCTAAAAAAGTTGCTGTGATCTGTGTACATGGGGATACCCGCGAGTATCCTATAGCCACTGTTCAGTTTAAAACTGGCTTAGGTACGGTGACCCATCCAGTCGGACTTGTGCCCCACTTGGTGCACGAGGCCATCATTGGTAGGGACTTCCCTAAGTTTTGGAAACTGTGGGAGCGTCCCGACCCGGTCGCAGTAGCTGACTCAGTGACAGAGCCAGAACTCCTGGCCGCTACTGACAATATGGGTTCAGGGGACTCTTCTCAGGGCTCCCCAGGTTTTCCTTTCTCAGTTATGGCAGGAGAGCTGGAGGAGCCTGAGGAGGTCCCCACAACCAGTGGAGCTGGACAGCCATCTGCTGAATCTGAGCCTACGTTGGAGTTTGCTGACCTTAATGTACACAAGGAAAATTTTGGTACCGAGCAGAGAAAAGACCCAACCCTTGCCAGGGCCTGGGAAAATGTAATGGTGATTAATGATGTACCTGTCGAATCAGGGGACAGGCTCCGTTTTCCTTATTTTAGCAGCAATGAGGATTTATTGTATCGTGTATGTAAAAAAAATGATGAAGTGGTTGAACAGTTGGTGGTCCCTAAGCCATACAGACGGGTGGTGTTGGAACTTGCCCATGGGCACTTGCTAGGAGGTCATTTAGGGGTTGAGAAAACTACTGAAAGGGTGTTGCGCAGGTTTTATTGGCCCGGAATACAGAAGGATATTGAGAATTATTGTCAATCCTGTCCTGTGTGTCAGATGTCAGCCCCACTACAACACTTCCGAAGTCCTTTAGTGCCCTTGCCCATTATTGAAGTGCCCTTTGAGAGGATTGCCATGGACCTTGTGGGTCCACTCCCCAAGTCTGCCCGAGGTCATCAGCATATCCTCGTAATCATGGATTATGCTACCCGTTACCCAGAGGCAATTCCCTTACGCACCGCGTCTGCTAAAAACATTGCCAAAGAGCTGTTTATGGTGTTCAGTCGTGTTGGAATCCCTAAAGAAGTCCTTACAGACCAGGGCACCCCATTTATGTCACGAATAACTAGAGAGCTGTGCAAGTTATTTAAGGTGACGCAATTGCGAACCTCGGTGTACCATCCTCAAACGGATGGCTTGGTGGAACGCTTCAATAAAACATTAAAAAGCATGTTAAAAAAGGTTGTTGACAAGGATGGGAAAAACTGGGACTTCCTGATACCATACTTGATGTTTGCCATCAGGGAGGTTCCCCAGTCCTCCACGGGGTACTCTCCCTTTGAGTTGCTTTATGGGAGACACCCTCGGGGACTCTTGGACATAGCCAAAGAAACTTGGGAGGGGGAGCAGACACCCCATAAAAGTGTCATTGAGCATATCGCTCAAATGCAGGACAGGATTGCAGCAATCATGCCGTTGGTAAAAGAACACTTACTGCAGGCCCAAACAGCTCAACAGAGGATATACAACAGGGGGGCCCAACTCCGTGTTTTCTCACCTGGTGATAGGGTCCTGGTGTTAGTTCCCACTGTTGAGAGCAAGTTCCTGGCTAAGTGGCAGGGTCCCTTTGAAGTAATTGAAAGAGTTGGGGAGGTCAATTACAAAATATATCAACCAGGAAAAAGGAAGCCCGAACAGATTTACCACATAAACCTGTTAAAGCCCTGGAAGGATAGACTGGCGTTAACTGCGAGGTCCCTCCCTGTAACGCCTAAGGGTACTGAGTCCCCTCTGATCCCTGAGGTCACGATTCCAGACACCCTGTCATATTCTCAAAAGCAGGAAACTAGAGAATTCCTGATAAGAAATAGAGAGAAATTTTCAGAGTTACCTGGCACGACTTCAGCAGTTCAGCATGATATTGTTACTGAACCTGGGGTCCGTGTCAAGCTAAAACCATACCGAATTCCTGAAGCAAGGAGAAAGGACATCAGCGAGGAAGTTAAAAGAATGTTGGAGCTAGATGTCATTGAGGAATCCAATAGTGACTGGTCTAGCCCCATCGTGTTAGTCCCAAAACCGGATGGCACTTGGAGGTTCTGTAATGACTTCAGGAAGCTTAATGCAGTGACAAAGTTTGACACGTACCCAATGCCCAGAGTGGACGAACTTATAGACCGACTTGGCAAGGCTCGCTATCTGACCACTTTGGACTTGACAAAAGGTTATTGGCAAATACCCCTGACTGGTAGCGCCAAAGAGAAGACTGCATTTGTGACCCCAGAGGGTTCCTTTCAATATAAAAAAATGCCTTTTGGGTTGCAAAATGCCCCCGCCACATTTCAGAGGGCCATGGACAGGACTCTAAGACCCCACCGACAATATGCAGCAGCATATCTAGATGACATAGTGGTACATAGCACTGACTGGGAGTCTCACTTGCCCCGGGTCCAGGCTGTCCTCGATTCCCTCTTCAAAGAAGGTTTTACAGCAAATCCAAAAAAATGTGCCATTGGTCTAGAGGAAGCCAAGTATTTGGGCTACACTATTGGGCGTGGTGTCATAAAACCTCAAGTGAATAAAATAGAAGCCATCCAGGAATGGCCACGTCCTGCAAACAAGAAGCAGGTCAGGGCCTTTCTTGGCATTGCGGGGTATTATAGAAGATTTATCCCAAATTTTGCAACTATAGCTGCCCCACTGACAGACCTTACGAAAGGGAGAGACTCTGTAATGGTGAAATGGTCCTCAGTAGCAGAGGAATCTTTCCAAGTCCTGAAGAAGGCTCTTTGTGCACAGCCAGTACTGTACTCCCCCGATTTCTCCAAAGATTTTTTGGTTCAGACGGATGCGTCTGATGTTGGTATCGGGGCAGTACTATCACAGGTACACAATGGGGAAGAACACCCTGTGGTGTACCTAAGCAGAAAACTCAATGACCATGAGCAAAGGTATGCAGTCATTGAAAAGGAGTGTTTAGCCATAAAGTGGGCCGTGGACGCACTCAGGTACGTGTACAGTGGTAGGACGCCAGTTTGAGTTAATAACTGACCATGCTCCTCTGAAATGGATGGCCCAAAAGAAGGAGACTAATAGACGGGTGAACCGGTGGTTTTTGGCTCTACAGGATTACTCATTCACTGTAAAACACAGGCCAGGTGTTGAGATGGGGAATGTAGATGCCCTGTCCCGTGTTCACTCCTGTTGGGCTACAGGTGTTCCAACCCTGGGGTTGAAACAAGGGGGGAGGATATGTAGCAGAGCGTCCCAGAGAGAGCCAGGAAAAGTCCTGTTCGGGGTTTATACATCTCCCAGGCTCCTCTCATACAGGTTCAGGGATCTCTGATCCATGGTCCAGTTCAGGTCTTGGTCCTCTCCCCCAGGCTAATTTAAGCTCACCTGAGCAAGACAGCCCTTGCTCTTGGCCTGGGATACTCAGAGAACTTCTGTGTAAGAGTGCAAAAAGGTATGTGGAAGCTGACAAGCTGTAGGCTTGCTCAGCTTAGTAGTTAGGATCTGTAAATATTGTTTAGTTAGTGCCGAGACACGGCTAGGTTTTGTTTTGGCTATTTTGTTCCTATTTGTTTCTTTTGGAACACTGTACAGCACCTGTATATAGACTTGTAAATATCACAAATAAACACCGCACTGTTTGTCACTATTCCACTGGATTTGGTATCTGTGCCTGAGAGACTGCTCATCCCAGGGAGCCTGGTGCCTGCTACCTGTCCCCCAGGTTACAGTTCGCTGTCAGCATTTTATAGCGACAGGGACCCCCATATACTACCTACTAAAGGTTTTAACCCCCTGATTGCCCCCTAGTTAACCCCTTCACCAGTGATCATCGTATAAGTGTTACGGGTGACGCTGGTTAGTTAGTTTGTTTTTTATAGTTTATTATAGTTTTAGGGCACCCGCCGTTTATTACCTAATAAAGTTTAACCCCCTAATTGCCCGGCGGTGATATAAGTTAGGTTTTTAGGGTCAGATAAGGTCTGCGTCGCCCCAGGCAGCGTCAGTTTAGCGCCAGTACCGCTAACACCCACGCACGCAGCATACACCTTCCTTAGTGGTATAGTATCTGAACGGATCGATATCTGATCCGATCAGATCTATACTAGCATCCCCAGCAGTTTAGGGTTCCCATAAACACAGTGTTAGCGGGATCAGCCCAGATACCTGCTAGCACCTGCGTTTTGCCCAGCCCACCCAAGTGCAGTATCGATCGATAACTGTCACTTACAAAACACTAAGCACACATAACTGCAGCGTTCGCAAGTCAGGCCTGATCCTGCTATCGCTAACAGTTTTTTGGTAGCGTTTTAAAACAGTCGCTAACAGTCAGGAGCTTTTTTGCCTGTGAGTCTCACTAGTGTACCCCTAAATTTAGAGCCCAAAATGGCAAATCGAAGGTACACTAGTGAAGAGGCCTACACGTTTCTGAGCATGACAGATAGTGAAGAGGAAGTCACTCATCTGTCAGATTCAGGCTCAGAATACGATCCTGTAGAGGACAGCGGCTCCATGACAGATAGCTGTGACGACGAAGTTGTGGTCCCTGCTAAGGTCAGGCGTACCAGACCCCAAACTTCTTCTTCTGTCCTTGAAGTGCAAGAACCGCAGGGCTCTCGTATGGAGCAGAGAAGTACTAGCGCCGCTATTCCTTCTGGTGAACTGGCAAGCACCAGCGACCTAGTACACCCTGGTCGTATATCCAGCACTGCAGTATCACGTGGTGACATGGTGAGTCCCATAAGTGCAGTTCAAGCTGGCGAGGTGGCAAGCACAAGTAGTGTCCCGCTGCCACCAAGAAGACGAACACAGGCCCGTCGTGCCCATAGTGCCCTTCCTGCTGCATTCGCCAATCCGAATTGGGAACCCACCACTTCTGCAGCACCCGTACTTCCCCCATTCACTGGCCAACCCGGAATTCAGGTGGAAACAGTTGTTTTTCCGCCACTGGATTTTTATTCGCTGTTTTTCACCGAAGATCTCTATAGATCTATTGTGGACCAAAGCAATTTGTACGCTGGTCAACACATCGCCGCTAATCCCCAGTCCTCCCTTGCCAGAGATTGGAGACCAATTACGGTTTCTGAATTTAAGATCTTTCTGGGCCTTATCCTCAACATGGGCAAAAATAAAAAGAGTAAGTTGCGGTCATATTGGTCCACTGACCCAATTTACCATATGCCTGTGTTCTCTGCCTCCATGACCAGGGCACGATACGAGCAGATTTTGCGGTTCATGCACTTCAACGACAATGAACTCTGTCGTCCTCGTGGAGACCCTGGATATGATCGGCTCTACAAAATTCGGCCCCTCGTAAACCACTTCAACCAGCGTTTTGCAGACTTGTTTACTCCCCATCAAGTTGTCTGCGTTGATGAGTCCCTGATTAAATTTTCTGGCCGCTTGTCATTCAAACAGTACCTTCCCAGCAAGCGTGCCAGATACGGGGTCAAGATGTATAAGCTCTGTGACAGGGCCACAGGCTATACATGTCGTTTTATGGTTTACGAGGGCAAAGATAGTCACATAGAGCCGACAAACTGCCCTGACTACATAGGAAGCGCTGGCAAGATAGTGTGGGACTTGGTGTCACCCTTATTCGGAAAGGGGTACCACTTGTACGTGGACAATTATTACACAAGCGTGCCACTTTTTAGCCACCTTTTTGATCATCAGATTGGAGCATGTAGCACCGTGCGACCTAATTGCCGGGGCTTTCCCCAGCGGCTTGTAGATTCCCGTCTTAGGCTGGGGGAGAGAGCCTGCTTGCAGTGTAATAACTTGCTCGCTATGAAGTGGAGGGACAATAAGAATGTTTTCGTTCTTACCTCCCTTCATGCAGACACGACGACCCAAATTACTACGGCGACTGGTGTTGTGGAGAAACCCTTCTGTGTCCACGAATATAACTAAAATATGGGAGGGGTGGACCTCAACGACCAGTTGTTGGTGCCGTACCTAGTTGCCCTTAAGGCCAGACGCTGGTACAAAAAAGTGTCTGTTTATTTATTTCAATTGGCTTTGCTGAATGCTTATGTGCTATACAGAGCTTCAGGACAGACTGGATCCTTCCTTACATTCCAGGAAGAGATCGTCAGAGCCCTTCTGTTTCCAGACGGTGCTCTACCTCACCTTCCCCAACCAAATGCAGTAAGCCGGCTGCATGAGAGGCATTTTCAATATGTCCTCCCGAGTACCCCTACCCAACGAGCCCCCCAAAAAAGATGTTGCGTCGCAGCAAGCGCGGATTTAGGCGTGACACCCGGTATAATTGTCCCTCCTGTCCTGACAATCCTGGTCTATGCATTGGTGAATGTTTTGAACGCTACCATACACTAGTGGAGTATTAGCGTAGGGTACAGCACTGCACAGACTAGGACACACTTTCACAGGGTCTCCCAAGAGGCCATCGCATTTTGAGAGACCCAAACCTGGTACCAGTTAAAAAAGTTAAAGTTACAAAAAAAAGTGTAAAAAAAACAAAAAAACAAAAAAAAGTAAAAAAAAGAAAAAAACACAAAAAAATATATAAAATAAAAAAACCAAAAAGAGTTGTTTTATTGTTCTCTTTCTATTCTCTCTCTATTGTTCTGCATTCTATACTGCAATGTTTTATTGTTATGTTTTTATCATGTTTGATTTATAGGTATGCAATTTTTTTATACTTTGTTTTTTTATTGTTACCACTTTTTTGTTTTCAGGTACGCCATTCAGCTGCAGAGCGGATTTATTTATCTTGACAGCAACAGCGTTTGCTCCCACGATACATAAAGCCGTGACTCCAGCGCTGTCGGAGGTGATTTCACCACCACAGTTACATACTTCAGCATATATGCCGAAGCGTGGGGGCAGCAGTGGGTGGAGGAGCGATTTGCTCCTGCCTTTTGCGGGAGGATGCCCCCATGCTTCGGCATATATATATTTTAGGTAGGCACAGGTTGCGTTAAATGTTTTATTTTTTACTATGTTTTTTTTTGTATTTGCTTTGCAGGTATGTTAAGTATTACTGTTATACTGTAATGTTACTTTGTTTTTTGTTAACCATCATTTGCTTAGCAGGTACGCCATTCAGTTGCAGCGCGGATTTATTTATCTTGACAGCAACAGCGTTTGCTCCCACGATACATAAAGCCATGACTCCAGCGCTGTCAGAGGTGATTTCATCACCACAGTTACATACTTCAGCATATATGCCGAAGCGTGGGGGCAGCAGAGGGCGGAGGAGCGATTTGCTCCTAACTTTTGCGGGAGGATGCCCCCATGCTTCGGCATATATAAATGGTGCATGTATGCCCATCATTTGAAGTGGGTGGATGAAGGGAGGTATTCTAATGGTGGGCATACCCACCGATCAATATCTTTTTTTCGTTCAGCCCACAGGCTACGTAAACTGTTGGCGCTATATAAATACTGTATAATAATAATAATAATAATGAGAGACCAGAATGGCTCCAAACATCTCTATGGCCTAAGAAACTGGAAGCTACGAGCATTTCATGACTTAGATTTCGCCGGATGTAAACAGCGCCATTGGGAAATTGGTAAGCATTTTATCACACCGATCTTGGTGTGGTCAGATGCTTTGAGGGCAGAGGAGAGATCTAGGGTCTAATAGACACCAATTTTTTCAAAAAAGAGTACCTGTCACTACCTATTGCTATCATAGGGGATATTTACATTCTCTGAGATAACAATAAAAATGATTAAAAAAAATAAAAATGAAAGAAACAGTTTAAAAATAAGATAAAAAAGCCAAAAAATAATAAAGAAAATAAAAAAAAAGCACCCCTGTCCCCCCCTGCTCTCGCGCAAAGGAGAATGCAATCGTCGGTCTGGCGTCAAATGTAAACAGCAATTGCACCATGCATGTGAGGTATCACCGCGAAGGTCAGATCGAGGGCAGTAATTTTAGCAGTAGACCTCCTCTGTAAATCTAAAGTGGTAACCTGTAAAGGCTTTTAAAGGCTTTTAAAAATGTATTTAGTTTGTTGCCACTGCACGATTGTGTGCAATTTTAAAGCATGTCATGTTTGGTATCCATGTACTCGGCCTAAGATCATCTTTTTTATTTCATCAAACATTTGGGCAATATAGTGTGTTTTAGTGCATTCAAATTTTTATGTGTGTTTTTTCCCCAAAAAATGCGTTTGAGAAATCGCTGCGCAAATACTGTGTGAAAAAAAAAAATGAAACACCCGCCATTTTAATCCATTTTAATTTTAATCCCCCCTCCAAATTATCCCATTTTGGAAAATAGACACCCAAAGCTATTTGCTGAGAGGTATAGTGAGTATTTTGCAGACCTCACTTTTTGTCACAAACTTTTGAAAATTGAAAAAAAAAAAAAACATTTTCTTGTCTTTCTTCATTTTCAAAAACAAATGAGAGCTGCAAAATACTCACCATGCCTCTCAGCAAATATCTTGGGGTGTCTACTTTCCAAAATGGGGTCATTTTGGGGGGTTTTGTGCTATCTTGGCATTTTATGGCCTTTGAAACTGTGATAGGTAGTGAGGAGTGAAATCAAAAATGTACGCCCTTAGAAATCCTAAAGGCGGTGATTGGATTTCGGGGGCCCCGTATGAAGCTAGGCTCCCAAAAAGTGCCACACATGTGGTATCCCCGTACTCAGGAGAATCAGCAGAATGAATTTTGGGGTGCAATTCCACATATGCCATTGGCCTGTGTGAGCAATATATCATTTAGTGACAACTTTGTGCAAAAAAAAATGTGTCACTTTCCTGCAACTTGTGTCAAAAAATAAAATATTCCATGGACTCAACATGCCTCTCAGCAAATAGCTTGGGGTGTCTACTTTCCAAAATGGTGTCATTTGGGGGGGTTTGTGCCATCTTGGCATCTTATGGCCTTCAAAACTGTGATAGGTAGTGAGGAGTGAAATCAAAAATTTACGCCCTTAGAAATCCTGAAGGCGGAGATTGGTTTTCGGGGCCCCGTACGCGGCTAGGCTCCCAAAAAGTCCTAAACATGTGGTACCCCCGTACTCAGGAGAAGCAGCAGAATTTATTTTGGGGTGTAATTCCACATATGCCCATGGCATGTTTGAGCAATATATCATTTAGTGACAACTTTGTGCAAAAAAAAAAAATTGTCACTTTCCCGCAACTTGTGTCAAAATATAAAATATTCCATGGACTCAACATGCCTCTCAGCAAACAGCTTGGGGTGTCTACTTTCCAAAATGGGGTCATTTGGGGGGGGATTTGTGCCATCTGGGCATTTTATGGCCTTCAAAACTGTGATAGGTAGTGAGGAGTGAAATCAAAAATTTACGCCCTTAGAAATCCTGAAGGCGGTGATTGGTTTTTGGGGCCCTGTACGCCGCTAGGCTCCCAAAAAGTCCCACACATGTGGTATCCCCATACTCAGGAGAAGCAGCTGAATGTATTTTGGGGTGCAATTCCACATATGCCCATGACCTGTGTGAGCAATATATCATTTAGTGACAACTTTTTGTAAATTTTTTTTTTTTTGTCATTATTCAATCACTTGGGACAAAAAACAAAATATTCAATGGGCTCAACATGCCTCTCAGCAATTTCCTTGGGGTGTCTACTTTCCAAAATGGGGTCATTTGGGGGGGTTTGTACTGCCCTGCCATTTTAGCACCTCAAGAAATGACATAGGCAGTCATAAACTAAAAGCTGTGTAAATTCCAGAAAATGTACCCTAGTTTGTAGACGCTATAACTTTTGCGCAAACCAATAAATATACGCTTATTGACATTTTTTTTACCAAAGACATGTGGCCGAATACATTTTGGCCTACATGTATGACTAAAATTGAGTTTATTGGATTTTTTTTATAACAAAAAGTAGAAAATATCATTTTTTTTCAAAATGTTTGGTCTTTTTCCGTTTATAGCGCAAAAAATAAAAACGGCAGAGGTGATCAAATACCATCAAAAGAAAGCTCTATTTGTGGGAAGAAAAGGACACAAATTTCGTTTGCGTACAGCATTGCATGACCGCGCAATTAGCAGTTAAAGCGACGCAGTGCCAAATTGTAAAAAGTGCTCTGGTCATTATGGGGGTAAATCCTTCCGGGGCTGAAGTGGTTAAAGATTAGTTTCTTTATAAAAGTAAAGAAAAGAGACAAGCTTCTTCTTTCAGCAAATTCAATGTAATTTCCTTGGTCCCATTAGAACAGAAAGGTAAAATTGGTTAATTCCAACAGCTTGGAATGACTAGCTTAGCAGATAGAATAAAGAAAGCTTATCTGATTTTTTGATATTTTTTTTTGCTACTGTAAAGTTTGGGGGATTGTAGCTCTACAGGACCCAGTGCAAAGCCGGTAAACTTTAAACAAAGAAGCTTTTATTTTCAGCAGGGAAAACAAAGCGAGGCTTCCAGCAGCACACAAGCATAAAAATACAAAAGAAAGTCCGCTTATCTTCAGCACAAGGAAAAAGTAAAAAGACATCTACAGATAATGGTTGGGTCTTCACACCAAGGTTTTAGCAGTCCTGGTTGGCTAGATTAGTAGCCTCCAGGACGCTTACAGCTCTCCAAAACAGGTGTCTCCACACAACTCCTCCTCACCACACCTTATGCCGCGTACACACAACCAGACTTTCAGGCAGAAAAGGTCAGACGGAATCATTCTGTCGGACATTCCGATCGTGTGTGGGCTTCATCTGACCTTTTCTTTAGAAAATTCTAACGGACCTTAGAAGTAGAACATGTTTCAAATCTTTCCGACGGACTAAATTCCTATCGGGAAAACCGTTCGTCTGTATGCTAGTCCGGCAGACCAAAAATGATGCAAGGGCAGTTATTGGCTACTGGCTATTGAATTTCCTTTTTCTAGTCCCGTCGTACGTCATCGCGTTCTAAACGATCGGACTTTGGTGTGATCGTGTGTAGGCAAGTCCGTTTCAGTGGAAGCCTGTCGAAAAGGCCGTCAGAGTCTACTCTCTGAAACCCATGTGTGCTGGAATCCCTGTAGTCAGGGGTGGAGGCCCTTTCCCACCCGAATATCACTTCAGGGCTTCCGAAATTCTGGATCCCAAATATCTCTCTATTAACCCAGAGAGAACTGCGAGTCAGTCCTCTACTGATTATGGCTTTTACCGGGAATTCCTCACCCATCCTGGGTGACTTCCTGAATACTTCCACACTACCCTTAAAGGGATCCTTAAAGGGACCATAACCCAAATATCGGTGCTATAAAGCACCCCTCCAGGACCCAACCTTGGTGTCCTATACACTACATACATAGTCAGGTTGAAAAAAGACACAAGTCCATCTAGTTCAGGGGTAGGTAACCTGGGGCCCTCCAGCTGTTGCAGAACTACAAGCCCCATCATGCCTCTGGGAGTAATTGTAAATGCCAGCCTTGCAATGCCTCATGGGAAATGTAGTTCCACAGCAGCTGGAGGGCCCCAGGTTGCCTACCCCTGATCTAGTTTGACCAATAAAAGGGAGGAATAAAAAATCATACAATCCTATATACACAATCTTATACCCGCAGTTGATCTAGAGCAGTGGTCTCCAAACTGCGGCCTGGGGGCCAGATGTGGCCCTTTGCTTGCTTTTACCAGTCCCTTGGGACATTATTTCATCCACACCAACAATGGGGCATAATTCTCCCCACTGACACCAATGAAGTGGCACAATTCCTCCCAATAATACCAACAATGGCACACAATTCCTCCCACTGACACCAACAATGGGGCCCAATGACTTTAATGTTGGGGCACAATTCCTCCCACTTACACCAATAATTGGCACAATTATTCTCACTGAAACAAACAATGAGGTGTAATTTTTTCCCACTGATGTTGAGACCTTCATTACTCCCACCGACTCCTAAAGTCTGAAGGACAGTAAGCTGGCCCTTTGTTTAGAAAGTTTGGAGACCCCTGATCGAGAGGAAGGCAAAAAAAAAACAGCAAAGCATGATCCAATTTGCTACAGCAGGGAATTTTAAGGCCTTTTATAAAAAACAGCTCTTGAGGGAGTCTATTCCACATTTTCACAGCTCTTACTGCGAAGAAGCCTTTCCATATTTGCAGATTAAGTCTCTTTTCCTCTAGACGTAAAGAGTCCTTGTCCTCTGGGATGGCCTTAAAGTGAATAACTCAACACCAAGTTCACTATACGGACCACATATATATTTGTATATGGAGATCATATCCCCCTTATGTATTTATACATGGAGATCATATCCCCCTAATCTCCTCTTCTCAAGAGAGAATAAATTCAGTTCCTCTAATCTTTCCTCATAGCTGAGCTCCTCCATGCCTCTTATCAGTTTGGTTGGACTTCTCTGCACTTTCTCCAGTTCCCTGATATCCTTTTTGAGAACTGGAGCCCAAAACTAAACTGCATATTCCAGATGAGGTCTTACTAATGATTTGTACAGATGATGTCTCTCTCTCTGGAGTCCATACCTCTCTTATACTAGAAAGGACTTTGCTTGCTTTGGAAATTGCAGCCTGGCATTGCATGCTATTATTGAGCTTATGATCTACCAAAACACCCAGATCCTTCTCCACCATTGACTTCCCCAGTTGTACTCCCCCTAGTATGTATGATGCATATTCTTAGCCCTCAAGTGCAGAACTTTACATTTATCAACATTAAATCTCATTTGCCACATAGTCGCCCAATTAAACAGTGCATTGAAGTTGGCTTGTAAGTTGGAGACATCGAGCTGCATTGCATGAAAGTTATTTCTATCTAAATCTAGTTCTGGATTGGCTTATTATTCAGTGATTTAAAGTCCTCCTTCCTTAATGCTGCCTTAAGGTCGTTATTCCTCAGGCTGTAGATCAGAGGATTAAGCAAAGGGTTAATGAGGGCAGTTATGACTGAAAACAGCTTTTTTACGCCAAACATATTAGTGGAAGTGGAAACAAAGTAAATAAAAATGATGGAGCCGTAGTAGATGAAGACCACCAAGAGGTGCGATGTGCAGGTAGAGAATGCTTTCAGCTTTCCAGTTTTGCCACGAATGTGGAGAATCGTACTGATAATTCTAGCATATGGAAGAAATGTGAAAAGAAAGGAAGTTAATGACACACTGCCGCCCAATACAAAAACGAGCACTATGTTTATTTTTGGGTCTGTACATGTGATCTGGAACAAGTGTGGGAGGTCACAGAAGAAGCTGTTGATGGAATTTGGACCACAGAAGGAAAACCTGAGTGAACAAAGTGTATGAACCAAGGAAAAAATAAACCCAAAGACCCAAATTATAACAGCTAAATGACTGCACATCCTCCAAGACATAATTTGTGTGTAATGTAGGGGGTGGCAGATGGCGATGTACCGGTCATAGGACATAGCCGAGAGCAAGACAAGTTCTGAGCAAGCAAAATAGAGAAAGAAGATTTGGGCTGTACAGGCAGGGAGGGATATTGATCGGTTTTTGGTGATCAAGTCAAAGAGCATCCTTGGTGCGGTCACTGATGAATAAGACATGTCCAGAAATGCCAAATTGCTGAGAAAAAAATACATTGGGTTGTGCAGATTGTAGTCAGTGATGACCAAGAAAAATATAATGAGGTTTGCGATAAGAGTCATCAGATAGATCAGAAGGAAGAGCAGAAAAAGTCCATTCATGGTTGGTGGATGGTCTGATAGACCCACAAGAATAAGAGTGATAATCTTTGTGAGATTTCTCATATTCACTTACAGTGTAAATGTATCAACAAAGCACAGAAAGAAAATTATTATTCTGAGAAATGATTAATAGGAAAACGTGTGCCCACACCTTATGCTCAGCCTTCCATATAAACATTTGATTCAGTTCTTGGCTTATATAGATATAAAATCCTGACATTCCCACAGGACAGTCTGATGTGTTGTAAGAAAACAAAGCTTTAAGTCTCATTAAATGTCTCTTAAGACGTAATTGAAAACACCTTTGTCACCCGAGAGCCTTTCTTTTTATAATAAATAAGTTTAAAGTTATCTGTAAATAAATACAATAAAATGTAATAAATTAATTTCTGACTAAAACTCTTCTGTAATTCCATTCTTCTTCATTTCCATTTTATTGGCTATTGGACAAGTACAAAACACTTTAAAGGGCAACTCCAAAAAAAAAGAAAAAAAAGCAAATAAAGAAAAAATAATATGGCATATACAATTACAACTCAGGTGAAATTGTAATTGAATGTTATTAAAAATCACCTTTTCTTTTCAAACTGCAGCCGCTGTAATTTTCTGTAAAATGTAATGCAATATGGCCACCTGGAGGCGCTGTGTACAGAAAGCCCCCCAGAAACATCATTTCCTGCTTGTGTGATTGGCTCACTGATTTTCCCAGAAGTCTGCAAGATACAAGTCAGATTTTTGGCATCCCCTGCAACAAAAATGTCATTTTTTTGTTAAGATACTCCCAATAGGAAATCATGTCTAAAGGGATGTAGACCCTGCGAGTTTCCTCATTAGGGCCCTGTAGGTGCAGCAGCTGGTTGATTATTATTATTATACAGGATTTATAAAGTGCCAACAGATTGAGCAGGGCTAACCAAAATAATAATTAAGAAACTACTTCCATTAGACTCACTTACCACATGGACACAGACAAACACACAGGCATTTCTTCAGAATTACAAAAGGTAGGAATCTGCAACAAAGATGGTTAAAGTAGATGTAAACCCGTTTCATGAAATCTGAGCTGGGCACATCTATCTGCAGTATTTTCTTATCTTTCTTCAAAGCCTTAAGGCTTTCTCCTGCTCCGTTCTTCTGTTATCAGCTTGATAACGTCTGACAAGTTCTCCGACATCTGTGATAAAACCAGGCTGAATTTTTTGTCAGGGTGGGTGCTATAAATAGATTAGCAGAGATCTGGTCTATTCAGAGCACAGCTCTGCAAGTCTCTGCATATGTGGAGAGGGGGTGTGTGCCTTTCCTCCAATCAGCTGCCTCACAGTGTATAGCAAGAATCCACTCCCACAGGTAATTCAAGAAGAGAATATTCTATGAGAACGAGCACTTTCTAAACAGTATATAAATCTGAAGACAGCAGATATACCTGTACAACTTATTCAGGTTTGTTTCATCTCTGTGTTATCATCTGAGGCTGTTCACTTCACTGGGTATATGAGATAGTTTACATCCACTTTAAAATCCTTCCAATGTAGATTGATCGCCCAGCGGGGAATGTCTTTTTCTCAAAAAAAAAAAAGGGGAGTTACTCTTTGAAAAGAGAACAGTTACTGTAAATGTTTTTCTGATTACTGTTTTCATTTAGCTTCAAAATATTGTCATAACCTTTATTAATGATTATTGAAAAAAAAGACAGTTTATGAAAACGATCGAATAAATCAGTGGAAAACAAAAAAGTTGATTGTTGGTCTTTGGGCAGCATGTTGGGCAAAGCTAGAGATCTGCAAGACTTCGGGCACAACTCGGAGGAGGAAATTCTGAAAGCCAGCATTTGGATAGGAATCTTCGGAGGCTCAAGGTCTGCTTGAGGACACCGTCCATGAGAGAAACACCAACTTGTACCTCAAGTGTTCAATTTCTTAAAACGGGGTTGAAAAGCCCCTTAGGTATGGTGGAATTTTAAGGGCACAGAAATATGTAGAATTAATCACTTGCCTACCGGGCACTCCACCCCCCTCCCCCTTCCTGCCCAGGCCAATTTTCAGCTTTCAGAGCTGTCCCACTTTGCATGACAATTGCAAGGTCATGCGGCACTTTATCCATATGACATTTATATCATTCTTTTCACACAAATAGAGCTTTAATTGGGTGGTATAGTCAGGTCCATAAATATTGGGACATCAACATAATTCTAATCTTTTTGGCTCTATACACCGCCACAATGGATTTGAAATGAAATGAACAAGATGTGCTTTAACTGTAGACTCTCAGCTTTAATTTGAGGGTATTTACATCCAAATCAGGCGAACAGTGTAGGAATTACAACAGTTTGTATATGTGCCTCCCACTTTTTAAGGGACCAAAAGTAATGGGACAGATAAACAATCTTCCATTAAACTTTCACTTTTTAACACTTGGTTGCAAATACTTTGCAGTCAATTAAAGCCTGAAGTCTGGAACACATAGACATCACCAGACGCTGGGTTTCATCCCTGGTGATGCTCTGCCAGGCCTCTACTGCAACTGTCTTCAGTTCCTGCTTGTTCTTGGGGCATTTTCCCTTCAGTTTTGTCTTCAGCAAGTGAAATGCATGCTCAATCGGATTCAGGTCAGGTGATTGACTTGGCCATTGCATAACATTCCACTTCTTTCCCTTAAAAAACTCTTTGGTTGCTTTCGCAGTATGCTTCGGGTCATTGTCCATCTGCACTGTGAAGCGCCGTCCAATGAGTTCTGAAGCATTTTGCTGAATATGAGCAGATAATATTGTCCGAAA
This sequence comes from Lithobates septentrionalis, assembly GCA_037952835.1. NCBI lineage: Eukaryota > Metazoa > Chordata > Amphibia > Anura > Ranidae > Lithobates > Lithobates septentrionalis. Next base: position 1,059,297 of record JBBDGP010002710.1, read on the forward strand.
CACTTCAGAATTCATCCTGCTGCTTTTGTCAGCAGTCACACCATCAATAAATACAAGAGAACCGGTTCCACTGGCAGCCATACATGCCCACGCCATGACACTACCACCACCATGCTTCACTGATGAGGTGGTATGCTTTGCATCATGAGCAGTTCCTTTCCTTCTCCATACTCTATTCTTCCCATCACTCTGGTACAAGTTGATCTTGGTCTCATCTCTCTATAGGATGTTCTTCCAGAACTGTGAAGGTTTTTTTAGATGTTGTTTGGCAAACTCTAATCTGGCCTTCCTGTTTTTGAGGCTCACCAATGGTTTACATCTTGTGGTGAACCCTCTGTATTCACTCTGGTGAAGTCTTCTCTTGATTGTTGACTTTGACACACATACACCTACCTCCTGGAGAGTGTTCCTGATCTGGCCAACTGTTGTGAAGGGTGTTTTCTTCACCAGGGAAAGAATTCTTCGGTCATCCCCCACAGTTGTTTTCCGTGGTCTTCCGGGTCTTTTGGTGTTGCTAAGCTCTTTCTTTTTAAGGATGTTCCAAACAGTTGATTTGGCCACACCTAGTGTTTTTGCTATCTCTTTGTTGGGTTTGTTTTGTTTTTTCAGCCTAATGATGGCTTGCTTCACTGATAGTGACAGCTCTTTGGATCTCATATTGAGAGTTGACAGCAACAGATTCCAAATGCAAATAGCACACTTGAAATGAACTCTGGAACTTTTATCTGCTCCTTGTACAAAAAAGTGGGAGGCACATATACAAACCGTTGTAATTCCTACACCGTTCACCTGATTTGGATGTAAATACCCTCAAATTAAAGCTGAAAGTCGGCAATTAAAGCACATCTTGTTTGTTTCCTTTCAAATCCATTGTGGTGGTGTATAGAGCCAAAAAGATTAGAATTGTGTTAATGTCCCAATATTTATGGACCTGACTGTATTTAATCACTGCTGGGATTTTTATTTTTTGCTAAAAAATGAAAAAATAACTTTTTTTAAGTTTTTCTTAGTTTCTGTCAGTACATTTTGTAAATAAGTCATTTTTGTCCTTCACTGATGTGCGCTGATGAGGCGGCACTTATAGGAACTGATGAGGCAGCACTGAAGGGCACTGATTAGGTGGCACTGATGAGGAGGCACTAATGAGCACTGATAGGTGCACTGATGGGCACTTATAGGTAGCGCTGGTGGGCACTGATAGGTGGCACAAATGGGCACTGATGGGCACTGAAGGGGTGGCACTTATGGGCACTGATTAGGTGGCACTGATGAGGAGGCACTAATATGCCGCACAAATGCGCACTGATAGGCACTTATAAGTAGCACTGGTGGGCACTGATAGGTGGCACTGATAGGTGGCACTAATGAACACTGATGGGCATTTATAGGTAGCACTGGTGGGCACTAATATGCCACACCAATGAGCACTGATAGGCGCACTAATAGGAACTTATAGGTAACACTGCTGGGCACTGATAGGTGGCACTGATGGGCAGCACTGAAAGGCAGCAGTGACTGGCATCACTAATGGACACAGATTGGTGTCACTGATGGGCACTGCTGGGGCTGTACTATAATCAGGGCATCGATGATCAATGTCTTGATTACCTTTACAGGTTTCTCCTGCAAGGAGATGCCGCTAATCGGCTCTCCTCACCACACACACTGTCAGTGTTAGCTGATGAGAGCCGATACATGGCACTACCTTGTTTACATGTGATCGGCTGTGGTTGGACTCAGCCGATCACATGGGTATAGAAACGCGTCATTGGCTCTTTACCGAGATCGGGGTCGCGGCATGTCCTAGGAATGCGGCTCGGCCACAATCTTCGTACTGCACACCCCCGCATGGGCGTGCAAGAGCAGCGGTTCTGGGGCATCGTCATATGACATCATCCCAGAACGAGAGCACGTCCCGCCCGCCGTCATTTTACTATACGGCGGACGGGAAGTAGTTTAAAATGCAAACTTTATTACAAAATCACACTTTTAAAACTAAAACAGACATTTATATTTACAATTTGTGTTCATGATAGATAAACCTTTTCCATAGTCAGCCCTGTAGAGGTATATAAACTTATATCTTATGATATGCCTGAACAGTGTATTTCTTATATAAAATTGAATAAAAACCAAGCGCTGTAATGGGCACACCACACTATATGTAGCTATGGCGGATAAAACTGGATAAAAGACTATAAGTGGAGGTTATAAATATTTGATAAGCGAATACTCGTGACCAATTGGATTGAACAGATACAATTAAGCTGCTATCACTAGAACAGGGTTCAGAAACCCATAAATTGTAAAATGCATAAGATAAAAATTGATGCGCTCTAATACACCGTTCAATCAATGTAGATCTATGAAATCATGCTAGAAACAAAAAATGTGATAAAATATGTGTAAAAATACTGAAATTAGTAAGCAAATTATGTGTAAATACACTGCACACATGCATAAAAATGTGCTAAATGCACTGAAAAATATTGAAGAGGTGCAAAGTGCTCCAAATACCATAAATATATAAAACAATATATGTAGAATAAAACGTGCAAATACGCTGATAACAATGCACTCAAAAATTGCACTTAAAAATGTACTAAAAAAAAATCTTGTGAATATGTGTTTAAATAATACAAATATTCCCGTGATAAATGCTATAACTCCATAGCAGTGCTGGGAAAAATAAATAAATTTGATGCCAGTGTTGTAAAAGATATAAATCAGGTGCTGATTAAAATGCAATTTAAACATAGATACTAAAGTACATAAGATGGAGTGGATGGCCACCACAGCAGTTCATTTCTCAGTGCGCTGAGATGATTGAATTCCTGAAATGTTTTTGTTATCACAATATTGGATGTTTCCACCGCAGCCGCAATAATAAACACTCAGTGCCAGATGATTATAGAAGAGAAACAAAGAGACAAGATCATTGCGCAATGTAACAAAACAAAGTCCACAAGCAAAACACAGCACAGTGATACACTCACGTGCTCCCGATTGAGTTAAGGCATGCAGATAAGCAGGTCTCAGTTTGCCGTTACAGACAAGGCTTGCCTGACAAGCCGCTGCTGCTTGCTACAATGTAATACAACACAGCCCACGTCCTTGGCTCCTCCCACGCGTTGCGTCACTGACACGTGACTTTCTCAAGGATCTCAAGGCTAGTGTATTTCTTATATTGTATTTCTCTGCAAAATGCAATGCGTTTCTTGGACTTTGGTCCACTTCCTCAGGAGCTTATTAGAGGAATTTATATGATCTTCACTGGGACGGGCCAAAAGAGACCAGAAAGGGAAAGAGGACAATTAAACACCAGAAGATAGAAGCACAGAAGGGTCCACACAGGGATATAGTATGTGTGCAGAAATGTGTGATTTACTTCCATTATTAGCTGCTGGGAAGTCCACACAGGTTCCACCTCTATTCTGGGAACACTCGTCTTTTGTTTGAAATTTATGGAGCCCTTTCCTGACACTTTAAGTGGATTAATGCAAAAACGTTATTGATACACGCCACATGGCATCAGATATTATATCAGTAAATTATAGATCATTAATAATGGAAGGAAATCACACATTTCTGCAGGCATATGTAGCGGTACCCCTGAAGGGGCTGCTGAAAGTTGTGGCCCACCCATCACCCTGCCCAGCCCGGCATTCAATTCCCAAATCACCTTGTTTGTTTTTGTTGTTTTTATTGAGGGAATAGAACTTGGATGGGTAAAGGAATTTATGGGATGCCCAATAGAACAAACGATTGGATGATTGTATAGCAATCAATTATTGGATTGTATAGCAATCAATTTGGGACAGCTATATACACTCTGTTACTCTAGTCTCCTCGGGCACAACTCTTACTTGCAGACTGTTACTCTCTCTCTCTCTCTCTCTCCAGCACATCTCTTACTTTCTCAGGCACAGCTAGCACATGTTTTAGGCCTGACACTGGCTCAGCCAGGCCTTAGGAATTTCCTTTTGCAGGCAGGGACCACAGGCCCCTTTAATGTAGCAAAAATAGAATAGAAAGTCTCTAGTTATAGCTGTCCTATAGGTGGACTACTGCTCCTAGTAAGCCCTCTTCAGGCCCTGGCAGCCCTCCTGGCTGCAGCTGCCTTACTTTACTGCCCATGAGATCACAGTCCTTACTTCTGGCTCTGCACCCATCCCAGAATGCACTCTCCCAGTCCTCCCAGGCGTGCTGCCCCAGTCCTCCTGATAGCACATGTCACTCACTGGCCCTCCTTGCTGCAACTGGTGGTTCCCTCCTGAAGACTTGCCTGGCAGTACTAGCTCCTGCTGTCCTCTCTGACTCCTCCTGTGCCTCCTGCTCAGATCCTTCATGAGTTCTTGAAGGGCTCCATTCTGCACCCGATTCCCAGGCCCAAGGTCACCCCCCAGACTTGGAAGCTCCCTCAACGGCCCCGGCAGCCTAGTACTTCATCCTTGGTTCTTCCACCCGACAACTCCTCCCCAGCTGGGCTGACTCAGGGTGTTTCAAAGAGGCCTGCCTCCTGCCAATTCTAGTTGAGGATTGGGATGAATCCTCTAGAAGAAAGAGGGAGGTGACAATGAAGTGAGGCTGTCTGTTAGTCATCAGCTGCTACTCGGAGCCACTCCCAGCCCACACAAACCAAAACAAACAGGCCTAGCTTCCAGCTAGGCCTGACCAAATTTGCCTGCACTCACAAAAATCTCACCTCTAGCACCTACCTATGTAGAGGGTTCTACATATATATATTACTATATCCCTGTGTAGACCCTCCTGTATCCTGGTTAGGGATGAGCTTCGAGTTCGAGTCTTTTTCCTTTCTTCATGGTCGGGCCGCTCCGCATCCATGATGGGAGGCTCCCGCTGTGTGATGCTTCTCGTCTTCTGACGGTTCCTAAATAACGTGGGGCGGGGTCACCGGGTGGCCCCGCCCTCCGTTATTTAAGAACCGTCAGAAGACGGGACTTGATGGGGGCTTCCTCGAGGCTCTCCCCATGACGTCAGAGGAGATCACCCACCCCGTTCCCCTCTGACATCATGGGGAAAGCCACAGGGAAGTCCCCATCAAGTCCCCGTGCGTCAGAGGGGGGCAGGGTCACCGGGTGGCCCTGCCCTCCGTTGTTTAAGAACCATCAGAAGACGAGAAGCGTCACACAGCGGGAGCCTCCCATCATGGATGCGGAGCGACCCGAGTACAAAGAAGGGAAGAAGACGCTGCAGAGGAAGATGCCGGACGAGAACACCGGAGCAAGAAGCAGGGGATCGGAGGAAGAAGAAGAAGAAGAAGATGGAGGAAGAAACCGAAAGAAGATAGAAGAAAGAAGAAAAAAGATAGAGGATAGAAGAATGAAGATGGAAAAAAAAAGCATTTAAATAAAGGAATTGTCAAAAACTGTCTCTTGCCATTTTTAACATTTTTGACACTTTTTTTGTGAAATTGTAGGGGTAAAGTACCCCCTTACCATTTCACACGGGGGAGGCTGGGATCTGGGGGTCCCCTTGTTAAATCACAAGACCCCCACAACCACCGGGCAAGGGTTGTGGGGATGAGGCCCTTGTCCTCATCAACATGGGGCAAGGTGCTTTGGGGGGACCCCAAAGCACCCTCCCAATGTTGAGGGCATGTGGTCTGGTACGGTTCAGGAGGGGGGGCCACGCTCTCCTCCCCCCTCTTTTTCTGGGGCCTGCCAGGTTGCATGCTCAGATAAGGGTCTGGTATGGATTTTTGGGGGGAACCCATGCCATTTTTTTTTTAATTTTGGCATGGGGTTCCCCTTAAAATCCATAACAGACCTGAAGGGTCTGGTATGGATTTTGAGGGGGACCCCCATGCCTTTTTTTTATTTTGGTGCGGGGTTTCCCTTAATATCCATACCAGACCTGAAGGGCCTGGTATGGAATTTAGGGGGACCCCCACGCCGATAAGGTCGATAAGGATGCAACTTTTACAAAAGGTTTGAAATAGATAGCTTCATTCAGGACTGGAAATTGGGTAGCTTGAAGGTTGTGGATCCAAGTCGTTTCGGCTTAGCACTTTAACCCCTCCAGTCACGCTGGCGGGATGTGTTCCAAAGCAAAAAAATCATGCTGGATAGTGCCAAAATTGTGGTATAGCCCAATGTGTACCACGGGTCTCATGGGGGTCTCTAACTTACCATTAGAAATTAAATGTGAGGAAATGTTTGAAAAAAGGACTTTGGTTTTTCCAATGTAGGAAGCGCAACAGAAGCAGTTAATAATATACACGAAACCAGCAGTTTGACAATTGACCTAATGTTTGGGTTTGTCCATTTGGGAAGGTGACATTGTGGTCATTTAGGATCCAGGGGCAATACCTAAGCTTCCTACGGGGGGGAGTGCCAACTTCAGAATGTGTTGATCTACCAACACCCACATAAGGGCTATGAACCGATCGGTCCCTATTTGATTGTGATCTTTTGAATTAAGTATTTCAAGATATGGCTTAATATATTTTCTGGCTGTATCATCTGCTTATGTTGTGCGGTATACCTAGTAATCAAACGTGTAGTCTGAGAGGATGTTTTGGTATTTGTATGAAAAATCTGTGAGCATCTGTCGCGATCTTTGGCTTTATTATAGGCCTTTTTAAGGATCAGCATGGATGTTTGTATATATTCATAGCTCAGTGGTAGAATTCTCACTTGCCATGCGGATTGTCTGGTCCAATTCCTGGCCAATGCCTTGTAATCAAATGTATATTGAGAGAGGGTGTTTTGGTCTTCGTATGAAGGATTCATTTTGGGCTTGGCTCTATTGTAGGCCTTCTTATAGGGCGTACACACGGTCGGACTTTGTTCGGACATTCCGACAACAAAATCCTAGGATTTTTTCCGACGGATGTTGGCTCAAACTTGTTTTGTCTACACACGGTCGCACAAAGTTGTCGGAAAATCCGATCGTTCTAAACACGGTGACGTAAAACACGTACGTCGGGACTATAAACGGGGCAGTGGCCAATAGCTTTCATCTCTTTATTTGTTCTGAGCATGCGTGGCACTTTGTCCGTCGGATTTGTGTACACACGATCGGAATTTGTTGTCGGAAAATTTTATCTCCTGCTCTCCAACTTTGTGTGTCGGAAAATCCGATGGAAAATGTCCGATGGAGCCCACACACGGTCGGAATTTCCAACAACACGCTCCGATCGGACATTTTCCATCCGAAAATCCGACCATGTGTACGGGGCATTAGAGATCTATATATACAGTATCTCACAAAAGTGAGTACATCCTTTACATTTTTGTAAATCTTTTATTCTACCTTTTTATGTGACGACACTGAAGAAATAATGGTGGCCACACAAAATATTGACACTTTGGGCCCAATTTGGACATTTTCACTTAGTGGTGTACTGACTTTTGTTGCCAGTGGTTTAGACATTAATGGCTGTGTGTTGAGTTATTTTGAGGAGGACAGAAAATTTACACTGTTATACAAGCTGTACACTCACTACTTTACATTGTAGCAAAGTGTCATTTCTTCAGTGTTGGCACATGAAAAATGTGAGGGGTGTACTCACTTTTGTGAGATACTGTATATATATAGATATATCTATATATATCTATATATATAGATAGATATATAGATATATCTATCTATATATATAGATAGATATACTATCTATCTATCTATCTATCTATCTATCTATCTATCTATCTATCTATCTATCTATCTATCTATCTATATACACACTGTATATCTATCTATGGTTCAGTTTTAGAATTCTCAGGGATGCAAAAAATATTTATTTTATATTTAAACACATTTAACTTCTAAATTGTCATTTTCTGTAATTTTTTTAGAAATTGTATAGGATTGTTTTCTATTTATTGTACATATTTTACATGTTATCTGTTTTTATCGGTACAGTTTGTGTCGGGTCATTTATTTCATGTATATTTTTAATTCATTTTGTTCTTTATATTTATTTCATTTTAAGAATACAGTTTCTTATAGCTTTTAGATCTTTTGTGGCTGCCTGATAACCCCATTAGACAATTCATGCCTTTTATCACGGATTTAAAAAATCAGGTGCCACATCTACTACTAAAAGAGCAATTTTTTTATGTTTATAATATAATAAATCAGATTGGTGTGCTGCTGATGATGTTATATTAAAACCAAGCAATAATGTAAATGTTATAAAAAAAAAAAAAAGTACATGGAAAATCCCTAACAGTGGCCAGATAAACCAAAACCATTAAATTAAATCACATTTTTAATTTAAACACACCTCTGCTTAGCAGCTGTTCGTTATGACACAAACACATATCTTGGTAAATGTCTAATTAAAAAAAAATACGGGATCTAAAATACATTTGCCAGCAAAGGAGAGAAATAAGAAAACTCGGCCTAGTCATTGACAAAAAAAAAATAATGATACATTATTTTTTATTTATTTATTTTTGTCAACGACCAGCCCAAGTTTTCTTACGTCTCTCCTCATTTCTCTCCTCTTCATTTAGACAATGAAGACCAAAAAAAAAAACGATGGTGTATGATATGCTATCAGAAGAGGACAAAAAAATGCATTCATGAACCCCGTGTGTGCTGGAATCCCTGTAGTCAGGGGTGGAGGCCCTTTCCCACCCGAATATCACTTCAGGGCTTCCGAAATTCCGGATCCCAAATATCTCTCTATTAACCCAGAGAGAACTGCCAGTCAGTCCTTTACTGATTATGGCTTTTACCGGGAATTCCTCACCCATCCTGGGTGACCCCCTGAATACTTCCACACTACCCTTAAAGGGACCCTCAAAGGGACCATAACCCAAATATCGGTGCTATATAGCACCCGTCCAGGACCCAACCTTGGCGTCCTGTACACTACATACATAGTCAGGTTGAAAAAAGATACGAGTCCATCTAGTTCAGGGGTAGGTAACCTGGGGCCCTCCAGCTGTTGCAGAACTACAAGCCCCATCATGCCTCTGGGAGTAATTGTAACCGCCAGCCTTGCAATGCATCATGGGAAATGTAGTTCCACAGCAGCTCGAGGGCCCCAGGTTGCCTACCCCTGATCTAGTTTGACCAATAAAAGGGAGGAAAAAAAATCATACAATCCTATATACACAATCTTATACCCGCAGTTGATCAAGAGCAGTGTTCTCCAAACTGCGGCCGGGGGCCATATGTGGCCCTTTGCTTGATTTTACCAGTCCCTGTGGAGCTTGGTGTAAGTGGAGCTGGATTAAGTGGGAGTTAAAAACAAGTGTTAGAGTATACAAGTCTTGGTGTTTGTTTGGTGTTTGCTGTCTGTTGGTGTTTGCTGTCTGTCGGTGTTTGCTGTCTGTTGGTGTTTGCTGTCTGTTGGTGTTTGCTGGGTTGCATTTTGGGGACTTTTCCTTTTAGTTTTTAATTTGCCTTTTGCTGTCACTTTTTAAATAGCTTTTTTTTTTTTTTTCTTGGTTTCATCAGTCTATCAATTAAGGGGTGTGGTTAATTGCTCACAGGTGCCTATTTAACTTGTTGTAGGACTCAGTCTGAGCGTGCTCAGTTTGAAGCTGTGGAGCTTGGTGTAAGTGGAGCTGGATTAAGTGGGAGTTAAAAACAAGAGTTTAAAACAGGAGGTTATAACAGGGGTCATAGTACCTGTGTAGTGTGAGTATCTGAGTGTTGTCTGAGTAGTGTGTGTGGATCGTTAGTACTTGTGTATTGTGTACCTGTGTATTGTCGTGTACCTGTGTATTGTCTTAAGTATTAGTGCCAGGAAGCTAGCTGTTAGGTAATTTGGACAGGGTAAAATCCCCAAATCCTCACTAAATTTAATAGGTACGATGCCCGGCGGGTGCGGAGAGGCGACTCTTTGTACATCTTGCCGCATGTATGCGTTCCTTGATCATCCGATCGAGGGCGAATACTGCTGTGCAAAATGTAAGCACATTGTTTCCCTGGAAGCCCAGGTTCTGAATCTGGGGAAGCAACTGTCAGCACTGAGAAGTCCCTCCATACTAAAGGTGAGCCAGGAACGTACACGGCAGGTGCCGGCAGGGGCCAGCACAGAGGCGGGTGGAGACAAAGAGGTGCGGGCACTAGCAAAGAGTAGATGGGTGACAGTCAGGAGGGGTAGAGGGGGAAGTGCCAGGGAGGCCGATCCAGGACTGGAGCATCCCAATAAGTACGCTCCATTGAGTGACATTGGTGAAACCAGTCAGGGACCAGCACTGCTGGAGTTGAGGGACTCTCCTAGCTGCCAGGGGAAGAACTCCTCCAGTGAGAGTGGGGGGGCAGCAAAGGGAAAGGAAAGACAGATTCTGGTGCTAGGGGACTCAATTCTTAGAAGGACAGAGAGGGCAATCTGTAACCAAGACCTGAAGCGCCGAACAGTATGTTGTCTACCGGGCGCTCGGGTTCGGCACATCACGGATCTTGTGGACAGATTACTGGGAGGGGCTGGGGAAGACCCGGCTGTCATGGTGCACGTTGGCACCAATGACAAAGTCAGAGGCAGATGGAGTGTCCTAAAGAACGATTTTAGGGACTTAGGAGCTAAATTGAGGAAAAGGACCTCCAAGGTAGTGTTCTCAGGAATACTACCGGTACATCGAGCCACACCAGAGAGGCAGAGGGAGATTAGGGAAGTAAACAAGTGGCTGAAGAACTGGTGTAGTAAGGAGGGGTTTGGGTTCCTGGAGGACTGGGCCGACTTCTCAGTCGGTAACCGGTACTATAGAAGGGACGGACTGCACCTAAATGAGGAGGGTGCAGATCTGCTGGGAATGAAGATGGCCAAAAAGTTAGAGGGGTTTTTAAACTAGGCGATGGGGGGGAGGGTCCAGAGACAGTGATAGCCAGTGCGGAAGATATGCCAGAGGGTAGTATTGGGGGCATTAGTGGTAGGTTAACCAAAGCACAAAAACACAAGGTGAGTATAGTAGCAAGTCCTAGTTGCAATCTTGAAACACCCAATACGAGGACAATATGCGACCGGTCTAAACCATGTGGCATGTTCACCAATGCCAGGAGCCTGGCGGACAAGATGGGTGAACTAGAGATACTGTTGTACAAGGAGGATTTGGATTTTGTGGGAATTTCAGAGACTTGGTTCAACAGCTCTCATGATTGGCTGGCAAACATTCAAGGGTATACCCTATACCGCAAGGATAGAGAGGGTAAAAAAGGGGGAGGGGTATGCCTATATATCAAGAATAATGTACAAGTGAATGTGAGAGATGACATCACTGAGGGGGCTAGGGAGGAGGTGGAATCTTTATGGGTAGAGCTCCAAAGGGATGAAGCTAAGGGGAAAATAATACTGGGAGTATGCTATAGGCCCCCTAACCTGAGGGAGGAAGTGGAGACGGATCTCCTATCACAAATTGGATTAGCAGCAAGGATGGGAAGTGTTATCATAATGGGGGATTTTAATTATCCAGACATAGACTGAGCGGAGGGAACCGCGCATTCATTTAAGGCTCGCCAGTTCCTTAGTGTCTTGCAGGACAATTTCTTGGGTCAGATGGTAGACGCACCAACTAGAAATAAAACCTTACTAGATCTACTGATTACCAACAATACAGACCTGATCACGGATGTGGAAATACGGGGCAATTTAGGTAACAGCGATCACAGGTCAATTAGTTTCAGTATAAATCACACAAATAGGAAACATGAAGGGAACACAAAGACACTGAATTTCAAAAGAGCCAACTTCCCTAAACTACAAACCTTGCTAAAAGGCATAAATTGGGATAAAATATTAGGAACAAAGAATACAGAGGAGAGATGGGTTTGCTTTAAGAGCATATTAAATAAGGGCATTAGCCAATGTATCCCATTGGGTAATAAATTTAAAAGAGCGAACAAACATCCTGGATGGCTTAACTCCAATGTAAAAATGCATATAAAAGCAAAGGAGAAGGCCTTCAAAAAATACAAGGTTGAGGGATCATCCACAGCATTCAGAATTTATAAAGAATGCAATAAGAAATGTAAGGGTGCAATTAGGATGGCTAAGATAGAACATGAAAGACACATAGCGGAGGAGAGCAAAAAAAATCCCAAGAAATTCTTTAAGTATGTAAACAGTAAAAAAGGGAGGACAGACCATATTGGCCCCATAAAGAATGAGGAAGGACATCTGGTTACAAAGGATGGGGAGATGGCAAAGGTATTGAATTCATTCTTCTCCTCAGTCTTCACGAGTGAATCGGGGGGCTTCAGTAACCAAAACTGCAGTGTTTATCCTCATGACACAACACAGGAAGCACCTACATGGTTAACAGAGGACGGAATTAAAATTAGACTTGAGAAACTTAACATTAATAAATCACCAGGACCAGATGGCTTGCATCCGAGGGTACTTAGGGAACTCAGTCAGGTGATTGCCAGACCGTTGTTCCTAATTTTTACAGACAGTCTATTGACTGGAATGGTACCAGCTGATTGGAGAAAAGCCAATGTAGCACCAATATTTAAAAAGGGCCCAAAAAACATCCCTGGGAATTACAGACCAGTTAGCCTAACATCAATAGTATGTAAACTCTTGGAGGGGATGATAAGGGACTATATACAAGATTTTAGTAATAAGAATGATATCATTAGCAGTAATCAGCATGGATTCATGAAGAATCGTTCTTGCCAAACCAATCTATTAACCTTCTATGAGGAGGTGAGTTGCCATCTAGATAAAGGAAGGCCCGTAGACGTGGTGTATCTGGATTTTGCAAAAGCATTTGACACAGTTCCCCATAAACGTTTACTGTACAAAATAAGGTGCGTTGGCATGGACCATAGGGTGAGTACATGGATTGAAAACTGGCTACAAGGGCGTGTTCAGAGGGTGGTGATAAATGGGGAGTACTCAGAATGGTCAGGGGTGGGTAGTGGGGTTCCCCAGGGTTCTGTGCTGGGACCAATCCTATTTAATTTGTTCATAAACGACCTGGAGGATGGGATAAACAGTTCAATCTCTGTATTTGCAGACGATACTAAGCTAAGCAGGGCAATAACTTCTCCGCAGGATGTGGAAATCTTGCAAAAAGACCTGAACAAATTAATGGGGTGGGCGACTACATGGCAAATGAGGTTCAATGTAGAAAAAGGTAAAATAATGCATTTGGGTGGCAAAAATATGAATGCAATCTATACACTGGGGGGAGAACCTCTGGGGGGATCTAGGATGGAAAAGGACCTGGGGGTCCTAGTAGATGATAGGCTCAGCAATGGCATGCAATGCCAAGCTGCTGCTAATAAAGCAAACAGAATATTGGCATTAAAAGGGATCAACTCCAGAGATAAAACGATAATTCTCCCGCTCTACAAGACTCTGGTCCGGCCGCACTTGGAGTATGCTGTCCAGTTCTGGGCACCAGTCCTCAGGAAGGATGTACTGGAAATGGAGCGACTACAAAGAAGGGCAACAAAGCTAATAAAGGGTCTGGAGGATCTTAGTTATGAGGAAAGGTTGCGAGCTCTGAACTTATTCTCTCTGGAGAAGAGACGCTTGAGAGGGGATATGATTTCAATTTACAAATACTGTACTGGTGACCCCACAATAGGGATAAAACTTTTTCGCAGAAGAGAGTTTAATAAGACTCGTGGCCACTCATTACAATTAGAAGAAAAGAGGTTTAACCTTAAACTACGTAGAGGGTTCTTTACTGTAAGAGCGGCAAGGATGTGGAATTCCCTTCCACAGGCGGTGGTCTCAGCGGGGAGCATTGTTAGCTTCAAGAAACTATTAGATAATCACCTGAATGACCGCAATATACAGGGATATGTAATGTAATACTGACACATAATCACACACATAGGTTGGACTTGATAGACTTGTGTCTTTTTTCAACCTCACCTACTATGTAACTATGTATTATTTCATCCACACCAACAATGGGGCATAATTCTCCCCACTGACACCAATGAAGTGGCACAATTCCTCCCAATAATACCAACAATGGCACACAATTCCTCCCACTGACACCAACAATGGGGCCCAATGACAACAATGATGGGGCACAATTCCTCCCACTTACACCAATAATGGGCACAATTATTCTCACTGAAACAAACAATGGGGTGTAATTTTTTCCCACTGATGTTGAGACCTTCATTACTCCCACCGACTCCTAAAGTCTGGAGGACAGTAAGCTGGCCCTTTGTTTAGAAAGTTTGGAGACCCCTGATCGAGAGGAAGGCAAAAAAAACAGCAAAGCATGATCCAATTTGCTACAGCAGGGAATTTTAAGGCCTTTTTAAAAACCAGCTCTTGAGGGAGTCTATTCCACATTTTCACAGCTCTTACTGCGAAGAAGCCTTTCCGTATTTGCAGATTAAGTCTCTTTTCCTCTAGACATAAAGAGTCCTTGTCCCTTGTGATGGCCTTAAAGTGAATAACTCAACACCAAGTTCACTATACGGACCACATATGTATTTGTATATGGAGATCATATCCCCCCTTATGTATTTATACATGGAGATCAAATCCCCCCTTATGTATTTATACATGGAGATCAAATCCCCCCTTATGTATTTATACATGGAGATCATATCCCCCTTATGTATTTATACATGGAGATCAAATCCCCCCTTATGTATTTATACATGGAGATCAAATCCCCCCTTATGTATTTATACATGGAGATCATATCCCCCTTATGTATTTATACATGGAGATCATATCCCCCTTATGTATTTATACATGGAGATCATATCCCCCTTATGTATTTATACATGGAGATCATATCCCCCCTTATGTATTTATACATGGTGATCATATCCCCTCTTATATATTTATACATGGTGATCATATCCCCCCTTATGTATTTATACATGGAGATCATATCCCCCCCTCATGTATTTATACATGGTGATCATATCCCCCCTTATGTATTCATACATGGAGATCATATCCCCCTTATGTATTCATACATGGAGACAGGGGCGGACTGATAACTCATGGGACCCCCGGGCAATAGGAGATTATGGGGCCCCCAGGCAATCAGAGAGTATGGGGCCACACAGTATACAAACACACAGTATACAATCACACAGTATACACATACATGTACACACAGTATACACAGACAGATGTAAAAAAAACACAGATTTATACATACTGTCCCTGGTTTTACTGAGGCTGGCAACCCTGATGGGGCCCCCTAGTGGCCCAGGGCCCTCGGGCAGTGCCCTAATCGCTCAATGGTCAGTCCGCCCCTGCATGGAGATCATATCCCCCTAATCTCCTCTTCTCAAGAGAGAATAAATTCAATTCCTCTAATCTTTCCTCAGCTGAGCTCCTCCATTCCTCTTATCAGTTTGGTTGGACTTTTCTGCACTTTCTCCAGTTCCCCCGATATCCTTTTTGAGAACTGGAGCCCAAAACTGATCTGCGTATTCCATATGAGGTCTTACTAATGATTTGTACAGATGATGTCTCTCTCTCTGGAGTCCATACCTCTCTTATACAAGAAAGGACTTTGCTCGCTTTGGAAATTGCAGCTTGGCATTGCATGCTATTATTGAGCTTATGATCTACCAAAACACCCAGATCCTTCTCCACCATTGACTCCCCCAGTTGTACTTCCCCTAGTATGTATGATGCATAATCTTAGCCCTCAAGTGCAGAACTTTACATTTATCAACATTAAATCTCATTTGCCACATAGTCGCCCAATTAAACAGTGCATTGAAGTTGGCTTGTAAGTTGGAGACATCCAACTGCATTGCATGAAAGTTAATTCTATCTAAATCTAGTTCTGGATTGGCTTATTATTCAGGGATTTAAAGCCCTCCTGAATGCTGCCTTAAGGTCGTTGTTCCTCAGGCTGTAGATCAGAGGATTAAGCAAAGGGTTAATGAGGGCAGTTATGACTGAAAACAGCTTGTTTACGCCAAACATTTTAGTGGAAGTGGGAACGAAGTAAATAAAAATGATGGAGCCGTAATAGATGAAGACCACCAAGAGGTGCGATGTGCAGGTAGAGAATGCTTTCAGTTTTCCAGTTTTGCCAGGAATGTGGAGAATTGTACTGATAATTCTAACATATGGAAGAAATGTGAAAAGAAAAGCAGTTAATGACACACTGCTGCTCAATGCAAAAACGAGCACTATGTTTATTGTTGGGTCAGTACATGTGATCGGGAACAAGTGTGGGAGGTCACAGAAGAAGCTGTGGATGGAATTTGGACCACAGAAGGACAACCTGAGCGAACAAAGTGTATGAACCAAGGAAAAAATAAACCCAAAGACCCAAATTATAACAGCTAAATGACTGCACATCCTCCAGGACATAATTTGTGTGTAATGTAGGGGGTGGCAGATGGCGATGTACCGGTCATAGGACATAGCCGAGAGCAAGATAAGTTCTGAGCAAGCAAAATAGACAAAGAAGAAGATTTGGGCTGTACAGGCAGGGAGGGTTATTGATCGGTTTTTGGTGATCAAGTCAAAGAGCATCCTTGGTGCGGTCACTGATGAATAGGACATGTCCAGAAATGCCAAATTGCTGAGAAAAAAATACATTGGGTTGTGTAGATGATAGTCAGTGATGACCAAGAAAAATATAATGAGGTTTGCGATAAGAGTCATCAGATAGATCAGAAGGAAGAGCACAAAAAGTCCATTCATGGTTGGTGGATGGTCTGATAGACCCACAAGAATAAGAGTGATAATCTTTGTGAGATTTCTCATATTCACTTACAGTGTAAATGTATCAACAAAGCACAGAAAGAAAATTATTATTCTGAGAAATGATTAATAGGAAAACGTATGTGCCGACACCTTATGCTCAGCCTTCCATATAAACATTTGATTCAGTTCTTGGCTTATATAGATATAAAATCCTGACATTCCCACAGGACAGTCTGATGAATTGTAAGAAAACAAAGCTTTAAGTCTCATTAAATGTCTCTTAAGATGTAATTTAAAACACCTTTGTCACCCGAGAGCCTTTCTTTTTATAAAAAATAAGTTTAAAGTTATCCTTAAATAAACACAATTAAATGTAATAAATTAATTTCTGACTAAAACTCTTCTGTAATTCCATTCTTCTTCATTTCCATTTTGTTGGCTATTGGACAAGTACAAAACACTTTAAAGGGTAACTCCAAAAAAAAAAATAGCAAATAAAGAAAACATAATATGGCATATACAATTACAACTCAAGTGAAATTGTAATTGAATGTTATTATAAAATGACCTTTTTCTTTCAAACTGCAGCCGCTGTAATTTTCTGTAAAATGAAATGCAATATGGCCACCTGGAGGCGCTGTGTACAGAATGCCCCCCCCCCTCCCCCAGAAACATCATTTCCTGCTTGTGTGATTGGCTCACTGATTTTCCCAGAAGTCTGCAAGATACAAGTCAGGTTTTTGGCATCCCCTGCAACAAAAATATCATTTTTTCTTAAGATTCCCCCAATAGGAAATCATGTGTAAAGGGATGTAGACCCTACAAGTTTCCTCATTAGGGCCCTGTAGGTGCAGCATCTGGTTGATTATTATTATTATACAGGATTAATATAGTGCCAATAGATTGCACAAGGCTAACTAAAATGATAATTAAGAAACCACTTCCATTAGACTCACTTACCACATGGACACAGACAAACACACAGGCATTTCTTCAGAATGACAAAAGGTAGGAATCTGCAACAAAGTTTGTTAAAGTGGATGAAAACTCGATTCATGAACTCTGAGCTGGGCACATCTATCTGCAGTATTTTCTTATCTTTCTTCAAAGCCCTAATGCCGCATACACACGGTCAGACTTCAGCTACAAAAGTCCGACAGCCTGTCCGACAGACTTTCGACGGACTTGCGGCGGACTTTAGACGGACTTGCGACGGACTTTCTAACGAACAGACTTGCCTACACACGATCACACAAAAGTCCGTCGAATTCTTACGTGATGATGTACACCGGACTAAAATAAGGAAGTTCATAGCCAGTAGCCAATAGCTGCCCTAGCGTGGGTTTTTGTCCGTCGGACTAGCATACAGACGAGCGGATTTTTCGACCGGACTCGAGTCCGTCGGAAAGATTTGAAGCATGTTTCAAATCTAAAGTCCGTCGGATTTGAGGCTGAAAAAGTCAGTTGAAAGTCCGGAGAAGCCCACACACGATCGGATTTCCAGCCAGCTTTAGTCCGTCAGCGTCCGTTGGACTTTTGTAGCTGAAAAGTCCGACCGTGTGTACGCCCCATTAGGCTTTCCCCTGCTCCATTCTTCTGTTATCAGCTTGATAATGTCTGACAAGTTCTCCGACATCTGTGATAAAACCAGGCTGAAATTTGTGTCAGGATGGGTGCTATAAATAGATTAGCAGAGAGCTGCTCTATTCACAGCACAGCTCTGCAAGTCTCTGCCTATGTGGAGGGGGGGTGTCTTTCCTCCAATCAGCTGCCTCACAATGTATGGCAAGACTCCCCTCCCACAGGCCAATCAAGAAGAGAATATTCTATCAGGACGAGCACTTTCTAAGCAGTATATAAAGCTAAAGACAGCAGATTGTCAGAAACCATAAAATCAGACCGAGACAGAAGTACAGTTAAATCACACTTGTTTAATAATAAAAGTAAAAAGAACAAACGTAGTCAAAACATAGCCAAAGTTCAGTAACTGGAACGGATAGTCAGCCAAGCCAGAAGTCAGGGATCAATGTAGTGGAACAGCAAGCAGGATCTGGAGCCAGAAGGGATGTCAGCAAAGCAAGTCTTTAAACAGGAACGCAGGAGTATGTCTCTGATGTTGACCAAGGGGAAGGCAGAGATCCTCTGGACTGGACGGCTTAAGTAGGCAGGACTGACGAGCAGGGTATCATCAACAGCTGAGTAACTGTGGAGAGATAGGAGCTGGCAATTAGCCGACAGGTGAGCGGCCAGCTCAGAGAAGGAGGGGTGAGCCCAGTCCTGACACAGATATACCTGTACAACTTATTCAGGGAGATTTGTTTAATTGCTGTGTTATCATCTGAGGCTGTTCACTTCACTGGGTATATGAGAGGGTTTACATCCACTTTAAAATCTTTTCAATGTAGATTGATCGCCCAGCGAGGAATGTTTTTTTTCTAAAAAAAAAGTGGAGTTACTCTTTGAAAAGAGAACAGTTACTGTAAATGTTTTTCCATTTACTGTTTTCATTTAGCTTCAAAAATATTGTCATAACCTTTATTAATGATAATTTAAAAAAAGACAGTTTATGAAAGCGATTGAATAAATCAGTGGAAAACAAAAAGTTGATTGTTGGTCTTTGGGCAGCATGTTGGGCAAAGCTAGAGATCTGCAAGACTTCGGGCACAACTCGGATGAGGAAATTCTGAAAGCCAGCATTTGGATAGGAATCTTTGGAGGCTCGAGGTCTGCTTGAGGACACCGTCCATGAGAGAAACACCAACTTGTACCTCAAGTGTTCAATTTCTTAAAACGGGGTTGAAAAGCCCCTTAGGTATGGTGGGATTTTAAGGGCACAGAAATATGTAGAATTAACCACTTGCCTAATGGGCACTACACCCCCCCCCCCCCCTTGCGCGGTCATGCAGAACTGTATCCATAGGACATTTTTATCATTTTATTCACACAAATAGAGCTTTCTTTTGGTGGTATTTTTTTTTTTCCACATCAGTAAACAGTATTTGGAGGGCTAAATCAGTTTGATATTCATTAACTGTTGCCTTCTCATATTCACATCATAGTGGATTATACTTTTTCTCTTTGCTTTTTATATCGTCATAATGACCAAAGGATTCCATTACACCTCTTTACCATCAAGTCCTCTGTCACTTCCATCTCGTAAGCCCCACCAACTAGGACTCGATAACCAAAGGGACCCATCCTTTTCCAACTCAGTTTAGAGAGAGAGGGGACCAGTAAGGAGAAAGAAAAAGGACAAAAACAGCAACAAAAAATACAAAAAGAAAGGTTTGTAAAAATGAACTTGTGGGCTCCCCGTGCTCATCTTCTACTGACCCAGCCTGCATTGTGCACCGAATTACCTATGCCCTAATACCCCGATCCCCCCCCCCACCCGCTCCTTATATATTTATCCTGTGCCCTACTAAACTATATATTTAACTAAAAATGTTCATATCCAGAAACACTTTATTATAGCATCCTTTGCCTGCAAGGATACCAGTTGCCTATATACCTATATTAAGCCCATCCCTCAGTCTATTCCGTGCCTATGCCGATCCCGCTATTATTGACCCTTCACTTTCTCTATCCACATCTTCCACATACTTTCAAATTCCTGAAGATTGCCCCTTTTTATGTACTCCATTCTTTCCCTACCCAGGGTTTCATTCATTATAGAGATCCAGTCTTTCACGGTGGGGGGATCCTTTACCTGCCATCTAAGTGCTATCAACTTTCTAGCCTGGAACAGGGCCCGCGTGACAGCTAAGGTAGTACTCAACCTTTCTCTTTGGTGGTATTTAATCACTGCTGGCTTTTTTATTTTTTGCTAAAGAAAACAAAAAAGACCCCAAAATATGTTTCTTAGTTTCTGTCAGTAAATTTTGTAAATAAGTAATTTTTCTCCTTCACTGATGTGCGCTGATAAGGCAGCACTGATGGGCACTGATAGACTGCACTGAAGGGCACTGATTAGGTGGCACCGATGAGGAGGCACTAATATGCCGCAATAATGAGCACTGATAGGCGCACTGATGGGCACTTATAGATAGCATTGGTGGGCACTTATAGGTGACACTGATGGGCACTGATGGGCAGCACTGATGAGCATGCACTGATGGGAACTGAAAGGCAGTAGTGACTGGCATCACTAATGGGCAATGATTGGTGTCACTGATGGGCACTGCTGGGGCTGTACATATAATCATTGCCCTGATCACCTGTACACTGCTCCCCTGTGAGCAGATGTCGCTGTGGACCCTCCTGTGCTTCTATATTCTGGTATTTATTTGTCCTCTTTCCCTTTGGGGTCTCTTTTGGCCCTCCCTGCATTCGGCTCTACCCAGTGAAGCTCATATAAATTCCTCTAATAAGCTCTTGATGAATTGGACCAAAGTCCAAGAAACACGTTGAGTTTTGCAAAGAAATTCAATATAAGAAATACAATAAAAGAAATACACTACTCAGGCATATCGTTGGATATAAGTTTATATAACTCTACAGGGCTGACTGTGGAAAAGGTTTATGTATCATGAACATGAATTTTAAATATAAATGTGTTTTGGTTTTAAAAATTAGATTTTGTAATAAACTTTATTTTAATTATACATAACTTCATAGTAGGTGAGGTTGAAAAAAGACACAAGTCCACCAAGTCCAACCTATATGTGTGATTATATGTCAGTATTACATTGTATATCCCTGTATGTTGCGGTCATTCAGGTGATTATCTAATAGTTTCTTGAAACTATCGATGCTCCCCGCTGGGACCACTGCCTCCGGAAGGGAATGCCACCTTCTTTCCGCTCTTACAGTAAAGAACCCTCTACGTAGTTTAAGGTTAACTAATGGCCACGCGTCTTTTTAAGTTCCCTTTCTCAGAAAAGTTTTCTCCCTATTGTGGGGTCACCAGTAGGGATGAGCTTCGAGTTCGAGTCGAACATGAGTTCAACTCGAACATCGGCTGTTCGCCAGTTCGCCGAACAGCGAACAATTTGGGGTGTTCGAAAGCCGCGGAACACCCTTTAAAACTCTATGGGAGAAATCAAAAGTGCTAATTTTAAAGGCTTATATGCATGGTATTGTCATAAAAAGGGTTTGGGGACCCGGGTCCTGCCCCAGGGGACATGTATCAATGCAAAAAAAAGTTTTAAAAACGGCCGTTTTTTCGGGAGCAGTGATTTTAATAATGCTTAAAGTGAAACAATAAAAGTGTAATATTCCTTTAAATTTTGTACCTGGGGGGTGTCTATAGTATGCCTGTAAAGGGGCGCATGTTTCCCGTGTTTAGAACAGTCTGACAGCAAAATGACATTTCAAACTACTCGTGGCTATAATGAATTGTTAGTCCGACAATACACATAAAAGTTCATTGATAAAAACGGCATGGGATTTCCCCACAGGGGAACCATGAACCAAAATGTAAAAAAAATGCGTGGGGGTCCCCCTAAATTCTATACCAGGCCCTTCAGGTCTGGTATAGATATTAAGGGGAACCCCGTGCCAAAATTAAAAAAAAAATGGCGTAGGTGTCCCCCTCAAAATCCATACTAGACCCTTTAGGTCTGGTATGGATTTTAAGGGGAACCCCGTGCCAATTTTTTTTTAAAAAAATGGCGTGGTGTCCCCCCAAAAATCCATACCAGACCCTTATTCAAGCATGCAACCTGGCAGGCTGCAGAAAAAGAGGGGGGATGAGAGAGTGCCCCCCCTCCTGAACCATACCAGGCCACATGCCCTCAACATTGGGAGGGTGCTTTGAGGTAGCCCCTTAAAGGACCTTGTCCCCATGTTGATGGGGAGAAGGGCCTCATCCCCACAACCCTTGGCCAGTGGTTGTGGGGGTCTGCCGGTGGGGGGGCTTATCGGAATCTGGAAGCCCCCTTTAACAAGGGGACCCCAGATCCTGGAATTTGGAATATGGAATTTAGGGGGACCCCCACGCCATTTTTAAAAAAAAATTGGTGCTGGGATCTCCCCTTACTATCCATACCAGACCTGAAGGGCCTGGTATGGAATTTAGGGGGACCCCCACGCAAAGAAGGAGCGGTGGAGAAGGTGGCCATCTGACCGATGCGTTCAGACAATTTTTTAGTCCGCAGCCCCAAGGTATGATCGGTTCCAGCAGCCATCGCCAGCGTCTGTTTTACATGGTGCAGGAATATCTAGGAGCAAGATCTGACTTGGACACCTTTCCCACCGAAAATCCTCTGGGTTACTGGATCTGGAGGATGGATCACTGGCCAGAGCTTGCACAGTATGCAATTGAGCTACTGGCCTGTTCTGCATCCAGCGTTCTTTCGGAACGCACATTCAGTGCTGCTGGAGGCTTTGTAACCGATCACAGGGTGCGCCTGTCCACCGACTCGGTTGATTGACTGACCTTGATAAAAATGAATCAGTCTTGGATCACCACCAGCTACCAAGCACCTGATGCTGATGTAACCGAATATTTTTTTTCGAAATCTCAGATCCCTTTAAGACTGCCTATGCTGATGCTGAGTGACTATCCTGTTATGCTGAGTGACTATCCTCTTCCTCCTCAATGATCATGCTGATAGCTTGTAAGAATATTTTTGGTTCTGGGCGCCGCCATCAGTGGCTAAGGCCCAATTTTTCAGCCCCTGTTTAACAGGGGCGTGTAATTACAATTTTTGATGCAATATTTTGCAAGGAGGGTTTGTTGCTGCACTCAACTAGAGTATTTGTGAGGGGTTGCAGTGTTGTGGCACCAGCACCAGTGCCTAAGGCCCAATTTTTCAGCCCCTGTTTAACAGGGGCGTGTAATTACAATTTTTGATCCAATACTTTGCAGCAGGGCTCATTCCTGCGCTCCAACTAGAGTATCTGTGAGGGGTTACAGTGTTGTGGCACCAGCACCAGTGCCTAAGGCCCAATTTTTCAGCCCCTGTTTAACAGGGGCGTGTAATTACAATTTTTGATCCAATACATTGCAGCAGGGCTCATTCCTGCGCTCCAACTAGAGTATCTGTGAGGGGTTGCAGTGTTGTGGCACCAGCACCAGTGCCTAAGGCCCAATTTTTCTGCCCCTGTTCAACAGGGACATGTAATTACAATTCTTGATCTAATATTTCACAGCAGGGCCTGTTTCTGTGCCCACCAAGAGTAACTGTGAGGACTTACAGTGTTGTGGCACCAGCACCACCACCACAAAAGGCCCAATTTTTCTGCCCCTGTTCAACAGGTGCATGTAATTACAATTCTTGATCTAATATTTCACAGCAGGGCCCGTTCCAGCTCCCACCAAGAGTAACTGTGAGGACTTACAGTGTTGTGGCACCAGCACCACCACCACCACCACCAAAGGCCCAATTTTTCTGACCCTGTTCAACAGGGGCATGTAATTACAATTCTTGATCTAATATTTCACAGCAGAGCCCGTTCCTGTGCCCACCAAGAGTAACTGTGAGGACTTACAGTGTTGTGACACCAGCACCACCACCACCAAAGGCCCAATTTTTCTGCCTCTGTTCAACAGGTGCATGTAATTACAATTCTTGATCTAATATTTCACAGCAGAGCCCATTTCTGCACCCACCAAGAGTAACTGTGAGGGCTTACAGTGTTGTGGCAACACAAACACCTAAGGCCCAAATTTCTGCAGAGTATATAGGGCAGGCCCCTACTTTCAAACATCCAACTTACAAACGACTCCTACTTGCAAACGGAAGGAGACCACAGAAAGTGAGATGAAATCTACCCCTAGGAAGGGAAATTCTCTTCTGTAAGAGTTAATATGGGAAAAACGTTTCTCCTCTCCACTGATGCTTTATCCCCAAACCTTATTTCACTAAAAACCCCAAATTGTCAAAAAACATTTGTCATTGGGACAGAAAGTGAGGTGAAATCTTCTGAAGAGGAGCACAGACAGCAAAACAAATGTCAAAGGGGTGATAACCAGTTCAAAATTACAAACAGATTCTACTTAACAACAAACCTACAGTCCCTGTTTTGTTTGCACTGCCTGTATACTGCTGTTCAGAGTATATAGGGCCTGGGGGCCCCAAGCCTTTCCTTTTTTTAATTGGGTGCGGGGTTCCCCTTAATATCCATACAAGACCCAAAGGGCCTGGTAATGGACTGGGGGTACCCATGCTGTTTGTCTCACTGATTTTCATCCATATTGCCAGGACCCCACATTACATTAAAGCCGCAAGCAGTTTTAAATGACTTTTTTTCCTTTAAAAATTTTGTGCAGGGACTGTTCTAAACACGCACCACTTTGCAGGTACACTATAGACACCCCCCAGGTACGATATTTAAAGGAATATTTCACTTTTTTTTCACTTTAAGCATCATTAAAATCACTGCTCCCGAAAAAATGTCCGTTTTTAAAACTTTTTTTTGCATTGATACATGTCCCCTGGGGCAGGACCCAGGTCCCCAAACCCTTTTTAGGACAATACCACGCAAATTAGCCTTTAAATTTAGCACTTTTGATTTTGAATGTTCGAGTCCCATAGACTTCAATGGGGTCCTAAAGTTCGTGCAAATTTTCGGTCCGTTCGCATGTTCTGGTGCGAACCGAACCAGGGGGGTGTTCGGCTCATCCCTATTGAAAAGAATAGAAAAGAGCATATTAGAATAGGAAGATGATTATATTCATTCTATTCTATCCTGTTGTTTTTTCTATACTATTGTGTTATATTCTATTCTATTCTACTCTATTCTTTTCTATTCTATTCAATTTTGAATTTATTCTATTTGAATTTTGGAAAACGGTTATTCTATTCTATTACATGCTATTTTTTTTTAATTCTATTCTTTTTTGAATTTCAGAATACAGTTATAATCTAATTAATTATTTTCTTTTTTTTATTCTATTCTATTCCTTTCTCTTCCATTCTATTCTCTTCTTTTTATTTTCTATCCAATTTTGTTCTTTTTTACTTTATTATATTCTATTCTTTTATTTTCTGTTCTATTCTTTCTATTCTGTTCTGTTTTTTTCTATTCTATTCCTTTCTCTTCCATTCTATTCTCTTCTTTTTATTTTCTATCCAATTTTGTTCTGTTTTACTCTATTATATTCTATTCTTTTATTTTCTGTTCTATTCTTTCTATTCTGTTCTGTTTTTTTCTATTCTATTCCTTTATTTATATCTGTTCTATTTTATTCTCTTTGGAAATTGGAAAACTATTCAAATCGAAAACTATTCTAAATTTATTCGAAAACCTTTTGAATTTAGTCAAATTTGAAAATTCGAATCGATTTGAATACGAATAAATGAAACTAATCCCGAATTAAATGGATTAAACTAATTTATGTAAATAATGAATTGAAAAATGAAATGAAACAAATTGAAACAATGAAACAAATTTCTTCGTTCTGCACATGTCGAGTCACCTCTGATACATTGTACACAAAACTGCAGTGTTAGCAAGATCACTCCTGGTCTCTGTTGCTGGCCAGGATCTTTTTTTTCCCCATAGTCACACTAGGTACCTGTAAATTTGGTGCCCAAAATGTCCCCAAAAAGGTAGAGTAATGAGGAAGCCTACATGATCCTGAGTATGTCAGCTGAGAGTAAAGGAAAAGCCTCACTGTCAGAATACATGGAAATTGCAAAATACGAACCTGTAAAAAGCAGCGGCACCCTGACAGGTATCTCAGACGATGGAGAAGAGGTCCCTGCTAAGGTCAGGTATACAGTACCTTACGCCAGATTGGTGAAGTGCTAGAAATGCATAATTATGCTCATATGCAGTTGGGCGTAGGCGTACTAGCGCTGCTCTACTTTTTGGTGATCTGGCAAGCACCAGTGGCCTAGTACATCCTGGTCTTTTAGACACCAGCGCTGCACTATTTGATGGTGAAGTGGCGAGCGCCAGACGTGCAGCACAAGCTGGTGAGGTGGCTAGCACCAGGGCCGGTGTTACCACTAGGCGAACTGGACAGCTGTCATCGCCAGCCAGCGTGGAGCTAGAGGTGGAGATGTCAGTGTGGCCGGTCTGCAGGAGTGTACTGGAGGGGAAGAGGGAATGTGCGCTATGGGGGCCATGCACAGGCTGCAAGCCGAGTGGAAGGAGTTCTCAGGCACAGGGTGGAGAGGCAGCTGGAGGACGTGCCGCACCTGGAGGAGCCCCTCTCCCATCACCGAACCTGCAGTGTGAAAACTGGAGGCTGCAGGAGCAAGTTGGAGAACTCTGCTGTCAGGTGGAACCGTGGAAGTACTGAGCCGGTGGTGGGACTGAGCAGGGACTGACAGACCAGGTACTCCAACCATGTGCTGATCACCTTGTCCGGCAAGGCAGCTCAGGTCAGTTCAATGAGGGGGCAACACACATCACAGGGGGGTATAGTCTATACAGGGCAGTGTGTGCAGGAAGGGGGGCAGTGTGTATAGGAAGGGGGTGTAGGGTTAAAGAGGGCAGTGTATACAGAAAGGGTGGTGTAGAGTTAAAGGGGGGCAGTGTGTATAGGAAGGGGGGGTGTAGGATTAAAGGGGGTGTAGAATTAAAGGGGGCAGTGGGTGCAGAAAAGGGGTCAGTGTGTACAGGAATGGGGGTATATAGAGTTAAAGAGGCAATGTGTGCAGAAAAGGGGTGTAGCGTTAAAGGGGGGCAGTGTGTACAGGAAGGGGGTATAGCATTAAAGGGGGCAGTGTATACAGGAAGAGGAGTCATACAGGAAGGGCTTGTAAGGTTAAAGGGGGAGCATTATGTGCAGAAAGGGGGCAATGTGTACAGTTTTTTTGGGGGGAGGGGATGCAAGTAGCTGGTTTTGCCTAGAGCGCAAAATAGGCTAGCACCTGCCCTGGCTAGCACTTGTAGCGTTATGCAACCAAAGCCACCAAGATTTCAAGCACTGGCCCGTAGAGCCTCTGGTGCCATCCTGGCATTTCAGCGCCTCGGAACCTGTGGTAGGTAGTCAGCAAGTGAAATTAGGAAATTATGTTCTTTGAAAGCCTGAAGGTGGTCATTAGATTTTGGGCCCCTGTACACAGCTAGGCTCCCAAAAATTCTAATACATGTGGTATTCTTATAATCGGGAGAAGAAGCAGAATGTATTTTGGGGTGTAATTCCACATATACCTGTAGCATGTGTGAGAAATCATCTCATTACAGTGACAACTTTGTGTCATTTTCCAAAAACTTGTGGCATAAAATAAAATCTCCCATGGACTCAACATGCCTTTCAAAATACCTTGGGGTGTCTATTTTACAAAAAGGCAGTGGCGGTTGGTGGTTTTTTGTTTGGGGGGCGGCAAACAACCGAACCCCCCCACTGTCTGCCAGTTGGTCCACCGGCATTTACCCCATCTAGGCGGTGGGCATTCGAGGAGTAGCGGTGGGGATCAGGCATCCAGGCATCGGCCAGCGGCTCTTCTTCTCGCTTCCGCTGTGTGTCTCCTCCCCTCCTCCTAGGCGTTCAAAAGTTTTGCCTTTCCTCTCAGCCAATTAGGTGACGAGTATCAGACCCACTTCCCAATTGGCCGGGAGGAGGATCAGTGTTGCAACAGTGAATATTTATTCACTGTTGCAACACACCTGGCTCTAATCAGGTGCTTCAAAAAACACCCCCGCCGCTGTAATTCATGCGCCCGGGGGTGTCCTGAAAGGGGCTGGACACATAAATAGGGGGTGGCCATGGCCGGCCGTGGATAGATTCATGCAATGCATGAATCTATCCATTGCATATAGGGGGTGGCATGGAGAGACGGGGTGGAACCCAGGCGCCCCTAATGGATGGGCCGCCCCTGCAAATAGGTATCATTTAGGGAGGTGTTTGTACTGCCCTGGCATTTTAGCACCTCAAGGAATGTGATAGGCCATTGGAATGTATAAGCTGAGTAAATTCCAGTATATACAGTGGGGACGGAAAGTATTCAGACCCCCTTAAATTTTTCCCTCTTTGTTATATTGCAGCCATTTGCTAAAATCATTTAAGTTCATTTACTTCGGGGGCGTGGTCACTGGGTGATGTTGTACCCCATACTCATTCACATAGGGTGGGGGGCCGGGATCTGGGGGCCCCCTTATTAAAGGGGGCTCCCAGATTCCGATAAGCCCCCGCCCGCAGACCCCGACAACCAACGGCCAGGGTTGTCGGGAAGAGGCCCTTGTCCTCATCAACATGGGGACAAGGTGCTTTGGGGTGGGGGGGGCCCGCGCGGCGCCCCCCTCCCCCAAAGCACCCACCCCCCATGTTGAGGGCATGCGGCCTGGTACGGTTCAGGAGGGGGGGGGGGCGCTCGCTCGTCCCCACCCCCTTTCCTGACCGGCCAGGCTGCGTGCTCGGATCGGGGTCTGGTATGGATTTTAGGGGGGACCCCACGCCGTTTTTTCGGCGTAGGGGGTTCCCCTTTATAATCCATACCAGACCCAAGGGCCTGGTATGCCCCACGCTCGCCACAATAGGAAAATTTGTTTTTCCTATTGCAGCGAGCGCGAGATGCAGTACCCTGCCCTCGTGTTGCATCTGGTCCGTCGGACCAGCATACACACGAGTGGGCTTTCCGTCGGACAAGCACACACACGAGCGGACTTTCCGCCCGAAACTGAGTCCGGCGGAAAGATTTAAAACTTTTTTCAAATCTAGGTCCGGCGGGCTTTTGGGAAAAAGTCCGCCGGAAAAGTCCGCCGGTGCCTACACACGGGCGGATTGTCCGGCACACTCTGGTCCGCCGGACCAAGTATGCCGGAAAGTCCGACCGTGTGTACGCGGCATTAGAGACAGAATTGTGGCAAGGCACAGATTTGGCAAAGGTTACAAAAAATTTCTGCTGCACTAAAGGTTCCTAAGAGCACAGTGGCCTCCATAATCCCTAAATGGAAGACATTTGGGGCGACCAGAACCCTTCCTAGAGCTGGCCGTCCGGCCAAACTGAGCTATCAGGGAGAAGAGCCTTGGTGAGAGAGGTAAAGAAGAATCCAAAGATCACTGTGGCTGAGCTCCAGAGATGCAGTTGGCAGATGGGAGAAAGTTGTAGAAAGTCAACCATCACTGCAGCCCTCCACCAGTCAGGGCTTTATGGCAGAGTGGCCCAAAGGAAGCCTCTCCTCAGTGCAATACACATGAAAGCCCACATGGAGTTTGCTAAAAAAACACCTGAAGGACTCTAAGATAGTGAGAAATAAGATTCTCCAGTCTAGTGAGACCAAGATAGAACATTTTGGCCTTAATTCTAAGCAGTATGTGTGGAGAAAAACAGGCACTGCTGTCCAATACAGTCCCAACAGTAAAGCATTGTGGTGTCAGCATCATGCTGTGGGGGTGTTTTTCAGCTGCAGGGACAGGACGACTGGTTGCAATCGAGGGAAAGATTAAAGCGGCCAAGTACAGGGATATCCTGGACGAAAACCTTCTCCAGAGTGCTCAGGACCTCAGACTGGGCCGAAGGGTTACCTTCCAACAACACAATGACCCTAAGCCCACAGCTAAAATAATGAAGGAGTGGCTTCACAACAACTCCGTGACTGTTCTTGAATGGCCCAGCCAAAGTCCTGACTTAAACCCAATTGAGCATCTCTGGAGAGACCTAAAAATGGCTGTCCACCAATGTTTACCATCCAACCTGACAGAACTGGAGAGTAGGGATGAGCTTTGAGTTCGAGTCAAACTCCTGTTCGACTCGAACATCAGCTGTTCGCCAGTTCGCCGAACAGCGAACAATTTGGGGTGTTCGCGGCAAATTTGAAAGCCGCAGAACACCCTTTAAAAGTCTATGGGAGAAATCAAAAGTGCTCATTTTAAAGGCTTATATGCATGGTATTGTCATAAAAAGTGTTTGGGGACCTGGGTCCTGCCCCAAGGGACCAGGATCAATGAAAAAAAAAGTTTTAAAAACGGCCGTTTTTTCGGGAGCAGTGATTTTAATAATGCTTAAAGTGAAACAATAAAAGTGTAATATTCCTTTAAATTTCGTACCTGGGGGGTGTCTATAGTATGCCTGTAAAGGGGCGCATGTTTCTCCTGTTTAGAACAGTCTGACAGCAAAATGACATTTCAAAGGAAAGAAAGTCATTGAATACTACTCGTGGCTATTAACCAGTTGCCGACCGCCTCACGACGATATACGTCGGCAGAATGGCACAGGCAGGCAGAATCATGTACCTGTACGTGATCTGCCTCCCGCGGGCGGGGGGGTTCAATCAGACCCCCCCCGGTGCCCGAGGCGATCGGCTTCTGTCCAGGAGCAATCAGATGTGAGGGGGAGGCCATTCATTCGTGCCCCCCCCCTCGCGATCGCTCCCAGCCAATGAGAATCTGCCTCTGTATAATAAACAGAGGCAGAGGAAGTGATGTCATCTCTGCTCGGCTTGGTATTTTCCGTTCCGGCGCCGAGGAGAGAAGACATCGATGTGAGTGCACAAACACTACACACACAGTAAAACACGCCAGGCACACATTACACCCCCCATCACCCCCCGATCAACCCCTGATCACCCCCCAATCACCCCCCCTGTCACACTGACACCAAGCAGTTTTTTTTTTCTGATTACTGCATTGGTGTCAGTTTGTGACAGTTAGTGTGGTAGGGCAGTTAGTGCTAGGCCCCCTTTAGGTCTAGGGTACCCCCCTAACCCCCCTAATAAAGTTTTAACTCCTTGATCACCCCCCCTCACCAGTGTCACTAAGTGATCATTTTTCTGATCGCTGTATTAGTGTCACTGGTGACGCTAGTTAGGGAGGTAAATATATAGGTTCGCCGTCAGCGTTTTATAGCGTCAGGGACCCCCATATACTACCTAATAAAGGTATTAACCCCTTGATTGCCCCCTAGTTAACCCGTTCACCAGTGATCACCGTATAACTGTTACGGGTGACGCTGGTTAGTTCACCCGGCGGTGATATGCATCGCCCCAGGCAGCGTCAGGTTAGCGCCCGTACCGCTAACACCCACGCACGCAGCATATGCCTCTCTTAGTGATATAGTATCTGAACAGATCAATATCTGATCCGATCAGATCTATACTAGCGTCCCCAGCAGTTTAGGGTTCCCAAAAGCGCAGTGTTAGTGGGATCAGCCCAGATACCTGCTAGCACCTGCGTTTTGCCCCTCCGCCCAGCCCAGCTCACCCAAGTGGAGTATCAATCGATCACTGTCACTTACAAAACACTAAACGCATAACTGCAGCGTTCGCAGAGTCAGGCCTTATCCCTGCGATCGCTAACAGTTTTTTTGGTAGTGTTTTGGTGAACTGGCAAGCACCAGCGGCCTAGTACACCCCGGTCATAGTCAAACCAGCACTGCAGTAACACTTGGTGACGTGGTGAGTCCCATAAGTGCAGTTCAAGCTGGTGAGGTGGCAAGCACAAGTAGTGTCCCGTTGCCACCAAGAAGAAGACAAACACAGGCCCGTCATGCCCATAATGCCCTTCCTGCTGCATTCGCTAATCCTAATTGGGAACCCACCACTTCTGCAGCACCCGTCCTTCCCCCATTCACATCCCCAACCAAATGCAGTCGGCTGCTTGAGAGGCATTTTCTTTATGTCCTCCCAAGTACCCCTACCCAACGAACCCCCCCAAAAAAGATGTTGTGTCTGCAGCAAGCACGGATATAGACGTGACACCAGCTATTATTGTCCCTCCTGACAATCCTGGTCTTTGCATTGGTGAATGTTTTGAAAACTACCATTCACTAGTTGAGTATTAGTGTAGGGTACAGTATTGCACAGACTAGGCACACTTTCAGAGGGTCTCCCAAGATGCCATCGCATTTTGAGAGACCCGAACCTGGAACCGGTTACAGTTACAAAAGTTACAGGTGATATTACGCCGAAGCGTGGGGGACAGCAGTGGGTGGAGGAGCGATTTGCTCCTACCTTTTGCAGGAGGATGCCCCCATGCTTCGGCATATATAAATGGTGCATGTATGCCCATCATTAGAAGTGGGTGGATGAAGGGAGGTATTCTAATGGTGGGCATACTCACCAATCAATCTCTTTTTTTCGTTCAGCCCACAGTTTGCATGAAAAAAAAAGATTACAATATATGCCCAACAAGGACCAGCAACGTACTGGTATGTTGCTGGACATTGAGGGGTTATACCAGAATGATGCCTGCAGGTTTAGGTATCATCTTGGTATCATTCTTTTCAGCCAGCGGTCGGCTTTCATGTAAAAGCAATCCTAGCGGCTTATTAGCCTCTAGACTGCTTTTACAAGCAGTGGGAGGGAATGTCCCCCCCACCATCTTCCATGTTTTTCTCTGGCTCTCCTGTCCCAACAGGGAACCTGAGAATGCAGCCAGTGATTCAGCCAGCTGACCATAGAGCTGATCAGAGACCAGAATGGCTCCAAACATCTCTATGGCCTAAGAAACCGGAAGCTACGAGCATTTCATGACTTAGATTTCGCCAGATGTAAACAGCGTCATTGGGAAATTGGGAAGCCATTTTATCACACCGATCTTGGTGTGGTCAGATGCTTTGAGGGCAGAGGAGAGATCTAGGGTCTAATAGACCCCAATTTTTTCAAAAAAGATTACCTGTCACTACCTATTGCTATCATAGGGGATATTTACATTCCCTGAGATAACAATAAAAATGATTAAAACAAAAAAAAATGAAAGGAACAGTTTAAAAATAAGATAAAAAAGCAAAAAAAAAAAAATAAAAAAAAAAGCACCCCTGTCCCCCCCTGCTCTCGCGCAAAGGCGAACGCAAGCGTCGGGGGCTGAAGTGGTTAATGAATTGTTGGTCCGACAATGCACATAAAAGTTCATTGATAAAAACGTCATGGGAATTCCCCACAGGGGAACCCCGAACCAAATTTTTTTTTTAAAATGACGTGGGGGGTCCCCCTAAATTCCATACCAGGCCCTTCAGGTCTGGTATGGATATTAAGGGGAACCCCGGCCAAAGTTTTTTTTAGAAATGGCGTGGGGTCCCCCCTCAAAAGCTATACCAGACCCTTATCCGAGCACGCAACCTGGCATGCCGGAGGAAAAGAGGGGGGGACAAGAGAGCACCCCCCTCTCCTGAACCGTACCAGGCCACATGCCCTCAACATTGGGAGGGTGCTTTGGGGTAGCCCCCCAAAACACCTTGTCCCCATGTTGATGGGGACAAGGGCCTCATCCCCACAACCCTTGCCTGGTGGTTGTGGGGGTCTGCGGGCGGGGGGCTTATCGGAATCTGGAAGCCCCCTTTAACAAGGGGACCCCCAGATCCCAGCCCTCCCCCCTGTGTGAAATGGTAAGGGGTACAAAAGTACCCCTACCATTTCACAAAAAACTGTCAAAAGTGTTAAAAATGACAAGAGACAGTTTTTGACAATTCCTTTATTTAAATGCTTCTTCTTTCTTCTATCTTCTTTCTTCTATCTTCTTCCTTCTATCTTCCTTCGGTTTCTTCCTCCATCTTCTTCTTCTTCTGGTTCTTCTGGTTCTTCTGGTTCTTCCTCCGGTGTTCTCGGCCGGCATCTCCTCCGCGGCGTCTTCTTCTCTTCATCTTCTTCTCCGGGCCGCTCCGCATCCATGATGGCATGGAGGGAGGCTCCCGCTGTGTGACGCTTCTCCTCTTCTGAGGGTTCTTAAATAACGGAGGGCGGGGCCACCCGGTGACCCCGCCCCCCTCTGACGTCACGGGGAATGCCACAGGGAAGTCCCCGTCAAGTCCCCATGCGTGACGCTACCCCAAAGCACCCTCCCAATGTTGAGGGCATGTGGCCTGGTACGGTTCAGGAGGGGGGGCGCTCTCTCGTCCCCCCTCTTTTCCTGCGGCCTGCCAGGTTGCGTGCTCGGATAAGGGTCTGGTATGGATTTTTGGGGGGACCCCACGCCAATTTTTTTTAAATTGTGGCGCGGGGTTCCCCTTAAAATCCATACCAGACCTGAAGGGCCTGATGTGGAATTTAGGGGGACCCCCCACGTCATTATTTTTTTTAAATTTTGGTTCGGGGTTCCCCTGTGGGGAATTCCCATGCCATTTTTATCAATGAACTTTTATGTGTATTGTCAGACCGGCAATTCATTAATAGCCGCGAGTAGTTTTAAATGACTTTTTTTCCTTTGAAATGTCATTTTGCTGTCAGACTGTTCTAAACATGGGAAACATGCGCCCCTTTACAGCCATACTATAGACACCCCCCCAGCTACGAAATTTAAAGGAATATTACACTTTTATTGTTTCACTTTAAGCATTATTAAAATCACTGCTCCCGAAAAAATGGCCATTTTTAAAACTTTTTTTTGCATTGATCCATATCCATTGGGGCAGGACCCGGGTCCCCAAACTATTTTTATGACAATAACTTGCATATAAGCCTTTAAAATGAGCACTTTTGATTATTCATGTTCGTGTCCCATAGACTTTAAAGGTGTTCGCGTGTTCGAGCAAATTTTTTGCCTGTTCGCAAGTTCTGGTGCGAACCGAACAGGGAGGTGTTTGGCTCATCCCTACTGGAGAGGATCTGCAAGGAGGAATGGCAGAGGATCCCCAAATCCAGGTGTGAAAAACTTGTTACATCTTTCCCAAAAAGACTCATGGCTGTATTAGATCAAAAGGGTGCTTTTACTAAATACTGAGCAAAGGGTCTGAATACTTAGGACCATGTGATATTTCAGTTTTTCTTTTTTAATAAATCTGCAGAAATGTCAACAATTCTGTTTTTCTGTCAATATGGGGTGCTATGTGTACAATATGGGGTGCTGTGCGTACAATATGGGGTGCTGTGTGTACATTAATGAGGAAAAAATGAACTTAAATGATTTTAGCAAATGGCTGCAATATAACAAAAATTTAAGGGGGTCTGAATACTTTCCGTCCCCACTGTATCCCATAGTTTGTAGATGATATAACTTTCACATGAACCAATGAATATACACTTATTAGCATTTTTTTTTTTTTACCGAAGACTAGAGTTGGGCCGAACACCCCTCGATTCAGCACGCGCCATTACTCTTTGGCCTAAATTTATGAAAGTTTGATTTGATTGGACATGTTTTATAACAGAAAGTAAAAAATATTTTTTCTTTTCCGAATTTTTTGAACTTTTAATTTGTATAGGAAAGAAAGGAATGACCAAGTGGTGATCAAATGCCGCCAAAAGAAAGCTCTATGTATGTAAAAAAAATTGCCCCGGTGAAGGGGGTAAAACCTTTCTGGAGGTCAAGTGTTTAATGTATTCATCTTTTACAGTTTTGGAAGAGGAATGAAGTAGATGAAATATAGATACACATTACACACTTTAGGGAAAATGTGTAATGTATCATCTTTTGGATACATAGTGGTGTTATCTATTCATTTGCCTCCTGTCCTAGTAAGTTGCAGGTGACTAATTAAGAATTATAATTTTATAGATATTGCTGTATTTAAAGATTAGTTTCTTTATTAAAAAAAAAAAATACAAGTTTCTTCTTTCAGCAAATTCAATGTTAATTTCCTTGGTCCCATTAGAACAGAAAGGTAAAATTGGTCAATTCCAACAACTTGGAATGACTAGTTTAGCAAATACAATAAAGAAAGCTTATTTGAAAGTTTTTTATTTTTATTTTTGCTACTGTAAATTTTGGGGGATTGTAGCTCTACAGGACCCAGTGGAAAGCTGGTAAACATTAAACAAAGAAGCTTTTGTTTTCAGCAGGGAAAACAAAGCGAGGCTTACAGCAGCACACAAGCATAAAAATACAAAAGAAAGGCTGCTTATTCTAAAAAGTAAAAAGACACCTACAGTTCATGGTTGGGTCTTCACCCTAAGGTTTTAGCAGTGCTTGTTAGCTAGATTAGCAGCCTCCAGCATGCTCACAGCTCTCCAAAACAGGTGTCTCCACACAACTCCTCCTCACCACACCTAACACTACTTCCTGTCTGTTTCCTGGAGGCTCTGAACCCCGTGACTGCTGGAATCCCTGTAGTCGGGGGTGGAGGCCCTTTCCCACCCAAAATATCACTTCAGGGCCTCCGAACTTCCGGTTCCCAAATATCTCTATGTTAACCCAGGGAGAATTGTGAGTCAGTCCTCTCCTGATTATGGCTATTCCTGGGAATTCCTCACCCATCCTGAGTGACCCCCTGAATACTTCCACACTTCCCTAAAGGGACCATAACCCAAATATCGGTGCTATATAGCACCTGTCCAGGACCCAACCTTGGCGTCCTATACACTACATAGTTAGTCAGGTTGAAAAAAGACACAAGACCATCTAGTTCAGGGGGAGGCAACCTGGGGCATTCCAGCTGTTGCAGAACTACAAGCCCCATCATGCCTCTGGGAGTAATTGTAAACACCAGCCTTGCAATGCCTCATGTGAAATGTAGTTCCACAATAGCTGGAGGGCTCCAGGTTGCCTACCCCTGATCTAGTTTGACCAATAAAAGGGAGGGAAAAAAAATCATACAATCCTATAAACACAATCTTATACCTGAGCAGTGGTCTCCAAACTGCGGCCTAGGGGCCAGATGTGGCCCTTTGCTTGCTTTTATCTGGCCCTTGGGGCATTATTTCATCCACTGACACCAACAATGGGGGCTTAATTCTCCCCACTGACACCAATGAAGTGGCACAATTCCTCCCAATAATACCAACAATAGGACATAATTCCTCTCACTGACACAACAATGGGGCCCAATGACATCAATGATGGGGCACAATTCCTCCCACTTACACCAATAATGGGGCGCAATTACTCTCACTGAAACAAACAATGGGGCGTTATGTTTTCCCACTGACGTTGAGACCTTCATTACTCCCACCGACTCCTAAAGTCTGAAGAACAGTAAACTGGCTCTTTGTTTAGAAAGTTTGGAGACCCCTGATCTAGAGGAAGGCAAAAAAAAACAGCAAAGCATGATCCAATTTGCTACAGCAGGGAAAAATATTCCTTCCGGATCCCCCGAGAGGCAATCGTAAATTCCCTGGATCAACTTTATCTATAAATGTCAGTACCCAGTTCTAATATGTACATTTAGGAAAGAATCCAGGCCTTTTTAAAAACCAGCTCTTGATGGAATATATTCCACATTTTCACAGCTCTTACTGAGAAGAAGCCTTTCTGTATTTGGAGATTAAGTCTCTTTTCCTCTAGACGTAAAGTGTCCTTGTCCTCTGTGATGACCTTAAAGTGAATAACTCAACAACAACTTCACTATACGGACCACTTATGTATTTATATATGAAGATCATATGCCACCTTATGTATTTATATATGAAGATCATATCCCCCTGATGTATTTATACATGGAGATCATATCCCTCCTTATGTATTTGTACATGTTGATCACATCCCCCCTTAATCTCCTCTTCTCAAGAGAGAATAAATTCAGTTCCTCTAATCTTTCCTCATAGCTGATCTCCTCCATGCCTCTTATCAGTTTGGTTGGACTTCTCTGCACTTTCTCCAGTTCCCCGATATCCTTTTTGAGAAGTGGTGACCAAAACTGAACTGCATATTCCAGATGAGGTCTTACTAATGATGTGTACAGATGATGTCTCTCTCTCTGGAGTCCATACCTCTCTTATACAAGAAAGGACTTTGTTCGCTTTGGAAACCGCAGCTTGGCATTGCATGCATTTGTTGTGCTTTTGATCTACCAGAACCCCCAGATCCTTCTCCACCATTGACTCCCCCAGTTGTACTCACCCTAGTATGTATGATGCATATTCTTAGCCCTCAAGTGCATAACTTTACATTTATCAACATTAAATCTCATTTATCACATAGTCGCCCAATTAAACAGTGCATTGAAGTTGGCTTGTAAGTTGGAGACATCCAACTGCATTGAATGAAAGTTAATTCTATCTAAATCTAGTTCTGGGTTGGCTTATTATTCAGTGATTTAAAGTCCTCCTGAATGCTGCCTTAAGGTCGTTGTTCCTCAGGCTGTAGATCAGAGGATTAAGCAAAGGGTTAATGAGGGCAGTTATGACTGAAAACAGCTTGTTTATGCCAAACATATTAGTGGAAGTGGGAACCAAGTAAATAAAAATTGAGGAGCTATAGAAGATGAAGACCACCAAGAGGTGCGATGTGCAGGTGGAGAATGCTTTCAGCTTTCCAGTTTTGCCACGAATGTGGAGAATCGTACTGATAATTCTAACATATGGAAGAAATGTGAAAAGAAAAGCAGTTAATCCCACACTGCCACTCAATGCAAAAACGAGCACTATGTTTATTGTTGGGTCTGTACATGTAATCTGGAACAAGTGTGGGAGGTCACAGAAGAAGCTGTGGATGGAATTTGGACCACAGAAGGACAGCCTGAGCGAACAAAGTGTATGGACCAAGGAATAAATAAACCCAAAGACCCAAATTATAACAGCTAAATGACTGCACATCCTCCAGGACATAATTTGTGTGTAATATAGAGGGTGGCAGATGGCGATGTACCGGTCATAGGACATAGCCGAGAGCAAGACAAGTTCTGAGCAAGCAAAATAGAGAAAGAAAAAGACTTGAGCTGTACAGGCAGGGAGGGTTATTGATCGGTTTTTGGTGATCAAGTCAAAGAGCATCCTTGGTGCGGTCACTGATGAATAAGACATGTCCAGAAATGCCAAATTGCTGAGAAAAAAATACATTGGGTTGTGCAGATGGTATTCAGTGATGACCAAGAAGAAAATAAGAAGGTTTGTGATAAGAGTCATCAGATAAATCAGAAGGAAGAGCACAAAAAGTCCATTCATGGTTGGTGGATGGTCTGATAGACCCACAAGAATAAGAGTGATAATCTTTGTGAGATTTCTCATATTCACTTACAGTGTAAATGTATCAACAAAGCACAGAAAGAAAATTATTATTCTGAGAAATGATTAATAGGAAAACGTATGTGCCGACACCTTATGCTCAGCCTTCCATATAAACATTTGATTCAGTTCTTGGCTTATATAGATATAAAATCCTGAAATTCCCACAGGACAGTCTGATGTGTTGTAAGAAAACAAAGCTTTAAGTCTCATTAAATGTCTCTTAAGATGTAATTTAAAACACCTTTGTCACCCGAGAGCCTTTCTTTTTATAAAAAATAACTTTAAAGTTATCTTTAAATAAATATGATTAAACATAATAAAATAATTTCTGACTAAAACTCTACTGTAATTCCATTCTTCTTCATTTCCATTTTATTGGCTATTGGACAAGTACAAAACACTTTAAAGGGTAACTCCAAATAAAATAAAAAAATAAAAAAAATAGCAAATAAAGAAAAAATAATATGTCACATACAATTACGACTCAAGTGAAATTGTAATTGAATGTCATTAAAAAATCACCTTTTCTTTTCAATCTGCAGCCGCTGTAATTTCCTGTAAAATGTAATGCAATAGGGCCACCTGGAGGCGCTGTGTACACAATGCCCCCCAGAAATATAATTTTCTGCTTGTGTGATTTTCTCACGGATTTTCCCAGAAATCTGCACTAAGATACAAGTCAGATTTTTGGCATCCCCTGCAAGAAAAATCTAATTTTTGTTAAGATACTCCCAATAGGAAATCATGTCTTAAGGGATGTAGACCCTGCAATTTTCCTCATTAGTGCCCTGTAGGTGCAGCAGCTGGTTGATAATTAAGAAACCATTTCCATTAGACTCACTTACCACATGGACACAGACAAACACACAGGCATTTCTTCAGAATGACAAAAGGTAGGAATCTGCAACAAAGTTTGTTAAAGTGCATGTAAACCCTATTCATGAAATTTGAGCTGGTCACATCTATGTGCAGTATTTTCTTATCTTTCTTCAAAGCTCTAAGGCTTTCTCCTGCTCCATTCTTCTGTTATCAGCATGATAACGTCTGACAAGTCCTCCAACATCTGTGATAAAACCAGGCTGAATTTTGTGTCAGGGTGGGTGCTATAAATAGATTAGCAGAGATCTGGTCTATTCACAGCACAGCTCTGCAAGTCTTTGCCTATGTGGAGAGGGTGTGTGTGCCTTTCCTCCAATCAGCTGCCTCACAGTGTATGGCAAGAATCCACTCCCACAGGTGAATCAAGAGGAGAATATTCTATCAGGACAAGCACTTTATAAACAGTATATAAAGCTGAAGACAGCAGATTGTCAGAAACCATGAAATCAGACCAAGACAGAAGTACAGTTAAATCACACTTCTTTAATAATAAAAGTAAAAAGAATAAACATAGTCAAAACATAGCCAAAGTTCAGTAACCGGAATGTATAGTCAGCCAAGCCAGAAGTCAGGGGTCAATGTAGTGGAACAGCAAGCAGGATCTGGAGCCAGAAGGGATGTCAGCAAAGCAAGTCTTTAAACAGGTTACGCAGGAGAAAGTCTCTGTGATGTTGACCAAGGCGAAGGCAGAGATCCTCTGGACTGGACGGCTTAAGTAGGCAGGACTGACGAGCAGGATATCATCAACAGGTGAGTACCTGTGGAGAGATAGGAGCTGGCAATTAGCCGGCAGCTGGGCGGCCAGCTCAGAGAAGGAAGGGCTGAGCCCAGCCCTGGCACAGATATACCTGTACAACTTATGTAGGGAGATTTGTTTAATCTCTGTGTATCATCTGAGGCTGTTTACTTCACTGGGTATATGTGAGGGTTTACATCCATTTTAAAATGCTTCCAATGTAAAAAAAAAGTTGAGTTTCTCTTTGAAAAGTGAACAGTTACTGTAAATGTTTTTCTGATTACTGTTTTCATTTAGCTTCAAAATATTGTCATAACCTTTATTAATGATAATTAAAAAAAAAAGCCAGTTTACGAAAACGATTGAATAAATCAGTGGAACACCAAAAAGTTGATTGTTGGTCTTTGGGCAGCATGTTGGGCAAAGCTAGAGATCTGCAAGACTTCGGGCACAACTCGGAGGGGGAAATTCTGAAAGCCAGCATTTGGATAGGAATCTTTGGAGGCTCGAGGTCTGCTTGAGGACACCGTCCATGAGAAAAACACCAACTTGTACCTCAAGTGTTCAATTTCTGAAAACAAGGTTCCTGCCCAGGCCAATTTTCAGCTTTCGGCGCTGTCACACTTTGAATGCCAATTACGCGGTCATGTAACGCTGTACCCATATGACATTTTTATCATTTTATTCACACAAATAGAGCTTTCTTTTGGTGGTATTTAATTACTGCTCGTTTTTTTTATTTTTTGCTAAAAAAACTGAAAAAAGACCCAAATTTTTTTTAAAAAAAAGGTTTTCTTAGTTTCTGTCAGTAAATTTTGTAAATAGGTAATTTTTCTCCTTCACTGATGTGCACTGATGAGGCGGCACTTATAGGAACTGATGAGGCGGTACTGATGAGGAGGCACTAATATGCCAAGCTAATGAGCACTGATAGGCACACTGATGGGCACTAATAGGTAGCACTGGTGGGCACTGATAGGTGGCACTGATGAGGCGGCACTTATGGGCACTGATTAGGTGGCACTGATGAGAAGGCATTAATATTCTGCACTAATGAGCACTGATATGCTCACAGATGGGCAGTTATAAGTAGCACTTGTTGACACTAATAGGTGGCACTGATAGGTGGCACTGATGTGCACTGATGGGCAGCACTGATGAGCACTGAAAGGCAGCAGCGACTGGCATCACTAATGGGCACTGATTGGTGTCACTGATGGGCACTGCTG
Organism: Lithobates septentrionalis; assembly: GCA_037952835.1. Taxonomy (NCBI): domain Eukaryota; kingdom Metazoa; phylum Chordata; class Amphibia; order Anura; family Ranidae; genus Lithobates; species Lithobates septentrionalis. The sequence continues at coordinate 1,101,382 of JBBDGP010002710.1, forward strand.
GGACTGTACTGTAATCAGGGCACTGATTATCAGTATCTTGATTACCTGTACAGGTTTCCCCTGTGAGGAGATGCCGCTGATCGGCTCTTCTCACCACACACACTGTCAGTGTTAGCTGAGGAGAGCCGATAAACGTCACTACCTTGCTTACATGTGATCGGCTGTGGTTGGACTCATGCCACGTCATCGGCTCTTTAGCGAGATCGGGGTCGCGCCGTGTGCTAGGAACACAGCTTGGTCACAATCGCTGTGCTGCACGCCCCCCGCTCGGGCGTGCGAGAGCGGCGGTTCTGGGGCACCGTCATATGACGTCATTCCAGAATGAGAGCGCATCCCGCCCGCCGTCATTTTACTGTACGGCGGGTGGGAAGTAGTTTAAAATATAAACTTTATTACAAAATCACACTTTTAAAACCAAAACAGACATTTATATTAAAAATTTGTGTTCATGATACATAAACCTTTTCCATAGTCAGCCCTGTAGAGGTATATAAACTTATATCTAATGATATGCCTGAGCAGTGTATTTCTTATATTGTATTTCTCTGCAAAATGTAAAGCGTTTCTTGGACTTTGGTCCACTTCATCAGGAGCTTATTAGAGGAATTTATATGAGCTTCACTGGGAAGGGCCAAAAGAGACCAGAAAGGGAAAGAGGACAACTAAACACCAGAATATAGAAGCACAGAAGGGTCCACACAGGGATATAGTATGTGTGGAGAAACAAATGATTTACTTCCATTATTAGCTGCTGGGAAGTCCACACAGGTTCCATCCCTATTCTGGGAACACTCGTCTTTTGTTTGAAATTTATGGAGCCCTTTCCTGACACTTTAAGTGGATTAATGCAAAAATGTTATTGATACACGCCACAACGCATCAGATATTATATCAGTAAATTATAGATCATTAATAATGGAAGGAAATCATAGATTTCTGCATGCATATGTTGCGGTACCCCCAAAGGTGCTGCTGAAAGTTGGGGCTCACCTGTCACCCTGCCCAGACCGGCATTTAATTCCCAATCACCTTGGAGACCATGAACAGTCCATGTGTTTGTTTTTGTTGTTTTTATTGAGGGGATAGAACTTGGATGGGTAAAGGAATTTATGGGATGCCCAATAGAACAAACGATTGGATGATTGTATAGCAATCAATTATTGGATTGTATAGCAATCAATTTGGGACAGCTATATACACTCTGTTACTCTAGTCTCCTCCAGCACAACTCTTATGCCCCGTACACACGATAGGATTTTCCGATGGAAAATGTGTGATAGGACCTTGTTGTCGGAAATTCCGACCGTGTGTGGGCTCCATCCATGTTGTTGGAAATTCCGATCGTGTGTACACAAATCCGAAGCACAAAGTGCCACGCATGCTCAGAATAAATTAAGAGAGGAAAGCTATTGGCTACTGCCCTGTTTATAGTCCCGACGTACGTGTTTTACGTCACCACGTTCAGAACGATTGGATTTTCTGACAACTTTGTGTGACCGTGTGTATGCAAGACAAGTTTGTGCCAACATCCATCTGAAAAAATCCATGGACTTTGTTGTCGGAATGTCCGATCAATGTACGGCCGTGTGTACGGGGCATATCTTGCAGACTGTTACTCTCTCTCTCTTACTTTCTCAGGCACAGCTAGCACATGTTTTAATGTCCCCAATAGTATAGTGTCCCCAGAAATGCAATGTTAGCAGGGTCACGTACCTTGATACCTTGCAGCACTTGCCTTTAGCACCCCCGCCCCCCCCTCCCACACCCAACAACCATAGTGTCATTATTTTTCTGATCACTGCCACCTCTAGACATGTGCGGTTCGTTTCGTTCACAATTGAAATTCGGACGCATTTTCGTTCTTCGTAAATTTGGAAGTATCCGAATTTCCGAATTAGTACTGAATTTAAATGAATCCGATATTACGGAAAAACTATTTGGACGAAATTCAAATTAGAATCGTTGTTGAATGATTCACAAATTGTTTTTAAATTCAAATAGTCTTTTAATTCGATCAGTGTTTGAATTCGAATCGTTTTCAAACTTCCAAAGAGAACAAAATAGAATAGAAAATAAAAGAACAGAATAGACTAGAATATAATAGAAACAACTAGAGTAGAATAACATAGAAAGAATATAACCATCTTCTGAAATTAATATTTCAAATAGAATAAATTTGAATACATAAGAATAGAATAGACTATAATAGTATAGAAAAGAATAAAAAAATAGAATAGAAAGAATATAACCATTTCCCAAAATTCAAATCAAATAGAAAAGAATAGATTAGAACAGTATAGAAAAAAAAAACAACAGAATAGAATAGAACAGAATAGAAAGACTATAACCATCTTCTAAAATGAGTTTTGAACAGAATACATTTGAATAGAAAAGAATAGAATAGAATAAAAATAGAAAAGAATAGAATAGAACAAACAAATAGAAAAAGAATACAATTAAAAAGTCAATAGAATAGAATAGAATGAATATAACCGTTTCCCAAAATTTGAATAAAATAGAAAAGAAAATAATAGATTAGAATAGGAAGATGGTTATATTCATTCTATTCTATCCCGTTGTTTTTTTCTATGCTATTGTGTCATATTATATTCTACTCTATTCTTTTCTGTTCTATTCAAACTCGAATTTTTTCTATTTGAATTTTGGAAAACGATTATTCTATTCTATGCTATCGTTTTTTTTAATTCTATTCTTTTTGAATTTCAGAATACAGTTATAATCTATTTAATTATTTTCTTTTTTATTCTATTCCATTCTAATTTCTTCTTTTTATTTTCTATCCTATTCTGTTCTGTTATTTTATTCTTTTATTTTCTGTTATATACTTTCTATTCTGTTTTATTTTTTTCTATTCTATTTCTTTATTTTCTGTTCTATTTTATTCTCTTTGGAAATTGGAAAACTATTCGAATACAAAAACTATTCTAAATTGATTCGAAAACCTTTTGAATCGAGTCGAATTTGAAAATTTGAATCTATTTGAATACGAATAAACGAAACGAATCCCAAAAATGAATTAAACGGATTAAACAAATTTATGTAAATAACGAATTGAAGATAAGCGAAATTAAACAAATTTCTTATTTCTGCACATGTCTAGTCACCTCTGATACATTGTATGCAAAACTGCAGTGTTATCAAGATCACTCCTGGTCTCTGTTGCTGGCCAGGAGCATTCTTTGCACCAATAGTCGCACTAGGTACTTGTAAATTTGGTGCCCAAAATGTCCCCAAAAAAGGTACAGTAATGAGGAAGCCTACAGGATCCTGAGTATGTCAGCTGAGAGTGAAGGAAAAGCCTCACTGTCAGAATACATGGCAATGGCAAAATACAAACCTGTAAAAAGCAGCGGCACCCTGAGAGGTATCTCAGAAGATGGAGAAGAGGTCCCTGCTAAGGTCAGGAATACAGTACCTGACCCCAGGTTGGTGAAGTGCTAGAAACACATAATTATGCTCATATGCAGTTGGGCGCAGGTACTAGCGCTGCTCTACTTTTTGGTGATCTGGCAAGCACCAGTGGCCTAGTACATCCTGGTCTTTTAGACACCAGCGCTGTACTATTTGATGGTGAAGTGGTGAGCACTAGACGTGCAGCACAAGCTGGTGAGGTGGCTAGCACCAGGGCTGGTGTTACCACTAGGCAAACTAGGCAGCTGTCATCGCCAGCCAGCGTGGAGCTTGGGGTGGAGATGTCAGTTTGGCCGGTCTGCAGGAGTGTACTGGAGGAAAAGAGGGAATGTCTGCTATGGGGGCCATGCATAGGCTGCAAGCCAAGACGAAGGAGTTCTCAGATGCAGGGTGGAGAGGCAGCTGGAGGACGTGCCGCACCTGGAGGAGCCCCTCTCCCATCACCAAACCTGCAGTGTGAGAACCGGAGGCTGCAGGAGCAGGTTGGAGAACTCTGCTGTCAGGTGGAACCGTGAAAGCACTGAGCCGGAAGGTGGGACTGAGCGGAGACTGATAGACCAGGTACTCCAACCATGTGCTGATCGCCTTTTCTGGCAAGGCAGCTCAAGTCAGTTCATTAAGGGGGCAACATACATCACAGGGTGGTATAGTCTATACAGGGCAGTGTGTGCAGGAAGGGGGGCAGATTGTGCGGGAAGGGGGTGTAGGGTTAAAGGGGGGGCAGTGTGTACAGGAAGTGGGGTGTAGAATTAAAGGGGGCAGTGTATACAGGAAGGGGAGACATACAGGAAGGGGGTGTAGGGTTAAAGGGGGAGAGGGCATTATGTGCAGGAAGGTGGGCAATGTGTACAGTTTTTTTGGCGAGGGGATGCAAGTAGCTGGCTTTGCCTAGGGCGCAAAAAAGCCTCGTACCGGCCCTGGCTAGCACTCATAGCGTTATGCAACCGCAGACACCAAGATTTCAAGCACAGGCCTCTGGTACCATCCTGGCATTTCAGGGCCTCGGAACCAGTGGTAGGTAGTCAGGAAGTGAAATTAGGAAATTATGCTCTATGAAAGCCTGAAGGTGGTCATTCGTTTTTGGGCCCCCGTACACAGCTACGCTCCCAAAAATTCTCACACATGTGGTATTCTTATAATCAGGAGAAGTAGCAGAATGTATTTTGAGGTGCAATTCCACATATACCCGTGGCATGTGTGAGAAATATATCATTACAGTGACAACTTTGTGTTAAAAATACATAATTTTTTGTCATTTCCCAAAAACTTGTGGAATAAAATAAAATCTCCCATGCACTCAACATGCCTTTCAGCAAATACCTTGGGGTGTCTACTTTACAAAAGGCAGTGGCGGCAAATAACCAAACCCCCCCACTGTCTGCTGGTTAGTCCACCGGCACTTACCCCATCTAGGCATCAGTGGGCATTCGAGGAGCAGCGACGGGGATCGGGCATCCAGGCATCGGCCAGCAGCTCTTCTCCTCCTTGCTTCCGCTGTTTGTCTCCTCCCCTCCTCCTAGGCATCCAATAGGTTTCCTGTCCTTTCAGCTGATCAGGTGACAGGTATCAGACATGCTTCCTGATTGGCTGGGAAGAGGATCAGTGTTGCAACAGCGAATATTCATTCACTGTTGAAACACACCTGGGTGGGCTCCGGACGTATCCTCTGCGACCCAAGCCCACCCTATTTTGAAGCCTATTAAAGCCTCTGGCTCTAAACAGGTGCTTAAAAAAAATAATAAACAGCTGTAATTCATGCACCCGACGTCCTGAAAGGGGCCGGACGCATGACTAGGGGGCGGCCATGGATAGATTCATGCAATGCATGAATTTATCCAATGCATATAGGGGGTGGCGTGGAGAGAGGAGGCGGAACCCAGGTGCCCCTAATGGATGGGCCAGCGCTGCAAATAGGGATCATTTTTGTACTGCCCTGGCACTATAGCACCTCAAGGAATGTGATAGGTCGTCGGAAAGTATAAGCTGAATAAATTCCAATATATATCCCATAGTTTGTAGACAATATAACTTTCACACAATCCAATGAATATACACTAATTAGCATTTATTTTAAGCAAAGACCAGAGTTGGGCAGAACACCCCTCGATTCGGTTCGCACCAGAACTCTTTGGCCTAAATTCATGAACAAGTTTGATTTGATTGGATATGGTTTATAACAAAAAGTAAAAAATATATTTTTTTTTCCCAAATTTTTTGTACTTTTTAATTTGTATAGGAAAGAAAGGAATGGTGATCAAATACCACCAAAAGAAAGCTCTATTTGTGTAAAAAAAATTGCCCCGGTCATGAAGGGGGTAAAATCTTTTTGGAGGTCAAGTGGTTAATGTATTCATCTTTTACAGTTATGGAAGAGGAATGAAGTAGACGAAATATAGATACACTTTAGGGAAAATGTGTAATGTATTATCTTTTGGATACATAGTGGTGTTATCTATTCATTTGCCTCCTGTCCTAGTAAGTTGCAGGTGACTAATTAAGAATTATAATTTTATAGATATTGCTGTAATAAAAGATTAGTTTCTTTATAAAAAAAAAAAAAGATACAAGCTTCTTCTTTCAGCAAATTCAATGTTATTTTCCTTGGTCCCATTAGAACAGAAAGGTAAAATTGGTCAATTCCAACAGCTTGGAATGACTGGTTTAGCAGATAGAATAAAGAAAGCTTATTTTAAAGTTTTTTTTTTTTTTTGCTACTGTAAAGTTTGGGGGATTGTAGCTCTACAGGACCCAGTGCAAAGCCGGTAAACTTTAAACAAAGAAGCTTTTATTTTCAGCAGTGAAAACAAAGCGAGGCTTCCAGCAGTACACAATCATAAAAATACAAAAGAAAGTCCGCTTATCTTCAGCACAAAGAAAAAGTAAAAAGACATCTACAGATAATGGTTGGGTCTTCACACCAAGCTTTTAGCAGTCCTTGTTGGCTAGATTAGCAGCCTCCAGGATGCTCACAGCTCTCCAAAACAGGTGTCTCCACACAACTCCTCCTCACCACACCTAACACTACTTCCTGTCTTTAAGAGCTGTTTCCTGGAGGCTCTGAACCCCGTGTGTGCTGGAATCCCTGTAGTCAGGAGTGGAGGCCCTTTCCCACCCAAATATCACTTCAGGGCCTCCAAAATTCTGGGTCCTAAATATCTCTCTATTAACCCAGAGAGAACTGCGAGTCAGTCTCCTGATTATGGCTATTCCCGGGAATTCCTCACCCATCCTGGGTGACCCCCTGAGAACTTCCACACTACCCTTAAAGGGACCATAACCCAAATATCAGTGCTATAAAGCACCCGTCCAGGACCCAACCTTGGCGTCCTGTACACTACATAGTTAGTCAGGTTGAAAAAAGACACAAGTCCATCTAGTTCAGGGAGAGGCAACCTGGGGCCCTCCAGCTGTTGCAGAACTACAAGCCCCATCATGCCTCTGGGAGTAATTGTAACCTCCAGCCTTGCAATGCCTAATGGGAAATGTAGTTCCACAACAGCTGGAGGGCCCCAGGTTGCCTATCCCTGATCTAGTTCGACCAATAAAAGGGAGGAAAAAAAATCATACAATCCAATGTACACAATCTTATACCCGCAGTTGATCTAGAGCAGTGGTCTCCAAACTGTGGCCCGGGGGCCAGATGTGGCCTTTTGCTTGATTTTATCCGGCCATTGAAGCATTATTTCACCCACACGAACAATGGGGCATAATTCTCCCCACTGACACCAATGAAGTGACACAATTCCTCCCAATAATACCAACAATGGGACACAATTCCTCCCACTGACACCAACAATGGGGCACAATTACTCTCACCCAACAAACAATGGGGCTGTCATGAACAGGTGTGACCAGAACCATGTGATCTACGACAGAGGACACCAAAACCTATATAAGTGAAAATATAATAATTTATTAAGGAAAGTGAGTAATATAATACAACCAACTCCAATATGACACAGTGCAATAACCAACCACAGACAGAGACCCACAAATAACAACAGACAGATAAGTGCAATAAATGGGAAATACCAGGATCATAAACAATAGCCAGGCCAGGGTCATACACAGGGAGGTCAGTAGATGGGGTATGGAACACAGGACAGGGAGAGGATGGATGGGTCAGACTGCAGGCAGGGATGCAAGGTAACAGGTGGGACAGGATAGGGTCCGAGACAGGGAGACAGGATCAGGTTCAGGGCACAGGATCAGATCGCTAGCAGGTCAGGAGGCAATGAAGAAATCAAGGCAAACATGTGAATGTTTGCCGGGTATTTAAAGGCTTGCGATTGGCCTCAAGTGACACCTGATTGTAGGAGGTACTGTCTGCTCCACACTGCCAGGATCCATCCGCTGGTGGATGCCAGTACTGCGACCCATAGATGATATACTATTAACAGGGAAAAGCTCTCCTGACAGTTCCAAACTGCCAGGAGACACCTGCTGGTGGACCTCAGTACTGCATGCCAAATAACAGGTATTACCAGCGGATGGAACATTTCCTGACAGTACCCCCCCTCAAAGGAGTGGCCTCTGGATGCTCCAATTGGTTGTAATTGTCCATAGTCTATGGCATCAAGCAGAACAACAGATGGTGGCACAACAGGCAAAACAACAGGTGGTGGCACAGCAGGCAAAACAACAGGTGGTGGTACAGCAGGCAAAACAACAGGTGGTGGTACAGCAGGCAAAACAGGTGGTGGTACAGCAGGCAAAACAACAGGTGGTGGCACAGCAGGCAAAACAACAGGTGGTGGCACAGCAGGCAAAAGAACAGGTGGTGGCACAGCAGGCAAAACAAAAGGTGGTGGCACAGCAGGCAAAACAACAGGTGGTGGCGCAGCAGGCATGGGCACTTCAAGCTGGGCAGCAGGCATGGGCACTTCAAGCTGGGCAGCAGGCATGGGCACTTCAAGCTGGGCAGCAGGCATGGGCACTTCAAGCTGGGCAGCAGGCTCATCGAGCTGGGCAGTGGGCTCATCAAGCTGGGCAGAGGGCTCATCAAGCTTGGCAGAGGGCTCATTAAGCTGGAGAGCAGGCACTGGTACTTCCGGCTGGAACACTGGCACAGAGACATCAGGCTGGAGGGCAGACACCGAGACATCAGGCTGGAGGGCAGACACCGAGACATCAGGCTGGAGGGCAGACACTGAGACATCAGGCTGGAGGGCAGACACCGAGACATCAGGCTGGAGGGCAGACACCGAGACATCAGGCTGGAGGGCAGACACCGAGACATCAGGCTGGAGGGCAGACACCGAGACATCAGGCTGGAGGGCAGACACCGAGACATCAGGCTGGAGGGCAGACACCGAGACATCAGGCTGGAGGGCAGACACCGAGACATCAGGCTGGAGGGCTGGCACCGGGTCATCAGGCTGGAGGGCTGGCACCGGGTCATCAGGCTGGAGGGCTGGCACCGGGTCATCAGGCTGGAGGGCTGGCACCGGGTCATCAGGCTGGAGGGCTGGCACCGGGTCATCAGGCTGGAGGGCTGGCACCGGGACATCAGGCTGGAGGGCTAGCACCGAGACATCAGGCCAGGCAACAGGTACTAGAACTTCAGACTGGGCAGTAGGCACATCAGGCAGAACAGCAGGTGCTGGCACAACAGGCTGAACAGCAGGTGCACCGGACTGGATAGCAGGTACTGGAACTTCAAACCGGTCAGCCGGTACTGGAACTTCAGATTGGATAGTGGGCACAGGTGCTGGCACATCAGGCAGAACAGCAGGTACTGGCACAACAGGCTGAACAGCAGGTACATCAGACTGGACAGTAGGTACTGGAACTTCAAACTGGGCAGCTAGTACTGGAACTTCAGACTGGACAGTGGGCACAGGTGCTGGCACATCAGGCAGAACAGCAGGTACTGGCACAGCAGGCTGAACAGCAGGTACATTGGACTGGATAGCAGGTACTGGAACTTCCAACCGGGCAGCTGGTACTGGAACTTCAGACTGGACAGTGGGCACAGGTGCTGGCACATCAGGCAGAACAGCAGGTACTGGCACAACAGGCTGAACAGCAGGTACATTAGACTGGATAGCAGGTACTGGAACTTCAAACCGGGCAGCTGGTACTGGAGCTTCAGACTGGACGGTGGGCACAGGTGCTGGCACATTAGGCAGAACAGCAGGTGCAGTGGACTGAATAGCAGGTACTGGAACTTCAAACCGGGCAGTCGGTACTGGAACTTCAGACTGGACAGTGGGCACAGGTGCTGGCACATCAGGCGGAACAGCAGGTACTGGCACAAAAGTAGGCATCGGAACATCAGGCTGGGCGGCACACAGGAACACATCAGGCTGGAACAGATCAGCTGGCGGGGAGGCAGGATTGGACACTGGCATGATGGTATGGGTTGGATTAGCTGGTGCGGAGGCAGGTTAGGTTACTGGCAGGATCGTCTTGGTTGGAAAAAACTTTTGTTTTTTCTTTGGCTTAGCCACTGAAGCTCTGTAGGTGAGGGGTGCAGCAGACTGCAAAGGAGGATTGGAATATGGCAGAGAAGAGGTAACAGTAGCTGGAGGAAGTTCCTATGGGTTTGTGGACAGCTGAGAAGAGGCAGGTGGGTTGAATGCAGGATAGGTGCAGCGGGTAGGGACAGGGTATCGATATTTGGTGGGAAGCAGGGTATATTGGGCCGAAATGGAGGTTGCCATGGGTGAAGGGAAAAAAGACTCCTGGGCAGGCAGGTGTCTAATAGCAGGTCTGGGTTGTGCAGAGCTGACCGAAGCTGGAAATAATAAGTCTGACCATGCCTGTAGTACAGGTTGAACAAACGTGGGTTCACATACTGCCTGTCTAACCAGGGACTGCACCGTATCTATACAATCCACTAGCACCTGTTTAGGACAAGCTGAATAATGCTCCAGAAAGTATACAGCATCATCCTCCAACAGCCACACCAGAGACTCCACCTGATCACTACTGAAGGGGGGAGAAAAATCATCACTTCCTTTAGAACTGCTAGACAAGGCTAGCTCAGCACACACCTGTATCAGGGGCTGAACGTTTTCAAACAGTAATCTACCCTGATCAACCAGAGAATGGGCCAGACGGATACACATTACAGGAGCTGATCGCTGGCCCACTCTTTCAATACCAGACGACAGTAATTGTTATCCTCCAACACCAGTGAGGCAAGGAGAACAACTGTTTCTGATTGCATTTTAACAGCACTACAATGGTTCCTCTGTGCAGTCACTTCTGGTCAGAGATGGCCTTGATTTACTGTCATGAACAGGTGTGACCAGCGACAGAGGACACCAAAACCTATATAAGTGAAAATATAATAATTTATTAAGGAAAGTGAGTAATATAATACAACCAACTCCAATATGACACAGTGCAATAACCAACCACAGACAGAGACCCACAAATAACAACAGGCAGATAAGTGCAATAAATGGGAAATACCAGGATCATAAACAATAGCCAGGCCAGGGTCATACACAGGGGGGTCAGTAGATGGGGTATGGAACACAGGACAGGGAGAGGATGGATGGGTCAGACTGCAGGCAGTGATGCAAGGTAACAGGTGGGACAGGATAGGGTCCGAGACAGGGAGACAGGATCAGGTTCAGGGCACAGGATCAGATAGCTAGCAGGTCAGGAGGCAATGAAGAAATCAAGGCAAACATGTGAATGTTTGCCAGGTATTTATAGGCTTGCGATTGGCCTCAAGTGACACCTGATTGTAGGAGGTACTGTCTGCTCCACACTGCAAGGATCCATCCGCTGGTGGACACCAGTACTGCGGCCCAAAGATGATATACTATTAACAGGGAAAAGCTCTCCTGACAGTTCCAAACTGCCAGGAGACACCTGCTGGTGGACCTCAGTACTGCATGCCAAATAACAGGTATTACCAGCGGATGGAACATTTCCTGACAGGGGCGTTATTTTTTCCCACTGATGTTGAGACCTTCATTACTCCCACCGACTCCTAAAGTCTGAAGGACAGTAAGCTGGCTCTTTGTTTAGAAAGTTTGGATACCCCTGATCTAGAGGAAGGCAAAAAAAACCCCAGCAAAGCATGATCCAATTTGCTACAGCAGGGAAAAATATTCCTTCCTGATCTCCTGAGAGGCAATCGGAATTTCCCTGGATCAACTTTATAAATGTCAGTACCCAGTTCTATTATGTACATTTAAGAAAGAATCCAGGCCTTTTTTAAAACCAGCTCTTGAGGGAATCTATTCCACATTTTCACAGCTCTTACTGCGAAGAGGCCTTTCCGTATTTGTAGATTAAGTCTCTTTTCCTCTAGACGTAAAGAGTCCTTGTCCTCTGTGATGACCTTAAAGTGAATAACTCAACATCAAGTTCACTATACGGACCACTTATGTATTTATACATGGAGATCATATCCCCCTACTGCCAGGATCCACCCGCTGGTGGACGCCAGTACTGCGGCCCAAAGATCACATAACACCAGTAGCGGAAGGCTCTCCTGACAGTTCCAAACTGCCAGGAGATACCTGCTGGTGGACATCAGTACTGCACGCCAAATGTCAGATAGTTTTACCAGCGGGTGGAACCTTTCCTGACACCCCCCTTATGTATTAATACATGGTGATCATATATCCCTTATGTATTTGTACATGGAGATCATATCCCCCTTATCTATTTATACATGGAGATCATATCCCCCCTTATGTATTTATACATGGAGATCATATCCCCCCTATGTATTTATACATGGAGATCATATCCCCTTATGTATTTATACATGGAGATCATATCCCCCTAATCTCCTCTTCTCAAGAGAGAATAATTTCAGTTCCTCTAATCTTTCCTCATAGCTGAGCTCCTCCATGCCTCAGTTTGGTAGGACTTCTCTGCTCTTTCTCCAGTTCCCCGATATCCTTTTTGAGAACTGGAGACCAAAACTGAACTGCGTATTCCAGATGAGGTCTTACTAATGATTTGTACAGATGATATCTCTCTCTCTGGAGTCCATACCTCTCTTATACTAGAAAGGACTTTGCTCGCTTTGGAAATTGCAGCTTGGCATTGCATGTTATTATTGAGCTTATGATCTAACAAAACACCCAGATCCTTCTCCACCATTGACTCCCCCAGATGTACTCCCCCTAGTATGTATGATGCATATTCTTAGCCCTCAAGTGCAGGACTTTACATTTATCAACATTAAATCTCATTTGCCACATAGTCGCCCAATTAAACAGTGCATTGAAGTTAGCTTGTAAGTTGGAGACATCGAGCTGCATTGCATGAAAGTTATTTCTATCTAAATCTAATTCTGGATTGGATTATTATTTAGTGATTTGAAGCCCTCCTGAATGCTGCCTTAAGGTCGTTATTCCTCAGGCTGTAGATCAGAGGATTAAGCAAAGGGTTAATGAGGGCAGTTATGACTGAAAACAGGTTGTTCACGCCAAACATATTAGTGGCAGTGGGAACAAAGTAAATAAAAATTATGGAGCCATAGGAAATGAAGACCACCAAGAGGTGCGATGTGCAAGTGGAGAATGCTTTCAGCTTTCCAGTTTTGCCACGAATGTGGAGAATTGTACTGATAATTCTAACATATGGAAGAAATGTGAAAAGAAAGACAGTTAATGCCACACTGCCGCCCAGTGCAAAAATGAGCACTATGTTTATTGTTGGGTCAGTACATGTAATCTGGAACAAGTGTGGAAGGTCACAGAAGAATCTGTTGATGGAATTTGGAACACAGAAGGATAACCTGAGTGAACAAAGTGTATGAACCAAGGAAAAAATAAACCCAAAGACCCAAATTATAACAGCTAAATGACTGCACATCCTCCGGGACATAATTTGTGTGTAATGTAGGGGGTGGCAGATGGCGATGTACCGGTCATAGGACATAGCCGAGAGCAAGACAAGTTCTGAGCAAGCAAAATAGACAAAGAAGAAGATTTGGGCTGTACAGGCAGGGAAGGTTATTGATCGGTTTTTGGTGATCAAGTCAAAGAGCATCCTTGGTGCGGTCACTGATGAATAGGACATGTCCAGAACAGCCAAATTGCTGAGAAAAAAATACATTGGGTTGTGTAGATGATAGTCAGTGATGACCAAGAAAAATATAATGAGGTTTGCGATAAGAGTTATCAGATAGATCAGAAGGAAGAGCACAAAAAGTCCATTCATGGTTGGTGGATGGTCTGATAGACCCACAAGAATAAGAGTGATAATCTTTGTGAGAAAGGATGAGCCGAACACCCCCCTGTTCGGTTCGCACCAGAACATGCGAACAGGAAAAAAGTTCACGCGAACACCGTTAAAGTCTATGGGACACGAACATGAATAATCAAAAGTGCTAATTTTAAAGGCTAATATGCAAGGTATTGTCATAAAAAGTGTTTGGGGACCTGGGTCCTGCCCCAGGGGACATGGATCAATGCAAAAAAAAGTTTTAAAAACGGCCGTTTTTTCAGGAGCAGTGATTTTAATAATGCTTGATGTCAAACAATAAAAGTGTAATATTCCTTTAAATTTCGTAGCTGGGGGGTGTCTATAGTATGCCTGTAAACGGGCGCATGTTTCCCGTGTTTAGAACAGTCTGACAGCAAAATGACATTTCGAGGGAAAAAACATTTAAAACTACCCGCGGCTATTGCATTGCCGACAATACACATAGAAGTTCATTGATAAAAACGGCATGGGAATTCCCCAAAGGGAAACCCCGAACCAAAATTTAAAAAAAAAATGACGTGGGAGTCCCCCTAAATTCAATACAAGGCCCTTTAGGTCTGGTATGGATATTAAGGGGAACCCCGGCCAAAATTTAAAAAAAAATGACGTGGGGTTCCCCCTAAATTTCATACCAGACCCTTCAGGTCTGGTATGGATTTTAAGGGGAACCCCGCGCCAAAAAAAAAAAAAACGGCGTGGGGTTCCCCCAAAAATCTATACCAGACCCTTATCTGAGCACGCAACCTGGCAGGCCGCAGGAAAAGAGGGGGGACAAGAGTGCGCCCCACCTAGTGAACCATACCAGGCCACATGCCCTCAACATTGGGAGGGTGCTTTGGGGTAGCCCCCAAAACACCTTGTCCCCATGTTGATGAGGACAAGGGCCTCATCCCCACAACCCTGGCCGGTGGTTGTGGGGGTCTGCGGGCAGGGGGCTTATCGGAATCTGGAAGCCCCCTTTAACAAGGGGACCCCCAGATCCCGGCCCCCCCTGTGTGAAATGGTAAGGGGGTACTTACCCCTACCATTTCACTAAAAAACTGTCAAAAATGTTAAAAATGACAAGAGACAGTTTTTGACAATTCCTTTATTTAAATGCTTCTTCCTTCATCTTCTTCTTCTTCTGGTTCTTCTGGCTCTTCTGGTTCTTCCTCCGGCGTTCTCGTCCAGCATCTCCTCCGCGGCGTCTTCTATCTTCTTCTCCTCGGGCAGCTCCGCACCCATGGCATGAGGGGAGGCTCCCGCTCTTCTCTTCATCTTCTTCTTCATCCTCTTCTCTTCTTTCTTCTTCTCTTCTTCATTTTCTTCTCCGGGCTGCTCCGCATCCATGCTGTCATGGAGGGAGGCTCCCGCTGTGTGACGGCGTCTCTTCGTCTGACGGCTCTTAAATAACAGGGGGCGGGGCCACCCGGTGACCCCGCCCCCCTCTGACGTACGGGGACTTGACGGGACTTCCCTATGACGTCACGGGGAATGCCACAGGGAAGTCCCATCATGTCATGTGCGTCAGAGGGGGCGGGGTCACTGGGTGGCCCCGCCCCCCGTTATTTAAGAGCCGCCAGACGAAGAGACGCCGTCACACAGCGGGAGCCTCCCTCCATGACAGCATGGATGCGGAGCGGCCCGGAGAAGAAAATGAAGAAGAGAAGAAGGAAGAAGAGAAGAGGATGAAGAAGAAGATGAAGAGAAGAGCGGGAGCCTCCCCTCCATGCCATGGGTGCGGAGCGGCCCGAGGAGAAGAAGATAGAAGACGCTGCGGAGGAGATGCTGGACGAGAACGCCGGAGAAAGAACCAGAAGAGCCAGAAGAACCAGAAGAAGATGAAGGAAGAAAGAAGAAGCATTTAAATAAAGGAATTGTCAAAAACTGTCTCTTGTCATTTTTAACATTTTTGACAGTTTTTTAGTGAAATGGTAGGGGTAATTACCCCCTTACCATTTCACACAGGGGGGGGCTGGGATCTGGGGGTCCCCTTGTTAAAGGGGGCTTCCAGATTCCGATAAGCCCCCCGCCCGCAGACCCCCACAACCACCGGCCAGGGTTGTGGGGATGAGGCCTTTGTCCTCATCAACATGGGGACAAGGTGTTTTGGGGGGCTACCCCAAAGCACCCTCCCAATGTTGAGGGCATGTGGTCTGGTACGGTTCAGGAGGGGGGGCACACTCTCGTCCCCCCCTCTTTTCCTGCGGTGTGCCAGGTTGCGTGCTCGGATAAGGGTCTGGTATGGATTTTTGGGGGGACCCCACGCCATTTTTTTTTGGCGCGGGGTTCCCCTTAAAATCCATACCAGACCTGAAGGGTCTGGTATGGAATTTAGGGGGAACCCCACGTCATTTTTTTAAAAATTTTGGCCGGGGTTCCCCTTAATATCCATACCAGACCTGAAGGGCCTGGTATGGAATTTAGAGGGGTCTCCCACGTCATTTTTTTTTTTTTAAATTTTGGTTCGGGGTTGCCCTGTGGGGAATTCCCATGCCGTTTTTATCAATGAACTTCTATGTGTATTGTCGGCAATGCAATAGCCGCGGGTAGTTTTAAATGGCTTTTTTTCCTTTGAAATGTCATTTTGCTGTCAGACTGTTCTAAACACAGGAAACATGCGCCCCTTTACAGGCATACTATAGACACCCCCCAGGTACGAAATTTCAAGGGATATTACACTTTTATTGTTTGACTTTAAGCATTATTAAAATCACTGCTCTTGAAAAAACAGCCATTTTTAAAACTTTTTTTGCATTGATCCATGTCCCCTGGGGCAGGACCCAGGTCCCCAAACACTTTTTATGACAATAACTTGCATATAAGCCTTTAAAATTAGCACTTTTGATTTCTCCCATAGACTTTTAAAGGGTGTTCCGCGGCATTCGAATTTGCCGCGAACACCCCAAATTGTTCGCTGTTCGGCGAACTTGCGAACAGCCAATGTTCAAGTCGAACATGAGTTTGACTCGAACTCGAAGCTCATCCCTATTTGTGAGATTTCTCATATTCACTTACAGTGTAAATGTATCAACAAAGCACAGAAAGAAAATTATTATTCTGAGAAATGATTAATAGGAAAACGTGTGCCCACACCTTATGCTCAGCCTTCCATACAAACATTTGATTCAGTTCTTGGCTTATATAGATATAAAATCCTGACATTCCCACAGGACAGTCTGGTGAATTGTAAGAAAACAAAGCTTTAATGCCGCGTACACACGAGCGGACATTACGGCGGACTTTGCCCGGCGGACTGGATTTCGTCGGACAATTCGATGTGTGTGGGCTCCAGCGGACTTTGTTTTCTCAAAAGTTGGACGGAATTAGATTTAAAACTTGTTTTAAATTTATCCGTTGAAATCGAGTCCGGTCGAAAAGTCCGCCGTCTGTATGCTAGTTCGACGGACAAAAAGCCACGCTAGGGCAGCTATTGGCTACTGGCTATGAACTTCCTTGTTTTAGTCCGGTCGTACGTCATCACGTACGAATTCGACGGACTTTGGTGGATTGTGTGTAGGCAAGTCCGTTCATTCACAAAGTCCGTCGGAAAGTACGTCGAAAAGTCCGCCGGGCAAAGTCCGCCGTAATGTCCGACCGTGTGTACGCGGCATAAGTCTCATTAAATGTCTCTTAAGACGTAATTTAAAACACCTTTGTCACCCGAGAGCCTTTCTTTTTATAATAAATAAGTTTAAAGTTATCTTTAAATAAATACAATAAAATGTAATAAATTTATTTCTGACTAAAACTCTACTATAATTCCGTTATTCTTCATTTCCATTTTATTGGCTATTGGACAAGTACAAAGCACTTTAAAGGGTAACTCCAAAAAAAAAAAAAAAACAGCAAATAAAGAAAAAATATTATGGCATATACAATTACAACTCAAGTGAAATTGTAATTGAATGTTATTAAAAATCACCTTTTCTTTTCAAACTGCAGCCGCTGTAATTTTCTGTAAAATGTAATGCAATATGGCCACCTGGAGGCGCTGTGTACAGAAAGCCCCCCAGAAGCATCATTTCCTCCTTGTGTGATTGGCTCACAGATTTTCCCAGAAGTCTGCAAGATCAGATTTTTGGCATCCCCTGCAACAAAAATGTAATTTTTTTGTTAAGATACTCCCAATAGGAAATCATGTCTAAAGGGATGTAGACCCTGCAAGTTTCCTCATTAGGGCCCTGTAGGTGCAGCAGCTGGTTGATTATTATTATTATACAGGATTTATAAACTGCCAACTAGGGATGAGCCGAACACCCCCCTGTTCGGTTCGCACCAGAACATGCGAACAGGAAAAAAGTTCGTTTGAACACGCGAACACCGTTAAATGGGTTAAACGTCTATGGGACACGAACATGAATAATCAAAAGTGCTAATTTTAAAGGCTTATATGCAAGTTATTGTCATAAAAAGTGTTTGGGGACCTGGGTCCTGCCCCAGGGGACATGGATCAATGCAAAAAAAAGTTTTAAAAACTGCCGTTTTTTCAGGAGCAGTGATTTTAATAATGCTTAAAGTCAAACAATAAAAGTGTAATATCCCTTTAAATTTTGTAGCTGGGGGGTGTCTATAGTATGCCTGTAAAGGGGCGCATGTTTCCCGTGTTTAGAACAGTCTGACAGCAAAATGACATTTCAAAGGAAAAAACCCATTTAAAACTACTCGCGGCTATTGCATTGCCGGCAATACACATAAAAGTTCATTGATAAAAACGGCATGGGAATTCCCCACAGAGGAACCCCGAACCAAAATTGAAAAAGAAAAAAAATGACGTGGGGCTCCCCCTAAATTCCATACCAGACCCCTCAGGTCTGGTATGGATTTTAAGGGGAACCCCGTGCCAAAAAAAAATACAGCATGGGGTCCCCCCAAAAATCCATACCAGACCCTTATCCGAGCACGCAACCTGGCAGGCCGCAGGAAAAGAGGGGGGACGAGAGTGCGGCCCCCCCCTCCTGAACCGTACCAGGCCACATGCCCTCAACATTGGGAGGGTGCTTTGGGGTAGCCCCCCAAAACACCTTGTCCCCATGTTGATGAGGACAAGGGCCTCATCCCCACAACCCTGGCCGGTGGTTGTGGGGGTCTGCGGGCTCAGGGCTTATCGGAATCTGGAAGCCCCCTTTAACAAGGGGACCCCCAGATCCCGGCCCCCCCCTGTGTGAAATGGTAAGAGGGTACTTACCCTTACCATTTCACTAAAAAACTGTCAAAAATGTTAAAAATGACAAGAGACAGTTTTTGACAATTCCTTTATTTAAATACTTCTTCTTTCTTCCTTCATCTTCTTCTTCTTCTGGTTCTTCTGGTTCTTCCTCCGGCGTTCTCGTCCAGCAACTCCTCCGCAGCGTCTTCTATCTTCTTCTCCTCGGGCCGCTCCACACCCATGGCATGGGGGGAGGCTCCCGCTCTTCTCTTCTTCTCTTCTTCATTTTCTTCTCCGGGCCGCTCCGCACCCATGCTGTCATGGAGGGAGGCTCCCGCTGTGTGACTGCGTCTCCTCGTCTGACGGTTCTTAAATAACGGGGGGCGGGGCCACCCAGTGACCCCGCCCCCCTCTGACACACAGTGACTTGACGGGACTTCCCTGTGACGTCACGGGGAATGCCACAGGGAAGTCCCGTCATGTGCCGTGCGTCAGAGGGGGCGGGGTAGGTATTTAAGAACCGTCAGACGAGGAGACGCCGTCACACAGCGGGAGCCTCCCTCCATGCCAGCATGGGTGCGGAGCGGCCCGGAGAAGAAAATGAAGAAGAGAAGAAGAGAAGAAGGAAGATGAAGAAGAAGATGAAGAGAAGAGCGGTAGCCTCCCCCCCATGCCATGGGTGCAGAGCGGCCCGAGGAGAAGAAGATAGAAGACGCCGCGGAGGAGATGCTGGACGAGAACGCCGGAGGAAGAACCAGAAGAACCAGAAGAAGAAGAAGATGAAGGAAGATAGAAGAAAGAAGAAGCATTTAAATAAAGGAATTGTCAAAAACTGTCTCTTGTCATTTTTAACATTTTTGACAGTTTTTTAGTGAAATGGTAGGGGTAAGTACCCCCTTACCATTTCACACAGGGGGGGGCCGGGATCTGGGGGTCCCGTTGTTAAAGGGGGCTTCCAGATTCTGATAAGCCCCCCGCCCGCAGACCCCCACAACCACCGGCCAGGGTTGTGGGGATGAGGCCCTTGTCCTCATCAACATGGGGACAAGCTGTTTTGGGGGGCTACCCCAAAGCACCCTCCCAATGTTGAGGGCATGTGGCCTGGTACGGTTCAGGAGGGGGGGGGCCGCACTCTCGTCCCCCCCTCTTTTCCTGTGGCCTGCCAGGTTGCGTGCTCGGATAAGGGTTTGGTATGGATATTTGGGGGGACCCCACGCCGTTTTTTTTTTTTTGGCGTGGAGTTCCCCTTAAAATCCATACCAGACCTGAAGGGTCTGGTATGGAATTTAGGGGGAACCCCACGTCATTTTTTTTTTAAATTTTGGCCGGGGTTCCCCTTAATATCCATACCAGACCTGAAGGGCCTGGTATGGAATTTAGGGGGACTCCCACATCATTTTTTAAAAAAAAAATTTGTTCGGGGTTCCCCTGTGGGGAATTCCCATGCCATTTTTATCAATGAACTTCTATGTGTATTGTCGGCAATGCAATAGCCGCGAGTAGTTTTAAATGGGTTTTTTTTCTTCGAAATGTCATTTTGCTGTCAGACTGTTCTAAACACTGGAAACATGCGCCCCTTTACAGGCATACTATAGACACCCCCCAGATACGAAATTTAAAGGGATATTACACTTTTATTTTTTGACTTTAAGCATTATTAAAATCACTGCTCCTGAAAAAAACTGCCGTTTTTAAAACTTTTTTTGCATTGATCCATGTCCCCTGGGGCAGGACCCGGGTCCCCAAACACTTTTTATGACAATAACTTGCATATAAGCCTTTAAAATTAGCACTTTTGATTTCTCCCATAGACTTTTAAAGGGTGTTCCGCGGCATTCGAATTTGCCGCGAACACCCCAAATTGTTCGCTGTTCGGCGAACTTGCGAACAGCCAATGTTCGAGTCGAACATGAGTTCGACTCGAACTCGAAGCTCATCCCTAGTGCCAACAGATTGAGCAGGGCTAACCAAAATATTAATTAAGAAACTACTTCCATTAGACTCACTTACCACATGGACACAGACAAACACACAGGCATTTCTTCAGAATTACAAAAGGTAAGAATCTGCAACAAAGATGGTTACATGGTTACATGGTTAAAGTAGATGTAAACCCGATTCATGAAATCTGAGCTGGGCACATCTATCTGCATTATTTTCTTATCTTTCTTCAAAGCCCTAAGGCTTTCTCCTGCTCCGTTCTTCTGTTATCAGCTTGATAATGTCTGACAAGTTCTCCGACATCTGTGATAAAACCAGGCTGAATTTTGTGTCAGGGTTTGTGCTATAAATAGATTAGCAGAGAGCTGGTCTATTCACAGCACAGCTCTGCAAGTCTCTGCCTATGTGGAGAGGGGGTGTGTGCCTTTCCTCCAATCAGCTGCCTCACAGTGTATGGCAAGAATCCACTCCCAAAGGCCAATGAAGAAGAGAATATTCTATCAGGACGAGCACTTTCTAAACAGTATATAAATCTGAAGACAGCAGATATACCTGTACAACATATTCAGGTTTGTTTCATCTCTGTGTTATCATCTGAGGCTGTTCACTTCACTGGGTATATGAGAGGGTTTACATCCACTTTAAAAGGGGAGTTACTCTTTGAAAAGAGAACAGTTACTGTAAATGTTTTTCTGATTACTGTTTTCATTTAGATTCAAAATATTGTCATAACCTTTATTAATGATTATTGAAAAAAAGACACTTTTTGAAAACGATCGAATAAATCAGTGGAAAACAAAAAAGTTGATTGTTGGTCTTTGGGCAGCATGTTGGGCAAAGCTAGAGATCTGCAAGACTTCGGGCACAACTCGGATGAGGAAATTCTGAAAGCCAGCATTTGGATAGGAATCTTTGGAGGCTCGAGGTCTGCTTGAGGACACCGTCCATGAGAGAAACACCAACTTGTACCTCAAGTGTTCAATTTCTTAAAACGGGGTTGAAAAGCCCCTTAGGTATGGTGGGATTTTAAGGGCACAGAAATATGTAGAATTAATCACTTGCCTACCGGGCACTCCAACCCCCCCATTCCCCCTTCCTGCCCAGGCCAATTTTCAGCTTTCAGAGCTGTCCCACTTTGCATGACATTTGCACGGTCATGCGGCACTGTATCCATATGACATTTACATCATTCTTTTCACACAAATAGAGCTTTATTTGGGTGGTATAGCCAGGTCCATAAATATTGGGACATGGACACAATTCTAATCTTTTTGGCTCTATACACCACCACAATGGATTTGAAATGAAACAAACAAGATGTGCTTTAACTGGAGACTTTCAGCTTTAATTTGAGGGTATTTACATCCAAATCAATCAGGTGAGCTGTGTAGAAATTACAACAGTTTGTATATGTGCCTCCCAATTTTTAAGGGACCAAAAGTAATGGGACAGATTAACAATCATCCATCAAACTTTCACTTTTTAATACTTGGTTGCAAATCCTTTGCAGTCAATTACAGCCTGAAGTCTGAAACGCATAGACATCACCAGACGCTGGGTTTCATCCCTGGTGATGCTCTGCCAGGCCTCTACTACAACTGTCTTTAGTTCCTGCTTGTTCTTGGGGCATTTTCCCTTCAGTTTTGTCTTCAGCAAGTGAAATGCATGCTCAATCGGATTCAGGTCAGGTGATTGACTTGGCCTTTGCATAACATTCCACTTCTTTCCCTTAAACTCTTTGGTTGCTTTCGTAGTATGCTTCGGGTCATTGTCCATCTGCACTGTGAAGCGCCGTCCAATGAGTTCTGAAGCATTTTGCTGAATATGAGCAGATAATATTGTCCGAAACACTTCAGAATTCATCCTGCTGCTTTTGTCAGCAGTCACATCATCAATAAATACAAGAGAAGCAGTTCCATTGGCAGCCATACATGCCCACGCCATGACACTACCACCACCATGCTTCACTGATGAGGTGGTATGCTTTGGATCATGAGCAGTTCTTTTCCTTCTCCATACTCTTCTCTTCCCATCACTCTGGTACAAGTTGATCTTGGTCTCATCTGTCCATAGGATGTTGTTCCAGAACTGTGAAGGCTTTTTTAGATGTTGTTTGGCAAACTCTAATCTGGCCTCCCTGTTTTTGAGGCTCACCAATGGTTTACATCTTGTGGTAAACCCTCTGTATTCACTTTGGTGAAGTCTTCTCTTGATTGTTGACTTTGACACACATACGCCTACCTCCTGGAGAGTGTTCTTGATCTGGCCAACTGTTGTGAAGGGTGTTTTCTTCACCATGGAAAGAATTCTTCGGTCATCCACCACAGTTGTTTTCCGTGGTCTTCCGGGTCTTTTGGTGTTGCTAAGCTCTTTCTTTTTAAGGATGTTCCAAACAGTTGATTTGGCCACACCTAATGTTTTTGCTATCTCTCTGATGGGTTTGTTTTGTTTTTTTCAGCCTAATGATGGCTTTCTTTACTAATAGTGACAGCTCTTTGGATCTCATATTGAGAGTTGACAGCAACAGATTCCAAATGCAAATAGTACACTTGAAATGAACTCTGGAACTTTTATCTGCTCCTTGTAAATGGGATAATGAGGGAATAACACACACCTGGCCATGGAACAGCTGAGCAGCCAATTGTCCCATTACTTTTGGTCCCTTAAAAAGTGTGAGGCACATATACAAACTGTTGTAATTCCTACACCGTTCGCCTGATTTGGATGTAAATACCCTCAAATTAAAGCTGAAAGTCTGCAGTTAAAGCACATCTTGTTCGTTTCCTTTCAAATCCATTGTGGTGGTGTATAGAGCCAAAAAGATTAGAATTGTGTTTATGTCCCAATATTTATGGACCTGACTGTATTTAATCACTGCTGGGATTTTTATTTTTTGCTAAAAAAAACGAAAAAATAACTTTTTTTAAGTTTTTCTTAGTTTCTGTCAGTACTTTTCGTAAATAAGTCATTTTTGTCCTTCACTGATGTGCGCTGATGAGGCGGCACTTATAGGAACTGATGAGGCAGCACTGAAGGGCACTGATTAGGTGGCACTGATGAGGAGGCACTAATGAGCACTGATAGGCGCACTGATGGGCACTTAAAGGTAGCGCTGGTGGGCACCGATAGGTGGCACTAATGGGCACTGATGGGCACTGAAGGGGTGGCACTTATGGGCACTGATTATGTGGCACTGATGAGGAGGCACTAATATGCCGCACAAATGCGCACTGATAGGCACTTATAAGTAGCACTGGTGGGCACTGATAGGTGGCACTAATGAACACTGATGGGCACTTATAGGTAGCACTGGTGGGCACTAATATGCCACACTAATGAGCACTGATAGGCGCACTGATAGGCACTTATAGGTAGCACTGCTGGGCACTGATAGGTGGCACTGATGGGCAGCACTGAAAGGCAGGAGTGACTGGCATCACTAATGGACACTGATTGGTGTCACTGATGGGCACTGCTGGGGCTGTACTATAATCAGGGCATCGATGATCAATGTCTTGATTACCTTTACAGGTTTCCCCTGCAAGGAGATGCCGCTAATCGGCTCTCCTCACCACACACACTGTCAGTGTTAGCTGATGAGAGCCGATACATGGCACTACCTTGTCTACATGTGATCGGCTGTGGTTGGACTCAGCTGATCACATGGGTATAGAACCGCGTCATCGGCTCTTTACCGAGATCGGGGTCGCGGCATGTCCTAGGAACGCGGCTCGGCCACAATCTTCGTTCTGCACACCCCCTCGTGAGCGTGCAAAAGCAGCGGTTCTGGGGCGTCGTCATATGACATCATCCCAGAACGAGAGCGCATCCCGCCCGCCGTCATTTTACTATACGGCGGACGGGGAAGTAGTTTAAAATACAAACTTTATTACAAAATCACACTTTTAAAACTAAAACAGACATTTATATTTAAAATTCATGTTCATGATACATAAACCTTTTCCATAGTCAGCCCTGTAGAGGTATATAAACTTATAACTAATGATATGCCTGAGCAGTGTATTTCTTATATTGTATTTCTCTGCAAAATGCAAAGCGTTTCTTGGACTTTGGTCCACTTCATCAGGAGCTTATTAGAGGAATTTATATGAGCTTCACTGGGAAGGGCCAAAAGAGACCAGAAAGGGAAAGAGGACAACTAAACACCAGAATATAGAAGCACAGAAGGGTCCACACAGGGATATAGTATGTGTGCAGAAATGTGTGATCTACTTCCATTATTAGCTGCTGGGAATTCCACACAGGTTCCACCTCTATTCTGGGAACACTTGTCTTTTGTTTGAAATTTATGGAGCCCTTTCCTGACACTTTAAGTGGATTAATGCAAAAACGTTATTGATACACGCCACAAGGCATCAGGTATTATATCAGTAAATTATAGATCATTAACAATGGAGGGAAATCACACATTTCTAAATTCACAGTGTGGCGCTATTGAGTGAATACAATATGAAAAAAAAACTAAACATTAAATATCATCAAATAATGAAAATCTCACGTGAGCACTTGTGACAGTGACTAGTGAAAAAATAATACATATATGTGTTTAGATGAATTAGACATCAAAGGGCAAAATCAGATATAAAGTCCATAACACCAAGAAAAAAAGTCTGTGATAGCAGTGTATAAATGGTATACAGGTGTTTTTCTTGTACGTGCAGGAAGATCAATTAAACCCGGTAGCCTGGTAGATGAATGGACCATAAACGACCAGAGGTGCACAGAAATTTGAAAACGGTGCCAGGACCATCACCAGAAGATATGGAGGCTTACCAGAAGTAGTGGCCTGAAATAGCATATGCCAAAACAGGTCAAAAAGGCTTGATGACCAGCTGGTCTAGATGTATTGTCTGGTCAGATGTCATCACCGCACCAACGGAGGGCAGGGGGGGAAGTTGTGAGGGGTCCACCCTGTTTGATCTGCAAAAAATGTGAGTTTGTTTTTTTTTGCTATTTTTAATAAATCCAAGTTAATACGTTATTACACTATGTGAGTGTTTTCATCCCTCACATGTTACACGAATCTTTCGCTTGGCTTATGGTGGTGTGATTACTATTGAGGAAGTCGTGCTGATTACTTCCCCCCCTTCCCTCCGTTGGTGCGGTGATGACATCTGACCAGACAATACATCTAGACCAGCTGGTCATCAAGCCTTTTTGACCTGTTTTGGCATATGCTATTTCAGGCCACTACTTCTGGTAAGCCTCCATATCTTCTGGTGATGGTCCTGGCACCGTTTTCAAATTTCTGTGCACCTCTGGTCGTTTATGGTCCATTCATCTACCAGGCTACCGGGTTTAATTGATCTTCCTGCACGTACAAGAAAAACACCTGTATACCATTTATACACTGCTATCACAGACTTTTTTTCTTGGTGTTATGGACTTTATATCTGATTTTGCCCTTTGATGTCTAATTCATCTAAACACATATATGTATTATTTTTTCACTAGTCACTGTCACAAGTGCTCACGTGAGATTTTCATTATTTGATGATATTTAATGTTTAGTTTTTTTTTCATATTGTATTCACTCAATAGCGCCACACTGTGAATTTTGAGCTGTTATTTTTTCCCTGAGTCTACGGGTGTGTTGGCTGCTTCCCTATTTTTTTTAGCGCAGCGCTGTATCATACTTTCTTAAAATCACACATTTCTGCAGGCATATGTAGCGGTACCCCTGAAGGGGCTGCTGAAAGTTGTGGCCCACCCATCACGCTGCCCAGCACGGCATTCAATTCCCAAATCACCTTGTTTGTTTTTGTTGTTTTTATTGAGGGGATAGAACTTGGATGGGTAAAGGAATTTATGGGATGCCCAATAGAACAAATGATTGGATGATTGTATAGCAATCAATTATTGGATTGTATAGCAATCAATTCGGGACAGCTATATACACTCTGTTACTCTAGTCTCCTCCAGCACAACTCTTACTTGCAGACTGTTACTCTCTCTCTCTCTCTCTCTCCAGCACATCTCTTACTTTCTCAGGCACAGCTAGCACATGTTTTAGGCCTGACACTGGCTCAGCCAGGCCTTAGGAATTGTCTTTTGCAGGCAGGGACCGCGGGCCCCTTTAAAATAGAATAGAAAGTCCCTAGTTATAGCTGTCCTATAGGTGAACTACTGCTCCTAGTAAGCCCTCTTCAGGCCCTGGCAGCCCTCCTGGCTGCAGCTGCCTTACTTTACTGCCCATGAGATCACAGTCCTTACTGCTGGCTCTGCACCCATCCCAGAATGCACTCTCCCAGTCCTCCCAGGTGTGCTGCCCCAGTCCTCCTGATAGCACATGTCACTCACTGGCCCTCCTTGCTGCAACTGGTGGTTCCCTCCTGAAGACTTGCCCGGCAGTACTAGCTCCTGCTGTCCTCTCTGACTCCTCCTGTGCCTCCTGCTCAGATCCTTCATGAGTTCTTGAAGGGCTCCATTCTGCACCCGATTCCCAGGCCCAAGGTCACCCCCCAGACTGGGGAGCTCCCTCAACGGGCCCGGCAGCCTAGTACTTCATCCTTGGTTCTTCCACCCGACAACTCCTCCCCAGCTGGGCTGACTCAGGGAATTTCAAAGAGGCCTGCCCCCTGCCAATTCTAGTTGGGGATTTGGATGAATCCTCTAGAAGAAAGAGGGAGGTGACAATGAAGTTAGGCTGTCTGTTAGTCATCAGCTGCTACTCGGAGCCACTCCAAGCCCACACAAACCAAAACAAACAGGCCTAGCTTCCAGCTAGGCCTGACCAAATTTGCCTGCACTCACAAAAATCTCACCTCTAGCACCTTCCTATGTAGATGGTTCTACACATATATATTACTATATCCCTGTGTAGACCCTCCTGTATCCTGGTTAGGGATGAGTTTCGAGTTCGAGTCTTCTTCCCTTCTTCATGCTCGGGCCGCTCCGCATCCATGATGGGAGGCTCCCGCTGTGTGATGCTTCTCGTCTTCTGACGGTTCTTAAATAACGTGGGGCGGGGTCACCGGGTGGCCCTGCCCTCCGTTATTTAAGAACCATCAGAAGACGGGACTTGACGGGGGCTTCCTCAAGGCTCTCCCCGTGACGTCAGAGGGGATCACCCACCCTGCCCCCCTCTGACGTCACGGGGAAAGCCAAAGGGAAGTCCCCGTCAAGTCCCCATGCATCAGAGGGGGGGTGTGGTCACCGGGTGGCCCTGCCCTCCGTTATTTAAGAATCGTCAGAAGACGAGAAGCGTCACACAGCGGGAGCCTCCCATCATGGATGCGGAGCGACCCGAGCATGAAGACGGGAAGAAGACGCCGCGGAGGAAGATGCTGGCAAGAAGCAGAGGATCGGAGGAAGAAGAAGAAGATGGAGGAAGAAACCGAACCGAAGGAAGATAGAAGAAAGAAGAAAGAAGATAGAAGATAGAAGAAAGAAGATGGAAAAAAAGCATTTAAATAAAGGAATTGTCAAATTGTCTCATGTCATTTTTAACATTTTTGACACTTTTTTTGTGAAATGGTAGGGGTAAAGTACCCCTTGTTAAATCACAAGACCCCCACAACCACCGGGCAAGGGAGACCCGTGTTCTCATCAACATGGGGCAAGGTGCTTTGGGGGGACCCCAAAGCACGCTCCCAATGTTGAGGGCATGTGGTCTGGTACGGTTCAGGAGGGGGGCCACTCTCTCCTCCCCCCTCTTTTCCTGGGGCCTGCCAGGTTGCGTGCTCAGATAAGGGTCTGGTATGGATTTTTGGGGGGACCCCATGCCATTTTTTTTAAATTTTGGCGTGGGGTTCCCCTTAACCACTTCCCTACCCGCCCATAGTCATATGACGTCCACAGATGGGATCTCCCATCCTGGGTGGGCGTCATATGACGTCCTGGGATTCCCGGCCGCCTAGGGGGCGCGCGCGCGCCGCCGGGAGCGCGCGCGCGCGCCCGCCGCGTTCCTCGGGACCCGGTGCGTGTGCCCGGCGGCCGCGATGTCCACCGGGCACCCGCGATTGCCCGTTAACCGGGCCGGCATGTGGATCTGTGTGTGTAAACACACAGATCCACAGCCTGTCAGCTCTGAGGAGAGCGATCTGTGTTCCCAGAACGGAGGAACACTGATCGGTCTCCTCCCCTTGTACGTCCCCTCCCCCTACAGTTAGTAATCACTCCCTAGGATACATATTAACCCCTCCCCGCCCCCTAGTGGTTAACCCCTTCACTGCCTGTCACATTTACACAGTAATCAATGCAATTGTATAGCATTGATCACTGTATAAATGTGAACGGTCCCAAAAATGTGTCAAAAGTGGCCGATGTGTCCGCCATAATGTCGCAGTCATGAAAAAAAATCGCGATCCCCGCTAAAAAAATAAATACATTTTTTTTTTAAAAATGCCATAAATCTATCCCCTATTTTGTAGACGCTATAACTTTTGCGCAAATCAATCAATATACGCTTATTGCGATTTTTTTTTACCAAAAATATGTAGAAGAATACGTATCGGCCGAAACTGAGGAAAAAATTTGTTTTTTTAAAAAAAAATTGGGATATTTATTATAGCAAAAAGTAAAAAATATTGTTTTTTTCAAAATTCGCGCTCTTCTTTTGTTTATAGCGCAAAAAATAAAAAACGCAGAGGCGATCAAATACCACCAAAAGAAAGCTCTATTTGTGGGGAAAAAAGGACGTCAATTTTTTTTGGGTACAACGTCGCACGACCGCGCAATTGACGCTTAAAGTGCGACAGCGCTGAAAACTAAAATTTGGCCTGGGAAGGAAGGGGGTGAAATTGCCCTGTATTGAACCGGTTAAAATCCATACCAGACCTGAAGGGTCTGGTATGGATTTTGAGGGGGACCCTCCATGCGTTTTTTTTATTTTGATGCAGGGTTCCCCTTAATATCCATACCAGACCTGAAGGGCCTGGTATGGAATTTAGGGGGATCCCCACACAGATAAGGTCGATAAGGATGCAACCTTTACAAAAGGTTTGAAATGGATAGCTTCATTCAGGACTGGGAATTGGGTAGCTTGAAGGTTGTGGATCCAAGTCGTTTCAGCTTAGCACTTTAACCCCTCCAGTCACACTGGCGGGATGTGTTCCAAAGCAAAAAAAAATCATGCTGGATAGTGCCAAAATTGTGGTATAGCCCAATGTGTCTACTCATGGGGGACTCTAACTTACCATTAGAAATTAAATGTGAGGAAATGTTTGAAAAAAGGACTTTGGTTTTTTCAATGTAGGGAGCGCCACAGAAGCAGTTAATAATATAAACGAAACCAGTTGTTTGACAAATGACGTAATGTTTAAGTTCCTCTAATCTTTCCTCATAGCTGAGCTCCTCCATGCCTCTTATCAGTTTGGTTGGACTTCTTTGCACTTTCTCCAGTTCCCCGATATTCTTTTTGAGAACTGGAGCCTAAAACTGAACTTCATATTCCAGATGAGGTCTTACTAATGATTTGTACAGATGATGTCTCTCTCTCTGGAGTCCATACCTCTCTTATACAAGAAAGGACTTTGCTCGCTTTGGAAATTGCAGCTTGGCATTGCATGCTATTATTGAGCTTATGATCTATCAAAACACCCAGATCCTTCTCCACCATTGACTCCCCCAGTTGTACTTCCCCTAGCATGTATGATGCATATTCTTAGCCCTCAAGTGCTAAATTTTACATTTATCAACATTAAATCTCATTTGCCACATAGTCGCCCAATTAAACAGTGCATTGAAGTTGGCTTGTAAGTTGGAGACATCGAGCTGCATTGCATGAAAGTTATTTCTATCTAAATCTAGTTCTGGATTGGCTTATTATTCAGTGATTTAAAGTCCTCCTGAATGCTGCCTTAAGGTCGTTATTCCTCAGGCTGTAGATCAGAGGATTAAGCAAAGGGTTAATGAGGGCAGTTATGACTGAAAACAGCTTTTTTACGCCAAACATATTAGTGGAAGTGGAAACGAAGTAAATAAAAATGATGGAGCCATAGTAGATGAAGACCACCAAGAGGTGCGATGTGCAGGTAGAGAATGCTTTCAGCTTTCCAGTTTTGCCACGAATGTGGAGAATCGTACTGATAATTCTAACATATGGAAGAAATGTGAAAAGAAAGGAAGTTAATGACACACTGCCGCCCAATACAAAAACGAGCACTATGTTTATTGTTGGGTCTGTACATGTGATCTGGAACAAGTGTGGGAGGTCACAGAAGAAGCTGTTGATGGAATTTGGACCACAGAAGGATAACCTGAGTGAACAAAGTGTATGAACCAAGGAAAAAATAAACCCAAAAACCCAAATTATACCAGCTAAATGACTGCACATCCTCCAAGACATAATATGTGTGTAATGTAGGGGGTGGCAGATGGCGATGTACCGGTCATAGGACATAGCCGAGAGCAAGACAAGTTCTGAGCAAGCAAAATAGAGAAAGAAGAAGATTTGGGCTGTACAGGCAGGGAGGGATATTGATCGGTTTTTGGTGATCAAGTCAAATAGCATCCTTGGTGCGGTCACTGATGAATAAGACATGTCCAGAAATGCCAAATTGCTGAGAAAAAAATACATTGGGTTATGCAGATGATAGTCAGTGATGACCAAGAAAAATATAATGAGGTTTGCGATAAGAGTCATCAGATAGATCAGAAGGAAGAGCAGAAAAAGTCCATTCATGGTTGGTGGATGGTCTGATAGACCCACAAGAATAAGAGTGATAATCTTTGTGAGATTTCTCATATTCACTTACAGTGTAAATGTATCAACAAAGCACAGAAAGAAAATTATTATTCTGAGAAATGATTAATAGGAAAACGTGTGCCCACACCTTATGCTCAGCCTTCCATATAAACATTTGATTCAGTTCTTGGCTTATATAGATATAAAATCCTGACATTCCCACAGGACAGTCTGATGTGTTGTAAGAAAACAAAGCTTTAAGTCTCATTAACTGTCTCTTAAGATGTAATTGAAAACACCTTTGTCACCCGAGAGCCTTTCTTTTTATAATAAATAAGTTTAAAGTTATCTTTAAATAAATACAATAAAATGTAATAAATTAATTTCTGACTAAAAGTCTACTGTAATTCCATTCTTCTTCATTTCCATTTTATTGGCTATTGGACAAGTACAAAACACTTTAAAGGGTAACTCCAAAAAAAAAAAAAAAATAGCAAATAAAGAAAAAATATTATGGCATATACAATTACAACTCAAGTGAAATTGTAATTGAATGTTATTAAAAATGACCTTTTCTTTTCAAACTGCAGCCGCTGTAATTTTCTGTAAAATGTAATGCAATATGGCCACCTGGAGGCGCTGTGTACAGAAAGCCCCCCAGAAACATAATTTCCTGCTTGTGTGATTGGCTCACTGCTTTTCCCAGAAGTCTGCAAGATACAAGTCAGATTTTTGGCATCCCCTGCAACAAAAATGTCATTTTTTGTTAAGCTACTCCCAATAGGAAATCATGTCTAAAGGGATGTAGACCCTGCAAGTTTCCTCATTAGGGCCCTGTAGGTGCAGCAGCTGGTTGATTATTATTATTATACAGGATTTATAAAGTGCCAACAGATTGAGCAGGGCTAACCAAAATAATAATTAAGAAACTACTTCCATTAGACTCACTTACCACATGGACACAAACACACAGGCATTTCTTCAGAATTACAAAAGGTAGAAATCTGCAACAAAGATGGTTAAAGTAGATGTAAACCTGTTTCATGAAATCTGAGCTGGGCACATCTATCTGCAGTATTTTCTTATCTTTCTTCAAAGCCCTAAGGCTTTCTCCTGCTCTGTTCTTCTGTTATCAGCTTGATAATGTCTGACAAGTTCTCCGACATCTGTGATAAAACCAGGCTGAATTTTGTGTCAGGGTGGGTGCTATAAATAGATTAGCAGAGAGCTGGTCTATTCACAGCACAGCTCCGCAAGTCTCTGCCTATGTGGAGAGTAGGGATGAGCCGAACACCCCCCGGTTCGGTTCGCACCAGAACCTGCGCACGGACCGAAAGTTCGCACGAACGTTAGAACCCCATTGACGTCTATGGGACTCGAACGTTCGAAATCAAAAGTGCTCATTTTAAAGGCTAATTTGCATGGTATTGTCTTAAAAAGTTTTTGGGGACCCGGGTCCTACCCCAGGGGACATGTATCAACGCAAAAAAAACTTTTAAAAGCGGCCGTTTTTTCGGGAGCAGTGATTTTAATGATGCTTAAAGTATAAAAAAAAAGTGAAATATTCCTTTAAATATCGTACCTGGGGGGTGTCTATAGTATGCCTGTAAAGTGGCACGTGTTTCCCGTGTTTAGAACAGTCCCTGCACCAAATGTCATTTTCAAAGGAAAAAATCTAATTTAAAACTGCTTGCGGGTTTAATGTAATGTTGGGTCATGGAAATATGGATGAAAATCAGTGAGACAAACGGCATGGGTACCCCCCAGTCCATTACCAGGCCCTTTGGGTCTTGTATGGATATTAAGGGGAACCCCGCACAAAAATTAAAATAAGGAAAGGTGTGGGGCCACCAGGCCCTATATACTCTGAACAGCAGTATACAGGCGGTGCAAACAAGACAGGGACTGTAGGTTTGTTGTTAAGTAGAATCTCTTTGTAATTTTGAACGGGTACATTTTTAACGTGTTTAGCTCCAGCCAAAAAATCTTTTTTAAGCTTTTTGGAAAACATAGGGAAGTGTTATCACCCCTGTGACATTTGTTTTGCTGTCTTTCCTCCTCTTCAGAAGATTTCACCTCACTTTTTGTCCCAATGAAAAATGTTTTTTGAAAATTTGGATTTTTTTTGTGGAACAAGGATTGGAAAGCATCAGTGGAAAGGAGAATTTTTTTCCCCATATTAACTCTTACAGGAGAGAATTTCCCTTCCTAGGGGTAGATTTCATCTCACTTCCTGTTGTCTCCTTCCGTTTGCAAGTAGGAGTCGTTTGTAAGTTAGATGTTTGAAAGTAGGGTCCTGCCCTATATACTCAGCAGAAATTTGGGCCTTAGGTGTTGCTGTGGCCACAACACTGTAAGCCCTCACAGGGCCCTGCTGTGAAATATTAGATCAAGAATTGAAATTACATGCCCCTGTTGAACAGGAGCTGAAAAATTAGGCCTTAGGCACTGGTGCTGGTGCCACAACACTGCAACCCCTCACAGACACTCTAGTTGGAACGCAGGAACGAGCCCTGCTGCAAAGTATTGCATCAAAAATTGTAATTACACGCCCCTGTTAGACAGGGGCAGAAAAATTGGGCCTTAGGCACTGGTGCCACAACACTGCAACCCCTCACAGACACTCTAGTTGGAACGCAGGAACGAGCCCTGCTGCAAAGTATTGCATCAAAAATTGTAATTACACGCCCCTGTTAGACAGGGGCAGAAAAATTGGGCCTTAGGCACTGGTGCTGGTGCCACAACACTGCAACCCCTCACAGACACTCTAGTTGGAATGCAGGAACGAGCCCTGCTGCAAAGTATTACATCAAAAATTGTAATTACACGCCCCTGTTAAACAGGGGCTGAAAAATTGGGCCTTAGGCACTGGTGGTGGCGCCCAGAACCAAAAATGTTCTTACAAGCTATCAGCGTGATGATTGAGGAGGAAGAGGATAATTACTCAGGGATAGTCACTCAGCATCAGCATAGGCAGTCTTTGAACGGATCTGAGATTTCAAAAAAAATTATTCGGTTACATCAGCATCAGGTGCTTGGTAGCTGGTGGTGATCCAAGACTGATTCATTTTTATGAAGGTCAGTCGATCGACCGAGTCGGTGGACAGACGCACCCTGTGATCGGTTACCACGCCTCCAGCAGCACTGAATGTGCGTTCCGAAAGAACGCTGGATGCAGGACAGGCCAGTAGCTCAATTGCATACTGTGCAAGCTCTGGCCAGTGATCCATCCTCAAGACCCAGTAACCCAGAGGATTTTCGGTGGGAAAGGTGTCCAAGTCTGATCTTGCCCCTAGGTATTCCTGCACCATGTAAAACAGACGCTGGTGATGGTTGCTGGAACCGATCATACCTTGGGGCTGCGGACCAAAAAATTGTCTGAACGCATCGGTCAGACGGCCACCTTCTCCACCGCTCCTTCTTTGACTGACCGAAGCCTCAGCAACACGTTGTCCAGAAACAGGAGTTTGTAACCTCCCAGTCTCTGGGAACGCGTTGCACAGACCTTTCTGCAAGGCCTCCCGAAGATGTTTCATCCTCTGCTCCCTCTGCGATGGCAAGATAAGGTCCGCAACTTTACCCTTGTAACGTGGATCAAGGAGGGTTGCCAGCCAGTATTGGTCCTTCACCTTGATACCACGAATACGAGGATCCTTACGCAGGCTTTGCAGGATCAGGGAGGCCATGCAGCGTAGGTTTGCTGAGGCATTCGGTCCGGAGTCCTCTGGGTCACTAAGGACGACAACGTCCGCAGCCACCTCCTCCCAGCCACATACAAGTCCATGTGTTTCTTGGGACTGATCCCTTAAAGACTGCTGCTGATGCTGAGTGCCAGGCTCCACCTCCATACTGACACAATCTTCCTCCTCCTCCTCCTCCTCGTCCTCTTCCTGTGTGATCGGCGGGCATGCGGGAACACTGTCTGGATAAAGGGGGCCTTGAGAGCTAAGGAAGTCCTCCTCTTCCTGCCTCTGTTCTGCCTCAAGTGCCCTGTCCATTATTCCACGCAGCGTGTGCTCCAACAGGTGGACAAGGGGGACAGTGTCAGTGATGCATGCACTGTCACTGCTCACCATCCTCGTGGCTTCCTCGAATGGTGACAGGACAGTGCATGCATCCCTGATCATGGCCCACTGGCGTGGGGAAAAAAAACCAAGCTCCCCTGACCCTGTCCTGGTGCCATAGTCGCACAGGTACTCATTGATGGCCCTCTGCTGCATGTGCAGCCGCTGCAGCATGGCCAACGTTGAGTTCCACCTGGTGGGCATGTCACAGATTAGGCGGTTCTTGGGCAGGTTAAACTCCTTTTGGAGGTCCGTCAGCCGAGCACTGGCATTATATGACCGGCGGAAATGCACACAGACTTTCCTGGCCTGCCTCAGGACATCCTGTAAGCCCAGGTACCTGCCCAAGAACCGCTGCACCACCAAGTTAAGGACGTGAGCCAAACAGGGCACATGGGTCATTTGTCCCTGTCGGAAGGCAGAGAGGAGGTTGGTGCCATTGTCGCAAACCACCATTCCTGCCTTAAGTTGGCGTGTCAACCACCTCTGAACCTGCCCCTGCAGAGCTGACAGAACCTCTGCCCCAGTGTGGCTCCTGTCCCCCAAGCACACCAGCTCAAGCACCGCATGGCATCTTTTGGCCTGCGTACTTGCGTAGCCCCTTTGAACGACTACGGAGCACCGCTGGTTCCGAGGAAGAGGCCATGGAGGAAGAAGAAGAGGAGGGGGTGAAGGAGAGAGGTGTGTCACAATCATTAGCATTTTGGAGGCGTGGTGGCGGAACAACCTCCAACACTACTGCACCTTGAATAAAAAAGAAAGAAGGACGGCGCCCTCTAAGTGCAGCATGTATGTTCAAAATATTTATTACAATAGATAAAAACACTCACATTTGAGTTGCTAAAAACCAGCATGTAAAGTAGTTTCATCCGCGTGCTCTCGGGGGATGTGGGTGTCACGGGCCAGTGGAGGGGTTCCTGGGATGTGAGTCCTGTAACCTGGGTCCTGGTAGCTGTTCCGGTGGTGCCGAGGGTCCTCAGAGCCTCCGGGCGGCCAGGATATTGGTCATGGATCCTCCGTGGAGCGCCGTGCTGACCTGCGTCTTCACTTCCGGGAGCGGGGTGAGGCGGGCAGTGCTTCGCGTTCGGAGCATGCGTGCTCCTTCATCAGGCTATGCTGGTGGCCATATTCAGTGTGGGAATTTATACCATAGGCGATGGGAGGGGTGGGGAGGTAATTGAGAGGAGGGCGGGACTATGTATAATGATTGGGCACGTAGGTAACCATGGAGATGGGGTGTACACAATGTGGAAGGGGAGTGAAGGGAGACGGGGAGTGGGCGGGGCGGGGAGTGAGGAGGGGGGGAAAAAAAGGGAGATATGCAAATGAGTGTGTTGTGGTAAGAACATATATGTGTGTATATGGAATGTGGGGTAAGGAGAAGGCGGTCTATAGGAAGAGGAATGTTGTATTGATCATAGTGGACGGGAACAAAATATATATACATATATACATATATATACATACATACACATACATACACACATATCTATATATATACATATATACATACATGTCAACATATATGGGAAGGGAATACAAAAATGCAGAAAATGGTATATAATTAAATAGGTATATAATTATAGGGAGAGATTGGTGGTATATATGAGAAGAAATGACGCAATGATGGAAAAGGGATAAAACACGTACAATGTATATACGTGTGTAAACACAAAGAACCGTTTAAAAAGGATCCCTTCACACACACATACACATATATACACATTTAAATGACGCGTAAGATTGGGACAAAAGAAGGGGGGGAGTGTGTTTCCAGATGGGTATTTGGGAATGAGAGGAATGTTATGGGAAATACTGGGAAATGAATAAATAAAAGTAAAAATAATAAAAATATATAGAAATATAAATAATAAAAAAAAAATATATATATATATGTAAATACAAGTACAAATAAAAAATAAATAAAAAAATATATAAAAAAATAAAAATAAGGAAGTTAAAAATAAAATATTTTTTAATAAGAATAAAAATAAAAATAAAAATAAATATAAATAAAAAATAAAGATAGGAATAAAAATAAAAATGGTATGTGTTGTACACTAGGGCTATGTGGATAGGGGTAATGGGTGGGAGACGGGTATACCCATACACGTGCTCCACGTAGACTGTAAGTTAATGGGGTAGTGACTAGATGATGGATAAAACAATAAATGAGACAACAGATAGGACAATGGATGAAACAATACGTGGTGAATTGAGATGAGATGATGTGATGAGGCAGGGATATGGTTGGGGTCACAGCAAAATGTTAATTTCAATGCCTTCATTGAGGCCTCCTGGCGATAAAGTGTCCAGTGTGTATATCCAGTAGTTTTCTCTTTCACACAACCTTTTGTAGCGTTCAGCGGTAGGGAGGGTGGGTGGAATAGACTCAATAACCCACACGCGTAGCCCTGAAGATGTTTGTCCATGATGTTCTTTAAAATGTCTTGGTACACTATGCTTGTCAATGCCCTTCTCTACAAGGTTACGATGCTCACCAAACCTTTTGCGGAGCGGGCGTATAGTGCGGCCTACGTATAGTAGGCCGCAGGGGCATGTGAGGCAATAGACCACATAATCTGAACCACAATTGAAGAAGTCGGGGATGACATATAGTTTACCCTTATGGTAGAAGTCTTTTTGCCTATGTGTAACATGGGCGCATGTGAGGCAGAGGGGCTTCCTACATTGATACATGCATTTGATGTTAAAGAAGGTTAAGGGGGCACTGGCGGTGTGGCGTGCTGTTTTCACTTTGCTTGGTGCTATTTGGGCCTTTATATTCTTAGCCCGTCTGTAGGTGACCAGTGGTTTATCACTTATGGTGGGTTTAAGATGCGGATCCTCACGCAGAATGGACCAGTGTTTGGTGAAGATCTTTTCCATTTGCTTAAATCTGTTGTGGTATTGTGTCACAAATCTGACGGGTTGGGTAGTGTCGTCTGTACTGGTTTGTCTCTTGTCCTTCGCGTTTTCACTGAGATAGTATTGGAAGGCATCTTCTATGATGTGGTCTGGATAACCCTTGTCTTTGAATTTGGCTTTGAGTAGTAGGCCGTGTGTTTCATAGTCCTGTAGGCGCGTGCAATTGTGTTTCAGGCGGCAGAACTGGCTTTTTGGGATGTTTTAACCCATTGTGGGTGATGGCAACTGTTAAAGTGTAGGTAAGAATTTCCTGAGGTGGATTTTGTATAATTCTGGGCGCAGATGGTGTTTTCATAGTGGAAGAGTTCCAGATCCAAAAAGGCCAGTTTGTTATTGTCTGTGACTGATGTGAATGATAGACCCATGGAGTTGTTGTTGCAGTGTTGGACGAAGGGTAGGATGGTGGTTTCTGGACCATCCCAGATAATGACTACGTCATCTATGTAGCGCCCGTAATAGACTATGTGGGGCGCATATGGGTTATTGTTGTGTATATATTGTAGCTCCCAGTAACCCATGGTAAGGTTCGCGTAGCTGGGGGCAAAATTGGCCCCCATGGCAGTTCCTTTTGTTTGAATATAGAAGTCTCCGTGGGATTCAAAATAATTGTGGGTTAGGCAGAATTCTAATATTTCCAGTAAGAATTGGTTCTGACGTGGGTTGAGTGATGGATCATTGTTGAGGTAGTGTCGTACAGCTTGTAAACCAATGTTATGGGGAATGGACGTGTATAGTGAGACCACATCTAGCGAGAGCCAGCGGTATGTCGGTTCCCAGGAGTAGTATCGTAGCATGTTCAGAAGGTGGATGCTGTCTTTAATGTAGGAAGGTAGGTTCTGTACTATACCTTGTAGAAAATGATCAATGTAGATAGAGAAGTGACCCCGCCCCCCTCTGACATCACAGAGAAAGCCACGGGGAAGTCCCCGTCAAGTCCCCGTGCGTCAGAGGGGGGCGGGGTCACCGGGTGGCCCTGCCCTCCGTTATTTAGGAACCGTCAGGCGACGAGAAGCGTCACAAAGCGGGAGCCTCCCATCATGGATGCAGAGCGACCCGAGCACGAAGAAGGGAAGACGACGAGTCGGAGGAAGATGCTGGACGAGAACACCGGAGCAAGAAGCAGAGGATCGGAGGAAGAAGAAGAAGAAGATGGAGGAAGAAACCGAAGGAAGATAGAAGAAAGAAGAAAGAAGATAGAAGAAAGAAGATGGAAAAAAAAGCATTTAAATAAAGGAATTGTCAAAAACTGTCTCTTGTCATTTTTAACATTTTTGACACTTTTTTTGTGAAATGGTAGGGGTAAAGTACCCCCTTACCATTTCACACGGGGGAGGCCGGGATCTGTGGGTCCCCTTGTTAAATCACAAGACCCCCACAACCACCGGGCAAGGGTTGTAGGGATGAGGCCCTTGTCCTCATCAACATGGGGCAAGGTGCTTTGGGGGGACCCCAAAGTACCCTCCCAATGTTGAGGGCATGTGGTCTGGTACGGTTCAGGAGGGGGGGCACTCTCTCCTCCCCCCTCTTTTCCTGGGGCCTGCCAGGTTGTGTGCTCAGATAAGGGTCTGGTATGGATTTTTGGGGGGACCCCATGCCATTTTTTTTTTAATTTTGGCGTGGGGTTCCCCTTAAAATCCATACCAGACCTGAAGGGTCTGGTATGGATTTTGAGGGGGACCCCCATGCCTTTTTTTTATTTTGGTGCGGGGTTCCTCTTAATATCTTTACCAGACCTGAAGGGCCTGGTATGGAATTTAGGGGGACCCCCACACCGATAAGGTCGATAAGGATGCAACCTTTACAAAAGGTTTGAAACGGATAGCTTCATTCAGGACTGGGAATTGGGTAGCTTGAAGGTTGTGGATCCAAGTCGTTTCAGCTTAGCACTTTAACCCCTCCAGTCACGCTGGCGGGATGTGTTCCAAAGCAAAAAAAATCATGCTGGATAGTGCCAAAATTGTGGTATAGCCCAATGTGTCTACTCATGGGGGACTCTAACTTACCATTAGAAATTAAATGTGAGGAAATGTTTGAAAAAAGGACTTTGGTTTTTCCAAGCTGTTAATAATATACACGAAACCAGCAGTTTGACAATTGACCTATGTTTGGGTTTGTCCATTTGGGAGGGTGACATTGTGGTCGTTTAGGATCCAGGGGCAATACCTAAGCTTCCTACGGGGGGGGGGAGAGTGCCAACTTCAGAACGTGTTGATCTACCAACACCCACATAAGGGATATGAACCGATCGGTCTCTATTTGATTGTGATCTTTTGAATTAAGTATTTCAAGATATGGCTTAATATATTTTCTGGCTGCATCATCTGCTTATGTTGTGCGGTATACCTAGTAATCAAACGTGTAGTCTGAGAGGATGTTTTGGTATTTGTATGAAAAATCTGTGAGCATCTGTCGCGATCTTTGGCTTTATTATAGGCCTTTTTAAGGATCAGCATGGATGTTTGTATATACTCGTAGCTCAGTGGTAGAATTCTCACTTGCCATGCGGGTTGTCTGGGTCCATATATATACTGTATATATAGATAGATATACTTTTTCTATCTATCTATCTATCTATCTATCTATCTATCTATCTATCTATCTATCTATCTATCTATCTATCTATCTATCTATCTATCTATCTATCTATCTATCTATCTATA
This sequence comes from Lithobates septentrionalis, assembly GCA_037952835.1. Lineage (NCBI taxonomy): Eukaryota > Metazoa > Chordata > Amphibia > Anura > Ranidae > Lithobates > Lithobates septentrionalis. The sequence continues at coordinate 1,142,371 of JBBDGP010002710.1, forward strand.
CACTGTATATCTATCTATGGTTCAGTTTTAGAATTCTCAGGGATGCAAAAAATATTTATATTATATTTAAATACATTTAACTTCTAAATTGTCATTCTCTGTAATTTATTTTATTAGAAATTGTATAGGATTGTTTTCTATTTATTGTACATATTTTACATGTTATCTGTTTTTATCGGTACAGTTTGTGTCGGGTCATTTATTTCATGTATGTTTTTAATTCATGTTGTTCTTTATATTTATTTCATTTTAAGAATACAGTTTCTTATAGCTTTTAGATGGCTACCTGATAACCCCATTAGACAATTCATGCCTTTTACCAATGATTTAAAAAAATCAGGTGCCACATCTACTACTAAAAGAGCATTTTTTTAATGTTTATAATATAATAAATCAGATTGGTGTGCTGCTGCCGATGTTATATTAAAACCAAGCAATAATGTAAATGTTATAAAAAAAAAGTACATGTAAAATCCCTAACAGTGGCCAGATAAACCAAAACCATTAAATTAAATGACATTTTTATTTTAAACACACCTCTGCTTAGCAGCTGTTCGTTATGACACAAACACATATCTTGATAAATATCTAATAAAAAAAAAATACGGATCTAAAATACATTTGCCAGCAAAGGAGAGAAATGAGAAAACTCGGGCTAGTCATTGACAAAAAAAAAAAAATAATGATACATTATTTTTTATTTATTTATTTTTGTCAACAACCAGCCCAAGTTCTCTTATGTCTCTCCTCATTTCTCTCCTCTTCATTTAGACAATGAAGACCAAGAAAAAAAGGGATGGTGTATAATATGTCATCAGAAGAGGACAAAAAAATGCATTCATGGTTGGTGGATGGTCTAATACACTCAAATAAATAAAACAGCAATCTTTGTGTGATTCTTCATATTATTCACTTTTTATTTCATGTGTATTTTTTTTTTTTTTTTTGACAAGAACAATAATAAAATGATCAATCTAAAGAAATAATAAAAGGAATGCAGATCTCATGTGGCCACACATTCAGGAACATTTTCTCCAGCTGCCAACATCGAAATATAAAATCTTTACCGTCCCAAAGGACATTCTCCTCTGATAGAAAGAACACAAAACCTGAATATCTTAACAAATTGTCTTAGGACCTTTCATTTAAAGAGCATTAGTCACTTGAGAGTTGAGAGCCACTTATTTTGTAACAAACAAATCTGCGGTCTTTTCCATTTTCTAAATGTGAATACAGATTTACGGAGTTTTCTTATAATGCCATCTGCTTTATCTCTTGTGAAAATTATGTTTTGAACAATTGGTGCCGTTTTGAAAGCAAAGCACCCACTTTTTGTTTTAACCTTGACAACTTAAATATATTTATTAGATATATTTATTATATTTATTAATATTTATTTATTTAATAATTTTAAATCAAAATTTACACTTTTTTTCTTGTATTGTGAGACATATGTCAAAAGAAATAACATACACACACGATCGGAATTTCAGGCTGCAAAAGACCAATGAGAGTTTTTCATCGGGAAATGCGACCGTGTGTATGCTCCATCGGACTTTTGCTGGCCGAATTCTAGCCAGCAAAAGATTGAGAGCATTAAAAGTCGGGAAAAGTTCCTATCTGAAAATGCGATCGTCTGTGGCAATTCCAACGCGCAAAATTCCTACGCATGCTCCGAAACAATTCGACGCATGCTCGGAGGCATTGAGCTTCATTTTCTCGGCTCATCGTAGTGTTGTACATCACCGCGTTCTTGCCGGCCGTAAGTTCAGCAACCGTGTATATGCAAGGCAAACTTGAGCGGAATCCCGTCGGAAAAACCGTCATATCTTTTTCCGACGAGAAGTCCGATCGCGTGTACGCGGCAATTGACTTCAGACTCTGACTTCAGAGAGACCTTCCTTTAACTACTTGCCGACCGCCTCATGACGATGTACGTCGGCAGAATGGCACGGGCAGGCAAAATCACGTACCTGTACGTGATCTGCCTCCCGCGGGCGGGGGGTCCGATCGGACCCCCCCGGTGCCCGAGGCGGCCAGCATTTGTTCGCGGGTGATCAGAGGTGAGGGGGAAGGCCATCTATTCGTGGCCACCCCCTCGCTATCGCTCCCAGCGAATGAAATCCTTCCTCTGCCTCTGTAATGTAAACAGAGGCAGAGGAAGTGATGTCACCCCTCCTCGAGCCGGTTTTTTCATTCAGGCGCCGAGGAGAGAAGACATCAATGTGAGTTACACCAACACTACACGTACAGTAGAACACACTAGGCACACTTTTCACCCCCATCACCCCCCGATCACCCCCCGATCACCCCCCTGTACCCCCTGTCACACTGACACCAATAGCAGTTTTTTTTTGCATTGGTGTCAGTTAGTGACAGTTATAAGTGTTAGGGCAGTTAGGGTTAGCCCCCTTTAGGTCTGGGGTACCCCCCTTTAAGTCCAGGGTACCCCCCTAACCCCCCTTAATAAAGGTTAACCCCTTGATCACCCCCTGTCACCAGTGTCACTAAGCGAGCATGTATTAGTGTCACTGGTGACGCTAGTTAGGAAGGTAAGTATATAGGTTCGCTGTCAGCGTTTTATAGTGACAGGGACCCCTATATACTACCTACTAAAGGTTTTAACCCCCTGATTGCCCCCTAGTTAACCCTTTCACCAGTGATCATCGTATAAGTGATACAGGTGACGCTGGTTAGTTAGTTTGTTTTTTATAGTTTATTATAGTTTTAGGGCACCCGCCGTTTATTACCTAATAAAGGTTTAAACCCCTAATTGCCTGGCGGTGATATAAGTTACGTTTTTAGGGTCAGATAAGGTCTGCGTCGCCCCAGGCAGCGTCAGTTTAGCTCCAGTACCGCTAACACCCACGCACGCAGCATACACCACCCTTAGTGGTATAGTATCTGAACGGATCGATATCTGATCCGATCAGATCTATACTAGCATCCCCAGCAGTTTAGGATTCCCATAAACACAGTGTTAGCTGGATCAGCCCAGATACCTGCTAGCACCTGCGTTTTGCCCAGCCCACCCAAGTGCAGTATCGATCGATAACTGTCACTTACAAAACACTAAGCACACATAACTGCAGCGTTCGCAGAGTCAGGCCTGATCTCTGCGATCACTAACAGTTTTTTGGTGGCGTTTTGATACAGTCGCTAACAGTCAGGAGCTTTTTTGCCTGTGAGTCTCACTAGTGTACCCCTAAATTTAGAGCCCAAAATGGCAAATCGAAGGTACACTAGTGAAGAGGCCTACACGTTTCTGAGCATGACAGATAGTGAAGAGGAAGTCACTCATCTGTCAGATTTAGGCTCAGAATACGATCCTGTAGAGGACAGCGGCTCCATGACATATAGCTCTGACGACGGAGTTGTGGTCCCTGCTAAGGTCAGGCGTACCAGACCCCAAACTTCTTCTTCTGTCCTTGAAGTGCAAGACCCACAGGTCCCTCGTATGGAGCAGAGAAGTACTAGCGCCGCTATTCCTTCTGGTGAACTGGCAAGCACCAGCGACCTAGTACACCCTGGTCGTACATCCAGCACTGCAGTATCACGTGGTGACGTGGCGAGTCCCATAAGTGCAGTTCAAGCTGGCGAGGTGGCAAGCACAAGTAGTGTCCTGCTGCCACCAAGAAGACGAACACAGGCCCGTCGTGCCCATAGTGCCCTTCCTGCTGCATTTGCCAATCTGAATTGGGAACCCACCAATTCTGTAGCACCCGTACTTCCCCCATTCACTGGCCAACCCGGAATTCGGGTGGAAACAGTTGATTTTACGCCACTGGATTTTTATTTGCTGTTTTTAATCGAAGATCTCTATAGATCTATTGTGGACCAAAGCAATTTGTGCGCTGGTCAACACATCGCCGCTAATCCCCAGTCCTCCCTTGCCAGAGATTGGAGACCAATTACGGTTTCCGAATTTAAGCTCTTTCTGGGCCTTTCCCTCAACATGAGCATAAATAAAAAGAGTAAGTTGTGGTCATATTGGTCCATTGACCCAATTTACCATATGCCCGTGTTCTCTGCCTCCATGACCAGGGCACGATACGAGCAGATTTTGCGGTTCATGCACTTCAACGACAATGAACTCTGTCGTCCTCGTGGAGACCCTGGATACGATCGGCTCTACAAAATTCGGTCCCTCGTAAACCACTTCAACCAGCGTTTTGCAGACTTGTTTACTCCCCATCAAGTTGTCTGCGTTGATGAGTCCCTGATTAAATTTTCTGGCCGCTTGTCATTCAAACAGTACCTTCCCAGCAAGCGTGCCAGATACGGGGTCAAGATGTATAAGCTCTGTGACAGGACCACAGGCTATACATGTAGTTTTATGGTTTACGAGGGCAAAGATAGTCACATAGAGCCGACAAACTGCCCTGACTACATAGGAAGCGCTGGCAAGATAGTGTGGGACTTGGTGTCACCCTTATTCGGAAAGGGGTAACACTTGTATGTGGACAATTATTACACAAGCGTGCCACTTTTTAGCCACCTTTTTGATCATCAGATTGGAGCATGTGGCACAGTGCTTTCCCCAGCGGCTTGTAGATTCCCGTCTTAGGCTGGGGGAGAGAGCCTGCTTGCAGTGTAATAACTTGCTCGCTATGAAGTGGAGGGACAATAAGAATGTTTTCGTTCTCACCTCCCTTCATGCAGACACGACGACCCAAATTACTACGGCGACTGGTGTTGTGGAGAAACCCCTCTGTGTCCACGAATATAACCAAAATATGGGAGGGTGGACCTCAACGACCAGTTGTTGGCGCTGTACCTAGATGCCCTTAAGGCCAGACGCTGGTACAAAAAAGTGTCTGTTTATTTATTTCAATTGGCTTTGCTGAATGCTTATGTGCTATACAGAGCTTCTGGATGGACTGGATCCTTCCTTAAATTCCAGGAAGAGATCGTCAGAGCCCTTCTGTTTCCAGACGGTGCTCCACCTCACCATCCCCAACCAAATGCAGTAAGCCGGCTGCATGAGAGGCATTTTCTATATGTCCTCCCGAGTACCCCTACCCAACGAGCCCCCCAAAAAAGATGTTGTGTCTGCAGCAAGAGATTTAGGCGTGACACACGGTATTATTGTCCCTCCTGTCCTGACAATCCTGGTCTATGCATTGGTGAATGTTTTAAACGCTACCATACACTAGTTGAGTTTTAGCGTAGGGTACAGCATTGCACAGACTAGGACACACTTTCACAGGGTCTCCCAAGATGCCATCGCATTTTGAGAGACCCAAACCGGGTACCAGTTAAAAAAGTTAAAGTTACAAAAAAAAGTGTAAAAAAAACAAAAAAAAGTAAAAAAAAAGAAAAAAACACAAAAAAAAATAGATAAAATAAAAAAAACAAAAATAGTTGTTGTTTTATTGTTCTCTTTCTATTCTCTCTCTATTGTTCTGCATTCTATACTGCAATGTTTTATTGTTATGTTTTTATCATGTTTGATTTATAGGTATGCAATTTTTTTATACTTTGTTTTTTTATTGTTAACCACTTTTTTGTTTTCAGGTACGCCATTCAGCTGCAGAGCGGATTTATTTATCTTGACATCAACAGCGTTTGCTCCCACGATACATAAAGCCGTGACTCCAGCGCTGTCGGAGGTGATTTCACCACCACAGTTACATACTTCAGCATATATGCCGAAGCGTGGGGGCAGCAGTGGGTGGAGGAGCGATTTGCTCCTGCCTTTTGCGGGAGGATGCCCCCATGCTTCGGCATATATATATTTTAGGTAGGCACAGGTTGCGTTAAATGTTTCATTTTTTACTATGTTTTTTTTTGTATTTGCTTTGCAGGTATGGTAAGTATTACTGTTATACTGTAATGTTACTTTGTTTTTTTGTTAACCATCATTTGCTTAGCAGGTACGCCATTCAGTTGCAGCGCGGATTTATTTATCTTGACAGCAACAGCTTTGCTCCCACGATACATAAAGCCGTGACTCCAGCGCTGTCGGAGGTGATTTCATCACCACAGTTACATACTTCAGCATATATGCCGAAGCGTGGGGGCAGCAGTGGGTGGAGGAGCGATTTGCTCCTGCCTTTTGCGGGAGGATGCCCCCATGCTTCGGCATATATATATTTTAGGTAGGCACAGGTTGCGTTAAATGTTTCATTTTTTACTATGTTTTTTTTTGTATTTGCTTTGCAGGTATGGTAAGTATTACTGTTATACTGTAATGTTACTTTGTTTTTTTGTTAACCATCATTTGCTTAGCAGGTACGCCATTCAGTTGCAGCGCGGATTTATTTATCTTGACAGCAACAGCTTTGCTCCCACGATACATAAAGCCGTGACTCCAGCGCTGTCGGAGGTGATTTCATCACCACAGTTACATACTTCAGCATATATGCCAAAGCGTGGGGGCAGCAGAGGGCGGAGGAGCGATTTGCTCCTACTTTTTGCGGGAGGATGCCCCCATGCTTCGGCACATATATACGGTGCATGTATGCCCATCATTAGAAGTGGGTGGATGAAGGGAGGTATTCTAATGGTGGGCATACCCACCGATCAATATCTTTTTTTCGTTCAGCCCACAGGCTGCATGAAAAAAAAGTTTACAATATATGCCCAACAAGGACCAGCAACGTACTGGTATGTTGCTGGACTTTGAGTGGTTATACCAGAATGATGCATGCAGTTTTAGGTATCATCTTGGTATCATTCTTTTCAGCCAGCGGTCGGCTTTCATGTAAAAGCAATCCTAGCGGCTAATTAGCCTCTAGACTGCTTTTACAAGCAGTGGGATGGAATGCCCCCCACCGTCTTCCATGTTTTTCTCTGGCTCTCCTGTCTCAACAGGGAACCTGAAAATGCAGCCGGTGATTCAGCCAGCTGACCATAGAGCTGATCAGAGACCAGAGTGGCTCCAAACATCTCTATGGCCTAAGAAACCGAAAGCTACGAGCATTTCATGACTTAGATTTCGCAGGATGTAAACAGCGCCATTGGGAAATTGGGAAAGCATTTTATCACACCGATCTTGGTGTGGTCAGATGCTTTGAGGGCAGAGGAGAGATCTAGGGTCTAATAGACCCCAATTTTTAAAAAAAAGAGTACCTGTCACTACCTATTGCTATCATAGGGGATATTTACATTCCCTGAGATAACAATAAAAATGATAAAAAAAAAAAAATGAAAGAAACTGTTTAAAAATAAGATAAAAAAGCAAAAAAAATAAAAAAAAGAGCACCCCCGCCCCCCCTGCTCTCGCGCAAAGGCGAACGCAATCGTCGGTCTGGCGTCAAATGTAAACAGCAATTGCACCATGCATGTGAGGTATCACCATGAAGGTCAGATCAAGGGCAGTAATTTTAGCAGTAGACCTCCTCTGTAAATCTAAAGTGGTAACCTGTAAAGGCTTTTAAAAATGTATTTAGTTTGTCACCACTGCACATTTGTGCGCAATTTTAAAGCATGTCATGTTTGGTATCCATGTACTCGGCCTAAGATCATCTTTTTTATTTCATCAAACATTTGGGCAATATAGTGTGTTTTAGTGCATTAAATTTTTAAAAAGTGGGTTTTTTCCCCAAAAACTGCGTTTGAAAAATCGCTGCGCAAATACTGTGTGAAAAAAATGAAACACCCACCATTTTAATCTGTAGGACATTTGCTTTAAAAAAAATATATAATGTTTGGGGGTTCAAAGTAATTTTCTTGCAAAAAAAGATAATTTTTTCATGTAAACAAAAAGTGTCAGAAAGGGCTTTGTCTTCAAGTGGTTAGAAGAGTGGGTGATGTGTGACATAAGCTTCTAAATGTTGTGCATAAAATGCCAGGAGAGTTCAACCCCCCCCCCCCCAAATGACCCCATTTTGGAAAGTAGACACCCCAAGCTATTTGCTAAGAGGCATGTCGAGTCCATGGAATATTTTATATTGTGACACAAGTTGCGGGAAAAAGACACTTTTTTTTTTTTTTTGCACAAAGTTGTCACTAAATGATATATTGCTCAAACATGCCATGGGAATATGGAAAATTACACCCCAAAAAAAAATCTGGTGCTTCTCCTGAGTACGGGAATACCACATGTGTGAGACTTTTTGGGAGCCTAGCCGCGTACGGGACCCCGAAAACCAAGCACCGCCTTCAGGCTTTCTAAGGGCGTAAATTTTTGATTTCACTCTTCACTGCCTATCACAGTTTCGGAGGCCATGGAATGCCCAGATGGCACAACCCCCCCCCCCCCAAATTACCCCATTTTGGAAAATAGACACCCAAAGCTATTTGCTGAGAGGTATAGTGAGTATTTTGCAGATCTCACTTTTTGTCACAAACTTTTGAAAATTGAAAAAAGAAAAAAAAAAAAATTTCTTGTCATTCATTTTCAAAAACAAATGAGAGCTGCAAAATACTCACCATGCCTCTCAGCAAATAGCTTGGGGTGTCTACTTTGCAAAATGGGGTCATTTTGGGGGGTTTTGTGCCATCTTGGCATTTTATGGCCTTCGAAACTGTGATAGGCAGTGAGGAGTGAAATCAAAAATGTACGCCCTTATGCCGCGTACACACGAGCGGACTTTACGGCGGACTTTGCCCGGTGGACTGGATTTCGTCGGACAATTCGATGTGTGTGGGCTCCAGCGGACTTTGTTTTCTCAAAAGTTGGACGGAATTAGATTTGAAACTTGTTTAAAATTTATCCGACGGACTCTTCTTTCTAGCGGACAAACCGATCGTCTGTGTGCTAGTCCGACGAACTCAAACTGACGCATGCTCTGAAGCAATTACAAGACGGAAGCGCTCGGTCTGGTAAAACTAGCCTTCGTCTTGAAGCTAGCACATTCCTCTTCTGTCGTCTTTTAACCACTTCATTACCCGCCCATAGTCATATGACGTCCACAGATGGGATCTCCCATCCTGGGTGGGCGTCATATGACGTCCTGGGACTCCCGGCCGCCTAGGGGGCGCGCGCGCGCCGCCGGGAGCGCGCGCGCGCGCCCGCCGCGTTCCTCGGGACCCGGTGCGTGTGCCCGGCGGCCGCGATGTCCGCCGGGCACCCGCGATTGCCGGTTAACCGGACCGGCATGTGGATCTGTGTGTGTAAACACACAGATCCACAGCCTGTCAGCTCTGAGGAGACCGATCTGTGTTCCCAGAACGGAGGAACACTGATCGGTCTCCTCCCCTAGTGCGTCCCCTCCCCCTACAGTTAGTAATCACTCCCTAGGAAACATATTAACCCATCCCAGCCCCCTAGTGGTTAACCCCTTCACTGCCTGTCACATTTACACAGTAATCAATGCAATTTTATAGCATTGATCGCTGTATAAATGTGAATGGTCCCAAAAATGTGTCAAAAGTGTCCGATGTGTCCGCCATAATGTCGCAGTCACGAAAAAAAATCGTGATCGGCGCTAAAAAAATAAATAAATATATATTTTTTTAAAACGCCATAAATCTATCCCGTATTTTGTAGACGCTATAACTTTTGCGCAAACCAATCAATATACGCTTATTGTGATTTTTTTTAACAAAAATATGTAGAAGAATACGTATCGGCCGAAACTGAGGAAAAAATTAGTTTTTTAAAAAAAAAATTGGGATATTTATTATAGCAAAAAGTAAAAAATATTGTGTTTTTTTCAAAATTGTCGCTCTTCTTTTGTTTATAGCGCAAAAAATAAAAACCGCAGAGGCGATCAAATACCACCAAATGAAAGCTCTATTTGTGGGGAAAAAAGGACGTCAATTTTTTTTTGGGTACAACATTGCACGACCGCGCAATTGACGTTTAAAGTGCGACAGCGCTGAAAACTAAAAATTGGCCTGGGAAGGAAGGGGGTGAAATTGCCCTGTATTGAACCGGTTAATACAGCCTTTTTTTAGGATTGATAATGCGAGAGGAATGAAGTTGTTTTTCTGCTTTATATTCACACAGAGTTCTCACAAACTTCTTTCTTCATGATTTATCCTCCTGCCATGACTAATATAATATTTTGTAACAGCCAGATCTCCATAACTTTAAAATTTTAAAATAGATTTTGTTTTTTTTTGTTTTTTTTATTTCAACACTTTAGCTATTTTACAATGTGTGTTAAATGATAACCACATTTTTTGTGTGTATTTTCAAGTTACCACAATTAACATTCATATTTTGTGTTGTTTTAAAGAACCTTAATGAGGTTGTTGTCCCTTGTTCATTAGACATAGGGGGGTGTATTTAACAAAGGCAAAATCATTTTTCACTCCAAGTGCTAATTATACATATAATTCCACATAAAGAGCATTTTGAAGTGCGTTCGCTGTGGATCCGAGGGGCACATGCAAGGAAGCCCAAACAAAAACAATTAATTTTTATTTGACATGATAAATCAGCAGAGCTTCCCCCGAGCTTGTTTTTGACAAAAGGCTTAAATCATTTAAGAATATCAAGTGAAACGTTCACTTGAGAAATTGCACACCAAGTGCACTTGTTGGAAGTGCAGTCGCTGAAAAACTGAGGGGAAGAGCTTAAATTCGGGGAAGCTCTGCTGATTTATTCCGAAAATCATGTCAAATAAAAATTAATTGTTTTTATTTGACAAAAACACACATAGGGGTTGATTTCCTAAAGGTAAAAAGCCTGTGCATTTTGGAAATTGCATTTGCCCTCTGCAAGAGCAGTTGCTCCCAAGCTTTATTAAATGTGAAGCAGCTCTGCTGACTTCCATCATCCAATCATGTGCAAGCAAAAATGTTTTTTTTTTTCTTTTACTTGCACAGGATTGGGTACTCTTTGCAAAGTCAAGCTTTTAAATAATTTCTGATGCTCTGGAGCAATTGCACTTGCAGAGGGCAACTGCCCTCTGCAAAGTGCACAGACTATTTGCTTTTCTCAAATCAACCCCATAGTCTTTTCGACCTGTACCTGCCGACTCCCAAACAAAATGGCGTTTTTTAATCAAAAGACATAGGCAAGAATGTAAGGTAAACCAAAATGTATTTATTTTATTCACAAAAAAATTAGGAAGGCAACACTGGACACACTTTTAGAATCTGGGAAGCCTTTCGTCCCCCAGGACACACATCAAGTTTGAGGACAAGAAAATAGGTATCTTGTGACTATAGGGAGCACAGGGAGCACAGTCAGACCAGACAGAAACCAGGCAATCACTTTCGACTCTTCCATGGAGCCTTCCCTCCACGCTTCTCTGCAGCCTTCCCTCCACGCTTCTCTGCAGCCTTCCTCGGAGGTTGTGCCTCTGGTGGTGTACTTGGGGCAGGAGGAGGAGGAGGAGGAGGAGGAGGAGGAGGAGGAGGAGGATTGGCTTCATCTGCTAGATAGGTTGTAGTAGTAAGCTCCCCTCTCAAGCCCTTCTGGTAAGCCTGGAAAATTAGACCCTCACAGAGGAGGCGTTGGCCCTTTTCCAACTCCAGTAATCTGCTGGCTATATAGGTGCCATACGCCTCCTCTGCATTGGGAGGTTTGCTCAGGATCCGGCTTGCTTCCCGTATGAGGTCTAGGGATTCCTGCTCTGTTGGAGTCATTCTCCTGGGCCTTTTGTGGAGAATGCGGAGGGGAGGCACCTGACACTCCGTGCGGCTTCTACTTGGCCCAGCCACAGCCTCCTCCTCTCTCCCACTGGGCAAGGCCTCCTCCTCTCTCCCACTGGGCAAGGCCTCCTCTTCTCTCCCACTGGGCAAGGCCTCCTCCTGGCTGAGGTCATCCTGTGTAAAAAAAAGGGACATAGTTGTAATTTTCTGTTATGCAATCACACACAATTTTCAGCTCCTAACTTTCAAATATAATTACACAAAATAGTAAAGGCTATCTATTTGACCACACCATTATTTCAGATGATCAACAAGATCTGAAGTTACGTATATATTTGGCCACTACTGTCTAGTGATATGTCTACATATTACTCTTTGTGCAGAAGTGATTTTTTATGAAGCACTTTCAAAATTAACACCTTAACATCATTAATAACATTTACACAATCCCCAAATCTAAAAAAAAAGTATACCTGGCTGAAGCTGGGCGCATCCACTTCATCAATGGTGAAAAGGCCCAGTTCATCCTGGGACTCCTCAGCTGGGGTGGAGGTGGATGGAAGGCTGGAGGGAAGGCTGGAGGGAAGGGTGGGGGGAAGGGTGGGGGGAAGGGTGGAAAGGGATTGCCTGGCTTCGGTCTGCTCATCCAGGAATCGCAGTTTGTGGTAATACCACAACTTGGGTACATAAACTTGGTCAGCTGCTGCCCCGGATCTGAGCGACTCCTGGATTTTTCTGTGTTCCCGCTTATACATGTTACGCAAGATACCTATTTTCCTGTCCACAAACTTGAGGTCTGCCTGGGGGAGTCGAGTCTTCACAAACTCTAAAAGTGTGCCCAGTGTTGCCTTCCTAACATCACGATTATAATATAGGGGATGTTTGACCTCCCAGAGGTTTTTCTTCTCCTCATAGAGATCAATGAAATGTGTCAAAAAATCTTCCTCTTTAAAGGGATTCATTTTTTCTGCAAGACAAGACACAAGATCAAAACTTAAATGTCAGTCCCAAATCTCAGGATTAGTTTGTGTTGTAATCTAGGGGACACACACGGGGACACACACAAACACACACACACACACACACACACACACACACACTCTTTAATCTTACCTTCGTTTGTGCCGCTCGCTACTTCCGCACGGACATACGTAGGCCATCGTACTAGCTTTATATACACTGCGCATGTGTCATGCTCCGCCTGCGTCGCCCGCCCCTGACGTTCGTAAGTATGATTTGGCCCCGCCCCTTCACTCTTCGTTGCGCAGTGGGAGTAGATAGCAAAAGATGGCGGAGCGATTAAGTGGAAGTAGCGCGGAGGAAAGCCCGGAGCCCCAAACATCCACATCCCGGAGGAGATATAAGGCCACCAACATGGCTTTTGGAGAGATGGTGGAGATGGTGTCCATATTGAGAAGGGAGGACTATGATGGCAAAAAAGGACCGTACACACGACCCAATATGAGGAAGGACAAAATAATGTCCTCAGTTGTCACCGCTCTTGAAGAGAAATTTGGTACAAAACGTTCGAAAGAACAATTGCGGAAGCGGTGGTCTGACATCAAAAGTCGGGAGCCAGAACAATATTGGCGAATAAAGAAGCTGCTGAAAAAAAGTAAGTACTTGTGTTTTACTATTGAGATACAGAACTTGCATGCTGATCCTTATTTTTGGCGGTTTTTCTGCATCGTTCGTAAATACCGTTCTTTGGAATAGATATGATACTTTATAAAGTGACGTTATTTTTTCGCCAAATACGATGGGACAGGGTTGGACATACATTTATGGCTTGATAATTTGTCGAATTCCCACAATGAGTTGATGTGGTGTAGATGTGTTTGAAAATATAATGCTTCATCAAAAATGATTCAGTGTAATGTAGGGACAGGACACAGCAGCTGTTTCCACATCTGGACTCACGAGCACTATAGTTAGTGGGAATGATTTAGCAGTCCCACTATTGTTCTTCGATTTTATTTATTTTTAAATTTACTTTTAATTTTATTCCGTACGTTTTTTGGCTCTGCGTAACTTCTGCATACTTTCAGCTATTAAAACCATTCAACTATTAAAATGTTCGTCTCTTTTAGTTGATGTGTGGTCTTTTTCAACTTTTTTACTACCATTTATACTTTTTTAAATATTAAGGTTTTTTTCACTTTTTTAAACATTGAATTCAATGGGAGCATGCTTGAAATCCTTAAATTCTTCTTCCGCTCCCAAAAGTTTCAGCTCCTTCATACTTTCACCTAGAGACACCAAAGAAACTTTACAATGTTCACTAAATATTCAGCCATCTGGCTACATCCTTTCAGTTTGATATTTTTTTCATTTTTTGAGAAAAAGCTTTTTGTTTAGAGGTCATTTCGTGAAATTTTAGCCATTAATCAGAGTGTACTGTGTTTGTTTTGTTGCCATGGTTACCAAAGCTTCTGTTATACACAGGGGGGAAGGTGGCTGGAGCATCTCAGCTCTGATTACAGAGCCCGGGGGGAGGGGACAGACACACCATGTACTGATTTATAATAGAGGAATATGATGGGGCAGTTTTGATGGCGGTCATTTTAGCAATTTAGCTATTCAGCATTCCCACGCATTTTGCGCAGGAAATGCATTTTCTAGTGTACTATGTGACCATAAATACATTTTTGAGGGGTAATACACATAGGAGATCATTGAGGTGTCAGCATCTGTGAAACTTGCCCGAAAATAAGCATTCTTTATAATTGTTGTTCAGAGGTAATGTTCATCCTGTCTTCAACATTTATTATGATGCAAAATTGGCAAAAAATCATAACCAACGTTTTACTTTATTTATTAAAACCTAAAAGATCAGTGTGTTTTAACTATACCTTTTTTTCAAATCTCATAGGGGAGAAAAGACTCAGACAACAGTCCAAGGATCTCAGGACCCCCCCAAGTCACCAGCCTGAGGCCGAAGATACCCCAAGCCCCAGCCCAAGACCACGCCCACCCGACGACCTTGAGGAAGGAGAGGTGGAGGAAGTGTGCGAGGTTTCAAGCCCACCAAGTGAGTGACTGACACCCCAGCTTGAGTTACTGTATTTTGGCGTGCATATTGTAAACCTTGTTTTTATTCACTCGTTTTAGGTGAGTTTCTGGTTGTGGAAGGCCAAGCGGCAGAGCACTTCACCACAGACAGTGCGCAAAGACTAATTGGCCAGAAAATGCTGTGGAATGGCCACATAGATAAAATGTGTGACCAAATTCACAGCATGAAACTTCGCCTGGACTCCATGCAACAGGAAATGAAGAACATGATTGATGTTTTGGGCAGAATATAATCACGTTTGGCCTAAAAACATCAATCATGTTCTTCATTTCCTTGGGAAGTTATTTTGTTTTAAAGATTGTTTTTTCAATTTTTGGGGTATACCCAAATTTACATTGTGTGATGCACACGGTGTGTCATCATGTGCTATCTTCCATCATGGGTTAGCAATGTACTTGTTTTGTGTTTGCAACCCCTTCATCCAGAGAGGCCCGGAACTAAGTAAAACGATCGGTGCAGGGCCGGCATGACAGTGCTGGGGATGGCACAAGTATTAGGGGAAGAGTGAGTTTGGCCCTTTAAGGATAAGGGAGGGGCCGAGGGAGCAGTGAGGGAAATAGAACAGGAGGGGGGAAGTGACGTTCATTCGGAGAGCGGCGGAGGAAGAAGATTCATCAGCTCCTCACCGCTCTTCACACCAGGCCTTTTTAACACTACTGTAAGTGCTGATTCATAAGGATGGTGGCGAGGGAGGGATTTCTGGAAGATTTGAGAGCGGCGGTTGCCGCTCACGGCGCGGACTGGCTGCAGCAGCAGCTTGCTTTGATAGCTGGGGAGAGAGCAGCGGCGAGCGGGGGGGGGCCGCCCCCACCTCGTGCTCGGTGGTCCCGGCCTCCTGAAAGGTACAGTCCAGCTGGAGGCCCCAGTGAGTCCCGGGGGAGGGGAGGATCGGAGGACAACAGGGATCCCCAGAGTATTGCTAGTGATCGGCCCCCTGTGACCAGGGCAGGGGAAGCAAAGGGAGCCAGTCGCAGAGGTAGAGGGACAAGTGTAAGGACGCCCAGCAGACCACGTGGCTCTTCCCCCCAGCGCGTCGCAGGTGCATGACCCGGAGGGATGGAGCAGCAGGGATGGAGAGGAGGAATGACACCAGAGAGAGGGGGTCAGCAGGCCAGGAGACAGCGCAGACGGCTGGGTCGGCTAGCACCACTCGGCAGCAGAGGAGTGGGTCAGCGAGGAATGCAGGGTCGGGCTCCAGTGCAGCCAGCAGCCAGGTGTTCAGTACCCCACAACTGGGAAGTCGCAGAGGTCCAGCTAGGGGGGCATCTAACGGGTCTAGCGGCACTTCTGAAAGAGAAGGCCGTCCACAGCACCGCAGACCCTCGGCACCCAGAGCAGTCGCGCCTGGGGTGCAACAAGCGATCGTCAGGAATGAACCCAGTGATGACCGATCTGAAGGGGAAGTGTCCGAGTCGGACGGAGGAGAAGACGAACGACTTCCAGCAGCGGTGGTTCCAGGAGTGGCGGCTGTTGGTCCCAGTCCAAGTCAGCCCGGTGAGTGCGATTCTTCGAATTCTGTTACATCTTTATTACATGCTTTATTGGGTCAAGAAAGACAGGGGGGACTACAACATACAAAGGGGGTAACAGGGTCGGGGGTTACTGGACCTACCATAGCGACACCGATAGTGGGGGGACCCGAGTCTGGGAGCGTGGGTTTCAGGGAGCTGTTAGTCGGGTTGAAGGAACTAGTGACACGGGTTGAGGCAGGGACGAGTGGCAGTCCCGCAAGTGCTTGGACGACACCTACCCTTCCGCAGACAGGGGGGGGCACGCAGGTCCCAGGCGTTCTACCTGCGACACCGGTAGGAGATGTCAGCCCGATAGTAGTGGCCACGACTTCGGGGGATCAAGGTAAGACGGGCAAAAAAAGGCCGGATTCAGTTAGGTTAGCAGACGCGGCTAGGAGCGAGGTGTACGTGTGTTTTGAGGGACCTTTGGGAGCCCATCTAAAGACGGAGATAAAGGAAAAGATATGGAAGGGCGAATACGTGGAAATTTTCACGTTATTGCCGTTGGAAAAATTTAACCTGGATAGGTTAAAACCGGTGGAGGGCAAGAAAGAGGACGAGGAAAAGCGGAGATATCGCTTAATTCCGAGGACATTTGCTAATTGGCTGCAGGCGTTTGCCATTTTAGCAAGTGTGGTAGGTGAAAAGGCGCCAGAGAACTGCTCGGCTTTATTTGTTTATCTGGAAGCCATTAGCGAAGCCCACAGGACGTATGGCGGCATGGCTTGGCTAAGGTATGATGAACAATTTCGTCAGCGGATGGCGGTAAGACCAACTCTGCGCTGGGACCATAAAGACATAAGCCTATGGATGAGGTTGATGACGGCGGCGAGGGCCCCGAATCAGTTTTTTCAGGCAGGGGTCGGAGGTTCCGCAGCTCCAGGACAACCGGCCGAAAAACGATGGGGTTATTGCTGGCAGTTCAACGAGGGCACCTGCAGGTTCGGATCCAACTGTCGCTTTAAACACATGTGCTCCGGCTGCGGGGGATCTCATGCGTTGTCCAAATGTTTTAAGAAAGGAAAAGGTCGGGTTGGAGATGCTTCAGGTAAGAGGGTGGACCCCGGTACGGGTGGAAAGGATGCTTCCTTTCCTCAATAGATATTAGACATGTGCATTCGTTTTCGTCCGAATGCATTTTCGTCCGAATTTTAGGTATTTTCATTATCGTTTTACCAAACGATAACGAAAGTGCAGAGTCCGAAAAACGAAAGATCCGACATAAACAAATGCTTTATTTTCGTTTTCGTTGCTACAACAGTTCGATATAGATAGGAGATTCGACATGATGATGACAATAACAATCTGTGTCCATCAAACCTGTGGTCGAATGTGCCTAACCTTAGCTCTATTAGTCCAAGATTATTCTACATAGAGATAAAAGATTCGACGTAGAGAGAAAAGATTCTACGTAGGGGAGGAAAGATTCGACGTAGGGGAGGAAAGATTCGACGTAGGGGAGGAAAGATTCGACGTAGGGGAGGAAAGATTCGACGTAGGGGAGAAAAGATTTGACGCAGGGGAGAAAAGATAAATAAAAATAATGATGATGATGAATGTTATTGGCTGATTGTAACCAAAGAGGAGGAGCAGTAAAATAGCTAGAACTAAGTAAACTATACGGCATTGTGTACAGTTTAGCTGCTCCGTCGAATCTTCTTTGAACATTCGACAGACACCATAAGCCTTCAATGACAGATTCGACCTTAATTTGGATTTTCGGACGAATGCAATTTTTAACGAAAAACGAAATAAATAAAAACGATTTTCGGGAGTAACTAAATAAATTTATTTTTCAGACGAAAACGAAATTCCGAAACGAAATATTTCAGTGTGCACATGTCTAATAGATATCCCGATCGTACAGCGGCTGCTGTATTAGAAGCTGGATTTACGAGCGGTTTTCGGATTCCGTGTTCTTTGGCAACAACACCGCCGGAGGCTCAGAATCTGAAGTCGGCAATGCAACATCCAGCGATAGTAGCCGAGAAATTGGGGAAGGAGGTAGCTTTGGGTCGCATGGCGGGCCCGTTCAAAGATTTGCCACTGCCGGATTTAGTGGTCTCCCCTTTGGGAGTGGTTCCCAAAAAGGAGCCCAATAAGTTTAGGCTCATACACCACCTCTCTTTTCCAAAAGGGGGGTCGGTCAATGATGCCATTGCTCCAGAAGAGTGTGCGGTGACGTACACGTCCTTCGACGCGGCGGTGGCGTGGGTACGTAAGTATGGGCAGGGTTCCCTAATGGCTAAGTCTGATATAGAATCGGCTTTCCGGTTACTGCCGGTACACCCGGACAGTTTTCGGTTGCTAGGATGTACCTGGGATGGGGCCTACTATGTAGATAGATGCCTACCCATGGGATGCTCTATATCTTGCGCCCTTTTTGAGACATTCAGCTCCTTCCTGGAATGGGCAGTTAGGGATGTCGCGGGGATCAACTCAGTCATCCATTATTTGGATGACTTTCTATGTGTTGGCCCAGCGGGCTCCAAGATTTGTGCGGTTCTGTTGGGTACACTGCAACACCTGGCGGAGCGTTTTGGGGTTCCCTTAGCTCCTGAAAAAACGGAAGGTCCGACTGTGACTATAACGTTTTTGGGCATTGAAATAGACTCAATTAGGATGGAGTGCAGGCTTCCGATGGACAAGCTGAGGCAGTTGCAAGAGGAAGTGCGTGGGACCAGAGGGCTTAGAAAAATACAGCTGAGAAAACTTCAATCTTTACTTGGAAAGCTAAACTTTGCTTGCCGAATCATGCCGATGGGCAGAGTTTTTTGCAGGCGTTTGGCGGGTGCTACAGCTGGGATCAGGGCGCCAACACATTTTGTCAGTCTTACCCGGGAACATAGAGATGATTTGCGGGTATGGCAGGTTTTCTTAGAGTCATTCAATGGCAGGGCTCTTTGGATGTCAGGTCCCGTTAGCAACTGTGATCTGGAACTATTCACCAATGCGGCCGGATCCACAGGGTTTGGGGCTTTCTGCAAAGGTCAATGGTGCGCGGCCAGATGGCCGGAGGCATGGCAAGAGGCTGGGTTCTTGAAAAACCTTGTTTTATTGGAACTGTTCCCGATTGTGGTGGCTATGGAACTGTGGGGAGAATCCTTCAGGAACCTAAAGGTACGCTTCAATTGTGACAATTTGGGAGTGGTTCAAGTGGTTAACCAGCTGACAGCGGCATCGGTGCCGGTGGTCAGGTTGTTAAGACGCTTGGTGCTTCGCTGTTTACAAGTGAACGCATTTATTTATGCTGTACACTTACCTGGGGTTGACAACACTTTGGCTGACGCTTTGTCTCGTTTCCAGTGGGACAGGTTCCGGACGTTGGCGCCAGGGGCGGAACAACAGGGGATCGCCTGTCCCAACTGGATGTGGAACATTGCTTTGGAATCGCAGCAAAGTGGATTCGGCAATCCGTGAGTATGGCTACGTGGACTGCCTACTCTAAGGTATGGAGAGCCTGGTTTACTTGTTTGAACGAGTTGGGAATAGCCGCAAATGATCCGACAGTCGGACATGCGGTTCTGTATTTCATCGTTCAGGGTTTTGAAAAGGGTATCTCGGCAGCTGCCATAGACCGCGAGTTGGCAGGTTTGGCCTTTCTTTTCAAGTGGCAAGGGCTATGTGATTATACCAAGGAATTTTGGGTAAGACAGGCTGTCAAGGGTTATAGGAAGTCGCACAAAAGCAGGGATGGGAGGCGACCGGTATCGTTTGACATGTTGAGAAGGATGTTTGGTTGTTTGGAAATGGTATGTATATCCGTTTACGAACACAAGTTATTTCGGGCAGCTTTTGCTTTGGCATTTTTTGGGGCACTGCGTATCAGCGAGTTGGTCAGCCCATCTAAGACAATACCAGGGGGTCTCATGATGGGAGATATGGAGTTGCGGCAGGAGTCGATTAGAGTGTGGATTAGAAGGTCTAAGACTGATCAGGCTGGCAAAGGCAGGTACTTGGAGGTTGGCAGGATTGACGAGGTGAGTATCTGCCCGGTGAATGTCGTAAAATCCTTTTTGGAGACTAGATCAGAGGGTGAAGGGCCCTTGTTAATACATGAGGATGGTGGGTTCTTATCAAAATTCCAGTTTATAGCGGTTTTTAAAAAATGCGTGGTCAGGGTGGGGTGCGACCCGCGACAATTTTCCTCCCATTCCTTCAGGATTGGGGCGGCCACAGAGGCGGCTAGAGCAGGTTTGAGCCAAGACGTCATTCGACGTATTGGTAGGTGGGATTCGGATAGATTTAAACTGTACGTCCGCCCACAATTGTTGTAAGTATATTTGGTTAAGTTAAAGGGCATGTTGGTGGATACGGTATGTTCATGGGAGTTTTTTGTATTGTTCTTCTTGTTTACAGGTAATGACGTGGGCCTGGTATGGATACTCGGCCACTCGTACGTTTTTTGGGGGGCAAAGAGAGCCGACGTTCGGCCGAACGGCAGACAGTTAAGGATTCCCAGGCAAGAAGCACTCGTCAGGTGGATTGGGGTCCCGGGTATGAGATGGAACAGGGTGTTGGGGGAGGTGCATAGATTTTCCAGGATGGATAGAGCCCCTGACGTATTGCTGTTGCATGTGGGTGGGAATGACATGGGAGCCAGATCCATGAGGGACCTTATTAGAGACATAAAATGCGATTTCTTACGTTTAAAAGCTGCATACCCTAATATGGTACTAGTCTGGTCTGACATGGTGGGCAGGTTGTCATGGCGTTGGGCATGGTCAGCAAAGAAGGTGGATAGAGCAAGGATTAAAGTTAATAAAGAAGTGAGTAGATTCTTTGTGAAGAACGGGGGCTTAGCCATCAGGCATAGAGAACTAGAGGTGGATACTTGGAGATATCTACGCAGTGATGGGGTACATTTGAATGAGGTGGGGACTGATCTGTGGTCCCTAGGGGTGCAAGAAGGGATCCAGAGAGGCTTGAGGGTGTGGAGGTGCGCTCAAGGGTAAGGGGTTACCCCTTTCGTGCTGTGGCAGTTTTTTGGTTTCCTTGAATAGGATTTCTTGAGTTATTGGTATGAAACATGTTGTACCCATCCAGGGGATGGGGGTTGGTTATGGTACCCATCCATTGGATGGGGAGTTTTGCTGGTACCCATCCATGAAGGTTGGGGATTGAAGTGGTGTACTTTCAGGCTATGTAGGGCTTGGAGGAGGTAAAATGGTTTTGGTCACCGGAAGTTAGGGTACTGCCGAGTCAGGGGTTCCCGACTGGTAGGTTCAAGAAGAATTGTTTACAGTGATCATGGTGACAGTTGTTTACGGATATTTTCATAATAAAGTATTATTAAAAAGTTACGGTTATTTATGTTATATATTTATGGTAATTTATATTTTAATAAAGAAATTTAAGGCCGTGAGGCCATTTACTCCAAAAACTAGTTCGAGTCGTTTATGATGTTTTTGGAGGGAGGGTAATGTGGGGTAAGGTAAAAGAGTATGAGACTGGGCTTAAACCCCTACAGTGTCAAGAGAGGCCCGGAACTAAGTAAAACGATCGGTGCAGGGCCGGCATGACAGTGCTGGGGATGCCACAAGTTTTAGGGGAAGAGTGAGTTTGGCCCTTTAAGGATAAGGGAGGGGCCGAGGGAGCAGTGAGGGAAATAGAACAGGAGGGGGGAAGTGACGTTCATTCGGAGAGCGGCGGAGGAAGAAGATTCCCACCCACCCGCCCTGAGTTTTTGCTGGCAGTTTTTTGGTTTCCTTGAATAGGATTTCTTGAGTTATTGGTATGAAACATGTTGTACCCATCCAGGGGATGGGGGTTGGTTATGGTACCCATCCATTGGATGGGGAGTTTTGCTGGTACCCATCCATGAAGGTTGGGGATTGAAGTGGTGTACTTTCAGGCTATGTAGGGCTTGGAGGAGGTAAAATGGTTTTGGTCACCGGAAGTTAGGGTACTGCCGAGTCAGGGGTTCCCGACTGGTAGGTTCAAGAAGAATTGTTTACAGTGATCATGGTGACAGTTGTTTACGGATATTTTCATAATAAAGTATTATTAAAAAGTTACGGTTATTTATGTTATATATTTATGGTAATTTATATTTTAATAAAGAAATTTAAGGCCGTGAGGCCATTTACTCCAAAAACTAGTTCGAGTCGTTTATGATGTTTTTGGAGGGAGGGTAATGTGGGGTAAGGTAAAAGAGTATGAGACTGGGCTTAAACCCCTACAGTGTCATGAAAAATCTTGGGTGGTGAGAGGAACCAAAAATGGGATTGCACACACAAAACACGTACATTGCTCTCCCATGATAGGAGATAGCACATGTTGACTTGACCCTTTAGTAAAGCTCAATTTTGAGCATCTTATAAATGACCAATTTCTGCAAGGGTGACATTACATGCACCGTTCTCGAAATATTGAACTTTGTAAGTTAATTTATTGTAAGTTTTGTTCATAAAAACACTGTTGTGTATGTAAATCTTTTTAGATAAAGGTCTATATATTTGTGAAAAAATGGCTTGAATAATTTAGTAAAAGATAATTTTTTTACACAACGTAAAATATTTTCTAAAAAAATAAAAAGAACAAAAAATAATAAAAAATATGATAAAAAATGCACCTTTCAATGTGCACCAAGTAAAATTTTTTACCCTATACAATGTGTGTGGCTGTTTCTTGAAGTCAAAATTTGGGGTTTGTTTTTGTGGGCCTGATTAACTAAAGCTAAATGCACTTGACACTACTACAAGTGCACTAGGAGACAAACATAACTTAAAGGTAAACAACAATAAAAACAAGATATTTAGATAAACCAATTTTCTTTTTTATTTTTGAAACAAACTTACAGCTGTTGCTGAATAGCAATGGCCCCCCGACCATTAAAATAATTCACATAACGGTCACGCACTTGACATGCGGTTCGGGGGGCCAAGCCAATACGGCCAATTTCTAGGCCTGTGAAAGTGCTAGCCTCTTCCAGTCTGGCCTCAGGCCCAACAGAGGATAGATATGTAGCTGAATGTCTCCTTAAAAAGTTATGTAAGATGCAGCAAGCAAGGATGACGTGGTTGATTTTATAGTCCGCCAAATTAATAGACGTAAGGAAGATACGGAACCGGCTGGCCAGAATCCCAAAGGCATTCTCCACAACCCTTCTTGCTCTGGCCAGCCGATAATTAAATACCCTCCTCTCAGGGGTGAGTGTCCTTTGGGGGAACGGCCTCATCAAGTTCTCACAGAGAGCAAATGCTTCATCAGCAATAAAAACTGAGGGGAGTCCATCCACATTATCGTCATCAGGTGGCAATTCCAGGCCACCGGTCTGGAGACGATGGCACAGCTCGGTCTGTGCAAAGACTCCTCCATCAGACATCCGGCCGTTCTTACCCACATCCACAAACATAAACTCCAAATGTGCCGAGACCACCGCCATCAAAACTACACTATGGAACCCCTTGTAGTTAAAGAAATAAGACCCCGAATGCGGTGGTGGCACAATCCGGACGTGCTTCCCGTCAATCGCCCCTACACAGTTGGGAAAGTCCCAACGGTCAGCGAACTGGGAGGCCACAGTCTGCCATCCCTGTGGACTTGAAGGAAACTGTGGAGTGCAAAAAAAATAAGATAAGGACTTTAATAAAAAAATTGTATATCAGATTACACCAAAACATTAGTAAACAACAGCAGTCAAATATTATGAATATGTGTGTTTGTAATTGAAATGTTGAAAAACATAAGGCACACTTATAAGATTACTCACCCCCTATGATGGCCCATTGATACATTTGAATGTGGGGGGAGGGGTTCTAATTAGGTTAACAAACACACCTGACTGGCTGAAACATTTGTGGGGTGGGGGAGGGGTTCTAATTAGGTTAACAAACACACCTGACTGGCTGAAACATTTGTGGGGTGGGGGAGGGGTTCTAATTAGGTTAACAAACACACCTGACTGGCTCAAACATTTGTGGGGTGGGGGAGGGGTTCTAATTAGGTTAACAAACACACCTGACTGGCTGAAACATTTGTGTGGTGGGGGAGGGGTTCTAATTAGGTTAACAAACACACCTGACTGGCTCAAACATTTGTGGGGTGGGGGAGGGGTTCTAATTAGGTTAACAAACACACCTGACTGGCTGAAACATTTGTGGGGTGGGGGAGGGGTTCTAATTAGGTTAACAAACACACCTGACTGGCTGAAACATTTGTGGGGTGGGGGAGGGGTCCTAATTAGGTTAACAAACACACCTGACTGGCTGAAACATTTGTGGGGTGGGGGAGGGGTTCTAATTAGGTTAACAAACACACCTGACTGGCTGAAACATTTGTGGGGTGGGGGAGGGGTTCTAATTAGGTTAACAAACACACCTGACTGGCTCAAACATTTGTGGGGTGGGGGAGGGGTTCTAATTAGGTTAACAAACACACCTGACTGGCTGAAACATTTGTGGGGTGGGGGAGGGGTTCTAATTAGGTTAACAAACACACCTGACTGGCTGAAACATTTGTGGGGTGGGGGAGGGGTTCTAATTAGGTTAACAAACACACCTGACTGGCTGAAACATTTGTGGGGTGGGGGAGGGGTTCTAATTAGGTTAACAAACACACCTGACTGGCTGAAACATTTGTGGGGTGGGGGAGGGGTTCTAATTAGGTTAACAAACACACCTGACTGGCTGAAACATTTGTGGGGTGGGGGAGGGGTTCTAATTAGGTTAACAAACACACCTGACTGGCTGAAACATTTGTGGGGTGGGGGAGGGGTTCTAATTAGGTTAACAAACACACCTGACTGGCTGAAACATTTGTGGGGTGGGGGAGGGGTTCTAATTAGGTTAACAAACACACCTGACTGGCTGAAACATTTGTGGGGTGGGGGAGGGGTTCTAATTAGGTTAACAAACACACCTGACTGGCTGAAACATTTGTGGGGTGGGGGAGGGGTTCTAATTAGGTTAACAAACACACCTGACTGGCTGAAACATTTGTGGGGTGGGGGAGGGGTTCTAATTAGGTTAACAAACACACCTGACTGGCTGAAACATTTGTGGGGTGGGGGAGGGGTTCTAATTAGGTTAACAAACACACCTGACTGGCTCAAACATTTGTGGGGTGGGGGAGGGACAAACAAGACAATGGAGCAGACAATATACATTGTTCAATGGACTATAGGCTAGAGATAAAAATGGACCCAGCATTGCATGGTGGGGAGGTTAATGAAAGAAATTAGAATAGGCATGCACGAAGATAAAGGGGACATTCACAGCAGATTGAAAGCATGGCAATTAGGTAAAGAGGACAGTTCTACAATACATCAAAAAACAGTTAATACATATCATGTAATGTTAAAGGATAAAACTTACCTTCATATATTCCTTCTGCAGGACCTGAATAATAGCAGAACAGGTCTCTGGGATTATGATCCCCAGAGCCTGGGGGGAGATGCCTGTCGAGAACTTTAAGTCCTGAAGACTTCTCCCTGTCGCCAAGTAACGTAACGTGGCAACTAGCCTCTGCTCCGCACTGATGGCTTGCCTCATGCAGGTATCCTGCCTGCTGATATAGGGGGTCAGCATAGCCAGCAGACGCTCAAAGACGGGGTCCGTCATCCTGAGAAAATTCCTGAAATCATCAGGATTATTCTCACGGAGCTCACGGAGCAAAGGCATATGAGAGAACTGGTCACGCTGGCGCAACCAATTCTTGGTCCATGAACTCCTCCTCACCCTGTTCATGGACTGGACTCGGGTCAAAGTATTAACCCCAACACCAAGCCCCCACACAGCACGAACTCGAGAACGAGAACGTCCACTCGACATGGCTTCAAAACGGTCGGCTGCTCAAACAAACAAACTTATAACAAACGCACTGAAGAACAGCAAGGCCTATGAAGAACGACCTGAAAATCAGGAACGAGCGGAGCAGAGCGGCCTGCAAGGCAGGTTACGAACTGACCAACACGCACTGAAAAGCAGATACAAACCTCACAAGCACAAACTGAACCGCAGAAAACGAACGAAATAAGCTGAAGTGTGAAAAGCGCGAATCGTCTCTAACCAAACTTCTACTAACACGAGATAAACACGAGATTAGCAGAAGGAGCCCAAAGGGTGCCGGAGTGGGGCTTGGACTTCCTTTTTCTAGTCCCGTCGTACGTGCTATACGTCACCGCGTTCAAAACCAGCGGACTTTTGCAGTGAGCGTGTGTGGCCAAGTCCGTCCGTTTTTAAGTCCGGCGCAAGGAGCCAACAAAGTCCGACGAAAAGTCCGCCGGGCAAAGTCCGCCGTAAAGTCCGCTCGTGTGTACGCGGCATTAGAAATCCTGAAGGCGGTGATTGGATTTCGGGGCCCCGTATGAAGCTAGGCTCCCAAAAAGTGCCACACATGTGGAATCCCCGTACTCAGGAGAAGCAGCAGAATGTATTTTGGGGTGTAATTTCACATATGACCATGGCATGTTTGAGCAATATATCATTTAGTGACAACTTTGTGCAAAAAATAAAATTGTCACTTTCCCGAAACTTGTGTCAAAATATAAAATATTCCATGGACTCAACATGCCTCTCAGCAAATAGCTTGGGGTGTCTACTTTCCAAAATGGTGTCATTTTGGGGGGGGGGTTTGTGCCATCTGGGCTATGTATGGCCTTCAAAACTGTGATAGGTAGTGAGGAGTGAAATCACAACTTTACGCCCTTAGAAATCCTGAAGGCGGTGCTTGGTTTTCGGGGGCCCGTACGCGGCTAGGCTCCCAAAAAGTCCCACACATGTGGTATCCCCGTACTCAGGAGAATCAGCAGAATGTATTTTGGGGTGCAATTCCACATATGCAAATGGCCTGTGTGAGCAATATATCATTTAGTGACAACTTTGTGCAAAAAAAAAAATGTGTCACTTTCCTGCAACTTGTGTCAAAAAATAAAATATTCCATGGACTCAACATGCCTCTCAGCAAATAGCTTGGGGTGTCTACTTTCCAAAATGGGGTCATTTGGGGGTGTTTTGTGCCATCTTGGCATTTTATGGCCTTCAAAACTGTGATAGGTAGTGAGGAGTGAAATCAAAAATGTATGCCCTTAGAAATCCTGAAGGCGGTGATTGGTTTTCGGGGCCCCGTACGCGGCTAGGCTCCCAAAAAGTCCCACACATGTGGTATCCCTGTACTTAGGAGAAGCAGCTGAATGTATTTTGGGGTGCAATTCCACATATGCCCATGACCTGTGTGAGCAATAAGGATGAGCTTCGAGTTCGAGTCGAACTCATGTTCTACTCGAACATCGGCTGTTCGCAAGTTCGCCGAACAGCGAACAATTTTGGGTGTTCGCGGCAAATTCGAATGCCGCGGAACACCCCTTAAAAGTCTATGGGAGAAATCAAAAGTGCAAATTTTAAAGGCTTATATGCAAGTTATTGTCATAAAAAGTGTTTGGGGACCCGGGTCCTGCCCCAGGGGACATGCATCAATGCAAAAAAAAGTTTTAAAAACGGACGTTTTTTCAGGAGCAGTGATTTTAATAATGCTTAAAGTCAAACAATAAAAGTGTAATATCCCTTTAAATTTCGTACCTGGGGGGTGTCTATAGTATGCCTGTAAAGGGGCGCATGTTTCCTGTGTTTAGAACAGTCTGACAGCAAAATGACATTTTGAAGAAAAAAACACATTTAAAACTACCCGCGGCTATTGCATTGCCGACAATACACATAGAAGTTCATTGATAAAAACGGCATGGGAATTCCCCACAGGGCAACCCCGAACCAAAAAAAAAAAAAAATGATGTGGGGGTCCCCCTAAATTCCATACAAGGCCCTTCAGGTCTGGTATGGATATTAAGGGGAACCCCAGCCAAAATTTTAAAAAAAAATGACGTGGGGTTCCCCCTAAATTCCACACCAGACCCTTCAGGTCTGGTATGGATTTTAAGGGGAACCCCGCGCCAAAAAAAATAAAAAAAAACGGCGTGGGGTCCCCCCAAAAATCCATACCCTTATCCGAGCACGCAACCTGGCAGGCCGCAGGAAAAGAGGGGGGACGAGAGTGCGCCCCCCCTCCTGAACCGTACCGGGCCACATGCCCTCAACATTGGGAGGGTGCTTTGGGGTAGCCCCCCAAAACACCTTGTCCCCATGTTGATGAAGACAAGGGCCTCATCCCCACAACCCTGGCCGGTGGTTGTGGGGGTCTGCGGGCGGGGGGCTTATCAGAATCTGGAAGTCCCCTTTAACAAGGGGACCCCCAGATCCCGGCCCCCCCCTGTGTGAAATGGTAAGGGGGTACTTACCCCTACCATTTCACTAAAAAACTGTCAAAAATGTTAAAAATGACAAGAGACAGTTTTTGACAATTCCTTTATTTAAATGCTTCTTCTTTCTTCCTTCATCTTCTTCTGGTTCTTCTGGCTCTTCTGGTTCTTCCTCCGGCGTTCTCGTCCAGCATCTCCTCCGCGGCGTCTTCTATCTTCTTCTCCTCGGGCCGCTCCGCACCCATGGCATGGGGGGAGGCTCCCGCTCTTCTCTTCATCTTCTTCTTCATCTCTTCTTCCTTCTTCTCTTCTTCTCTTCTTCATTTCTTCTCCGGGCCGCTCCGCAGCCATGCTGGCATGGAGGGAGGCTCCCGCTGTGTGACGGCGTCTCTTCGTCTGACGGTTCTTAAATAACGGGGGCGGGGCCATCCGGTGACCCCGCCCCCCTCTGACGCACGGTGACTTGACGGGACTTCCCTGTGACGTCCCGGGGAATGCCACAGGGAAGAAATGAAGAAGAGAAGAAGGAAGAAGAGATGAAGAAGAAGATGAAGAAGATGAAGAGAAGAGCGGGAGCCTCCCCCCCATACCATGGGTGCGGAGCGGCCCGAGGAGAAGAAGATAGAAGACGCCGCGGAGGAGATGCTGGATGAGAACGCTGGAGGAAGAACCAAAAGAGCCAGAAGAACCAGAAGAAGATGAAGGAAGAAAGAAGAAGCATTTAAATAAAGGAATTGTCAAAAACTGTCTCTTGTCATTTTTAACATTTTTGACAGTTTTTTAGTGAAATGGTAGGGGTAAGTACCCCCTTACCATTTCACACAGGGGGGGCCGGGATCTGGGGGTCCCCTTGTTAAAGGGGGCTTCCAGATTCCGATAAACCCCCCGCCCGCAGACCCCCACAACCACCGGCCAGGGTTGTGGGGATGAGGCCCTTGTCTTCATCAACATGGGGACAAGGTGTTTTGGGGGGCTACCCCAAAGCACCCTCCCAATGTTGAGGGCATGTGGCCTGGTACAGTTCAGGAGGGGGGGGCGCACTCTCGTCCCCCCCTCTTTTCCTGCGGCCTGCCAGGTTGCGTGCTCGGATAAGGGTCTGGTATAGGTGTTTGGGGGGACCCCACGCCGTTTTTTTTTTTTTGGCGCGGGGTTCCCCTTAAAATCCATACCAGACCTGAAGGGTCTGGTATGGAATTTAGGGGGAACCCCACGTCATTTTTTTTTAAATTTTGGCTGGGGTTACCCTTAATGTCCATACCAGACCTGAAGGGCCTTGTATGGAATTTAGGGGGACTCCCACATCATTTTTTTTTTTAAATTTTGCTTCGGGGTTGCCCTGTGGGGAATTCCCATGCCGTTTTTATCAATGAACTTCTATGTGTATTGTCGGCAATGCAATAGCCGCGGGTAGTTTTAAATGTGTTTTTTCCTTCAAAATGTCATTTTGCTGTCAGACTGTTCTAAACACGGGAAACATGCGCCCCTTTACAGGCATACTATAGACACCCCCCAGGTACGAAATTTAAAGGGATATTACACTTTTATTGTTTGACTTTAAGCATTATTAAAATCACTGCTCCTGAAAAAACGTCCGTTTTTAAAACTTTTTTTTGCATTGATTCATGTCCCCTGGGGCAGGACCCAGGTCCCCAAACACTTTTAATGACAATAACTTGCATATAAGCCTTTAAAATTAGCACTTTTGATTATTCATGTTCGTGTCCCATAGACTTTAACGGTGTTCGCGTGTTCAAACAAATTTTTTCCTGTTCGCATGTTCTGGTGCGAACCGAACAGGGGGGTGTTCGGCTCATCCCTAGTGAGCAATATATCATTTAGTGACAACTTTTTGTAAAATTTTTTTTGTCATTATTCAATCACTTGGGACAAAAAAAAAAATATTCAATGGGCTCAACATGCCTCTCAACAATTTCCTTGGGTTGTCTACTTTCCAAAATGGGGTCATTTGGGGGGGGTTTGTACTGCCCTGCCATTTTAGCACCTCAAGAAATGACATAGGCAGTCATAAACTAAAAGCTGTGTAAATTCCAGAAAATGTACCCTAGTTTGTAGACGCTATAACTTTTGCGCAAACCAATAAATATATGCTTATTGACATTTTTTTTACCAAAGACATGTGGCCGAATACATTTTGGCCTACATGTATGACTAAAATTGAGTTTATTGGATTTTTTTATAACAAAAAGTAGAAAATATCTTTTTTTTTCAAAATTTTTGGTCTTTTTCTGTTTATAGCGCAAAAAATAAAAACGGCAGAGGTGATCAAATACCATCAAAAGAAAGCTCTATTTGTGGGAAGAAAAGGACGCAAATTTCGTTTGGGTACAGCATTGCATGACCGCGCAATTATCAGTTAAAGCGACGCAGTGCCAAATTGTAAAAAGTGCTCTGGTCATTATGGGGGTAAATCCTTCTGGGGCTGAAGTGGTTAAAGATTAGTTTCTTTATAAAAGTAAAGAAAAGAGACAAGCTTCTTCTTTCAGCAAATTCAATGTAATTTCCTTGGTCCCATTAGAACAGAAAGGTAAAATTGGTTAATTCCAACAGCTTGGAATGACTAGCTTAGCAGATAGAATAAAGAAAGCTTATTTGATTTTTTGATTTTTTTTTGCTACTGTAAAGTTTGGGGGATTGTAGCTCTACAGGACCCAGTGCAAAGCCGGTAAACTTTAAACAAAGAAGCTTTTATTTTCAGCAGGGAAAACAAAGCGAGGCTTCCAGCAGCACACAAGCATAAAAATACAAAAGAAAGTCTGTTTATCTTCAGCACAAGGAAAAAGTAAAAAGACATCTACAGTTCATGGTTGGGTCTTCACACCAAGGTTTTAGCAGTCCTGGTTGGCTAGATTAGTAGCCTCCAGGACGCTCACAGCTCTCCAAAACAGGTGTCTCCACACAACTCCTCCTCACCACACCTTATGCCGCGTACACACAACCAGACTTTCAGGCAGAAAAGGTCAGACGGAATTATTCTGTCGGACATTCCGATCGTGTGTGGGCTTCATCTGACCTTTTCTTTCGAAAATTCTAACGGACCTTAGAAGTAGAACATGTTTCAAATCTTTCTGATGGACTCAATTCCTATCGGGAAAACCGTTTGTCTGTATGCTAGTCCGGCGGACCAAAAATGATGCAAGGGCAGCTATTGCCTACTGGCTATTGAACTTCCTTTTTCTAGTCCCGTCGTACGTCATCGCGTTCTAAACGATCGGACTTTGGTGTGATCGTGTGTAGGCAAGTCAGTTTCAGTGGAAGCCTGTCGAAAAGGCCGTCAGAGTCTACTCTCTGAACCCCCTGTGTGCTGGAATCCCTGTAGTCAGGGGTGGAGTCCCTTTCCCACCCGAATATCACTTCAGGGCTTCCGAAATTCCGGATCCCAAATATCTCTCTATTAACCCAGAGAGAACTGCGAGTCAGTCCTCTACTGATTATGGCTTTTACCAGGAATTCCTCACCCATCCTGGGTGACCCTCTGAATACTTCCACACTACCCTTAAAGGGACCCTTAAAGGGACCATAACCCAAATATCGGTAGTTCTACAGCAGCTCGAGGGCCTCAGGTTGCCTACCCCTGATCTAGTTCGACCAATAAAAGGGAGGGAAAAAATTATACAATCCTATATACACAATCTTATATCTGCAGTTGATCTAGAGCAGTGGTCTCAAAACTGCGGCCTGGGGGCCAGATGTGGCCCTTTGCTTGCTTTTACCAGTCCCACACCAACAATGGGGCATAATTCTCCCCACTGACACCAATGAAGTGGCACAATTCCTCCCAATAATACCAACAATGGCACACAATTCCTCCCACTGACACCAACAATGGGGCCCAATGACATCAATGATGGGGCACAATTCCTCCCACTTACACCAATAATGGGCACAATTATTCTCACTGAAACAAACAATGGGGTGTAATATTTTCCCACTGATGTTGAGACCTTCATTACTCCCACCGACTCCTAAAGTCTGAAGGACAGTAAGCTGGCCTTTTGTTTAGAAAGTTTGGAGACCCCTGATCTAGAGGAAGGCAAAAAAAAACAACAAAGCATGATCCAATTTGCTACAGCAGGGAATTTTAAGGCCTTTTTAAAAACCAGCTCTTGAGGGTGTCTATTCCACATTTTCACAGCTCTTACTGCGAAGAAGTCTTTCCATATTTGCAGATTAAGTCTCTTTTCCTCTAGACGTAAAGAGTCCTTGTCCTCTGTGATGGCCTTAAAGTGAATAACTCAACACCAAGTTCACTATACGGACCACATATGTATTTGTATATGGAGATCATATCCCCCTTATGTATTTATACATGGAGATCATATCCCCCTTATGTATTTTTACATGGAGATCATATACCCCTTATATATTTATACATGGAGATCATATCCCCCTTATGTATTTATACATAGAGATCATATCCCCCTTATGTATTTATACATGGTGATCACATCCCCCTTATGTATTTATACATGGAGATCAAATCCCCCCTTATGTATTTATACATGGAGATCATATCCCCCCTTATGTATTTATACATGGAGATCATATCCCCCTAATCTCCTCTTCTCAAGAGAGAATAATTTCAGTTCCTCTAATCTTTCCTCATAGCTGAGCTCCTCCATGCCTCTTATCAGTTTGGTTGGACTTTTCTGCACTTTCTCCAGTTCCCCGATATCCTTTTTGAGAACTGGAGCCCACAACTGAACTCCATATTCCAGATGAGGTCTTACTAATGATTTGTACAGATGATATCTCTCTCTCTGGAGTCCATACCTCTCTTATACTAGAAAGGACTTTGCTTGCTTTGGAAATTGCAGCTTGGCATTGCATGTTATTATTGAGCTTATGATCTACCAAAACACCCAGATCCTTCTCCACCATTGACTCCCCCAGTTGTACTCCCCCTAGTATGTATGATGCATATTCTTAGCCCTCAAGTGCTAAATTTTACATTTATCAATATTAAATCTCATTTGCCACAAAGTCGCCCAATTAAACAGTGCATTGAGGTCGGCTTGTAAGTTGGAGACATCGAGCTGCATTGCATGAAAGTTATTTCTATCTAAATCTAGTTCTGGATTGGCTTATTATTCAGTGATTTAAAGTCCTCCTGAATGCTGCCTTAAGGTCGTTATTCCTCAGGCTGTAGATCAGAGGATTAAGCAAAGGGTTAATGAGGGCAGTTATGACTGAAAACAGCTTTTTTACGCCAAACATATTAGTGGAAGTGGAAACGAAGTAAATAAAAATGATGGAGCCATAGTAGATGAAGACCACCAAGAGGTGCGATGTGCAGGTAGAGAATGCTTTCAGCTTTCCAGTTTTGCCACGAATGTGGAGAATCGTACTGATAATTCTAACATATGGAAGAAATGTGAAAAGAAAGGAAGTTAATGCCACACTGCCGCCCAATGCAAAAATGAGCACTATGTTTATTGTTGGGTCAGTACATGTGATCTGGAACAAGTGTGGAAGGTCACAGAAGAAGCTGTTGATGGAATTTGGACCACAGAAGGAAAACCTGAGTGAACAAAGTGTATGAACCAAGGAAAAAATAAACCCAAAGACCCAAATTATAACAGCTAAATGACTGCACATCCTCCAAGACATAATTTGTGTGTAATGTAGGGGGTGGCAGATGGCAATGTACCGGTCATAGGACATAGCCGAGAGCAAGACAAGTTCTGAGCAAGCAAAATAGAGAAAGAAGAAGATTTGGGCTGTACAGGCAGGGAGGGTTATTGATCGGCTTTTGGTGATCAAGTCAAAGAGCATCCTTGGTGCGGTCACTGATGAATAAGACATGTCCAGAAATGCCAAATTGCTGAGAAAAAAATACATTGGGGTGTGCAGATTGTAGTCAGTGATGACCAAGAAAAATATAATGAGGTTTGCGATAAGAGTCATCAGATAGATCAGAAGGAAGAGCAGAAAAAGTCCATTCATGGTTGGTGGATGGTCTGATAGACCCACAAGAATAAGAGTGATAATCTTTGTGAGATTTCTCATATTCACTTACAGTGTAAATGTATCAACAAAGCACAGAAAGAAAATTATTATTCTGAGAAATGATTAATAGGAAAACGTGTGCCGACACCTTATGCTCAGCCTTCCATATAAACATTTGATTCAGTTCTTGGCTTATATAGATATAAAATCCTGACATTCCCACAGGACAGTCTGATGTGTTGTAAGAAAACAAAGCTTTAAGTCTCATTAAATGTCTCTTAAGACGTAATTTAAAACACCTTTGTCACCCGAGAGCCTTTCTTTTTATAATAAATAAGTTTAAAGTTATCTTTAAATAAATACAATAAAATGTAATAAATTAATTTCTGACTAAAACTCTACTGTAATTCCATTCTTCTTCATTTCCATTTTATTGGCTATTGGACAAGTACAAAACACTTTAAAGAGTAACTCCAAAAAAAAAAAGAAAAAAAAGCAAATAAAGAAAAAATAATATGACATATACAATTACAACTCAGGTGAAATTGTAATTGAATGTTATTAAAAATCACCTTTTCTTTTCAAACTGCAGCCGCTGTAATTTTCTGTAAAATGTAATGCAATATGGCCACCTGGAGGCGCTGTGTACAGAAAGCCCCCCAGAAACATAATTTCCTGCTTGTGTGATTGGCTCACTGATTTTCCCAGAAGTCTGCAAGATACAAGTCAGATTTTTGGCATCCCCTGCAACAAAAATGTCATTTTTTTGTTAAGATACTCCCAATAGGAAATCATGTCTAAAGGGATGTAGACCCTGCGAGTTTCCTCATTAGGGCCCTGTAGGTGCAGCAGCTGGTTGATTATTATTATTATACAGGATTTATAAAGTGCCAACAGATTGAGCAGAGCTAACCAAAATAATAATTAAGAAACTACTTCCATTAGACTCACTTACCACATGGACACAGACAAACACACAGGCATTTCTTCAGAATTACAAAAGGTAGGAATCTGCAACAAAGATGGTTAAAGTGGATGTAAACCCGTTTCATGAAATCTGAGCTGGGCACATCTATCTGCAGTATTTTCTTATCTTTCTTCAAAGCCTTAAGGCTTTCTCCTGCTCCGTTCTTCTGTTATCAACTTGATAATGTCTGCCAAGTTCTCCGACATCTGTGATAAAACCAGGCTGAATTTTGTGTCAGGGTGGGTGCTATAAATAGATTAGCAGAAATCTGGTCTATTCAGAGCACAGCTCTGCAAGTCTCTGCCTATGTGGAGAGGGGGTGTGTGCCTTTCCTCCAATCAGCTGCCTCACAGTGTATAGCAAGAATCCACTCCCACAGGTGAATCAAGAAGAGAATATTCTATGAGAACGAGCACTTTCTAAACAGTATATAAATCTGAAGACAGCAGATATACCTGTACAACTTATTCAGGTTTGTTTCATCTCTGTGTTATCATCTGAGGCTGTTCACTTCACTGGGTATATGTGAGGGTTTACATCCACTTTAAAATCCTTCCAATGTAGATTGATCGCCCAGCGGGGAATGTCTTTTTCTCCAAAAAAAAAAGTGGAGTTACTCTTTGAAAAGAGAACAGTTACTGTAAATGTTTTTCTGATTACTGTTTTCATTTAGCTTCAAAATATTGTCATAACCTTTATTAATGATTATTGAAAAAAAGGAAAGTTTATGAAAACGATCAAATAAATCAGTGGAAAACAAAAAAGTTGATTGTTGGTCTTTGGGCAGCATGTTGGGCAAAGCTAGAGATCTGCAAGACTTCGGACACAACTCGGAGGGGGAAATTCTGAAAGCCAGCATTTGGATAGGAATCTTTGGAGGCTCAAGGTCTGCTTGAGGACACCGTCCATGAGAGAAACACCAACTTGTACCTCAAGTGTTCAATTTCTTAAAACGGGGTTGAAAAGCCCCTTAGGTATGGTGGGATTTTAAAGGCACAGAAATATGTAGAATTAATCACTTGCCTACCGGGCACTCCACCCCCCCTCCCCCTTCTTGCCCAGGCCAATTTACAGCTTTCAGAACTGTCCCACTTTGCATGACAATTGCACGGTCATGCGGCACTGTATTCATATGACATTTATATCATTCTTTTCACACAAATAGAGCTTTATTTGGGTGGTATAGTCAGGTCCATAAATATTGGGACATCGACACAATTCTAATCTTTTTGGCTCTATACACCACCACAATGGATTGAAATGAAACAAACAAGATGTGCTTTAACTGCAGACTTTCAGCTTTAATTTGACGGTATTTACATCCAAATCAATCAGGTGAGCGGTGTAGGAATTACAACAGTTTGTATATGTGTCTCCCACTTTTTAAGGGACCAAAAGTAATGGGACAGATTAACAATCATCCATCAAACTTTCACTTTTTAATACTTGGTTGCAAATCCTTTGCAGTCAATTACAGCCTGAAGTCTGGAACGCATAGACATCACCAGACGCTGGGTTTCATCCCTGGTGATGCTCTGCCAGGCCTCTACTGCAACTGTCTTCAGTTCCTGCTTGTTCTTGTGGCATTTTCCCTTCAGTTTTGTCTTCAGCAAGTGAAATGCATGCTCAATCGGATTCAGGTCAGGTGATTGACTTGGCCATTGCATAACATTCCACTTCTTTCCCTTAAACTCTTTGGTTGCTTTCGCAGTATGCTTCGGGTCATTGTCCATCTGCACTGTGAAGCGCCATCCAATGAGTTCTGAAGCATTTTGCTGAATATGAGCAGATAATATTGTCCGAAACACTTCAGAATTCATCCTGCTGCTTTTGTCAGCAGTCACATCATCAATAAATACAAGAGAAGCAGTTCCATTGGCAGCCATACATGCCCACACCATGACACTACCACCACCATGCTTCACTGATGAGGTGGTATGCTTTGGATCATGAGCAGTTTTTTTCCTTCTCCATACTATTCTCTTCCCATCACTCTGGTACAAGCTGATCTTGGTCTCATCTGTCCGTAGGATGTTGTTCCAGAACTGTAAAGGCTTTTTTAGATGTTGTTTGGCAAACTCTAATCTGGCCTCCCTGTTTTTGAGGCTCACCAATGGTTTACATCTTGTGGTGAACCCTCTGTATTCACTCTGGCGAAGTCTTCTCTTGATTGTTGACTTTGACACACTTACACCTACCACCTGGAGAGTGTTCTTGATCTGTGAAGGGTGTTTTCTTCACCAGGGAAAGAATTCTTCGGTCATGCACCACAGTTGTTTTCCGTGGTCTTCAGGGTCTTTTGGTGTTGCTGAGCTCTTTCTTTTTAAGGATGTTCCAAACAGTTGATTTGGCCACACCTAATGTTTTTGCTATCTCTCTGATGGGTTTGTTTTGTTTTTTTCAGCCTAATGATGGCTTGCTTCACTGATAGTGACAGCTCTTTGGATATCATATTGAGAGTTGACAGCAACAGATTCCAAACGCAAATAGCACACTTGAAATGAACTCTGGAGCTTTTATCTGCTCCTTGTAAATTTGATAATGAGGGAATAACACACACCTGGCCATGGAACAGCTGAGCAGCCAATTGTCCCATTACTTTTGGTCCCTTAAAAAGTGGGAGGCACATATACAAACTGTTGTAATTCCTACACCGTTCACCTGATTTGGATGTAAATACCCTCTCTGATGAGTATAAACTGAATTATGTCTGTCTATCATCAGATTTGTTTACCTATCTTATCCATTCGATCTAATTAAGACCCTGAATTATAACTGCACACGAGCTCACTTGTCATTATCTATCCATGTATGATAAGGCTTGGACATTTGGTCTATTGTTTTGTGCATACACTATATACCCGAGGGATATCCTTCCATGGGCCAGCAGGCATGGAAAGCTATTTACTCCACCCGTATACCTCTGTATCTTGCCCTTATCCTTTTTAGGGTTTGTTTTTATGATTGTGAACAAGCTCTCTGAACATACAAAAACCTCTGAAGAAGCGGTATATCCATGAAACGTGTAGACCTCATTTGAAGGGCACAGATTGCTTGCCTTTGTCAGGTATCTAATGTCTATATGGTTTTAACCTGTATTTAATAAAATTGTGTCTTTTATTAAATGATATGATCTGTTGAATCATACATACTGTAAATGACACTAGGGGTATATTTAAAGACCCAAAACCTCCCTTTCCTTCCTTTTACTATACATATCGGGATGATACCCTGACTCACTCCACCAGTGTATGTGTAAAATTTACACTCCTATCCACACTTACTTTTCTGTTTAGACTAATGTACCTAGTTGATCAATCGATCAACTTGGGTACAACCAGCCTGCCAGATTCGCTTGCAATTATTGGTCGTGGCTGCCATAGCTGCTAGCAATAATCGCTGTCTTCTCCTGCTTGCCCCCGCTACCCCCGCCAAGAGAAGACAATGGCCCAGCAGGAGGGATTCCCACATCAACACTGTCTGAGTTGATGGGGCAATCAAGCAAAATAATTTTATGCAATCCGTAATTGCAGGAAAGAGATTCGCTCCATATATGGCCGGCCCTTACATATTTATTGCTTTGGTTGCCTCCCACCAGATGCCTCCCACCAGAATCGTAAATTCGTAAATTTGAAATTCGAAAACCCGAAAATTTGAAAATCTGAAATAATAACTAACTATTAAATTATAGGTATTGGAATTTCATTTCAAATTTGGCTGTTAGTGAACGTAACAAATACAAATTTATTCAAAGTTATGAATTAATAAAGTTATGAATTATCCGAAATCACACAATCGTTTGATGTGCTGATTGGGGCCACCATTCCAGTGATCTATTACATATGTGTTCTGTGATCTCTGTTCACCTGGAGATTAGGGATGAGCCGAACACCCCCCTGTTCGGTTCGCACCAGAACATGCGAACAGGAAAAAAGTTTGTTCGAACACGCGAACACCGTTAAAGTCTATGGGACACGAACATGAATAATCAAAAGTGCTAATTTTAAAGGCTTATATGCAAGTTATTGTCATAAAAAGTGTTTGGGGACCTGGGTCCTGCCCCAGGGGACATGGATCAATGCAAAAAAAGTTTTAAAAACGGCCGTTTTTTCAGGAGCAGTGATTTTAATAATGCTTAAAGTCAAACAATAAAAGTGTAACATCCCTTTAAATTTCGTAGCTGGGGGGTGTCTATAGTATGCCTGTAAAGGGGCGCATGTTTCCTGTGTTTAGAACAGTCTGACAGCAAAATGACATTTCGAAGGAAAAAACCCATTTAAAACTACTCGCGGCTATTGCATTGCCGGTCCGACAATACACATAGAAGTTCATTGATAAAAAACGGCATGGGAATTCCCCACAGGGGAACCCCGAAGCAAAATTTTAAAAAAAAATGACGTGGGAGTCCCCCTAAATTCCATACCAGGCCCTTCAGGTCTGGTAAGGATATTAAGGGGAACCCCGGCCAAAATTTTAAAAAAAATGACGTGGGGGTCCCCCCAAATTCCATACCAGACCCTTCAGGTCTGGTACGGATTTTAAGGGGAACCCCGCGCCAAAAAAAAAAAAAACGGCGTGGGGTCCCCCCAAAAAACCATACCAGACCCTTATCCGAGCACGCAACCTGGCAGGCCGCAGGAAAAGAGGGGGGACGAGAGTGCCCCCCCTCCTGAACCATACCAGGCCACATGCCCTCAACATTGGGAGGGTGCTTTGGGGTAGCCCCCCAAAACACCTTGTCCCCATGTTGATGAGGACAAGGGCCTCATCCCCACAACCCTGGCCGGTGGTTGTGGGGGTCTGCGGGCGGGGGGCTTATCGGAATCTGGAAGCCCCCTTTAACAAGGGGACCCCCAGATCCCGCCCCCCCTGTGTGAAATGGTAAGGGGGTACTTACCCCTACCATTTCACTAAAAAACTGTCAAAAATGTTAAAAATTACAAGAGACAGTTTTTGACAATTCTTTTATTTAAATGCTTCTTCTTTCTTCTATCTTCCTTAATTTTCTTCTTCTGGTTCTTCTGGCTCTTCTGGTTCTTCCTCCGGCGTTCTCGTCCAGCATCTCCTCCGCAGCGTCTTCTATCTTCTTCTCCTCGGGCCGCTCCGCACCCATGGCATGGGGGAAGGCTCCCGCTCTTCTCTTCATCTTCTTCTCTTCTTCTTTTCTTCTCTTCTTCTCTTCTTCATTTTCTTCTCCGGGCCGCTCCGCATCCATGCTGGCATGGAGGGAGGCTCCCGCTGTGTGACGGCGTCTCCTCGTCTGACGGTTCTTAAATAACGGGGGGCAGGGCCACCCGATGACCCCGCCCCCCTCTGACGCACAGGACATGACGGGACTTTCCTGTGGCATTCCCCGTGACGTCACAGGGAAGACCCGTCAAGTCACCGTGCGTCAGAGGGGGGCGGGGTCACCGGGTGGCCCCACCCCCCGTTATTTAAGAACTATCAGACGAGGAGACGCCGTCACACAGCGGGGGCCTCCCTCCATGCCAGCATGGATGCGGAGCGGCCCGGAGAAGAAAATGAAGAAGAGAAGAAAAGAAGAAGATGAAGAGAAGAGCGGGAGCCTCCCCCCATGCCATGGGTGCGGAGCAGAAGATAGAAGATGCCGCGGAGGAGATGCTGGACGAGAAGGCCGGAGGAAGAACCAGAAGAGCCAGAAGAACCAGAAGAAGAAGATGAAGGAAGATAGAAGAAAGAAGCACACAGGGGGGAGGGCCGGGATCTGCGGGTCCCCTTGTTAAAGGGGGCTTCCAGATTCCGATAAGCCCCACGCCCGCAGACCCCCACAACCACCGGCCAGCTTTGTGGGGATGAGGCCTTTGCCCTGATCAACATGGGGACAAGGTGTTTTTGGGGGCTACCCCAAAGCACCCTCCCAATGTTGAGGGCATGTGGCCTGGTACGGATCAGGAGGGGGGGGGGCCGCACTCTCGTCCCCCCTCTTTTCCTGCGGCCTGCCAGGTTGCGTGCTCGGATAAGGGTCTGGTATGGATTTTTGGGGGGACCCCACGCTGTTTTTCTTTTTGGCGCGGGGTTCCCCTTAAAATCCATACCAGACCTGAGGGGTCTGGTATGGAATTTAGGGGGACCCCCACGTGTTTTTTTTTTAAATTTTGGCCGGGGTTCCCCTTAATATCCATACCAGACCTGAAGGGCCTGGTATGGAATTTAGGGGGACCCCCACATCATTTTTTTTTTTTTAATTTTGGTTCGGGGTTCCCCTGTGGTGAATTCCCATGCTGTTTTTATCAATGAACTTTTATGTGTATTGTCGGACTGGCAATGCAATAGCCGCAGGTAGTTTTAAATGGGTTTTTTCCTTCGAAATGTCATTTTGCTGTCAGACTGTTCTAAACATAGGAAACATGCGCCCCTTTACAGGCATACTATAGACACCCCCCAGCTACGAAATTTAAAGGGATATTACACTTTTATTGTTTGACTTTAAGCATTATTAAAATCACTGCTCCTGAAAAAACGGCCATTTTTAAAACTTATTTTTGCATTGATCCATGTCCCCTGGGGCAGGACCCGGGTCCCCAAACACTTTTTATGACAATAACTTGCATATAAGCCTTTAAAATTAGCACTTTTGATTTCTCCCATAGACTTTTAAAGGGTGTTCCGCGGCATTCAAATTTGCCGCGAACACCCCAAATTGTTCGCTGTTCGGCGAACTTGCGAACAGCCAATGTTCGAGTCGAACATGAGTTCGACTCGAACTCGAAGCTCATCCCTACTGGAGATCATGAGGGATCTGGTAAGAGGCTTTGTGAATGGTGGTGGAGAACTCCCGATCAGATTACTCACCTGCTGGTTTCTTTGTAATTGTATATGACACATGTCATTTAAAGAAAAATTGCTGAAAAACAGTCTTTCAGAAGAAAAACAACACGTTCGTAAAACAAAACACAGATCATGATTAAAACTGCACAGGCAGTTTTTGTTTTATTGAGGGGATTGAACTTGGATGGGGTATTAGGAAGTATGAGATGCCCAGTGAATTTTAGAACAATCAATTGGGAAAACTTTTAGAACAAAGAATTGGAACAACTTATATACACTCCGGTATATACAGATCTCTCTTCCTCCAGCACAACTCTTACTGCAGACCATTACTCCTCAGCTCCTCCAGCACTCTACTTGCTTGAGCTCCCAGGCACAGCTAGCACTGCATGCAGTGTTAATTTTAGTCTTGGTATTTTAGTTTTAGTCCCATTTTAGTCTTCTGCAATTGTTTTAGTTTTAGTTGTATTTAGTCGACTAAATCTCCAGGACATTTTAGTCGACTAAAATGTTCTACGTTTTAGTCGACTAAAATCTCTGGTACATTTCAGCAATTGCAATTTAGTTTTAGTCATAGTCTTTTGACTAAAATGGCTTTTAGTTTTAGTCGTATTTTAGTCATCTCAATTGTTTTGGTTTTAGTCGACTAAAATAGTATTCATTTAGTCAACTAAAATGTTTTAGTCATTTTAGTCGACCAAAATGTTTTAGTCGTTTTAGTCGACTAAATTAACACCGACTGCATGGTTAGGCCTGACACTGGCTCAGCCAGGCCTTAGCAACTGTCTTTTGCAGGCAGGGAGCGCGGGCCCCTTTTTAGTGTAGTAATGAACTGTATTATATACACTATATGGACTTCACTATATACTCTGAACTGTATTATACATACTACATGGACTGCGCTATATACTCTGAACTGTATTATACATACTACATGGACTGCGCTATATACTCTGAACTGTATTATATATACTACATAGACTGCACTATATACTCTGAACTGTATTATATATATACTACACTAAGGCCCCTTTCACACTGGGGCGGTAGGGGGCGTCGGCGGTAAAACAGCGCTATTTTTAGCGCTGTTTTACCGCGGTATTCGGCCGCTAGCGGTGCGGTTTTAACCCCCCGCTGGCGATCGAAAAAGGGTTAAAACCACTCGTACAGCGTGGCTATAGCCGTGGTATTGCCACGGTATAGCCGCGCTGTCCCAATGATTTCAATGGGCAGGAGCGGTTTAGGAGCGGTGAATACACCGCTCCTTCACCGCTCCAAAGATGCGGCTTGCAGGAGATTTTTTCTTCTCCTGCCAGCGCACCGCTTCAGTGTGAAAGCCCTCGGGCTTTCACACTGAACAAACAGCGGAGGCTGTTTAGGGGCGGTTTGCAGGCGGTTTGCAGGCGGTATTTTTAGCGCAATAATGCCTGCAAACCGCCCCAGTGTGAAAGGGGCCTTACTGCACTATATACTCTTAACTGTATTATGTACACTACCGTTCAAAAGTTTGGGGTCACATTGAAATGTCCTTATTTTTGAAGGAAAAGCACTATACTTTTAAATGAAGCTAACTTTAAACTAGTCCTAACTTTAAACAAATATACTCTATACATTGCTAATGTGGTAAATGACTATTCTAACTGCAAATGTCTAGTTTTTGGTGCAATATCTACATAGGTGTATAGAGGCCCATTTCCAGCAACTATCACTCCAGTGTTCTAATGGTACAATGTGTTTGCTCATTGGCTCAGAAGGCTAATTGATGATTAGCAAACCCTTGTGCAATCATGTTCACACATCTAAAAACAGTCTAGCTCCTTCCAGAAGCTACAAAACTGACCTTCCTGTGAGCAGATTGAGTTTCTGGAGCATCACATTTGTGGGGTCAATTAAACGCTCGAAATGGCCAGAAAAAGAGAACTTTCATCTGAAACTCGACAGTCTATTCTTGTTCTTAGAAATGAAGGCTATTCCAT
Organism: Lithobates septentrionalis; assembly: GCA_037952835.1. NCBI lineage: Eukaryota > Metazoa > Chordata > Amphibia > Anura > Ranidae > Lithobates > Lithobates septentrionalis. Next base: position 1,186,340 of record JBBDGP010002710.1, read on the forward strand.
GCGAAAAATTGCAAAGAAATTGAAGATTTCCTACAACGGTGTGTACTACTCCCTTCAGAGGACAGCACAAACAGGCTCTAACCAGAGTAGAAAAAGAAGTGGGAGGCCGCGTTGCACAACTAAGCAAGAAGATAAGCACATTAGAGTCTCTAGTTTGAGAAACAGACGCCTCACAGGTCCCCAACTGGCATCTTCATTAAATAGTACCCGCAAAACACCAGTGTCAACATCTACAGTGAAGAGGCGGCTGCGGGATTTTGGGCTTCAGGGCAGAGTGGGAAAGAAAAAGCCATATCTGAGACTGGCCAATAAAAGAAAAAGATTAAGATGGGCAAAAGAACACAGACATTGGACAGAGGAAGACTGGAAAAAAGTGTTGTGGACGGATGAATCCAAGTTTGAGGTGTTTGGATCACAAAGAAGAACGTTTGTGAGACGCAGAACAAATGAAAAGATGCTGGAAGAATGCCTGACGCCATCTGTTAAGCATGGTGGAGGTAATGTGATGGTCTGGGGTTGCTTTGGTGCTGGTAAGGTGGGAGCTTTGTACAGGGTAAAAGGGATTCTGAATAAGGAAGGCTATCACTCCATTTTGCAACGCCATGCCATACCCAGTGGACAGCGCTTGATTGGAGCCAATTTCATCCTACAACAGGACAATGACCCTAAACACACCTCCAAATTGTGCAAGAACTATTTACAGCAGAAGCAGGCAGCTGGTATTCTATCGGTAATGGAGTGGCCAGCACAGTCACCAGATCTGAACCCCATTGAGCTGTTGTGGGAGCAGCTTGACCGTATGGTACGCCAGAAGTGCCCATCCAACCAATCCAACTTGTGGGAGCTGCTTCTAGAAGCGTGGGGTGCAATTTCTCCAGCTTACCTCAATAAATTAACAGCTAGAATGCCAAAGGTGTGCAATGCTGTAATTGCTGCAAAAGGAGGATTCTTTGATGAAAGCAAAGTTTGATGTAAAAACAATGTTATTTCAAATACAAATCATTATTTCTAACCTTGTCAATGTCTTAACTCTATTTTCTATTCATTTCACAACGTATGGTGGTGAATAAGTGTGACTTTTCATGGAAAACACAAAATTGTTTGGGTGACCCCAAACTTTTGAACGGTAGTGTATATATATATATACTACACTGACTGACTGCACACTACACTACACTACTTGCCTAATCTCCATAAATTCACTGTATACGATGGCTGTGTAAGCAGCAGCCTTATATAGTGTGGGGACTTTGGCCAATCGTGGCTCTCAAAGCATATCACACTGTGATTGGCCAAAGCATGCAGGTCAGGGGCATGCTTTGGCCAATCAGCAGCCATCAATGCACTGCAATCTTGCAATGCATTATGAGGCACTCTGTGACAGGCAAACTTGCCGTGAGCGCCCCATATGTTTGTTTGTTCAACGATGTTCGGGACCATTCCTACTGAAGAAGAACAATTTTCACTTAGCTCAGTCAAGCCGTATTTATTTCACCCATCCAATCTTGTGAAATTTTAAAATTCATCTGAAAGTGTTTCAAGTAAACAAATTCATCTAGAGTCTGATCAAAGATACTTTTTTTAAATTTAACATGAACCCCCCCGACAAAGGGGAACAGGAAGGATGAAAGGTGGCATTTTATGATACGGACATCAATGGCATAAACATACAAAATTCATCAAAAATATGACATTTTATTGGAACAACATTAAAAAAAACTGAAACTGTGTGGGGACAATGTAACACATGTGAAATTGAAAAAAGGTTAAAAACCGTAAGCCATGTATAGTGAGAATATCTTGAAACAACGTAGATGGTATTCTCAGATGCACAGGGAAACAGAGCACCAACGCGTTTCAACTACTTTAGTATTTAGTCTTCCTCTGGGGATGACATCTCTTGTTAATTTCAAAGGATTTATTCAGAATACATAACACCGAGTTACCGCAGGGGCGTCGGGAGGGGGGCTAAGGGGGCTGGAGTCCCGAATGGGTCCGAGCGGGGACCGATCTGATCCACCGAGTGCGGCCGAGTGACATAGCATGTCCTGCCTTCTGGAGCTATGATGGACGTCCCACTGTTCCAATGCCAGGACCGCAGGACGTGTGACATCCATCATAGGCGCTGCAGGCTCCAGAAGGCGAGAATTACAATGCTGCTGTGCCACATCACTGAGATCCCTGCTGTATATATATAATTTGTTCTATGCTGGTCTATGTTTTTTATATGCTATACTTTTCTATTATTTTCTATTTTATTCTAATCTTTTCTATTTGAATGCAAATTCATTCTATACGAGATTCGAATTTCGGAAAATGGTTATATAGAAATAGAATGAAATCGAATTCTAATAGAAAAGACTAGAATCGAAAAAACAATAGAACAGAATAGAAAAAAAAAATATATATATATATAATTATAATACCGTCTTCCGGACTTGGAATTTGGTACAAAATGAATTTGAATAGATTAGAATAGAATATGTTATATTTTTTTCTATTCTGTTCTAATGTTTTTCTATGCTATTCTTTTTTTCTATTCTATTCTTATCTTTTCTATTGGAATTCAATTTCATTCTACATGAAATTCGAATTTTGCAAAATGGTTATATATAGTTTACTTTTTCAAGTTCGGTCAAATTTTTTCGAATGCGGTAGAATTTTTTCGAATTTGATCGTTTTTTTCGAATGCGGTCAGATTTTTTCGAATTTGAATACGAAACTAAACGAATCCCGAAAATGAATGTAACGAATGCAACAAATTTAACTAAACAAATTTATTTAAATAACGGATCGAAACGAAACGAAACTAAACAAATTTTTTCATCCTGCACATGTCTACAAAGTAACATGGGCTACCCTGCTTGGTTTATTTATTTATTTTTTGTTATTCTTACTATACTATTTTTGAATACGTTTTGTATATAAATAGTTTATAAATGGTAAATACCTGTTTTTGAAGAGGAAAAATGTACTTAAAAAAAGGAAAATGCCCTTCGGGTCTGGGGTGAATTTTAAGGGGAGCACCACACCAAACTGGAAAACAAAAATATACAGCGTGGACCCCCCCAAATCCATACCAGACTCTTATCTGAGAATGTAGTCTGGCAGGCCAGAAAATGGGGGGAGAGGAACGAGCCCTCCTTCTGAACCATTCCAGGCCACATGCCCTCAACACGGGGGAGTGCTTTGGGGCAGGGGTACTTCCCAAAGCCCATTGTCCCCATGTAAATACCATATAATATCATTTATTTTGTACTGTTTTGGATGAGGAAAAATTTCATCAAAATAGGGAAAATGCAGCTACACATTTCACACTTTAGGGAAATGAGAGGGGGATAGTTATTATATTTTAAATGTATAGTGGTGGTATCTAATAATTTGTCTCGTGTCCAAGTAGTTGACTAATTAAGAACAATACATTTATAAATATTGGTGTTTTTAAAGATTAGCTATTAGTTTCCTTACAAAAACAAAATAATCTTGTATTTTTTCAGAAACTTCAAAATTTATATTTTCGTTGGTCCCATCAGACAGGAGAAGTGAAATTAGTTAATTCCAACATCTGGGGATGACTAATTTAGCAGTTACAATTTAAAAAAAAAGGGGGGGTATAAGAAAGTTGTTTTTTTTTTAGTGAAGGTTAATGTGTTTCCAGATATAGTTCTGGATTTATTTATTTTTTTGGTGACTGAAAGTCCTCCTGAATGCTGCCTTAAGGTCGGTATTCCTCAGGCTGTAGATCAGGGGATTAAGCAAAGGGTTAATTATGGCATACTGGACTGAAAACAGTTTGTTCACACTAAGCATATTGCTGGAGGTGGGAATCAAGTAAATAAAAACAATTGAGCTGTAGAAGATGAAGACCACCAAGAGGTGTGATATGCAGGTGGAGAAAGCTTTTAGCTTTCCAGTTTTGCCAGGAATGTGGAGAATCGTGCTGAGGATACGGACATATGGAAGGAATGTGAAAAGAAGGGCCGATAATGCCACACTGCCGCCCACTGCGAAAACAAGCACTATGTTTATTGTTGGGTCTGTACATGAAATCTGGAACAAGTGTGGAAGGTCACAGAAGAAGTTGTGGATGGAATTTAGGCCACAGTAGGAAAACCTGAGCAAAAAAAGAGTATGGAACAAGGAAAGAAAAATCCCAAAGACCCAAATTACAACAGCTAAATGAGTGCACATCCTCCAGGACATAATTTGTGTGTAAAGTAGAGGTTTGCAGATGGCGACGTACCGGTCATAGGACATAGCCGAGAGCAAAAAGATCTCAGAGCAAGCAAGATAGAGAAAGAAAAAGACTTGGGCTGTACAGGCAGGGAGGGATATGGATTGGTTTTTGGTGACCAAGTTGAAGAGCATCCTTGGTCCACTCACTGAGGAATAAGACATGTCCAGAAATGCCAAATTGCTGAGAAAAAAATACATTGGGTTGTGCAGATGGTAGTCAGTAAGGACCAAGAAAAATATAATGAGGTTTGTGATAAGAGTCATCAGATAGATCAGAAGGAAGAGCAGAAAAAGTCCATTCATGGTTGGTGGATGGTCTGATAGACCCACAAGAATAAGAGTGGTAATCTTTGTGAGATTCGTCATATTATTTATTCTCTCTCTGTGTAAATGTATCACCAATAAACAGTAAGGAAAAAATATAAATCTCCGAAATTATTAATAAGAAAACATGTAAGGTGTGCCCACATATTATATTCGGGATTCTATGCAGACATTTGATTCAATGAATATCTTATATAGATACAGTATAAAATGCTGGCATTCCCCCAGGACAGTCTGATATGTTGTAAGAATACAAAGCTTTAAGTCTTGTTAAATGTCTCTAAAGATCTAATTTAAAACACCTTTGTCACTTGAGAGTTCTTTCTGTTTCTTTTATAAAAATACGTTTACAGTTCACAAAATAATTTCTGAATAAAACTCGACTGAAGTTCTATTCTTTTTTAGCTCTGTTTTTATTAATTGGTTATAGGACAAAGTAATGAGTACAAAACACTTTAAAAAAGAAAACAATACCTGCTTCTGTTTGTGCTCTTATAACTTTGTCATAATCATAAAATAATCATGTTAAATAATAATAATAATAATAATTATAATAATAATATTAATAATAATAATAACAACAAAAATAATATCAGAGGACAACTTGTTATAATAATAAAATATGTTGTAATAACAATCTTACAATAATAATAATATTATTATTATTATTATTAATAATAATAACAATAATAATAATAATATTAATAATAATAATATCAGAGAACAACTTGTTATAATAATTAAAAATATGGTGTAATACCAATTTTACGATAATATCAAAATAAAATAATCAAATATGGTGTAATAACAATTCTACAATAATATCAAAATAATAATAATAATAATACATCTCAGAGGACAACTTGTTATAATAATAAAATATGTTGTAATACCTACAATAATATTAAAATACTAATAATAATAATAATATAAAAAAAATCAGAGGACCACGAAAAGTTGGCTGTTGGTCTATGGAGAACGATAGGGTTCTGGAAGACCTCAGGCACCACCAGGATAGGGAAATGCTTAAAGTAAGCATTTTGATGGGATTTTTTAGAAAGTGAGCGTCTGCTATGAAGACTATGAAGTGCCAATTTGTACCTTAAAGTAAAACTGAAGGCACAGCTTTTTTTCCCCATATTGGATAGAGTAGGGAAGGGTTTTAAGCCTTGTCAGTTTTTTCATGTGTGTCCTATTGGGGAGATTTTCCTTCACTTCCTGTCCCGTAGTGACAACAGGAAATGAAAGGAAATTCCTCAAAAGTGAGGGAAACCTCTGGTATGAATTAGTGTTCCCCACTGGAAGATTTACCCTCAATTTCAGTTCTGTGATTTTCTTTTATGTTTACTTGGGAGGATAATTGTCACCAGGAAAAAATACAGGGTAAATCTCCCCAATGGGGGCACAGACAGGAATAAAAACCTGACAGGAGCTCTAATTCCACTTCACTCTATCCAAAACTAAAAGAGAAAGTTTTAGATTTCTGTTTTACTTTTAGTGGTCTTCAATCCAGCAGGCCACCTTGACATAGTAGTTTTATTTATGATACAGACGTACACTTTATTGAATTAGAGGATAAATCTACACTACCCCTTTTCCTTACTTTACATGAGGCAGTGTCCTTCTCCACTGGCAATGACCAACATCTAATTGGGCCGGCCCATTCTTTATCACTGAGCCAATGTGCTTTGATGGTTCTGTACATTGTACCAGCCTCCTATTGAAATGCCTCTATACTAAGACACAACTGGTCAGACGCTCTACCCACACTACAACTGAATTAGAAACAATTGAAAGCCTCACAGAACTATTAGAGGAAAATGAACCCAAGGATCTTATAGATTCCCTCGACCAGGAGACCATGTTAGCGGAGGTTGATGGTATGATCTCTACATCCACATGATCCACGCCCAATACTATTTCTCTGAAAAATAAATCAAGCCTTTATCCTACACCCAGTACACACCCAAATGCTGCTGCATTTTTATAACTGGTTTTGAGGGATATACGGGGCCTCAAATACTCCTCCCATGGACATGGTAAACTTACACATAATGAACAGCTTGCACTACAGTCACTTAAAGAGAATCCAGCTGTAACAATTAAACCAGGCGATAAAGGTGGAAATATTGTAATACAAAATAATGCTGACTATGTCAATATGTGTCATGATATCTTAGACAACTCACAATGGTATAGATGTATACTCAAATCTATGATTGATGGTTTTGTGAGAGATTTCTATGTGTTAGTCGACCAGGCCTTCTACCATAACATTATTGACAAAAATACTTGGGAATACATTAGCACAGCCTTCCCACATAAGGCAACGTTCTATGCACTTCCAAAAGTCCATAAGCACATTCAAAAGCCACCTGGCAGACCAATTGTGTCGGGCAGAGGTAGTCTCACGGATAACCTTAGCAAATTTGTTGATAGATTGCTCCAACCATTGGTGGAAGCTTTTCCATCATACACTGAAGATACTATCCCCCTTCTTTAGATTTTGGATGGCCTCATGTCAATGGCGACACCTTACTGGTCATCAATAGGGATGAGCCCGATATTCGAGTCAAACAGCAAACAATATGCGGTGTTCGCGGCAAATTCGAAAGCCGTCGGAACACTGTTAAAGTCTATGGGACACAAACATGAAAAATCAAAAGTGCTAGTTTTAAAGGCTTATATGCAAGTTGTTGTCATAAAAAGTGTTTGGGGACCCGGGTCCTGCCCCAGGGGACATGGATCAATGCAAATTTTTTTTTTTTAAACAGCCATTTTTTCTGGATCAGTGATTTTTTTCATGCTTAAAGTGAAACAATAAAAATTAAATATTCCTTTAAAAATCGTGCTTGGCGGTGTCTATAGTATGCCTGTAAAGTGGCGCATTTTTCCCGTGTTTAGAACAGTACCACAGCAAAATTACATTTCTAAAAAGGTAAAATTGTCATTTAAAACTGATCGCGGCTGTAATGAATTGTCGGGTCTCGGCAATATAGATAAAACTCATTGTAAAAAAGAGCATGGGTTCCCCCCTCAGTCCATTACCAGGCCCTTCGGGACTGGTATGAATATTAAGGGGAACCCTGAACCAAAATGTTTAAGAAAAACGGCATAGGGGCCCCCCCAAAATCCATACCAGACCCTTATCCAAGCATGCAAACTGGCAGGCCACAGGAAAAGAGGGGGGCCAAGGGCCTCATTCCCACAACCCTTTCCTGGTGGTTGTGGGGGTATGCGGACGAGGGGCTTATCAGAATCTGGAAGCCCCCTTTAACAAGGGTACCCCCAGATCCCGGCCTCCCCCATGTGAATTGGTAATGGTGAAATGGTACCATTTCACAAAAAAAGTGTCAAAAATGGTAAAAAAGACAAGAGACAGCTTGGGACAAGTCCTTTATTAAAAAATAAAAAAATTAAAATGTTCCGCGATGTAAATTCACGCCGCCCGATAGACCGAAAAAGAAAAAAAGGCGCAACCGTTCCGCCTCCATGGGAGGCTCATTCCGGCTGATGCTTCTTCTGGGTGACAGTTCCTATATAGCTGTGGGCGTGGCCACCTGGTTACGTAAACGGATAACCCTCTTACACCACGGGGGCTTTCCCGTGGCTTCACCATGGTGTCAGAGGGGGGCGTGGTCACCCGTTTACATCACCAGGTGGCCACGCCCTCAGCTATACAAGAACTGTCACCCAGAAGAAGCGTCAGCCGGCAGGAGCCTCCCATGAGGTGGAATGGTTGTGGCTTTTTTTTTTCGGTCCATCGGGTGGCATGAAATTACATCGCAGAACATTTTTTTTTTCTTTTTTAATAAAGGAAGTGTCCCAAGCTGTCTCTTGTTTTTTTTTACAATTTTTGACATTTTTTTGTGAAATGGTAGGGGTACAATGGGGGGAGGCCAGGATCTGGGGGTCCCCTTGTTAAAGGGGGCTTCCAGATTCCAATAAGCCCTCGGCCCGCATACCCCCAAACCACTGAGCAAGGGTTGTGGGGATGAGGTCCTTGTCAGACCTGATCTGGTCAAACCCCAAAGCACCCTCCCCATTTTGAGGGCATGTGGCCTGGTACGGTTCAGGATGGGGGGCGCTCTCTCATCCCCCCTCTTTTCCTGTGGCTTGCCAGGTTGCGTGCTCAGATAAGGGTCTGGTATGGATTTTAGGGGGATCCTTAAGTCTTTTTTTTTTGGTGCAGGGTTCCCCTAAATTTACATACCAGACCTGAAGGGCCTGGTATGGATTTTAGGGGGACCCCACACAATTTTTTTAAAATTTTGGTTCGGGGTTCCTCTTAATATTCATACCAGGCCCAAAGGGTCTGGTAATGGACTGGGGTGGGATCCCATGCTCTTTTTTTCAATGAGTTTTATCTATATTGCCGAGACCCGACAATTCATTATAGCCGCGATCAGTTTTGAATGACAATTTTTCCTTTAGTAATGTAATTTTGCTCTCGGACTGTTCTAAACACGGGAAAAATGCGTCATTTTACAGGCATACTATAGCCACCCCCCAGGCACGATATTTAAAGGAATATTTCATTTTTATTGTTTCCCTTTAGGCATTATTAAAATCACTGCTCCCGAAAAAACGGCCATTTTAAAAACAATTTTTGCATTGATATATGTCCCCTGGGGCAGGACCCGGATCCCCAAACACTTTTTATGACAATAACTTGCATATAAGCCTTGAAAATTAGCACTTTTGATTTTTCACGTTCGTGTCCCGTAGACTTTAATGGTGTTTGTGTGTTCTTCCCAATTTTTTGCCTGTTCGCATGTTCTGGTGCAAACCGAACCCGGGGGGGTTTGGTTCACCCCTAGTCATTATTGACGAGGAGACCTTGTATAGTTCGATCCCCCATGACTTAGACCTTTCGGTCATAAGACACACACTGCTACGCTCAGGCAGATACACTGGTCCATTGGTTGAATTCATTGTGCTATCTCTTGAATTTATTTTAAAAATACTTTTCCTTTGGTGGCTCCAACTACCTCCAGGTGCAGGGCGTGGCTATAGGCACTTGTTGTGCCCCGGCATACGCTAACCTGTACCTGGGGGAGTTGGGGAGATTGATGTTTTCTGATGATGTAGCATGCAGATATTCCAAGCATGCTACAGCCTGGTATCGCTACATCGACGACATTGTTATGCTATGGGACGACTCTGCTGCACCCCTTTCTGAATTTCTTAAATATACCAACTTAAGCAATACATTCAATCTTCACTTTACCATGATTTATAATGTATCTAAAATTTCATTTCTGGATTTGACAATCATTAAAGATTCTGATGGCTCCCTTCAGAGTGAGATTTACAGAAAGCCCACAGCAGGGAATACCATCCTTGAAGCCTCTAGCTTTCACCCTGAACCCCTGTTAGCATCCATCCCTTTCAGATAATACATCAGGGCTAGATGCAATTGCTCTAGTGATGTCCTGTTTGAGAGGGAGGCACTTGTATTGAGGACAAGATTGCAAGCTTGGGGATACTTTAATGGCTTCCTAAAAAAGGCATATAAAAAGGCCAAAAACAAAGTCTGAAAGGAGCTCCTCTTTTCTAAAAAAAAAACGAATAGAGAATCCACAACTACACAAGTAACTACTAGGTTCTGTCAACAACAGAGACAGATCAAGGATATATTACAAAAATACTGGCACTTACTTAGTATGGATACTATCGGGATGATACCCTGTATGTATTTATACATGATGACCGTATCCCCCCTTATGTATTTTTACATGATGACCGTATCCCCCCTTATGTATTTATACATGGAGATCATATCCCCCTTATGTATTTATACATTGAGATCATATCCCCCCTTATGTATTTATACATGGAGATCATATCCCCCTTTTTTTTTATACATGGAGATCATATCCACCCTTATGTATTTATACATGGTGATCATATCCCCTTATGTATTTATACATGGAGATCATATCCCCCCTTATGTATTTATACATGGAGATCATATCCCCCCTTATGTATTTATACACGGAGACCATATCCCCCCTTATGTATTTATACATTGAGATCATATCCCCCCTTATGTATTTATATATGGAGATTATATCCCCCCCTTATGTATTTATACATGGAGATCATATCCCCCTTATGTATTTATACATGGAGATCATATCCCCCCTTATGTATTTATACATGGTGATCATATCCCCCTTATGTATTTATACATGGAGATCATATCCCCCTTATGTATTTATACATGGAGATCATATCCCCCCTTATGTATTTATATATGGAGATTATATCCCCACTTATGTATTTATATATGGAGATTATATCCCCCCTTGTGTATTTATACATGGAGATCATATCCCCCTTATGTATTTATACATGGAGATCATATCCCCCCTTATGTATTTATACATGGAGATCATATCCCCCCTTATGTATTTATACATGGAGATCATATCCCCCCTTATGTATTTATACATGGAGATCATATCCCCCTTATGTATTTATACATGGAGATCATATCCCCCTTATGTATTTATACATGGAGATCATATCCCCTTTATGTATTTATACATGGAGATCATATCCCTCCTATGTATTTATACATGGAGATCATATCCCCTCTTATGTATTTATACATGGAGATCATATCCCCCTTATGTATTTATACATGGTGATCATATCCCCCTTATGTATTTATACATGGAGATCATACCCCCCTTATATGTAAAAAGTGTGCAGAGCTAAAAATAAAAAGATATATATAAAAGTACATGTAAACGAAATCAACCAGCGCAGACCACAATCCCTAACTAAAAGCAGCTGTAGTACTGAGGGTAAAATTTATCAAATCCCAAAAAAAGCATATAAAAAGGCAGTACAGCGCATAGAATTAAATGTTAAAAAAACAATGATAAAGAGTCCAACATAAGAGTAATGCAAGCAAAATCCAGTAATTCCTCCAGTGACTCTAGTGACATGAAAAACTTGCAGAGTGACTGTGGTGACAAACATGGACCTCCACCTTCGGTGACACCAGCCGCTCACCTCAATAGATGGACCCCTGAGTTAATCAGTCAGGTCAAACCAGCAGTTCCCTCACAGGGATAATAGCAGGAGGAGATGTATACAGGATCAGGCATCAACAGCATCAACAACGGACACGTGGGCAGTATTCACATGTTGATGCTGTTGATGCCTGATCCTGTATACATCTCCTCCTGCTATTATCCCTGTGAGGGAACTGCTGGTTTGACCTGACTGATTAACTCAGGGGTCCATCTATTGAGGTGAGCGGCTGGTGTCACCGAAGGTGGAGGTCCATGTTTGTCACCACAGTCACTCTGCAAGTTTTTCATGTCACTAGTGTCACTGGAGGAATTACTGGATTTTGCTTGCATCTCTCTTATGTTGGACTCTTTATCATTGTTTTTTTAACATTTAATTCTATGCGCTGTACTGCCTTTTTATATATATAAAAGTACATTCGTGCAAATGCAAACAAATATACTAATATGGAGACAATCAATTATAGATAAATAATAATAACTGTGAATAAAGTCTGAAGACAGAAATGACGATCATATACCTGACGGCCTGACACCCATCACCATTGTTTTGGATCAGAACAAAAGTCTGATATTATCATATCTACCCCTGATCAGATTGAATATAAAAGCATGCACACTTTGAAGTGATTAAGCTGATACTTAGTTCAGAATAAAAAACTTCTGTTTAATATTTCCGCTTCTCGAGACTTTTATACAATTTCATTAAAGATTGAGATACGTCAACAAGACTGGCGCATACAAACCACAAATATAAAAATACATATAGTGATAAAACATTTGTTTTAGCTGGGTGCTCATTTGAGGAAGTAGCTTTGTTCTTGCACCATTTCTGCAGCATTTCTCGCTTCTTTTAATCCATTGGTGTTATGTTGTTATATTCTGAATGTATTCTGGGAAGCAGGCGCGAACTTCTGTTAACTGTTGCAGTTCAGTTCCTTAGCAAGGGAAGGGTAGGCTTTGCAAAAATCTGAATATGTCTTAAGGCTTATTAAGCATAGAAGCTGATATACATATGTTAGGTATATAAAGCAAGTATTTGAATATAAATTTCACCATGATCACATTTCTTAATCACATCCATTACACCATAATCAAAAATAGAGGCTTACCGGAAAGTCAGCGACCCCCCTTACTCAGAGAGGTCATGCAGCACTTGGTTGGATCTCTGATCTGCAGAGAAGGAAATCTGGACGTTCCTCTCCTATGGCCGTGGATGGTACCTGGCCAAACATGCACCTGACCTGCATGCTTTGGCCAATCACAGCGTGCTCTGCTAAGAGAGTCATAATTGGCCAAAGACAGTGTGCCTTTGGCCAATCATGGCTCTGGGGGACTAAGTTTACACCCCACACTATATAAGGCTGCATACATGGCGCCTGTGTATAGTGTGTGGACGGAGATATATTAGGCAGGCAGGTTAGTTAGTGTTGGCAGTGTATTTGATTGTATATATATATATATATATATACATATTATATATATATATATATATATAGATATATACACACACTCTGCATTCAGTGTAGCCTATATATTCAGTCAATGCAGGCAGTGTAGTTTATATAACACAGTGTATTGAAATGGATAAGGGGAACCCTGCGCCAAAATTAGAAAAAAAAATGGCGTGGGGGTCCCACCCAAAATTCATACCAGACCCTTATCCAAGCATGCAACCTGGCAGGCTGCAGGAAAAGGGGGGGGGGCAGAGAGCGGCCCCCTCCTGAACCATACCAGGCCACATGCCCTCAACATGGGGAGGGTGCTTTGGGGACAAGGGCCTCACCCCCACAACCCTTGCCCGGTGGTTGAGGGTGTCTGCGAGAGAGGGGCTTATCGGAATCTGGAAGCCCCCTTTAATAAGGGGCCCCCAGATCCTGCCCCCCATGTGAATGGGTATTGGGTACATTGTATCCCTACTCATTCACCAAAAAAAGTGTCAAAAAAGTTAAAATGACAGGAGAGAGTTTTTGACAATCCCTTTATTAAAAAAAAAAGTGTCCCGCGATGTCCATCCATCTTCAATCACGGTGCCAATGGTCCAGAAAAAAAAAG